>JACRUU010000016.1:5197089-5232089 GCA_030449085.1 Kryptopterus vitreolus
AATAAGTGTACATGCATATTGTACACCAACACTCGTTATGGTTCCAGAGGATGATTTCTTTTTTAATCATGTTATTCCTACAAGCGAAATCTCAGTTAATTTCCCAGCAGTATTCTCTTAGTTTGTGTCAGTCTGGTTTGTGTTTATATGATTAACATGTGCTTAAATGAATGATTGAACATGAAGGACAAATACCTATGCATTATAATTCAGGTTGTGTAATATGCTAATGAATTATGATTTAAACCTGATTTTAAATGAAGGACGGATATTAACACAACAGCCTTCATTTGTGACATATACATATTGTAATAGGTTGAAATTGTAATACATTGAAATTCTTTCTTTGCATATACTTTATTGTTTTAGAAACTGGGGTCAGACATGATATCGTGCCCCCTGGAGCAACAAGGGCCTCACTCAAGGACCCAAGAGTGGCAGCTTAGGACTTACATTTATCACTAAATTAATTATTTAAAATATATATATATAAGATGCCATGTACTAGAATATATGTATGTCTTTTTTTGTCATAAATAAAGTTTCATAATCTTACTTTATACAGGTTTGTGTCTTGCCACTGAGCATCCTGTAGTATTTGTGGATACAGTTGGACACCTGTCACATTTCTGGTTGTTGTTGCTGTTTCACCCACATCTTTGGTAACAGGCTTGCATTCTGCTTCTCTGGCTACTGACACCTGGTTTGTGGGTTTTCTTGTTTGGTAATCTTAGTTCCATCCATGGCTGCTTTTTTTGGTTTGAGTGTTTCTGATTTTTTTTTTTTTATGCTTTGCATTGCTGTCATTCGGTGTCCCATGCATATCTCATTCCACATCATTCACTGATCAATAAGACATGTTAGGGAGTACAAATACTTTTACTTCCATTTTTTCTGGTATCGGTACTTTATTATTATTTTATTTTTAATTTTGACACAAATATATGTACTTTTTGCTTCTTACATGTTAAAAACAGGTTTGTTAGTTCGGTTTTAATCTATTTGTTGAAATGTTAACGTTACTCTTTTCAGATTTTCCAAAAAAAAAGAAAATATTCATTCATTCATTCATTCATTCATCTTCTACCGCTGTATCCGATCTTCCCTCGGGTCACGGGGAGCCTGTGCCAATCTCAGGCGTCTATGGGCATTAAGGCAGGATACACCCTGGATGGAATGCCAACCCATCGCAGGGCACACACACACATACACACACACACACACACTAACACACAGATTCACACACTAGGGACAATTTTCCAAGGTGCCAATCAACCTACCGTGCATGTTTTTGGACCGGGGGAGTAAACCGGAGAACCCGGAGAAAAACCCCCTGAGGCACGGGGAGAACATGCACAAACTCCACACACACATGGCAGAGACGGGAATCGAACCCGTACCCTGGCGGTGTGAGGCGAATGTGCTAACCACTAAGCCACCCTGCTCCCTAAAAAAGAAAACATCATGTATGATTTTTATTGTACTTCACAATTATACTTCAAAAAAGTGCTTGAACAAGCAAAATGAAATTTAGCTACAAAAAAGGACCATATTTATTGTGCACTCTCAAATTATTTGCAAATTGATAATAGTTTTTTTAAAATGTTTTATTATGTTATATTACCAATAAACAAATAAAGTTTCATCATTAATAATCATTTTTTTGCAGTAATGACACCCATTAAATGTTTTTGCTTAAGTTTGTAGTTATAACGTCACAAAATATTCAATGAGTATGAAGTATGGCTTTTTATATTGCGTACTTATTTTAGAACATTTGAACAATCTAAACCCTATCTAATGCCCTATTTCATTGCTTTATCTAGCGCTTTATTTAAAACGTATATTAAAACGTGTTATAGCGACTCTGTGACTTCCTTACTTATGGTACACAATGCTCAGGCAGTGTTTTGCCACCGTATTGTGTTAAATCATACTGGTAGAGTCTCTGGGGCTGCATCCAGAGTACAGCTCATAATCAAAGCCTAGTCTGACCTGAGCCATCTCCTATAGCAACTGAGTAACTGAAGCTTTTACAAAAGGACTCTGACAGACGACAATATCAAACACACTGCCGGGGAAGACTCACCCAAACAGAGACTGAAGCAGAGACTCTGGAATACGGTGTTGAACCTGGGCTATCATATTCCATGTAATCGCCTCTTTATAGAAAAGAAAAATACAGTTTGAAATGAAATTACCAATTACCTGACATGTAACATTTGTCATTTGCCCGAGCAGCATGGGTTTGTTTATGGAGAAATTGATCATCCTAGAGGTAATAAAAGCATGCACTGTCAACCCCCCCCCCCTGCATTATATAAAACCGTGTTTCTTAAAAGACCAATGTTTCCCGAGATGAAAACCACAATGCTAGCAATAACCTCGAACAGGAGATGAAAGGCAATCACACCAAGGTCTCTCACTGCTGCGCATTATATAAGTGAACTTATTTCTTACTTGCTTATTGTGAAATCAATGAAAGAAATGCCGTCTGATAGATTGGAATAAAGGATTCCAGACATCTTACTGAAGAGGTCCTTTTTTTCTCTCCTAGACACGGTGTCTAGGTTGTTTTATATTTCCAATTTTGGAATTTTGCTACAAATTTGGAAGACTATCTTAATCAGGAACTAAGCGATATACATTAAAAGTGTTTTACTATTGGAGAAATGTAGGTCGTTGTAATATAGGAGAAATGTAGTGTTTCAATTTAGCAGAAAATGCTGTGTTTTAATTTAGGCAAAATGTGGCCACTATAATAAGTGGATCATGCTAATTATAATGTACCCAATTAAAGTCTAATATTAAAATGAATCTTATTATTATGATTCTTAAATGATGGTTGCTTTTTCACTGAGGAGACATTTTATGTATAACTGACTTTCAAGTTAAATTATATATATATATATATATATATATATTTACATATACATACACACACACACACACACACACACACACACACAATGTGTGTGTGTATATATATATATATATATATATATATATATATATATATATATATATATATATATATATATATATATATATATTTCATATATTACAGCTATCATATGGTGTCATTTTGTGAGGCAGATATGAGCATTTGCTCTTCATGATGTGTCTGTGTGCATGTGTGCGAGTATATATGTCGTTTTTAGAGTGCATTTTTTGATAAAAAAGACATATGGGGGGGTATATTGTAGTCTTAATGTATCTCTGTGCATGCCTAAATTAAATATTTCATACAAAGCCTTCGAGTAGGAGGAGGGGATTCTGAAAGCAAATCTCATATAGATCCTCCCTGACCCAGATTATCTACATTTTTATTGGATAATCAAATCTGCTGGTTATCAGACATATAGGTATATTATTTTAGGCATTGCAGACTTACTAGTTTCTAATTTGTGTGTAGCCACAAGAATAAGCGTCGTTTAAAGAAATATGTTTGCAAAAAAACATTATTCCTGCTTCTTTGCTTCATACAACGAAACAGAACATGTATAAAACACATTTTCATACATATATGCTTCAAAACTCATCCTGGAAAAAAAAATAGGCAACAATATGGCCAATCTACCTACCTAGGAGTGTATACGGCACCTCTATTGAGACGTTAACAAGGGTTCACGATTGAACTGGTGACCTTGAAGATGGAACTGCCGCACTATGCTGCCTATATGACGCACACCGTTCATTATATAAATAAAATATTTCTGCTGTTGAATGCTAGTGATACAACAGCATAATGATTTCTAGAATTTTTTCTTTAATCATTTACAACGGTTCATAACTAATAAGATAATCTGTTATTTAATTATTCAATGATTTTCTGTAACGGGTTATTCTGTTTATTATCCCAATCCATCTGGCACATTTTTTTTTCTTACAGGTGCAAGTATTTGGACAATGGGTGAAAAACGAAAGAAAAATCTTAATAAAAATCCGCTCTAGTCAATCAAAAGATTGGTACTACATCAATACAACATTCAAGAATGTTTCACGCAATTACTTACCAATGATGCATCAACTATTGCTTGGATAATTAAAATGCATCACACGCTGCCTGAGGTAAATAAAACAGGATATTAATAAATGTATTAAGAGTAAATATGGACATGATTGTATGAGTAATCATGCTGCAATCGATAAGCTAGGAAAAGTGCAAAGCATTGATGATATATGATATAGAAATGATATAAAGTACTTCATCTTGCCAAAAGGATTTAAAATAACGTTTTGACCTCAATTTGAGGAGCACTCGATTCACCCACTCGCCCACATTCAGGAACCTTATCGAGTTTGGAGTTGAATCACCCCCAAGACAGGATGCCAGTCCACTACACACACTCATTCACACCCCAGAGCATCTGTCTGTCGGCATGTTTTTGGATAGTGGGAGGAATGTGCGAACACTGGGAGAAGATGCAGACAACAATCGGAGTCCAGTATTGGAAAGACGAGGAACGCACCACCGTATTCTTCAATTCGGCATATTGAAATGATAGACGCGGTGAATCATTTGATTTTGCTGTCAGCCTCCATGCAATATCAATAAATGCTGTTTGAAGAAATACAAACAGCGGAAAGTAATCTTTATTTGAGCTGGTGGTTGACAGGGAACGTCTCCTTGCTGTTTATTTATTACCGTGACAGCTGCAAAATGCTGCTTTTTTTGCTTTTCTCTATTACTGTGATTCATGCCTGTTTTAAAGGCATTGGTACTCTAGTATTCTGTCTCTTTCAATTTTGCGACACATACCACATGCCAGACCCTGAACAAACCCAAAAAAGTAAACAATGCACAATAAGAGATTGTAATTATTTGGGTTGAAATGCTTTGTAATAGTTTGTTTAATTCACAGGACTTGTAAACACGATGAACGTTTAATTATTATGGTGCTTTAATCGACATTTCCCTATTACCCTATGTAATAAACCAGCCCAGGTCTTGAACTTTCCCTTTTTTTTATTTCCGCTCATATTCAGATACATGACATCACAATATAACACTGGAATTGAGAGGGAGCTGGTCTTATTATCCTTCCACAGAGAGAAGATCAATCTACAGGACTAGGATCCCCAAAGCATAACTCATAACATGACCTTCACATTTAATCTTCCAGCCACTTAAGATGCAGACACACCCCCTCCCATACTATATTTAGAGCGTACCGTGCCCTAGCGCATACCCAATTACATCCTCTCTATATTACACATTTCTTGCTATATGGTCCGTCCACCGAAAGCTCAATTTTTGCAAACACGTCATTCATTATCCATTTAGCAAGGTCTTTACAATGAGGACAAGCGTGTGTGTGTGTGTGTGTATGTGTGTATGTGTATGTGCATGTGTATGTTTGACCTTACAGTAAGTGTCTGTTGACAAACTGTCACCTCTAATTCTCCTGTCAATTGATGCGTGTCATGTTTGTTTTGTTGGATGCTGTTGCAGCACCTGCTCGCCTGGCCAGCAGTGTTTTCCCCCTCATCCAGCCCCCCCACCACCCTCTTCCCTTCCCTGCTTTGCTCAAATTCATCTATACTGGTTGCTTGTGGATTTTACACTTAGTGAGTTGTCTATGTGGATCCTATTCTGGTCGTGAAAGCATTTCTGCAATTTCTGCCTTCTATTTTAGAGGCTTAAATGTCCCAAAATATATGCACAAGAATACTAGCTCTGTTCTGATTCGAGCGGCCAAATCACTCCATCAACGCAAAAGCTGCAAGTAGGAATGAATAAATGGAGCTATTTAAAAAAAAAAAACACACATTATGCTGCATCGTCTGTGATAAAAATAAACATTATATTTTGTTACTATTGTTGGTCACTAAATTACTTTGGAGACAGGGAACAACATGGCAAAGTTGAACCGAAATGCAACTTCAGTTTCCTGTTTAATGGCATTCTGATCATATCCTCGTTGTGATACTTATTGTAGATGCTGCTCTCCCAACTCTTACTCTTACAACCATACATACCTAAGAGCAAGTTCAGATGCAGTCTACAGCAGCATTCCCCAACCTTTTTTGTACCTTTATTTTTATTTTTTGCATGAAAATTGTTCTGGCAAGAAAAGTTATGTGCAGTAGTGAGGTGAGGTCGGAAACATTCATTTTTGATATTATATCGAAGGGTTATAACAAGGATACAGAAGACTATCATTTTAACCACAATTCTTCTCACCTCTGTACCAGGTGATCCATGGACCCGCAACCAATCCGGGGACAGGATATTACTTTTCCTGGCAACCCAAAACAGTGACGTTCCTCTGTCTCAAAAGGTAAACTCAAGATACAAACCAATAAGGATTTGAAAATTTAGGACTGGCCTGGCCAACCCGTGGCTCCAGAGCCTCATGCGTCTCTTTAGCTAGTTTTATGCGGCTCTTTAGGAGCTTTCACATAACATGCTTCAATGGGAATGGGATGATGTTCATGTGTACCGATGTGTATGATGTGGCTCTTTGCAGTAACACAGAAAAAAAGTGGCTCTTAGCCTCGTACTAGATGGCCACCCCTGATTTAGAACAACAGGTTCTTTTTTGTTACACAACACACATTACACATAACAAATTTCCACTTTCTAAAACATTTGGCCTGTTTATTGGCCAAATGTTTATTGGCCAGACTTTTCAGAATGGATATCCATTCGAGAGTAAACACCCATGATAAAATACCAAACGGAGGCTCGGAGGTGACCCAGGATATTGAAATCACAGAATCCATATTACAGAATACAGAATACAGAATCCGTATTTTTGCATTGTGCACGTCTCTGGAATGGACTTTGCACACAGAAATTCTTTTCTTTTCCTGATACGGCACTCTGAAAACTTTTTTGATTTATATTTTTTGCCACAGTACTAAAGCGAACGTTTGCTTTTTCACTCCAATCAAATGGCACAATAATTTTTTTTGTTGTTTTTAGCTGAAATAATAATAATAATAATAATAATAATAATAATAATAATAATAATAACAACAATAATAATACATTTTATTTATAGGCGCCTTTCAGAAAACTCAAGGACGCCGTACAATAAGTAAACGAAGCAAACATAGGGGGGAGGGATATAAATAAATAATAAAAGAAAAGAAATAGAAACTCTCTCTTAAATAGGCCTTTTAAATAAGTGTGCTTGGGATCCCGTCTCGGTCTTTTAGCGTAGGCTGAAATCCTATTTATTTGGTAAAAGATTTTGATGAAATCTGTACAACTATATGTGCAGCTCTGGAGGATGTTCATGGCTATACAGTGTTCTGATAAACTGGGATATTTGGATTATGAACAAAACACCCCCCCCCGACATATTATCACACACACACATTGAAGTATGTAGACGGGTGTGTGGCTGGATGCCTTCTGGCTCTCCTTTTTAATTATTCAAATCGTATTTTCTCGAGTACCGGACTGCTCTCAGCACACAATATACATGTTCTTAAGTCACTACGGTAAAATAACATAGCTAACAATCTGTGATATCCTCCCATCCCCCACATCTCTCTCTATCTCTCCCTCCCTCTCTCCCTATGCTGTGCTACACATGTTACTTCTGAGATTAAAGTGACCCAGACTCCCTGTGCTCTACAGATCTGCCTCATCCATTCTGATGCCCCACTTCTGTTTGAAGCCTTGCCACGTTCACCTTAAAATCACTCACTATACACCCGGAGATGACCCCCACATGGACATCCTACACAACATAACAGGTTTGTATAGTGTGCTCCGTATAAAGTTATAGAAGTTCATTATTTTCTGGTGTCACTCCGATAAAGAAAGGTACAGGTTTGAGTCTGGCTCCCTGACATCTCAAGATTTCTATGTCTAGTCGCCTCGGGGGAATTTGACTCTGCCACCATTTCCCACCATTGCTTGCTCATTAGGGATACATTTCAATTCAAATTTTATATCCAGGTTTTGTATAAAGCTGCTTTATGAATATTGTACAATAGAAACTGAAGTGAACCGAAAAGTTCTGTTAGTAAAATATCTTCCAATATATGATTTATAATGATTTAAAATATCTATTTGGATAATATGCTGGTAAAAATGTATATCTTGTATTTTAAAATCGGCTGTCAAACGATCCAAATATTTAATTGCAGTTATTTAACTCGTGATTAATAGAACATCAGTCGCACATTTTCAGTGTACCATAAATTAATACATTTCACGCTTCTAATACTCTAACTAACTGCAACAGATGTTATAATTATGTAGAATTATCTCAAAATATCTCCCTTTATTAAAATGATTGATTTTTTTTATATTTATTGTGCTTGTTAAATTATTCTTATAATATTAATTTCTTGTTCATTTTTAGTGGTAGTTTTAATTGTAAAACATATGGGACGTGGCTCCTTTAAGAATTCTGTTCAGGTTGCTTTTCCACATAAACTGGTGTTAGGTTTTGGTGAGTGCATGGCATTCACAAAAGGAAAAATGAGCTTTATTGCGTAATCCGGATTTGGGAATGCAATGTGCTTGCGTAAGGTTTCATACGGTAATATACGCTAATATAGTGAGGAGCTTGTACCTGTTGTGAATGCGCTGCTAGTAGGCGTAATTCGTAGGTGTAATATCTTTATGCATTTGTTGTTTTTTTGTTCTTTGTTGCCAAACGGCGCAGAATGAAGGAGCAGATCCCGTTAAACTGAATTTGCAATACCATACAATATACAATATAAATCTTTCGTCAGATTTTGATAGATGTAAAGTACACATTTCACCAAAGTCAAACATGTAGCAATGTCAAACCTCCTTTAAACTATTTACATTTTGGACTATTTAAATTTTTTCCATGCCATTTTATCCACACTCCAGAGTCCTCCTTCAGTTCTCCTCGTGCTCCTTAACAGCAGCTGTGATTGCTAATGCAGGATCTGACTTACTGGCTGGTGTGACCTTGGCGAACGTGAGGGTGTAAAGATCTCCCCACTCTGTCACCCAGCAGCTGATCAATGCCCCCCCCACACCATAATGATTTCTTCATGTGCTAACCTAGTGATTAGCCACAACCGCAAATGAGAAAGTGTTTAGGTGGTTGGGATCCAGACAGAACAGGCGTATATGTCCTATTCGACTGTTTTAACATCTGATAACTCATACAATTTTCCTAAATTTAGTATTAATGCTAATAATGTGCATTCGAACTCTAATCCTTCCGTCTAAATGTGTTCATGTATTCTGGTGTGCACTTTTTGTATACTGTGTCTGACCATTTACAAGCGATAGCTCCACTTATATTAAAACCTCATTAAATATGTATGGCAATGCAATATTGAGCAGGAGGCATGCACAGTAAGCCCTCTTATTATCCAATCACCGTGATCTCTTCAGGTAGAGGCAGTTAAATCATTTCTATTGCTTTCTAGTTAATGCTACTGGTCACTTAACCAGTTGATGTGCCACTTGTTTAAAGGGGTGGAACTGGATGCCTTGATCAATAATTTTTTACACCTAATCTATGAATATTGATGTGAGCAAACATTCGTTGTGGCTTATTGTGGCTTATAAATACATTCGTATCTCTTGCAGACCAAACTGAATGCCATTTGCTAGAGCTGCATATATTCCAAATATACATTAAAATAATGTTCAGTTCTAAATAAAAAGTGGCATGGTGATGCAGCATGTTTCTGACTCACTCCTCCTGAGTCTGCGGTTTGATCATAGCTCCGATTGCTATGTTGTCGCCATGCCTGCCTAAGGTTTTTCTTCCAAGTTCTACAGTTTTCTTACCACCTCACAGCCCCTAGGTGTGAAGAAGTGTAGGCACGGTGCCATGCAATGGACTGGCATCCCATCTGGAATAAATTCTCTCGACCTGTGCCCAGTGGTCTCAGTATATTGGCAAGTACTTTCCAGTGCCTTTGTGATCCTGACAAGAATAAAATGGTAACTTAAAATAAAATAAACGTATCTAAATATAGTGCATTCTTGTGCGTTCTATAGAGTCATTCTTGTTCGCTGTGTTAAACAAACCACATATCTATAGTGTCTTTATATAGTCTTTATTCTGCATAAAAATACAGTTTAATTGACAAACCGTACCCTTCTCTCTCTCTATCTCTCTCTCTCTCTCTCTCTCTCTATCTCTATTATATATATATATATATATATATATATATATATATCTTTTACTTTTTTTATTATTATAACATTGCATGTTAGTAATACTTTTCACACCCTTGAAATTCTCTTCATCATCATTCATGATAACCCATCAAACTAAACATAAGTTTACAAAAAAGACTGCTCATTCTACAAAGCAATAAAGAAATGAAGCTCTTTGCAACCAACTGACTATGTAATTTAATAGAATAGAATAGAATAATACAAAAACATATGCACTTGCATTCAAAAATAATTGTACATATATATAGATGTTTAAGCTTCCCGTAGTTTTAAACCACTGTTTGTGTGGGGAAAAAAAGAAAACATGATACAATAATTTGGCATTATACTGATCCATACTTCCATTATGTATATCAATTACTCTACACATTGCTGTTTAGGGAATGCTTGGCAGGGAACAATTCAGACGGAGGAAATGAAATACCCTGAGGAATCCCCCCTGCAGCACACACAGATAATACAAACCACAGGCACACAGAGTAGAGGTGGGATTCAAACACCCAACCACAAAGATGTACAATGAGATAAACATCCTAACCGCTAAGCCACAGACACTCACTCCACACCCCGGGAAAATATGATTATGAGTGAATGTGGGATTCTTGAAAGATTGATCAAATTGATTTAACAGTTCCATAAATAAACAAATAAACAAATGGTTATTAATAGATGGATATTATTAATTATCAGTTTGAAAACCTTTAAAAAAAAAGGGTGCTATTTTTAGTACAAGAACAAAATATCTTGCATTCATGCATCCTAGGTGACAAGGAAAGACAGTGTCTCCTTCTTCTGCTGTGTTGGGCTCGACTGTGGCTCTGCTACAAACACAGAGTTTGTGTGAAGACTACAGAATGCAAGAGTGCAGAAAGGTTCTAAACACTGAGCACGTTTCGAACAATGTGTGTTGTGATTTCATAAACAACACGTGTTGATAGCACACCACGGTGGTGTTGTTTTCTTAATGAATAGCAGAAACAACGATGGGCAGTATATTATTGTTCACCTCTTGCACACACATTCACAACATACCGTCGTTATCAAATCTTTGAACAATTGACAACAGTCGTATGATGAAGCTGTGTGTGTGTGTGTGTGTGTGTGTGTGTGTGTGTGTGTGTGTGTGTGTGGTGTGTGTGTGTGTGTGTGTGTGTGTGTGTAGCTCGAATCTAAAGCACGACTCCGGTCACCATATTGTACAAATACACAGCCTTCTTCTGCTCGCGCGCTTTTCGCTTTTGGGAGTCGCGTCACCATGGAGAGCGCCATCCGGCTGCAAAGCATCCCCCCCTGCGCGCACTGCTTCTCGCCACCCGACTTATCCCCCCCTCCCCTAGGGAAATGCTTCAGTCAGGTCGGCGCGCTCAGGAAAAAAAGCTTTATATATTCTTTTTTTTTCGTTATTGTTTTGAACATAAAATCGTCCTGACGCGCGCTCTGGGATGGAGGCTTTATGTTGCGCGCTCGACACGAATCTGTTGTCTGCTCTTTCAACACGTGCACTATTGTTGTTGTTTTTGTACGGAAAAACTGTCACCATTGTCATTGAGAAAAATGTCTAGTCCGCTGAATGGAACGATTTGTTTTCTGCAAACACTGCTTGCTTTTTCTTGAGAGATTTCATACCTTCTAACGGGTGTCTTTTCTTGGAGGGGTAAAAAAAAAACGAGACCGTGTACATCGATGTTTATGCCAACTTGGGCTCTGATTTGGTGAGGGTGCGTGGAGCGCACGCGCGCTGTGGGCGGGAGGAGACGCGCGTTTATAAAGGGCGCCGCGCGCGCCGTGGGGCGGCGACACCGCTCGGAAACGGCCGTCGGGATCGCGGGAGGACCGAGGCGAGAGAAGGGCTTTTTTCCCAGTGTTTATATCAACCTGGGTGGGAGAGGCGCGCCTCTCTCAGGCCCCTTGTCGCCTCTCCCCGCCCCCGGTATGGATGAACACTTCAACCTCATAGACTCGCCGTCGACGCGCCACCGGGGCAACAACGCCGAGAATCACGGCTACGCGGAGACTGAGAAGGGCAGCATGACGGTGATGGCGGCGGAGTTGTTGGAGGAATCGGCCGCGCTGCCCGGCCACCTGTCGCTGGACCGCTACGAGGCTGAGCATGAGTGCTGCGAGAGAGTGGTCATCAACATCTCGGGCCTGCGCTTCGAGACACAGCTGAAAACTTTCAACCAATTTCCAGACACCTTGCTTGGCGATCCGAAAAAGAGGATGCGCTACTTCGATCCGCTCAGGAACGAGTACTTTTTCGACCGGAATCGCCCGAGCTTTGACGCCATCCTCTACTACTACCAATCGGGCGGGCGCATCCGGAGACCCGTGAACGTGCCCATAGATATTTTCTCCGAAGAGATTCCGGTTTTATCAACTCGGCGAGGAGGCGATGGAGAAATTTCGCGAGGACGAGGGTTTTATCAAAGAAGAGGAGCGCCCTTTGCCTAGTCACGAGTTCCAGAGGCAGGTCTGGCTTTTATTTGAGTACCCGGAGAGCTCAGGCCCGGCCAGGGGCATCGCCATCGTGTCGGTTCTGGTCATTCTGATCTCCATTGTCATTTTCTGTCTGGAAACTTTACCCGAGTTTAGGGACGATAAGGATCCCGTCACTGTAGCGCCCGTGATTAACGGCACGGGTCCGTACGGACCGGGCTCCTTCACTGACCCGTTTTTTGTCATCGAGACGCTTTGCATTATTTGGTTCTCCTTCGAGCTTCTCGTGCGCTTCTTCGCTTGCCCCAGCAAAGCCACTTTTTCCAAGAACATAATGAACATCATAGACATAGTGGCCATCATCCCGTACTTCATCACACTGGGTACCGAGTTGGCTGAAAGGCAGGGGAACGGGCAGCAGGCCATGTCCCTTGCCATCCTGCGCGTGATCCGCCTAGTGCGGGTGTTCCGCATCTTCAAGCTGTCGCGCCACTCCAAGGGCCTCCAGATTCTTGGACAGACGCTAAAAGCCAGCATGCGCGAGCTTGGCTTGCTGATTTTCTTCCTTTTCATCGGCGTCATTTTGTTCTCCAGCGCTGTGTACTTCGCCGAGGCGGACGACCCAGCTTCCAGCTTCAGCAGCATCCCGGACGCGTTCTGGTGGGCCGTGGTTACCATGACTACCGTGGGCTACGGAGACATGCACCCGGTGACCATCGGCGGAAAGATCGTCGGCTCGTTGTGCGCCATCGCCGGCGTGTTGACGATCGCGCTGCCGGTGCCCGTCATCGTCTCCAACTTCAACTACTTCTACCACCGCGAGACGGACGGCGAGGAGCACGCGCAGTACCTGCACACGGGCAGCTGCGAGCACCTCGACTCCACCGAGGAGATGAAACGGACGCGGAGCACCTCGTCCCTCAGCAAATCGGAATACATGGTGATCGAGGAAGGCATAAACAGCGGCTTTAAGCAGGCGAACTACACAAACCAAAACAACCAGAACTGCGTGAACATCAAGAAGATTTTCACCGACGTGTAACTCCCCCCCCCCAAAAAAAAAAACACGCAGGGACCCCCAGACCAGCTACACTTTTACTCTCGGATCTTCTTCATGCAGACCATGTGTGCGGACTAAAACCTGTTGGCCTGCAAAATGATCTCATAGCATTCCCTAATAGTGGTTCAAAGTGGACAAAGGGCGGATCAGGGACGTTGAATATCCTAAAAAAATACAATAACGAATAATTTGTGATAGTCAGTCTGCATTTTTTCCCTCAGTGTTATCTATATATATATATATATAGTCGTCATCATACGTATTGGCAATATATTACAATCTTAAAGATGCCTGTCAATGTGCTGAATCAAGCTATTTTCCGACGTCACGTGTTAGTCTAACATGCATTTTGTTAGTATCTTTATAAGTGCAGATTCCATTCTAAAATCTTGAGTCCGTGGATAAAATCATCAGTCAGATATATATATATATATATATATATATATATATATATATATATATATATATATATATATATAGCCAGCTATATGTATCTATTAATCTAACCGCCTTTTACCTAATACCAAATAACAACGTGTTTTACAAAACAAAAGGATGGATTGTTATAGCTTTTAATGCTTTAATTTGTGTATGAAGAACAAAAAAAAGTGTGTGAAAGCAATGATCACCAAATTAATGTTTAGTGCTGCATCCGGTGATATAAAACGCTTTCCCCAAAATTCTATATATCGTTTCCCCCACGATTAGACCTGGGGAGGGGGGGAAAGGACTCAGTAGTTTGGCATTAAAAAGAAGAAGAAGAAGAAGAAGAAGAAGAGAAGAAGAAGAAGAAACACTGCCGATTCTTTGCATGAAGGAAGGGGAAAAAACGCACAGGACTGAGCTGAGCACGCGCGGATTCGCCTCCCCGTCGAGACCCCTGGCTCCGCCCTATGATGCAGTCTCCATAGCGACCACAGTTTCCTGGGTAACCCCAGATAACGTTACCCTCGCTCTCATCACCGTTGCTCCAGCAACGCTCCAGATGGTTCCCAAAGCTCTGCTGGCGCAAAACAGCTCGAGACAGACAAATAGAGCTCAGGCATAGGGCTAACTTGACCTCTTTAATGAAGGTCAAATTATTGTTATTATTATTATTATTATTATTATTATTATAGTAGTAGTAGTAGTAGTAGTAGTAGTAGTAGTAGTAGTAGGAGTAGTAGTAGTAGTTGTTGTTGGTGGTGGTGGTGGTGTTAACAATAATAATAATAATAATAATAATAATAATAATAATAATAATAATAATAATAATAATAATAATTGTAGTAGTAGTAACTTTAATTGTAGTAGTAGTAACTTTAAAAAAAAAAATTCTGCAAGCTCCATTCTCTAAATGACTTTCACCATAAAAGAAAACTCTGGTTACAAGTAAACAAACTTTAATAAAGCAGATAAGCAGGTAAGCAGGCGAGATTGGAGACTTGAAGCACACTAAGCTCACACTTTCGCAATCTCTTGCATGAGCCCGGTGTTGGGGATGTCAGGTTGGGGAAGATGGGCACTGCGTGACTGAGCAAGCTCATTAGTGAGATTTACAGGCCACCTCAATTATTGATTGGAGTCAAAGGGCATTAGCTGGATCTTTATAACGTCCAATCAAAACCCAAACCATAAGTCAGAGCTTTGCGAACTGTAATGTCTGTACGTGATGGTACGCGTGTGTGTGTGTGTGTGTGTGTGTGTGTGTGTGTGTGTGTGTGTGTGTGTGTGTGTTTGTGTGTCTGTGTAGGTGTGTCGGTGTGTCGGTGTCAAGAATTGATATTTCCTTTAATGCTAAAAAAAAAAAACAATGCAAGTAATTTATTAAACACTGATTATAGATGTAGATGTTTATCTCTTGAGCCTATAATCCTAGCATCCTGTTCATTTCCAAAATCACTTGATGTAATGGGTCAAAAAGAGGTTTCTAATATTTCAGTTTTAGTTGTATATAAATGGCAAGCCAAGAAAGCCATATTCCGCTCAGTGCTGCCATCAAGTGATGCATTTTTGCCCATGCAAGTGATTACCAGACTGTTTATTTAAAAACTGGACATAGTGTAATTTCTAATTATTCCAGAAACTTCCACTTGAAATTTAGACGACTTTGAATGCATTTTTTGAGCAAACAGTTAATAAAGTTTGCTGGTGATTTTATATAAGGCTCTTTAGATATGCACACACATATTCCTTGTGGTTTTGTTTCCTTGCTCAGATTTCTGGATGAGGAAAGAAAGAATTTGCACGCATAATCACATTGCACAGCTGCTGCTGCATGATGTTTCATGGCAGAGAGCTGAAATATCAAAGGTGTGAAATGAGCTGTCTGACGTCTCTGGAAATTCAAGCTGTCAGCTGATAATGTGCGATATAAGCTGTCGCTTCTGTTCAGCCTCAGATTCACGTGTTACTTTTAATCTCACAATTAAGAAGGGTTTTGGGGCCTTGTCTTAGTTAACAAAATATTCACGTGCTTTGTGTACTGCTTTTATTTCTGTTTCTCAGTGGGTAAAGATCAGGACCCTGGCCTATAGAATTAAAGAGTTCTGCTGACGGGCATTGATATGACACATTCAAGATGAACCATGGCTCTATTCCAAACTGGGAAAAGAAGTTTCAAAGGTAATCTGTTTGTTTGTTTGTTTGTTTGCATTTGCATTGTGCAAAGCTTGCATGTGAAAAGGAAATAATAATAATAATAATAATAATAATAATCAATTTTCTCACACTGAACCTAGACCTAAAGAGGTATAATTTTAGTGGTGTTTTCAAACCTAAATTCATCCATTTTCAGTAAACACATTAACAAGGCTGAGATAGATCCTATACCAGGAACACAAGGCGAACTACACAAGAATAGAGCAGGACACTAATCACATCTACAGTAGGAGCAATTTTAGTGTATCTCCTTCACCTACTGGCATCTATTTGGGGGCAAGATACAACTAAAAAAAGTCCCATATGACATGCAAAATTTTATCAGACAATAACTTTGGGATCAAACCCTATACTATGAAGTCTATTTTTAAAACATGCCCAAGAAAAGTTACAAATACTTACGATTTATTGATATACTAATGAACAGACCATTATTGTCATAATGTGTACTGTCTATGATATTAGGTGAAATCTTTCACCCCAAAAACAATTAAATCAAAGCTATTGTTGATTTAATTCCTGTAATTTCAAAGTCCACTGCGTTTAGTTTCATATAATAGAAAAACAATAAATACAGCTATAGTAGAGAATGTTGCATACATAGTTAAATGGTTCTTTTTTTTTAATTATCTGGCATTATTTTAATATTTTTGAAAATGTCACAATGATTTTGATTTTATTCTACACCACAACAAAAAAAAAAAACAATTTTTTGTCCCAATTTGTCCATCACAATTTGTTAAGATAAATATCGCAAATATTGATAGGGGAACTTTTTTTGTAATGCAGCCTATTTATCATCCTGTGTTATCACATCCATGCTGGTTGTGTAAAAGGGTGTGTTTATCTGTGCATGAGCGTCAATTGTTTACATGTGCTTTTTTTGTTGTTGTTGTTGATCTTGCGCATACCTCCACTAGGGGGTCTTAGTGTATGTTGATAGACTCGTGTATTCGTTTCACGCTTATTCGGAGTGTCATCACACTTCATCTCTGTCACTGAAGGCTCTCACATCATTAATTACAAAGAGAGAATTGACTTCCGTCCAGCTATGGCTGCTGTTCGGGCAGTCGCTTGACTGAGTGTCTCTGATTGTGATTTTCACACAGTAGTGACTTACAGTAGGGGCCCGAATAAACACTGAATGAAATCTTACTGATAGGCTTCATGACCATCTTAAATCATTTTTAAATTATTATTCATTAAATATTATATATCCATGATGTTAAATGGTGTTGTTTAATGCTGTAGTTCTGAGTAAGAGTTATATTATCTGCAAGGTTGGGCTTCTTTTTTTTTCTTCCTATTTTAAGAGAAGGTCAGTCCTTGCTTCTAATAAAAGGCAATATTGGCAATATTTATAGCTATTTTGAAAATGAGCACTGAGTAACTTAAGACGTTTAGATATAAATAAGGCAGCACAGGCTTTTCATTTTTTTTTGTTCCCCCTCAATAATATGTAGTGATACACTGGATAGAATAATGGATGCACTCAATCTACCGAACTCATTTGAAAACAAACATGGTCGCAAAGCAGTTTTACAGAAATTAGATCCCTAAAGACCATATCAGATCTCTAAAGAACAAACCAAAGATGACAGCGGTAAGCAAAGACAGCTTATGGGAATAAAGGTTGAGACTGGAATCTTTATTACTCCGTAAAACTGGATAGTAATGTAAGTGCAGTAGGGACGTTAAAATAAATAAATCCAATAAACAATTATCTTCATATTTGCAAATGTACTAACAATATTATACAGTATATAGCCACACGTTTGTGAACACCCATTTATCACACTGGTAATTTTGGTAAATTTCCATTCAATTTTGGAGTGAGGTCACAAGCGAGGTCAGATGCTGATGCTGGGGAAGGAGGACTGAAATGCATACAATATTTCATATGGAAATATTTCTTGGTGTCCGGTTTCTCTGCAGGGTTTTGGCTCCAATCTTGTCGTAGCGCATTTTAACGGAGATCACGTTGTACGTGCACAGGGTCGTTGTTATGCGGGAGCTTGTTTGATCGCTTCTAGGAAATGATCATCCGTTTAAAGGAAATTCATCCGTTTAAGTAAAGAAAAATTGTACATCAAATGCGTACAAAGATCTCCTACAGAACTGTGTGTTTGGGGAAGTAATATTGAGATAATGAGTATTTGGCTGGTCTTTCCTCTCCTCACCTGTCCTGTTTCAATTACTACAATTATTTACAATTATGTTTTTATGTGTGTGTGTTTTGTTTCAGCAGAGACAGATCAAGATCTCTCAACAACTACTAGGAAAAGTACAAAGCACAGTACAAAGCACACAAACGCATCTATGTGATGACCGCCGTCCGCATTGTTGTACATCACTTTCTCATCATACGAAGACTCCGTGTCTTGAAGTGGCCTTGTTCATTGGACACACTGCCAGATTGAATGTATATAACCTATCAGATGGACGCTCAAGGGACCGAAGCTGATTACCTTCTGACATAACTGCCTACTGTAATAAGACAAATACAGTATAATTAATGTTTTTTTTATAAATTCGTATGTTCTTCATGTATTCAATGTTTGTGGTGTTTTTCAAATCAGATGTCCGTGTATACAGTATGTGTGTCGTTATTAAGGCAGTGTTTACGTATTTACAATATTAGACATTCCAAGCACTGAAGCACCAAAACTCTAAATGTTGTTTTCGTTTTTTTTGATGAGATGTAACTAATAAAATGGGTTACAAACATCTCCAGAAGTGTTTGTTTCTTTCTCTCCTTTATGTCCATTGATCTTTATACGGCTGTTAGGAAAAGTAAGTAGATTTATAACCAGTGACCACAGTTTGCAGATGTTCTACAGTGCAACAGCTGTAGTGTAAAATATTACTGTGTAGCTGTAAAATATTACCACAATAACACTATCCCCATTAATTCATGTTTTTCATTCATTCATTCATCTACCGCTTTATCCAATCTTCCCTCGGGTCACAGGGAGCCTGTGCCTATCTCAGGCGTCTATGGGCATTAAGGCACGATACACCCTGGATGGAATGCCAACCCATCACAGGACACACACACACACACACACGCACACATTCATACACATTCATACACTAGGGACAATTTTCCAGGGTGCCAATAAACCTACTGTGCATGTTTTTGGACCGGGAGGAAACTGGAGAACCAGGGAAAAAAACCCCTGAGGCACGGGGAGAACATGCAAACTCCACACACACATGGCCGAGACGGGAATCGAACCCGGACCCTGACGGTGTGAGGCGAACTTGCTAACCACTAAACCACCGTGCCCCTAATTCATGCTTTAATTCATTCAATCGCATACAGTTATTATTTTATCCTGCATAAACAGCCCATGACACACTCTCGCTATGAGCAATTTAGAGTAACCAGTCCAAATCCGTACATAATCTGTTACATTCTATATATCCGATTATTGCCAACGCTTCTATATATAGAAATCTCTGCTATAAACCACCTGAATTAAATGGCATTAAAATATAAACTTTATTTCCCCATGATTGCATCACGCCATCTTTATTTTATCCTAAATTAGTCCAAGCAGGTGTTGAAAGAAATGCTTAGTCACCCAGTTCATGTAAAGTGTCTGCACAAATGACAGCGCTTCCTGCATACGGACCATTGTAGAGTATATATCCCAGCGTGCTATGTTTAGCCTTGTTAAAAAGAACAGCTGAATTTAGAATGACACAAGTGATGCATCACATTATGCTGAGCAAAGTAGCTGCTGCTTCTAATATGCCACAGACGCACACAGAGGAGTCAGTTTAGGTGAATCTGCGCGCCCGTGTTCCGCGTTCGAATACCAACAGTTCATTTGTTCAATTGGGCTGCAATTAAATCCAACACACTAAGACCAGACGAGATTGATAACATGCATTAATATCTGGAAATGAGTTCCAGGTGTACTTTATATCAGATCTACAGTTGTTTTATAGGTTTCGGATATGGCTTAATATCATGTCTTATCAATAGTGCTTCTGAAAGTGGTGTAATGCAAGCCATTATGGCACTGTATATTTGGCCTTGTCCCAGGAGACACTCTGGCACGGCAGAGACAGGGGACCTCTAGATCTGACGTGCGCTCGTATGTGTGTGTGTGTGTGTGGGTGTGTGTGCATGTGATAATGAGGAAGCTCTCTGCTGCTTTTCTGAAGCAGCTGAGCCCTTGTACAGTTCACTGGACCTGAACATGCTACGTATTTGCATGTGTATTTGGCTTTTTTTTTTTCTTCTTACGTTTATCTTTTATAGTCCCTTAATTCTACCAGTAACACGGCAAGTCACAGACACACGAAAGTACAGAACGTCCATTCTACCTCTGTAGAAATGACACTGCTATATTTTGGAAAATGATGTCCGAGATTAAATAACTTACACTGCACCGGACAATCTTTACATCTTTACTGACATAAAGCACAGGATTTTTTTCTTTGTGCACTTAGAAGCAAGCATATAGTAAGACTCAAAACGTCTTCTGTGATATTAAAAATGATAAACACAGTAAAGAGAAAGAGTTATAAGGGGGGTATCGTATTAATGGTATAAGCATATCTTGAATGAAATTCCTTGGATGATCACAGGACATGTTTTAATTACAGCAGCAGTTGCATGTATTGTCCAAGTCCTAGGGAATAAACTGTTTTTGGGAAGTGTGTATATTTAATATTTAGGGCATCCATGTAGGACATCGTTGGATGGAGAGTCACCTGTGCAAAAAGCTCCGAAGAAAACAAGACAATTCAAATGTATCACAGTGAAGTAAATGAGCAGAAGTATATCAGGTCCAACCAAGTATTGTCTGCACAACAGGAAGTACAACTAAAAGCCAGGTGTACAAATAAACATCATTAGGTTTTCGTTTGCTGGATACTCCTGGCTTTTGACTGCTGTGCATGACAAAAATGTAACACAGGCCATGAGGAAACGTTTGGATCTAAAGTGCCGTCTACCATCAACAAAACAAAACGTACGTAATATCCCAGTTGTAATTTTCCTACGAATCACTCTATATTTGCATCTTTATATGAGAAAAATGCTATTCAAAAATTCCAGAATAATCAATTAGCTTGTCAACCGAGACATAATAAAGTCGTCACTGTGTCTCAAACACTACCTGAAAGGTTATTCCACACCAAACTAGGAATTTTCTACGCTGCTTTGCCCCCTTTGCTGATCAAATGCACCCGACAGTTCAAAGCACATGGAGGACATCACTCACTGTGCCGTGGCATTTAATGTGGCATCGCACGAGCCAAATTCTTTCCTCAAGGTGAAGAACCATAAAAATGCTGACTTAACTAATGGATCTTTCAGGAAGGCTGCAAGCATGACACAGTGTGTCGGGCTCAGCACCCTCATTTCCTCGGCCTATGAGATATCATCACAGTACTCTCGCCTCACACTGTCTACATATGGGTTCCCGGTCACCATAGTAACATGGCGAGCACCATCCAATGATAGCAGTGACTGAATCTGTGTACCTGAGTTTGGGTAACATTTTTAGAGGATATAAGGCAGTCAGTGGAATAAAAATATAATATATATATATATATATATATATATATATATATATATATATATATATATATATATATGTTATTATTATTATTATTATTTTTTTTTTTTGATGAATGTGTATGTAATGTAATAAGTGGATAATTCATTGTGAATTGTGACATAGGAAATAGTACATAACAGTATTGTTTTTACTCTTGCAAAACATTTCTGGGTGGATATAGGAAACATAAGTCCTTGATTTTATTTATTTAGCAATGTCCATATATTTAAACTTTATGCTAGGCAAACGATGGAGGACACACTGAATACGAAGAGATATTCATTCACACCTAGGACACCTAGGACATTCACAAGTTCAGAATCCAACCAGACCCTGTACCTTTTGGCCAGATTTATTCACACACAAAATAGTCCAGCATTTATTATAATAATATGTTATGGAATTGTTCTACTTTACTATTTTTGCTAAAAAAAAAAAACCTACCATATATTATCTGCACATGAGCATTTTTGGGGTCGGGTATAAGATGATGGTGAGAGAAGGACACAGCGTGGGTCCAGTGTCCTGTCTACAGGTTGTGATAATGCAAGTGCCGCAGCAGTGGGTGGATAAGTGACCTTGAATATCAACTGGGTCCTGGCTGCGTGCCACCGTCTGCTGTAGTCTGCAAAGTCCCACAGACAAATCAATCTGAAACTATTTTAGTTGATCGTTAGAAAATGCAAGTGAAGAAAAAAATCATTATACACCAGACAGCGGTACTTTGATAGTATATATTTATATTCCAGAGTTTAATTTAAAGTACAGGTGAGATGTAACCGGATGCGTGTTAGATGGTGATAGATCAAAACTAATCCAGTGTTAAGTGTTATCGTGGCCTTAAATTTGCTTATGAACCTGCTAAGACGTATTGTATGTATTTGCACCATATATTTACATTTATTTAATCTTACCGCAGATGCTAAATCATTGATCAACCGCTGAATAGAATAGAATAGCCTTTATTTGTCACATATACATTACAGCACAGTGAAATTCTTTCTTCGCATATCCCAGCTTGTTGTTGTTAGCTGGGGTCAGAGCGCATAGTCGGGCCATGATACGGCACCCCTGGAGCATACAGGGTTAAGGGTCTTGCTCAAGAACCCAAGGGCAGCAGCTTGGCCATACTGGGGTTCGAACACGGATCTTTCGATCAGCATCCCAATGCCTTAGACCACTGAGCCACCCCCTCCTGTTATGAAAGTTATGCATGTGTACAATGAAAGATTGTGTTACACTCGTATTTTTAACGCGTTGTTTAGTTTAACTTTTATGCTACATAGCTTCAGCATCCCTTTTAAGTCAAGTTCACATATTTTCCAGCTTGGGGGTTTCCTCCATGTTTACTGTTTACTGTTGGGTTATTTTCACCCCTTTTTTTTAGATAATAGGGATGATTGTTAGCTCGGAATGTATTTTCTGTAAATATCAGTAAAACTTTAAGTCTGTAAACTTTACTTGTGCCAAACCTTAACTGTGATTTGATAAGGAAAGGTATAAAACATTAAAAAGGAATGAAGTTGTTTGGGGTTTTTTTTTGGCAAAAACTTATGGCAAATTGTGACTGAGAGCCACTTGTTTGAGTTTTGAAGTACACTAGAAAGCATGCTCTTTTTAGTGTACTAGAAGTTTCACTCGTTGTTGTTTTTTTATGGGATTTCGAAAGGGGGATGTTTCACCACACCTGACAGGCGTGCAGCATCTCAGCATGCGAAACGCGTTCCCTTTAAAGCGGGCCACTCTGCGCCAAACTGAGGAGTGGTACAGTGCGGCGCGTCCATTCGCGGTGCCGTAGCGTTTTTGGTATGCACGGCGTCTCTCCGCTGCAGCTGCCATTTAACGCCTTAACTAACTGGCTAATGGCTACTTGGGATAACACCGATTCGTCGTGTTGCGACGGAGACTAACAACACACACACACACACACACACGCATGCATGCATGCATGCGTACATACAAACCGCTGCGTTTCACCTGCAAGACGAAGGACACAGGTAGGAAGCAGTGACTAACGCCTAAACCTCATTACTTTTTTTTTTGGCTGGATTTTTTTTATAGCTTGTATATAATTGTGTTGTGTGGATTTGTGAGCGCTCAACCTGTTAGACCGCCACTTGGATCTCTTTTTTCTGCTTGGAAAGGAAAGCATCGTTTTGATGGACGTCACCAAAAAAAAGGGGGGGAAAGGCGCGCTAATGAGTTTGCTCGGACAACTTAGCCTGAAGTCTGCATCGTTTCTAGTGATTCAGTCTGTGATGTTTCTCCACATGAGCACCGAGGTGAAGCGAAGCTCGGAGGAGGCTGCTGGGCTTTAATGATGCTGCTGTCACTGTTGCAGGAGCTCTCCGCTCTGTTGTGAGACCGCACACGCCGCACGCCTCGTTTCCAAGGATACTACATGAAGCGCTAGTGCCTTATTGTTATTTTTCCCCTCCTTTTTCTTTTTCCTGCGGTCCTTTTGCTTAAAACAACCTGCCGGGAAGCTCAGGGAAGAGAGGTGTGTGTGTTCGGGAAGGGGGGGGGGGGATGCGCGCTTTGGGAGGAGGCGAGGACACACCCAAGGACTCTTTGCTCCTCTCCTTCCACTCCAGAAGACAAAAAAAGGGACACGGCGAACAGATCTTTGGCATCTCCATCGCATCTCCATCCTCACCAGCGGGGACTCCCGGACACTTCCTGGCAGCGAAGACCGGCTTGAGCTTACGACGTGGGGGGGAAAGTTTATTCCTAGAGGTAGAGTAAATCTGGACATGATCCTGATTGGTATTGATTGGTGTTTAGAAAATAGCACACAGCAAAACCCAGAGTGTAGACGGAATACCTGTAGTGTTTTAGAGCACAAATGAACCCTGTCAAGGAAAATTCAGCACCACATGTTCGGTCTACACTGGTGTTTTTGCTTTGTCAAGGATGACATGATTTCATTGGATAGTATCCTTTTTTTTCCTTTCTTTTCTCCTTCTTAGCAATGCCTTTATTTTTTCTGGTATAGCACGGTGACATTCTTTTCTTTGCATATCCACGTTATGAAGATAAAGGGGTCCGACATGGTACTGTGCCTTACCGCAGGAGCACTGAAGGTTAAAGGCCTTGCTCTTGGTAGTAATAGGGTTTGAACCACCCCCCACCCATCTAGCCTTCGAAGCATGTATACAAATCCTTAACCATTGAGCAACCACTGCAAGACAGCACAACAGCACAATGCAATTTTGTGCCTGAAGGGAGGGTGAGGTGGACTTTAAAATTTTCATGAGGAATATTTTCAGGCTTGGACCAGAGGACCAGGATTAAAATTTGAGGCATTCATGGTGCAAGGTGAATTAGGTAGAGCTTATCCAAAAACCAGACTGTGAAGGATAGGGTGGTCGGGTTTGTCACAGACATTGATATATAAATGATAGAAAAATGTTATTCTGAGAAATGAGGTTTATGTCAGGACAGTGCACTAAGAATAAACAGGCAATTCCTGGTTATTAGACCGTCACAAGATTTATGGGTTGGTGGTATGTTGTTGTTACATTACTTTACACTTTCACATCAATTTGACCAGTATATATATATATATATATATATATATATATATATATATATATATATATATATATATATCTATCTATATATATATATATATATATTTAATAATGCAATAATGTCACTAGTGCTAGTATATTCACGTAAAGTAATATGAAACAGAATCTGTGTCTCAAACTGTACAATGCCCTTTAAAATATAGTGTAGCCTAGTTTACGGACCCTAGTCGGGCATTCGGTGCCGTAGACCTTTATATAGACCATATATATTTCCCGCCAGTTTTGACCCTACACTGCTGACACGGCCAAGACATATTTTTGCCTGGTCGCCATAGTGACATAGTTCAAAAATCATTATACTATAAACTAATAAGACTAAGACTCATTTTTCAAACCAAAGAATGTACACTGTAAAAATCATTGCAGTTTGGTGGACATGTTGTGTCATGCAACTAATTTCATAGGAAAAACAATGGAGAGATCATCTTTGTATTTTTGAAACCGTACTGTACAATTTAAACCTCGGGGGAGAGATCTTGTTCATTGTATATATATATATATATATTTATATTTATATATATATATATATATATTTATATATAAGCGCATGTAATCTACAGTATTAGTATTCATATGAATCTCTGTCTCCTTTGTTTCAGTGTATCCGTTGGGATAATCACGGTGGGATTGAAACTCGTCTCCTTGTCTGACATCAACATAGATTTTCCTCCCACTGTGGTGCGTGTCTCAGGTGAACAGTGCAGGCCTCACCCCCCGCCTGCATAATGACAGTGGCAACAGGAGATCCCTCGGACGAGGCTGCAGCGCACCCGGGTCACCCTCAGGACTATGACGCTGAGGGGGAACAGGAATGCTGCGAGAGAGTAGTCATCAATATTTCGGGTCTGCGCTTTGAGACGCAGTTGAAGACGCTCTCGCAATTTCCCGAGACGTTGCTTGGCGATCCGAAAAAGCGAATGAGATACTTTGACCCTTTAAGGAACGAATATTTCTTTGACCGAAACCGACCGAGCTTCGACGCCATCCTTTACTACTACCAGTCGGGAGGGAGGTTACGGCGCCCGGTGAACGTGACTCTGGACATATTTTCGGAAGAGATCCGCTTTTACGAGCTGGGCGAGGAGGCCATCGAGATGTTCAGGGAGGATGAAGGGTTCATAAAGGAAGAGGAGAGGCCTTTGCCTGACAACGAGTTTCAGAAGCAGGTCTGGTTGCTGTTCGAGTATCCGGAAAGTTCAGGACCAGCAAGGATTATAGCCATTATATCCGTCATGGTGATTCTCATTTCGATCGTCAGCTTCTGTCTAGAGACTCTGCCCATATTCCGAAGCGATGACGAGAATATGCATAAAGACCACGCGTATAACACTAACTCCACCACAAGATACGCGTCCACCTCGTTCACTGACCCGTTCTTCATCCTGGAGACACTTTGCATAATCTGGTTCTCCTTCGAGTTCCTGGTTCGCTTCTTTGCCTGCCCAAGTAAAGCCAGCTTCTTTGTGAACATAATGAATATGATTGATGTGGTGGCTATTATCCCTTACTTCATCACACTGGGAACGGAACTGGCAGAGAAAGCAGAGGACGGGCAGCAAGGGCAACAGGCCATGTCCTTAGCCATCTTGCGCGTCATCCGACTCGTGAGGGTCTTCAGAATCTTCAAGCTTTCGCGTCATTCCAAGGGACTCCAGATCCTTGGGGCAAACTCTGAAGGCCAGCATGAGAGAACTCGGGCTGCTCATCTTCTTCCTCTTTATTGGAGTCATCCTCTTCTCCAGTGCCGTCTACTTTGCCGAAGCAGACGAACCCGAGTCGCAGTTCTACAGCATCCCCGACGCCTTTTGGTGGGCTGTGGTTTCGATGACAACTGTTGGCTATGGAGATATGGTTCCCACTACTATAGGCGGAAAGATCGTCGGGTCTCTTTGTGCCATTGCCGGAGTGCTGACCATTGCCTTGCCGGTGCCTGTCATAGTCTCAAACTTCAACTACTTCTACCACCGTGAAACCGAGGGTGAGGAGCAAGCCCAATATTTGCAAGTCAATACCCCCAAAGCTGATTCCCAAGAAGAACTGAAAAGAAGCCAAAGTGGTTCCACCCTCAGCAAATCTGAATACATGGAGATCCAAGAAGGCGTGAACAACAGCAACGACAACCTCCAGGAAGAGGATCTCAAAAAAGCCAATTGCACGTTGGCCAACACAAACTATGTGAATATAAAAAAAATGTTGACTGATGTGTAATCGAGCCATGTTGGATAACTAGAGATGACCGTGAGGGAGCCTTAGTCTGCCAAAGTTTCGCAGGCTGTAAAGCTTTAAAAGGACTATAGAGGATCCAAACCCTCCGCTACCGATACAGGAAATTTCTCGGAAATTTCACGATCAGTCTCGGATCCTCTATGTAAGGTCGTGTTTCTATGTAAAGTGTGCATGCAAATCTTACCTTTCATCTCCGTGACGCTCGCCGAAGCCATCTTCCCATAGCCGAAGTTAACTGTCCGACCCACCTAGAGGAGGGTGAAGAATCAACCTAGCTAAACGGGCTTAAGGTCTTCTTCAGGACGCGCATCAGGTCCTCAAAGATCAGCTCCATCTTCCCCAAAGAAAAAACTCATTGTGATTCGTCTGCTGTAAGGAAAGCAAGAAGAAAAACCTTCCTCCATTGTTGCTGCTGCTTTATATAGATGTCACATAGGAATAATATTCAGACACGAGAAACACTATACACTCACATTCACTTAGCTATACAGAATTTTTACCCCCGGTAGCCTATATATATGTATGAACAACACTAACATCTATACTCTCATGAAATCACTTAACTGCAAAGACTTTCTGTGCCATATCTAATGTCCACAACAAACGCATTTACTCACATTTATGCAGCATGGATGTTGAGCACTCGTTAGACAGACCAGATTATGCTGTTGTTTGCTGAACAACCTTGGGTTAAGTTCAGCAATACAATTTGGTACAGAAAACAGAACCGAAACATGCATCCGACCACAGTTGCACAATTTAAATAATGAAAACTGGGACGAATTCTTTTATTCCAAACAAAAAAAAAACAAAAAAACAACCATCCCAAAATCTGTGTATATTCTTAGAACACAAGCTGCCTGCACCAATAATGTTGTAGCAACATTTAATTGTGATAGTGATGTGATTGTTCCGAACATACCACAGAAACGAAGCAGCTAAGTTGAATTGTGTTGTCGTAGTTCAGCGTCATGATCGTTTCCTTGCTAATTTCTAAGATGATGATTGATATTCAATTTACTTGGGAAGAAAATAAGCCATATCTACTTAACACTGTAATAAAACATATTTATTTAGCCAAATATTTAGCCAGGCAACATGACAAAATCGCTAGTTATTTTATTATAGCCACAATATGAATTATTTTAATACCTGTAATTGTTTTTTTTTTTTTGTTTATTGTTCCATTTGTGCGGAGAGGCTTAAAAGAGAACTATGGCTGTACAACTGGGTCCAAAATCTTTTCACATTTTAAATCTGGTCTTAAATTCCATTTCAGGATTATACAATAATTCCAGGTCGCCATTCATTTTGCAACTTCGATGGATCGCATGCTAACGGGTCTAAAATAGATCGACAGGTTTTTACACACGTATGTGTGGCAGTAAAAGTGCCCATTATTATATAAAGAAAAATAGGATAAATATATAACGCTAATTGGAAATCCGTGTAGCCTTGGACTTTTATCCCACTGTGTGTGTGAAGTGTAATGTGTACATGGTATCTTGTGTAATATAATGGCCATTAGCACTAGTGCTGCTTTCAGGTTTTTGTTTTTGTTTTGTTTTTTGGAGAGCTGTCGAAGATATCGGGGTGTACATGGTGTGACCTTTAGGTAGTGGCAGAACATGACTAGAATGGCATTAACGGAACGGTACACTGCAGTAAGGTGCATTAGCATGCATTATGCACTGCAGTAGCATCGGTTGACCTTCCTAAAGAATCTTTATACAGGCCGGCCATGTTTACTTCTCTCCTGATAAGAAAAGGACTACCAATCGATACATTACATTATATCCTAGTGCGTATCAGTGATATTGAGAGCGCCACAAAAGCGTATAACTTTCATATCGGTCGTGCTGAGGTCATACTGCAGTAGCCTGAGCTTTTTTTTTTTTTTTCTTTTTCTTTTTTTTTCTTAAAGCTCTTTTACGTTCCTCTATGCGTCTTACAATGGTAGCTAGCTATGATATAATATAACAATGTAGCCGGATCCAAATTGGCATTTAAGACTGCTTAAAGCAATGCATTGACCCTCAGTGCATTTTTGTGCTTTTATGTTCTGTTGTTTGGCAGGAAATAATGAAGGTGAAAAGTTTTATTGTGTAGCAATCATCATGCACAGGGCATGTTTTCTTTTCTTTTTCACACTTCGGAAACAGAGACTTTATGCACTGGCCCTTCGATAGGGAACGCAGAACTTCCCAAACGTGTCAGCCTTGTTTTAACTGAGGCTTGAAGTGCATTCGTTGAAAGTTCATATTTTTGTCATTTGCATTCAAGACCTTATGTGGTGATGATATATATATATATATATATATATATATATATATATATATATATATATATATATATATATATATATAAAGAACTAAAATTACTGGTGTATGCACATTGTACATAGCCAGTTGGATTTACATATAACAACTTAAATGCAACAGACAGGGAGCTTTATTCTATGCATGGAAAGGTACATGGAAAGAATGTATCATCCCATTTCCTGCACACTTGCACTGGATTTTTTTTGTTATTAATTTTATTATTATTATTATTATTCCTTTTATTTCATTTTCACCTGCAAGCATCATATGTTTGGCCTGAAAATGAAAGAAAATGTATGTCTGTGAATAACTTTTTTTCTTTCCCTCATTGCATATTTAGCACTTTCAAAAGGCATATTTACAAACCACTGCCATCATATTGATTGCAGGTATTATGTTCATTTGTTTGTTTTTTCTTTTTATATGGAACCACTGAATGTCTTAAGGACGTTTTGTTCTAAGCATCTTATGATCATTCCATTGCCAAGGACTGGAAGGATGCAAATAGTCACGTTTTTTATTCTATTGTGTGTTTATTTATGTCTACATGACTGAATGTTAATAGTATGTATCAAGCTTTACGGAGATATGTAAGTGCAATATATGAAAAGGAAAGATCTGTTCTATCTGGATCAACTCGCTTCCCGAACTACTGTAGCCAATGAGATTTGAGATCATCATGAACACATTTGCTCCATTTTTTTTTTAAACCGACGATCAGTAGCAGCCCAAACAGAAAACCAGACAATATTTTAGATTTTGACTGAAGATCAGCATTGGATTTATTCGTAATAGTTCGAAAAGTCATTTATATATATCATTTAGATATATATTTATATATATCTTTCTGATATGGCTCTGTGTATTTCATCTGCTTTTATAGATGCTTTATTAGAGACTGTGAATTCACTGAGATGCTCATGGAATTGACAAAGTGAAAACAAAAGGATCTCATTACTCAATTATGCAAAACCTGTATTTGTGTGTGTGTCGAGCATTTACAATCGTAAACGGTGTCTCTGTGTATCAGTGCGCCACTGCTTGGGGAGTTTTAGAACTCTTTGCCAAGTGTGTTTCATAAGGAACAATCATCATAGAGCTTTACAACTGCAGTCCATGTTTAGATAAACCAGACTTTTGTAGTCATATTGCCACTACATATATAGTGCTGCTTGAAAGTAGCTGTAGTTTTACCTTGATTTTCTCATTTTATCACCTCCTTTTTTTTAAATATATAAATTAAATGTCAGACGTGTGTTGGTCAATTGTATATGTGTGTTTAGGGGGGTATACAAAAAACCTGCATGAAAGATTGAATTGTTGCATGTAGAAAAGTAAGTGAAGCCTTTTATTTGCAGCCGTTATTTTGGCCTTTTTGCAACCAAACGTCTTCTGTAACCACTGACCAGAACTCTTGTGTCAGTGAGGTTGGAAGGCACCGCCAGCTTCGGGTCTAGCCGCACCATTTCAATTGGATTGAGATCTCTGGCAAACCCAATCATTCTTTCTTTTAAGCTATTCCTTGGTGGATTTGCTTAAAATGCTTATTGCTCTCGTCTTGTTGCATCGCCGATTTTCTGATGGCAGGAGATTCACTTCAAAAATGTGTTGATAGGTCCGGATTAAAAATATGGAGTCCTCCCTGGCCCGGAGGCTGAAAAGCAATCCCAGACCCTCACATTTCCACCACCATGCTTCACTGTTGGGAGGAGGTTCTTTTCCTCTCTAGCAGTGATGTATTAGTTGGCCTTTACCTCATTTTTTATTTTTCTCGATGATGGTTTTGACGGAGCGTCCACTTCTAGGCAGAGGTGTGGTCACATTGAATGCCCTCCATTTGTAGATGATGTGTTTTACAGTGGACGGATGGAGTTGGTATCTCTTGGAGATGGTCTCATAGCTTTCCTTTATCTCCTTTCCTCTTGCCATTGTTTTACTCCTTGGCATTACATGATTTGTTTCGTTTCCTCTCGCTTTTAATCACTGTTGCCCGTCCACTTTCCTAAGGATGCCTAATTGAATTGGTCTGCTTAACTGTTTAATTAAGCACCTGAATGCGTTTCTCCACTTGACCGTATCAATGCAGATCAGGCTTCGCTTACTTTTGCACGTAAGATCATTCAATTTTTAATGTAGTTTTTATTATTGGCTACTCACACATTTTCCTCTAAACACACATATGCAAATGAATCATCATATATCTGACATTTAATTTTTCAAAAGCAAGTGATGATAAAATACAAAAATCACGGTAAAACAACCTTTCGAGCAGCACTGTACATGCAGCATTACACTGTATATAAATTATGAGTAAAAGTTAACAGTAAGATAAGACAACACGCATAAGTGACATGTAACTTACACTTTTCATTCTTCATATCAGTGCAGCCTAAAAACTACAATATGCTGTAGAATACTGCCATTGTTTATTTGTTTTTTTGTTTTTGTTTTTTTTAGGGGGGAAAAAAAGTAAGGCGACAAAAAGGAGCGGGGAGTTCAGCACATTCTTTGGTTCTTAATTAAGTGCACTTTAATAGTACAATAAGGAGACAATCTAATGACTGAGACTACGCATATAATTGTTCCGAATGTCCATTCATGTCTTAATGCTACATTATTAATGAAAATGACGAAGCAATCTTAAACCTGTGTTTGATTTTTACTTCTCTATGTTTTGTGTGTGTGTGTGTGTGTGTGTGTGTGTGTGTGTGTGTGTGTGTGTGTGTGTGTGTGTGTGTGTGTGTGTGGTATGAGTGTGTCTTGTGGTATATGTTATCAGTAAAAGCATGCATTTCACAACTTCACAGAACACCAAAACAATCAGGACAGCTTTCGCTTATGTTAATTATTAATAGTCAGTTAAATGGTCTGCTTTGTAGCAGCTGTAAATGCGATAAACTAATTACAAGCTATTGCTTTTTTTGCGCCAGGCTTTTCTCCATGTGTGCAGCATTCTGTATGTCCCTGTGTAAGTATATTAGGCAGAAAATAGCATGCACTATAAATAGACAATGATGAAAGAGGACAGATTTTAGAAATCTTAATTTTACTCTTTTAAGCATGAAAGATCTAGAGGGAGGTTTTGGAAGATATGTTTTTGAGCGAATGTCGAGGGGGGTGGGTGGGGGGGGGGTTGACAATATTCACAGGAGACAGGAATAGATTAAACAGTGAGACAGGAGGAGGGAGGTGAAGAATAGAACATGACACCTTCGTGCAATGTTCATCATCAGGCAGTGTGAGCACACTATTCATTTCGCTCGCCAGTTAATGTTCCTCTCTTACCAGAATTTGATTTGTTTTGATTCATTATAATAACCCTGGGTTTCGTGTTTTTTTTTCTTGTTGTTGTTGTTATTTTTAACACGGCTTATGAATAGAGCTGTTGCTATAGAATGTTTTAGTGATCGAGGATTCTAACTATTATTCCATCGATTAATCAGAAGAGATGCTTTTCCTTTACTAAAGAGCAAAATGAAATAAGAAAGAAGCAGGTCTCTTAAAATTAACACGTAGATAAATATGCAAAGTAAATCAATGAAAACAAAACCCATTTAGTGTGTTTAATTGCCGTATTACATAAAAATACAATGCGTTCAAAAAGTTCCTCCGCACTGGCCGCGTAGAGTAAGTCATACCTGTTTAATTAAACTCTTATTGTTCTCACTCATGTATTTATTTATTAAATACTGTACATTATAGTGATGTGGTATTCCTGTATCCAGAAAAGCTGATTAAAGTTTTTCTTGAAATAAATATGTGTATTTATCGCCAGTTTAAAAAAAAACCTGCTCCACTTAATTCTCTACACGCCGCTGCGGGGGGACTTTCCTGATACGTACAGATCACGACTCACGGTTCGCCACACGCCGAACCCTTTTTTTTTTTTTTTTTTTTTTTTTTTTTAAACATATCATTTTTAATGATCTCAGAATGAAGATATTGCTTTTTAAGTCATTTCATAAGAACACAGAGTAGTCATGTGATCACGTGAGAGGATCTAGACACGTGGTAGTGTTTTTAAAAAGAGCATTTTCATCCATAAAATTACTTTTTTTTTTAATAGTGCATACTGAGGTATGGCTGGATTTATTTCTACTATTTTCCCTCAGACATATGTTGGATGCTTATGGTACTCTAAAAAAAAAAAGGAGAACCGATTAGTTCATCTTTATTGCCCCCTAGAGGTGAACCATAGTATCACGTTTTATACACCAACACACCTGCACTCAACGCAAGCAACGCACCTGAAACACATGACTAAACTGCCCTAAATGCCTGGTCCAGCTGCTCTGAGAAACCTGAGAGCAAAAGTCACAATGCTGTAAAGGCTGGACTGGGAAAATATTGCAGAGGATATGAGGGGAGATTTCTTTTAGAATTGTATTTCCATTTTTAGAAAGCTGCATTCGTAATAACAGTGATTGATGCATACATTCAATTATGTTCTCTACAGGCAGAATGCAGATTGTAGGGCTTATTAGGCATCACGTGTGCCCTGGTCTATAAATAGAGTTACAGTATTGATGTACTGCGCCGGAGCAGAGATGCATGCCAAGAAAAGCTGCAGAGGGTCTTAAAATAGCCCTTGTGAATTAATTTTTCAGTACTGCTCCGGGATATTACTTAGCAGAAATCACGTAGACTTGAAGTCGTAAAAAAATAAAAAATAAAAAAAGACAGGATAGTATCACACTTAAAGGAACATAGATAGAAATAAAGAGATTTTTTATTGTCCTGAGAGAGTGTGCTAAAAATACACACATTAATTTATAACCATGTCAACCTCGGCTTTAAGGAAGAGATAGGGGGGGTTTTCACAGATGTGGAAACTGGTGTGAAATTGGAATGGATAGATCAAAAGAAAGATGACAGAGAGAGAGAGAGAGAGAGAGAGAGAGAGAGAGAGAGAGAGAGAGAAGAGAGAGATAGATCGAGAGAGAGAGAGAGAGAGAGAGAGAGAGAGAGAGAGAGAGAGAGAGATGAGTTTTGACGAGAGAGCGA
>JACRUU010000016.1:5234589-5284589 GCA_030449085.1 Kryptopterus vitreolus
TCAGCCCATATTCACAGGCTGGAAATGGCACATCAGGACAAAGAAAACAAGCCTATAACTCCTGCTCCTATCGAACCTCTAAACCATCTTTCATGCTAGACTTTGTTTGTCCAATAGGCACAGCATGGGTGTCCATAGCCTGTGGTGTTTTGTTGGACCGTAGGTTAGGCAGATGGTGTCACAGCGGGAGACGGCGATGAAGGTGGAGAGGTTGAAGGTTGAGTGCCTGCGAGAGGTGCTGTGGGATAGGCTGTGCAACCTGGAACACTAACGAAGAACCGTAGGGGAGGGGTGGAGCCGGCAGGCTTTAGAGCGGTCTAGAGGGTGTGTTTGTCTTGGCTGCACTACGGCAGCATTTGCACATTATTTTGAACACGACACCTCAAGTGAAGCTGACACATAAGAAGAAACGTTTCACAAACAATCTCATTTGCATTTGACACACGCTGTGATTTGCCATTTATAAAATATCTCATAAAATAATCTCATAATTTTTTTCCTGAGATACAGATTTTACCCAAATATTCACCAGGGTTGAGATACAAAAACCAAAGGAAATGGATTTTATACTGAGTCATGTACTGAATCCTTGTTCCCTGTGAATGGGGAAACACCGTCACCATGGAAACTCCCATGAGGATGAAATGTTCACCAAAGTGATCAGTCAGAAGAACAGTGTATTGATTTGTAGTGGCGACTATTTCCACTTAGGGGACGAACTCGAGTCATGCCGGCACGGCCGCTGTTCAATCATTTGATACCTTTTATTCACATTGATTTCTTTTGGTCCAACAGCCAATCACATGCTAGCAGTGTGTTACGTATAACTGTGTGGCCAAAGGGTCAAGTTAATGTTCACACCAGCATATGATCTTTGTGTCTCTGACCTTGGCGTAGTTATTGGTGTCATGGGGTGGGTTTCAGAAACTGCTGTTCTTCTGGGATTTTTACAGACAGCAGTGCATAGGGGACTGGGCACTAGGGAATTCTAAAACTAAAATTCTAAAATATATATATATATATATATATATATATATATATATATATATATATATATATATATATGTGAGACTCAAGTCTTGCTTAAAGATTAAAAAATGGTAATTCAGTGGTGGGGGTATGGTGGCTTAGTGGTTAGCACGTTCGACTCACACCTTCCAGGGTCCGGTTTCGATTCTCGTCTCGGCCATGTGTGTATGGAGTTTGCATGTTCTCCCCGTGCCTCAGGGGGGCTTTTTCTCCGGGTTCTCCGGTTTCCCCCATGGTCCAAAAACATGCATGGTAGGTTGATTGGCACCTTGGAAAATTGTCCCTAATGTGTGAATGTGTGTGTGTGTGTGTGTGTAAATGTGTGTGTGTGCCCTGCGATGGGTTGGCATTACATCCAGGGTGTATCCTGCCTTAATGCCCATAGACACCTGAGATGGGTCCATGGAACCGTCTCCCCGTGACCCGAGGGAAGATCGGATAAAGTGGTAGAAGATGAATGAATGAATGAATGAATGAATTCAGTGGTGAATGAATGAATGAATGAATGGATGAATGGATGAATGAATTCAGTGATGCTGGTGCGGGGACCTGTGAGTTTACTCTACCAAAACTGAACTGATATGTGTTAGTTGTGGTTTGCTCTCTGGACCAGAACATCACAGGTTCAAATCCCACCCCCGCCACTAAGCTGCCACTAGCGGGCCCTCAATTGCTCGGTTCTAAGTCTCTCTGGATAAGAATGTCTGCCAGAACATGTGTTCAAATCTAAGCACTGCCCACAGACCTTTGCTTGACCTTTGATACATAACCCTGAACCATCAGACAGGAGTTTGCAGTTGTTCACTGTAAATTGTACAATGTACTGGTAACCCAATATGGCAGGGAAATCCATACATACATATGTCGAGATATACAACATATAGACATCTGTATAAATTATACAGACAGTCCCCACCCTACGACCAAGTTAAGTTCCAAGAGTTCATAACGTTCATAGTATGAATTTGTTGTTAAATTGTTTGTGGCTATTGACTACGCATGGCTCCTAAATATCTTCATAAGATATAAGCTATACAAAAGCTATACCCATTCCTGAATCCATTTCTAAAAGCTATATCCTGAATTCCTGAATGCAGCACTGAATGCAGCACTGAATGCAGCGCTTTTTAGGACCGTCAAATACCACCACTAGCTTTTTCGCTTTTCCCCAATGATTTTTAAATAATAAACAATGTTTAAGATTGTATTGATTAAAAGAAAATGCTTGCCTATGTTCACTACACCGTAGAAGAACAAACATTGAGAAAAAGGTGTAGAAAATGACCCTCAGGGGATGTACACACTTGCTAGACTCATTCGTTAAGCTCTGCGTTCGTTTAGCTCTGCGTTCGTTTAGCTCTGCGTTCGTTAAGCTCTGCGTTCGTTAAGCTCTGTGACTAGCTAGCGGCGCGAAACAAGTTTGTTCATATCAGGTGAAAGTTTATAAGATCTTAGGCTTAGTCTGTACACATATACTGTGTGCATATGTGTATAAACACAAACGCAGACAGTATAACGACATTATTTATATAGCGTCATATTATTTATTATCATTTTCATAAATCAGTAGGGCCATCTTTATTGCAATAAATAGTAAGTCGTGGGGAGTGGTCCCATTAAAAGCCCGCAAAGCAATCTTATTAATTGGAGTGATGCTGCAGTGTGTCTGCGGCCAGCTTCTCTTTGCTTAAGAACATTTTTGGCTGTTCATCAAAGCCTCACCACAAACTGTCCCTCTAGTCTTGGCTATATATTATTCAGTGTGTAATGACTCTTCATCTAAAAGTAGACAAACCCAACTGTTTGCTTTCATTTTATGGTCCATCGACTGATGCGTAATGAAACGCACACATAATTCTTATATGATTGCTGATTGATATCTCATCCATGCATTCAAATTGCACAAAGCCACTTTCTGTTATTCTGTATTTCTTTCTTTTTTTTTCTTTTTCAATACAAATACTAGTTTGTATTGTAAAACTTGTGTACGTGTATATACTCGCAAATGACACCAAATACGGTAAAATGCTCTTTACTGAACCCTTTGCTGGCAATAAAACCTTCTCAACCAATTTTGTACCAAGGGGTACATATAATGGTATATATATTTAAACCCTAAATAGTTTAGCTCCTTTCAAATAATAAAAAAAAAACTTCACAGTTCACTTAAACCAGCATGAACATTTTTTACACGGCTTAATTTTCGATTTAAACTGTTCTATTTTCTCTACTAACAACCACGCTACCTTCAATATAAAGGTACTTTAGCATTACGGTATTCTTAGTCCGTGGCCTATTTGTGCCAGCATGAGGCTGCTTTACAAAATAGACTTCACTTCCATTTCTGTGGGAGAAAAAAAAGAGCTCCTGCTAAATGTGGTAAATGTTTTAGGAGTACCACGGATTTCAGTAGAGAAGCACGTTCCCAGAAACATGTTCACACCTGATCGAAAGCATTCATTATGACATACATCATTTAAAACTTGAAGTCAAGCACATTTCTATCAGAGGTAAAGGAGGGGGGGGGGAAATAGCAGGTTTAAGATTTGGCACAAAAGATGAATTTTGATGAATAAGCATCATGTGATGCAGGATATATTTATATCTTTTTCATTTAGCAGGTGCAACTTTTATTCTCCTGAGAAAAGTTTTTTATTATTTTTTTTTAATGCAACACTTTTGAAAGTGGCTCTTTGGTGGAGATCCAGATACGTCTCATTTAATGTTAAGATCCTAGTTATCAAAACACACGTGAGGTAAAAGCTCATGCTTCTGAGAAATCAGCAGTGAAAGATTTGCACTTTTCCAATATGCCTGTTAGGATTTGCCAAGATCTGCTAATATTTGTTACATTTTATCTAATTAATGTATCAAATTTTATATGGAATGTTATGGTAAATCCTTTAAATAAAGTACTCATCATAACATTCACGGCAGATAACATTGTTTTTACACTTTTAAATGACCGATGAATGTTTCCTATTCTTATTAAAAGTGTTATTATGCTAACTATGCTAGTCATTATGCTAACCATGCTAGTCATTATGCTAACCATGTTAGTCATTATGCTAACTATCCTTGTCATTATGCTAACTATGCTACTTATAAACTAGTCCTCAAGCCAAAAACAACCCCAGAAAAAAAACACATTTTGTTAGTTTTCATATCACATGATATAAAGTAAAGCATGTTATTACTCAAATATTACAAAGCATGTTTTTATGAACTATAAATCACATTTGATTTATGTCCTGATCACTCCTTTTCTATTGTAAATAAAAATCTCAAATCGCACTGAAAAGTCAATAACACTTATCGTTGACTTGAGATTCACATCATTTTTGATGTACATACATATTATTAAATTAAACCGCTATGAAATCACAATGACAGAAGTGTGACATATAACACGTTTATAAAAATAGTTGTTTCACCAGACTTCTTATTCAATCTGCAGATGTTTCATACAGCATTAATAACATCTATCCATCCGATACCTTCTGCTATTTGTAACAGACCCTCTCATCCTTCTCATTTAATCCGCTGCTAATCAATACTTGGGTTACTTTCAGGTCTTGTTCACTTTATGAGAGATTTGCTGCGCATTTCTGCGGCCTAAACAAAACACACACACACACACACACAGTAAAAATAAAAAAATACACAAAATCACACAAAATATTTACTATGTGACATTAAAACACAAATGCTCATTGGCAATATGTGAAAATGTTTTTTTTTTTAATTTCCTTTAGGTTTGCTGATTTCTCAGCGAGTAGCTGAGAGAAGCATTGGCTAATGACTCCTTCTGGACTTAAACTCACTTAAAATGAATGGCACTGCACAGACTAAGCAATTTAAAGCCCTGGGCTGTATTCTAGTAGCTGCTGAGCACTGCTGCAGATGTAAGTGTGTGTGTGTGTGTGTGTGTGTGTGTGTGTGTGTGTGTGTGTGTGTCTGTCAGTGATGTTGGGTGCAGAGTCAGATCCCTTGGGTTGAGAATGTAGGTGGGGTTTGAGGCAAATATGGGGTGGCGCGGCTTAGACAAATGTGTGTGTGTGTGTGTGTGTGTGTGTGTGTGTGTGTGTGTGTGTGTGTGTGTGTGTGTGTGTGTGTGTGTGGTGTGTGCACCCTGGAGATGTTACACTGCTTGCTTACTCTGCAGGAGCTCAGGTCTCTCAGTCCTCTCCGTCCTGCCTCTAAATCTAAGAAACGAGCTGGCTCCTGCGCCGATGACTTCTCCTCTTCTTCATCGGTATCCTTTCGGCCTGGCCGGGCAACGGCGAGGAAATGGGACGGGGGGGAACCGAGTGATCTCCTCACATACCAACTTTCAAACAAAGTATGAATAAGAAGGTAAGACCATGCACTCTGTGTGTGTGTGTGTGTGTGTGTGTGTGTGTGTGTGTGATGATGCGGGTGGGTGTGAGTGTGTCTGTTTGATGACTGATGGAAGCCCTGTATCTCAAGTTACTTCAGAGCTCTAAGATTACTGCAGGAGAGGTTTAACTGATCCTGGGGCTGCAGGGACCTGACTGTAAGTCAGACGAAAGGAAAAATAGGGGGAAGAGAGATATAGATACACAGAGACAGATAGAGAGCGAGCGAGCAAGCGAGAGAGAGAGAGAGAGAGAAAGACCCCCATGAAACCCCGAGCTCGAAGCTCATATACAGACAACAGGCTCATGAGATCAGGCAGCGTGGTGAGTATCTCCTTGGCTCCATTCTGGTGGAAAGTGCGAAAGCTTGTGTGTATTGGCAAAGTTTCGGCGCTGTTTAGAGTGATGACTTTGCTGTAGTTCGCTCGGTGGATTTTGTTTGTTTGTGTGTACACTTTAAAAGAGTGTCCCTAGATAATGCACTTATGCACTAGAGCTTGGAGGGTTTTTCTTTTGTGCATTATTAAATATTTGCTGCATTATCAAATATAAAGAGGTCTGTTTCCTGGCGCTTCAACAGTAAAAGATATAAACGAAAGACATCTGTATAATGTAATACATTACTCTTAAATGACATTTTGGAAAGCACTGCATGGAAACCTTCTTTTTCGGTTAGTGTGCAATACTGCGTTAAAAGATTTTGGAGCGAATAAATGATTAAAACCATAAATGAACAAGCTAAATATTGAGTGTATATATTCTCAGGAAAATGGACATCTGAAGGACAAGCGTTAAAAACAACAACAACAACAACAACAAAACTGTTCGGGTGTAAAAACACAGACGCAATCTTTGTGTGGGACTTTTATAATTTTATAAAATAAGGTCTTTTTTTTTTTAGGGTGGAATGTGTTCAAGGGATGACCTAATACCATACACAGCACTTTTTGTCCTCTACACTGCTGCAATGAGTGTGGAGTCAGCAAATAATCCAGATGTGCCCAGTGTAAAACAATGGGTTTTATCCTTGTGGTGTATCCAGGGAAACTTTCCCACCTCCTTTATGATTGATGTTCACCAAAGTGCGCACACATCCTCTGCAGTGAGTTACATTTCATCCCTCTGCGAAATTTATCTCGACAAAAGGGCTACAGATGCTCCTGTCACCTTCATATCGCTCTTATTCATGTTAGGCCAGTCCATAATAGTATAACTCTGTGTCACATCTGGAAATGAACTGTTTTTTTGTGCATAAAGCCATTATAAAAACTATCCTTTAACACTATTCTGCAAAAAATGACCTTTTGTTGACCTTGAAATCAGATTTTTAGGATTATATTATAACAGCTCTATAAACAAAATGTAGTTGTTTGATTTAAACAAAGATAGGTATGGAATGCAAGAATATAAAAAATAAAATAAAATAATAATAATAATTCCCCAAAAATAAGTGCTGAACAAACATGTGTGTTAATTATGGATATCAATATATGACAAGTATTAGATTATAATAAATCACTATATTGCTATTTTAGTTTATATGTTACATGAATCATGTCTGCACGTCTTTCATTATTGCAGCACAATAAACATATCACCAGAAATAGACAGGAAATCTGCAGTATGGCATGAAAAAAAAAAGTTCACTGGGCGGACGGGCTGAATGTACGAAATTGAATACACTCTAACCATACAAGGAATGTGAAAAACAATCAACAGACAAAACATTCAGTAAATATACACACATATTTAGATTTAGGATATTAAAGGAAAATTTTGTGCACCTAAAATGGCATCAAGTAATCGTCATAGTTGCTATTAATATGATTATTGCAAATGTCTGCAGTAGCTTCGGGTAACGTTTGTTATTAGTGCTTACTGATTTTAATGTGATGTTCCAAGAGACGCTCATTAACAGCTTTCTACACAAAAAGGATATTTTCTTGAATTTGAAATATGATTTTATATACTTCAGTTGTAACAAATATAAATAGACTGCACATACACACTGCGTGCACAGACAGACAAGATATTCTGAAAATATACAACAATTAGTTTACCTTCTATGTTCATAGCAAATACAATGTTACTAATATTTTTACTAACGTAATAAAATATATATGAATTATACAGTAGGTCTTAAATAAAGACTTTATTGTTTTATTTAATAGATTAATAGTTTTTGTTCCCACATGTTTACTTGATAATCACTTGATAATTGGTCTTAATCAAAAAAAGCAACACTTAATTGCAGATTATTTATAAAAAAAAAAAAAAAAATTATATATATATATATATATATATATATATATATATATATATATATATATAGGTGTTTTTAACCTACAATTGTGACATACATTAGAGCTCACATGTAAAACATTTCACTGCTGTTATTCTACACTTTGTCTACACCAACTCAAGCACATCTTTTTTTTTTTTTTTAAAAATCAAAATATTTGCATATTCGTTTATTTCCCTAGTATCCTTGGCTTCATTAATGGTGACAACCTGTAATAGAACCTAGAAAAATAGAAAAAGTTGCTTTTATTTGTATTATTTTACTTAAAGTCTCAAAAGTAATAAGCTGTAAAGTAATTGTAAAAAAGTGTTTGAGCTATTAGCCTTAACTATACCAGGACATTGAGTGTATTTTAATCAGGGAAGAAAAAAAATAAAGCAAAACAAATAAATACATCATGAAATAAATGAATAGACTCAATGGGTTTCCAGCATGCAGGTGTTTATGTGTATATAATATCTATTTTTTTTTTTACTGTTTATCCAAAATTTCGAGATAAGCACATTGAAGCTTGATTCATAAAAACACACACACACACAAATTTGTTTACTTTGCTGTTGTACATGTTTGTTGTCCTGAATATTGCATCCGCGGAATGCTTACCCCAGCACCAAATGCCCTAAGTGATATTTTGCTGATATTAAAAGAGAAATACGCGGCCACACACACAGATCCAGTGTCAGTGTAACTCGGTCCTATAGTGGAAAGGACAGTCCCTGCGATATACTAATAGGGTCAGTGGAATATCACACGGACCGAAGGTGAGAGGTGTCAGATGTATTACTGTCCAGTGTTGCCACTTGAGTTGTCATGGTGCCAATGGCTTTTCTCTCTTTAGCTGCTGCTGGTTTCACGGTTTCAAGTTTTAAGGAGGCTAGCTGTTTAAATCCTTTGTTTAGGCTTTGGTTACCTGTCGCTAGTAAACTCCCTGGAGAATTGTTTGGTCATAATAAGGACGCAGACATGGGTCTCCACCGTGTATGGGTCTATTAGACATACGGCTGTCATTCTATCCTACTGTTCCTATTGTTAACTGGGAGCTAAAAGATACTGTAAATAAATTCAATTATATCAAGTGTTGTATACGCTGTTGCTTGTTTACATGGTGAATAATAGGTGCTTTGGCTAGGATAATAATTATAAATGCTCCTGCCACTTACTTTTATGTCTTACCTGGTTAAATGCCCCATTAACCATCTCCAAAATCAATTATACCATAAATGGTTTTTGAGTTGCTGCTGGTTTTATTGTTCCAGACTCGAAAAAAATGATTTGTCAGCGGATCAACCGTGTCAATAAGATAAACAAAAGTTTTATATATAAGCGTACGATTGTATAGAATGTTTTGTTTTTGTTTGGTCGTTTGTATATTTAACCAAAAAAGTGTTTTATTAGCAAAAAAAAATGTATATATGAATTACACAGTACATCTTAAATAAAGACTTCATCGTTAGGACCGTTTTATTTAATAGACTTCATAAATAATTGCAATAGTTTTTATTGGTTATTTTGACGAAATACGAAAATATGGCGTTAATCAGTCGTGTATTTTACCGTTTAAAAGTATAAGATAAAAAGACCAAAATGTCGCATAATATATATATATATATATATATATATATATATATATATATATATATATATATATATATATATAAACGCAATTTCGCGATGATTCCGGTAAGTACACTGAAAAAAAAGGAATGACTCACCGTAATGTAATGTAATTTAATTTAAGTAAGTTATTACACGGAATTGAATTTATTTAATGTAAATAAATATAATCCTGTGTGTTAGAGCTGACTGGTGGTTTCTGATGAGTAGGGATAATATAAGCGAAAAGTGAAATTGGACTATAAAAGGCGATCTTCATTTTGAAGTGAGAATACACTTGAGGGTTTTTTTTTATTATTTATGCATTATTTATGAATGTTAAATAGTTTTCAAGGACGGGAGCGAACTGAATAAGCGAAAATGTACAAAATAGAGTTCGGCCAAAATCAATGGGAAGCGTGGAAAAGGAGTTGAAAGAAAGAGCTGAAAGGAAATTCGATCCGTTAGGAATTCTATATTTTCCTCAGTATACAGAATCAGGATAATCCGAGTAAGCATGTTTTTCTGAATTCCACTATCGAGCCTGATTTTAAGCAATGACGAGAGCTGTTCTTTGTCTTTTTCTACAGATTAGGTGACAGCGTCTTGGGATTTGTCTCCCTTGCTACAAAAAAAAAGAAATAAAAAAAAAAAACGAGTTTCCGGGACAAATCTGGATCCTCTTCTATCTCGCCGCACAGTGCAGTATACGTATAACCGTGTGATCTTTGCCCGTGGTTTCCACTCAGCAGTTCATCCTGGGTTAAGCAGCTCAGGTGTGCCCCCAGGGAGGGCGGGGAGGCCATGGAGGTTCCTCTGGTAAACTTTGAGAACCTGGATGACATTGGAATTAACCTCGGAGACCCAAGCGACTCAGGATATCCTGCGTCACCTTCTTCGGAGACACCGGAGCAGAACCAGCTGACCCGTGGGCTGGATTCGCCGGCGCACTCGCCGCAGAGGTACAGGAGGCCCGGGAACGCGTCGACCTCCCCCACGACGCTCACCAAGAAGGGCACCTCGAGTTGCAACAGTCTGATCTCTAATTGGAAGGTCCTTATGAACAGCGAAGGCAGCCCATGCGAGGCTCTGCTGGGCAAGGTGGCTAAAGACTGCTGCGATGACCTGTTTGCCGAAAAGCAGAACCTCGAAGAAGGTGACCAAAGAGTGGTCATCAACGTCTCGGGAATGATGTACGAGACGACGCTTAAAACCCTCAACCAGTTCCCTGAGACTCTCCTTGGGGATCCCAAGAGGAGGATCGACTATTTTGACCCCATGAAAAACGAGTACTTTTTTGACCGTAATCGTCCAAGTTTTGACGGAATCCTGTACTTCTACCAGTCGGGAGGGAAGATCCGCAGACCGGCGAATGTCCCGTTAGACGTGTTCGCCGATGAGATCGTCTTCTATCGGCTGGGCCATGAAGTGATGGAACAGTTCAGGGAAGACGAAGGCTTCATCAAAGACCCTGAACCCGAGTTGCCGAAAAGCGAACTTTACCGCCAGTTCTGGCTCTTGTTTGAGTACCCGGAGAGTTCCAGCGCTGCCCGATCTGTGGCCGTAGTGTCTGTACTCGTCATCACTATCTCCATTTGCATCTTCTGTCTCGAGACCCTCCCCGAGTTCCGCGACGATCATGAATTCCCCCAGAAAGTCGTGAACTTAACCGGCGATGGCAACGGGACGCTCCTGTCCCCGAGCCCTCCTCCCAAATCCCTGGAATCTACCTTTACAGATCCTTTCTTCGTAGTAGAAACTATATGTATCATCTGGTTCTGCTTCGAGCTGGGAGTGCGCTTTGTGGTGTGCCCCAGCAAAAGCGAGTTTTTCAGCAACATCATGAACGTGATCGATATCGTCTCGATCATGCCCTACTTCATCACGGTCATCACCGAGCTCATGGCCACCCACGACTCGGCGGCGAACCAGAACATGTCCCTGGCCACGTTGCGCGTCATCCGCCTGGTGCGAGTGTTCAGGATCTTCAAGCTCTCGCGCCATTCCAAGGGGCTCCAGATTTTAGGGCAAACCCTAAAGGCCAGCATGAGAGAGCTCGGCTTGCTCATCTTCTTCCTGTTCATCGGCGTCATCCTCTTCTCCAGTGCCATTTATTTCGCCGAGGTCGACGAACCCGAAACGCAATTCGTGAGCATCCCCGAGGGGTTTTGGTGGGCTGTGGTCACCATGACAACAGTTGGCTACGGCGACATGTGCCCCATCACCTTGGGGGGGAAGATGGTGGGAATCCTCTGTGCCATCGCCGGCGTGCTGACAATCGCTCTGCCCGTTCCCGTCATTGTTTCAAACTTCAACTATTTCTACCACCGCGGGACGGAGCAGGCGGAGAAGCACGTGATGGATGCGGCTGCGGAGGCCGCGGCGAACCAGAAGGCGGACGATAAATACGACAGCAACTATTCCCTGGACAAGAGCAATGGGAACTGGCCGACCGAAAAGAATGGCATTCCTTGAAACGTCTATTGCTTGCTAAAAAAAAAAAAAAAAGAAAACGAAAAAACGGCATTCCTAGCGTACTTAAAAATAAATAAATAAAGACTGAACAACGATGCACTTAGAAAACATACACTTACGTAATGTAATGCATAAACCGACAGTTCTTTTACTGTAAATGCGGTCGTATCGAGAAGCGATGCTGAGCAGGCCAAAGGCTACAAAAACACCTGCGAATCGTGGCTCAGCTTTACCTTCAAAACAAAAACAAACAACTATCGAGTCAAACTTCCCGGTAAAAGGAGCAGAGTGAGGCACTTACGAAAGCTGATTAAGGATCCCTTTAATGTATTCTCGGCAGCTTTGCAGTAGCAGTAGAGATTTATTCGCACTGAAAAAGATGCTTACTATTTTTTTAAGGAATCTATCTGCACTAAGTTACTGAATGAAAAGAAATGACGTGGCTGTTTTTTTTTTTTTTTGTTTTTTTTTTTTTAGGGCCCTTGACGATTTTGCACTGGTTTCACAGCTGCACTTTGCTGAGACGTGTTATTCCTTGACACTCGTGCTGACATAACCTTTGACACTGCTGCTCGAGAGGCGAAGAAAAAAAAAAACAAAAAAAGCTTATAACAAACCGTCATCCATCCTTCAATGATGATCTATCGAGGCTTATTGCTTCGGTTTCTTACAACGGATTTCGGATACTGTTATATATTTAGGTGACCCGTACCGTCATGGTAGCATCTGCTATTTGTCCCACATTATTCAGGAGTTGCTATTCATAACAAGAGAGTTTTAAAGTTGGGCCTGTAGCCTTGAATGCATAAATTCACAACATATCATTTTTGCTCACATTCAATTAGGCATATATATTATTTTTCTGGTAAATATGCTACATAGCAATACGACGTATATAGTGTAGATTCAGGCGATATCATTCGGTCTGCAGTTTACATGTAGGACGTTTATTAAAGCATTCGGATGTTGCAGGACACAGCAAAATATATGCACCCAAAATATGCACCAACAAGTGTTAGGGCCAAAAAAGTGCACACCATGCATGAGGTGATCTTGGTTATTGACTACCTCTTAGTTAGGACATGCAATGCAATATATATATATATATATATATTATATATATATATATATATATATATATATATATATATATATATATATATATGTGTGGTTTTTTAGGTGAACAACTGTAACCTTAGGTCATGTAGTTCAGCTAATTAGTCAGTGTTATAACAAAATGCATGACCGGACTGTGCATGATATCATATATACACTGCTCAAAATAATATAATAATAAATAATAATAATAATAATAATAATGAAATAAACATCAATCAAAAGCAACAGAAGGGGAAGTGCATTTATAGCATATGTTTTAACCAAACTTAAAATAACATTATAACATCTTATAGACACGGGAGATAAGTTATGATTTCATAACCACCAAGTTAGCACACAGGATAATATAGATGCATATTTGTTCCTTGATTTGTCTCAAAACGTAGTTATGATCATTACAGGATGTTTAATCACAAACTTACAGCAACTGCTTCATCTCGCTTATTTGAAGCAAATTATCATGGGCCGGTCCCCCCCCCCACACACACACACACACACACACACACACTTAATTGAATGCAATTCAAAAGGGACTATTGTCTTTATTTATTACCTAAAATTAAAGCTGTATTGTGTAAAGCTGCACAAAGGCCGCTCTACAAATAATACTGAATTAAGAATCAATGTAAAACTACTTTCTGACTTACGACGATGCAGTAAAAAATGTTTTTTTTTCTGAAATGACACTTGAGGAGATATTTTATAAATATGACACAGCTGATCATTTACAGCATTAAAATGCTGCCCTTACATGAGAAATTCATTCAGGGATTAACCCAAACATGTAAATCGGCGTTTTCAAAACTATTCATTATAAACACAATTGTCAAAACTAGAACTTGTTTCTCAACGGCAGTCCGACTTTGGTCAGCATTTAATACTCCATTGCGTCAATGGTAAATGTTTTGGGTGGGAAAACAACAATAACACTGCATGCATAGCATTTTGTTAGAGTGTGCCGATGTTCTTAAATACCCTACGACCCGAGACCACTTGGAATGTCCATTGACTGTAGTTTATAGCCTTGAATTTATAATATAGTGACGCATTTCATGAATGGATGCATGGTAAACGATTATAGAAACATTATATTTTATCATAATATTCTGAGTGCCTTTAACCAAACACAAATGTTAGCAAATAAAAAAATATATATTATTATCTTTATCCTATTTGAAATGGTCTACGCATTTGTCCCGGTGCAAGGTTTTATTATGCGGTATTCATAACGGTATATGCATAATAATGGTGTAATAAAAGTGTAGATTACTTCACTCAGTTACAAAGAGGTTTCCTTTTAATCAATGAGTGTTTTTTTTCAGACATGCTGTATAAAAAAAAAAGAAAAGAAAATAGCAGTGTTTATTGTTGTCGAACACATTTATTAGTTCTCCAAATATATCACAGTAAATTTAGGGTTCTGTCATGCGACGGATTTTGGTTTTTGACCAGGTGTGTGAATTCTGAGAAACCATTAATCTTTTAAGTACACATCGTATCTCCGCCCTGTATGTAAAATAATCTCAAAGGAGTTAAATGTCAGTGTTGGCCATAGCGTGTTCGGAGTAATATTAAACTGGAAGCTCCTCTGTGGGCAGAATATCCGAAAACAAAAGAAAACAAAACACCACTGCTTTTCGACTTTTCTCATTTCTAGACAGTTCAGCTAAATACTCTCATTTAACTGGCTTAAATTATCACGGAGAGAGTGAAATAGAAAACCTACATCCGAACTTAGCCAGCAGCTGACGCTGCACTTTTTCAGTTTTCCTTCCTGAGCCCAGTTTTCATTCGGGTGCAGCGTTTGCCTCTGCCGTACCGAAAGGTCTCCGGCCGCTGAGACTTAGACACTTTGCTGAGTCAAAATATCGGATCCGTGTTTTGTGTTACAATTATAACGGCCTTCAGACGTGACTTTGAAACAATAGCACAGACCTATAATGCTGGAACGTGGCTCGACGCGATCGGGCGAATTAACCGCCGCCGCGATTGTTCTGCGAAATCGGCAATTTTATTACATTACATTAAGTCCGAATTGATCGTTATACGCAACATGAGTCAGCTTGACATTTCGGCATGAGGAATGTGTTACCTGGAGGTGAAAGTGCAGCACGGGTAATAAAATATTGACCAGTTGAGACAGCAATGCAACCTAATAGCATGCATATGTTATGTAAGAGAATGCTGTTGGAGAATTCTGGTTATGTTAGATGACTGCTAAGGATTGAGTGGCAGACATCAGAGCGGTGTTATTTATATAGAAATAACACATTTGTTGATTGTCTGTGTTAAAAAAAAAAAAAAAAAAAAAAAAGTTCAAAAGCCACATTTTTGCAATGTACTTTTTTTTTTTTTTTTGGAAAATGATGTCAAATTAATTCAGACTGTAGACAGCTGTTGTTTCCATATAACAAATAAACGATTGGAAAAATGAGTGTACGTGAGTATATCGGATCCCGTGGCCTTGTGGGTAGCCCCTGAGTCGATCCTTTCTTTGGCTGTGTGCCTATACTGAAAACTGTGTGTTTTATCTCTGAACCTGACACTGAGCTGATAGCCCCTGTTAAGACTAATTAGGAAAGTGGAGAAAAGAGGGGGGGGAAGAAAAAGGGAAAAAGAGAGAGAGAGCGAGAGAAAGAACAAGCACACGTCGTCAGCTTAATACACTACAGCCGTGGTCTGTCTCATATGCTTAACCGGTCAGGTGTGCCATCAGGTCAGGCACAGAACGAAGACAGACGCGACCATCAACAATTAATGGGCGAGTCGTTTGGTTCTAGTCTTGCAGTGTGTAGAATGTCCAGATCTTTTTTAAGTTCTGCGGGCCGGGACACTCCTACCAGAGCCGGGGAAAGACTGATTACATCTACAAGAGTCAGAAAGTGAAAGATACTGACCCTTATAACCCGAGCATGCTGCAATTTGTCCCTTCACGCAATCCTGATTACTAGGGAGGGTAACCGAAGTGTGCATATTCACTACGCACTAATTAAACAAGCAAATCGTATAAGAAATAACAATTGCTGACACAAAAACGAATGGTTTCCCCTCGAAACTGTGTGATGAAACCGGCATTTGCACAGTCCACGTCGTTTCCCGGCTATGCCTGCGTGACACGGCAGACGAGTGTAATGATTTACATATGACATCTACCTGAACTCTGCGGTCACTGTGTGTGTGTGTGTGTGTGTGTGTGTGTGTGTGTGTGTATGTATGTGGGCGTTCGAAGCATAGCCTTCCATCTGTTCTGTTAGCTGCAAATCTTCCAAGTGAATAGTTCACCTTCCCTTAGCTCTCTCTATTATTATGTTTTTTTTAATTAAAAAAAAAAAAAAAAATATATATATATATATATATATATATATATATATATATATATATATAATATAATTTTTATTCTTAACATTTCACTTCATTTTCCAGAAGCATTACTAAAAAGGAATTTTTTTTTTTTTTTTTTTTTTTTTTGGTAATCAAACTAATTTGCATTAATGATAAACAGGAAGAAAGATTATAATAACTGTTTCTTCACTTAGTAGCTTCCCCTTTCTCTCTCTCGCCTCTCTCTTCCACACCTAGCTTTGTTACACCCAGTTGGTTAATTATTTAGCTGACGTTTTGGTCTTGCTCAATAATTCAAAATGGTCCCAGACTGATCTGGTGACTAAGTTTCTATTACTAGTCATTATACCTTAGAAAGAAACTTGCGCAGTGTATCCAGTCACGTTCTGGAAATAAAAATATATAAAATATGATTAGAATTCCCACCGATAAGTCTTGGTGATTATGAAACTGAGGCACAAACCAAGGCCGAGAAATATTCCTATCAGCAAAAAAAAAAAAAAGAGTATCATTCAAGAAGATTACAAGCAATTACAAGACTCATTAAACAACTGAGAGAGGTTATTAGGTGGATATTAAAAGATACCAGCTATGTTATGGCCTTTTTCCCTGCCGGATTATATCACTCCGTTTACTATTCCGGGAACGCTGGTCGTAAATGAGGAATGCACTCTTGATGGGAGGGAACTACAACAAATATCACCTTTTGCAATCAAGCAATTTAGTCTTTCCAATCCTCCATGTGCGTTGTTTATGGGAAGGAGCGTAGTCTAGCGAACTAACAGAGAATTTTTTTAATTGTCGCATGGACCCTAGCTAGCCTAGTGATACTGAAGACACATGGCATTCTGGTATTTCCCTGCAATATGTATTCCCTGAACTCAGAAGACACGTTTCTGTTTCGGGCATCAATCTTAAATGTCTACTTTGCAGGATTAGTCAAAGGGTGGCACACAGACACCAGTATACTGCTAAACGCAATGACTCAGGCTTCTGTTCTTGACGATTGATGTCCTTTTAGTGACCCCTAGTGGTCATTATAAGATTCATTCTAGGTTTGATTTTATGCTTAATAGTAAGATCTAACATATTAGTTGCACATCTTCTTTCTCTGCCGGCTTCTCCCGGTAGGGGGCGCCACAGCGGTTATGGCACATGTTTTTACACTGGATGTCCTTCCTGACGCAACCATTGGCATACACAATATTTACTCAACATAGATGTAAGGAATGTTTTGTATGCTTTTGATAAACTTTGATTTTCCTTTGACACACTTGCACGTGAAATTGCAATGACTTTTTTTTAATGACATTTTCATCACATTAAAAGTGATGTAGGCTGTTAATGACTATGCAGTGTTCAATTTTTAAACTGGCCAGAGGGGAGGGAAAAAATTGCTCTTATTTCCTATGCCTCCCAGGCAGCAAATAAGGTCAGTGTAATATAGGTCAAACACGAGTAAGTAGAGTAAAAAAAAAAAAAAAGACTATCTCCCAAAGGTCTGTGCTGAAAAGTGTTTAAACGTGAAAGATGTCTTCTTGGATGTATTTAAAAATGCATTTTATATAGGCTAGAGTATTTTGAATCATGTCCACTTAAGCACATGTCCATGTGTCAATTCCTATTGGATGAACGTATAGAAATCAAACTGGGCTGGTGCAGATGGAGCGATGTTTCTTCTATCTAATGTGTTAAGTGCCTTAGCGTGTACAGCATGGCCGATAAGCGGAAACCTAAGAAGTTCATCAAGATCCTATGGAGGAGGCATGTAATCCTACCCACAAGCCCTGCATTTGGCCTACAGTGTGGTTCCAACAAGGATCAATTGCACACACGCCTTCATATATTTCCATTAAGGACATAAATCGTATGGAAATAAATAGTCATTTTTTACAGTAATTTTTTAAATATAATTCCATGTGCAGAATCAAGGGCATGGATAGAAGAACCTGGAGCCAAGAAGACACTTGCATTAAACATGTCGAAACAGTTACAAAAAAAGAAAAAAAAACATCTATGCAATATTAAACCTTGATAGCGTTTGAGCAAACAAACAAGTAAACAAATAATCTAACACACAAGTGAGGTATTGGAGTAGAAGAAGGCATTGATCAAACAGCATACCTAATACATGACTTAACAAAACGTGAAATAAATAATGGAAAAAAGGCGAGGTTTTGTTGGGGATTTTTTTTGTGTGTGTGTTGTTTTGTTTTTTACTGCTTTATAGGACCTGTGTCAACCACGAATTAGCTTCCTCTTACAATGCACGCCTACTTCCTCATACGCTGGCAGTACACATCCCGTAAACAACGGCTGTAAAGGGGAAAAAAACCCTATTCCGTCACCTGACTGCTCTTTACTTTGAGTTGCTGTTTACCTGAAGCTGTGCCTTACCTGCGCGATCGCGTCATGGGCTTGGCTGCGAGCAGCAGGGGGTGGGACTAACTGGAGGACATGTCCCTACTTGGAAAGGGAGCCGTCACTACAACAATCTGTCCTCCTGCCGACAGAGTTACCATTATAGACATTTATTTATGTTTATATATACCTACATATCGCATCGGAAAAGAGTGAAAAGGTAAGAATAACATGGAATAACATCGTTTTTCTTAAATATATGCATCTCTATTATTTACCTGTACGACTAATGTGTGCAAGATTGCTGTAAAACCTTCAGGAAGTGTCAAGTGTCTGTATAAGACCTATTTGTATATTTGTAGTTATACTAGACAGAAGTTTAAAATATTGCAAACTACAGCAATGGTTTTGAAATATGTATTAAGGAATTTGATCACTATAACTACATTCTGAAACCTAATATATTTCCTTCTCTTTTTTTCAAAGCTAATATCACTATGGTATCCATGGTGTCTCAAGTGGAGCAAAATGCACAACCCAGGCCCCAGGTGCTGCTTGTGGGAGCCAAAGACAGCAAGCGTCTCCTAGAAGTGTATGTCAAGAGGAGCCTGAGCCTTAACGATGGCTCACACTCTCCAGCGCGGAGGGAGAAGCGATCCCGCAAATGGGTCACCACTGCCGAGCGAGATAAGAGAGAGCGTAAACATTCCAGCGAGATCATCCTTTGTCATAATTTCTTGGGCATGGAGGACGAGGTCGAAGACGAGGCGTTCTCAGATCCGGAAACAGAGCAGAAGGACCAGGTGGAAAGTGATTCCCCGGACAACAGGTCGAAAGAAGCGATAAAGACAATCAATCCCAGGGGAAACCACGGATCCTCTGCCTTGGACGGGACGCTCCTGAAATTGCCCGGGAGTGCTGATAAGCCTGACGGAAGGCAACAAAATACACCCCTGCCACAGTCTCATCCATTAGCCCCGGAGGAGGATATTAGCAAAGAGAAAGTAGAATCAGAGCCAGGACCTGGAATGTGAAAAAGCCGATAAAGTAAAGCCCGGCAAGAAAAGCTCTCTTATCAGAAAGGATGGCTCGTCTGCATCCCAAAATTCTAATGAAAAACACCGCAAGTGGTTTTTACCTTTCGATAAAGAAAAGAGGGATGGAACGATCCCCGAAAGAGGCGTCAAACTGAACTTAGAAGAGCCTAAAAGCGACGACCCTCTGCTAATCCACCAACAGCAGCTAAATCGATCCGCCGAGGTAAAGAAGACCAAAGAGGGTAAAAAGAACAAGAGGTCTTCGATATGGAAGAGTTTTCTGGGATTGTTCTACAAAGAAAGCGCCGACAAGCAGGACGAACACGACGAGGAGAAAAGCGAAAAAGCAATTCCTGTGGAAGAACCTGCGACGCCGCCGTTCTCCTGCCTGCCTATCTCAACCGGCGATGGCGGCAACCTGCGCAACCCCAAAGCTAATAAGCGAAGGCGATCTCACAGGAGGCTCTCGTTCAAGAGACGCAGCGGGGGGGACATCGACGTCAACAAAACTGTACAACCAGTTACTTTAGATGCGTCTTCTGAAGCCTTCAACTCCCAGGTCCAATGTATGTATATCACATAGGCTATGCAAATTCCCAATTTTAGAACACATAGAATATTTCACCGTAAGATCACCTTTTCAGCTCGCAATATATATATATATATATATATATATATATATATATATATATATATATATATATATATATATATATATATGCATACAAAAAGCAAAAGCAAACATACAATAGTATAATACAATAATAATGACATAGTGAAATGAGACAACGTTTCTCCAGAACCCTGGTGCTTTATAAAACAACATATAACACAACATAGAGCTACAAGAACCCAAGGCTGAGGACTATATATATCATATATATATCATACATTATCACATCATATCATTATCATTATTATATATCATATATTATGATCATACATTAAAGTGAATCAGAATTAAATGTCAATCAGTACAGAATTTACCTGTGCAATGTTTGGAAATGTCATTTTTATGCACTTTATTTTTGCCATTTGTGCAGCAATTGAAGAGGTAGAGGCCACTACTTCTTATTACGAGAAAATGTCCGAAGAGCTAAAGAAGATTGTGAACGAGGTGAAAAACAGTCCCACGGAAGAAAACAAAACCTTCACCGATTCTGTTAAACCTGCAGACGCAGACGCCTCCAGTAAGTATTGTGTAGACCAGTTACGCTGTGTATAGAATTAAGATTTCTTGTCTAAACGCCAATCCCCAAATAAAGTAACAAACAAACAAAAAAACTGGATAGAACTATTTCCACGTATCATGTATTATGGAGGGGGCACGGTGGCTTAGTGGTTAGCACGTTCGCCTCACACCTCCAGGGTCCGGGTTCGATTCCCGTCTCGGCCATGTGTGTGTGGAGTTTGTGCATGTTCTCCCCGTGCCTCAGGGGGTTTTTCTCCGGGTTCTCCGGTTTCCTCCCCCTGTCTAAAAACATGCACGGTAGGTTGATTGGAACCTTGGAAAATTGTCCATAGTGTATGAATGTGTGTATGACTGTGAGTTTGTGTGTCCTGCCTTAATGCCCATAGACGCCTGAGATAGGCACAGGCTCCCCGCGACCCGAGGGAAGATCGGATATAGCGATATGAATGAATGAATGTATTATGGAGCAAAATGTCAGAAAGAAAAACAACACAGAGATATCAAGATGTGTATAAAATAGATTCATTAGAAAGAAAAAGGTAGGAAAATATGACACCCAACTTATGGATCTTACTATTTCTGCCATTCAGGGTCTCAAGAGGAAATTATTAAAAGAATCATTGCTTTGATAAAAGAGGAAGGTGATGCTATAAATGTTAAGGTAAGGATTTTCCGATGGAATTTTTTGTTTTTCCATCGTTTTACGCAAATAGAATTGAAACCTGAATTACAATAGAAACGAGGAACTAAACACTTTTCTCTCTTTCCTACAGCTAAAGGATAACGCTACTATTAGTTCCTACCTCAACACAATCACATATGGTTCCTTCCAGCAACTGGCAGACCAGTATGTTAATTGCGAAGTTCCACAGCAGACAACTCAGGCGCCCGTGGTGGCTCCGGAGCTGGTGAAGTTTGCCTTCACGCTCGACTTCACGGCGAGAGTGGTCAGCCTTTCGCGCCACGCTCCTGGACACATTCTTGGCTTCGGGAACCAGTACCTCAAGGAGCGTTTTACTTACATGTGCGAGAGTCACCCTCACCTCAGCACGGTGACCCCGGAGAAACAAGAGACGGCAGATAGAGACGGTGAGGCCAACCCGTCTGATGTTGATCTTCAAATGGGTTAAACAAATTGAATTATACAGGATACGCAGTGTTACTGTTTAATATATGATTTTAATCTGATGCATACATTTATAACTGATTATAAATGGAAACGTGATTCATGGATTTTAATAGATTTCTTGTTTTCCTTTCATGATCAGGTTCCGAAGACCATGCAGAAGGCAAAACATAACTTCTGAACTTCTGAACTTCATAGCTTCTGAACAAGACAGGCCCAAAATATTACTTGAACACTATACAGATTACAAAGCAAATTTTTTATTTATTTTTTTGGCCGGCTTATCCTCACGCTGCACCCAAATCATCGATTCGTGTCAAGTTCAGCATCCAGAAGAATCCTGGATGTGTAGCAGACCTGTACGACATCTTTCTAATTAAGCTGATCAGGCGAGAATATGCACTGGACAGCGTACAGTAAAAGCTCGGTATTGTAGCCAAAGAAATACCGTGACAATAAAATATCGGTGATTTATTTCCTTTAATAGAGCAACATGAACAAATCAAAGCTGTGATTTTCCAATATACTGTAAATGTGTATGCTGGCATACACAAAGCAATTAAAATGAGATATATATATATTTTTTTTTTCTCGTCAATAAAAACGACATTTTTGCTATATCCTTCCCTAAGTGTGATGATTTTCTAGTGATAGATTCTGTGCATTGGGTTCTTCATATAGAAAGTTGCTGAAAGCAAAATGTGGGGCATGCATGACAATGATGACATGCATATGACAAAAAAAAAAGATGATTTGTGGTACTGGTTGGCTGAAAACAATTAGTTTGGAGCTGCTACATGTCCAAAAATAGATTCTTACAGGACTTACCTGTTGAACAACACTTTTCATCAGGGTCACGAAAAGAAAAATAAAAGTACAACAAAAGAGCAGCAAAACATTTACAACAGTGTAGATATCAATCAGTTGATTCATTATTAATAATTTTTAAAGCTATATATATATATATATACAGACGTGGACAAAATTGTTGGTTGTTGGTACCCTTTGGTCAATGAAAGAAAAAGTCACAATGGTCACAGAAATAACTTTAATCTGACAAAAGTAATAATAAATAAAAATTCTATAAATGTTAACCAATGAAAGTCAGACATTGTTTTTCAACCATAACAGCTTCAACAGAATTATGTAAAAAAATAAACTCATGAAACAGGCATGGACAAAAATGATGGTACCCCTAGAAAACACAGAAAATAATGTGACCAAAGGGACATGTTAATTGAAGGTGTGTCCACTAATATTAGCATCACAGGTGTCAACCTACAACCTTGTAATCAGCCATTGGGCCTATATATATGGCTCCAGGTAATCACTGTGTTGTTTGGTGATATGGTGTGTACCACACTCGACATGGACCAGAGGAAGCAAAGGAAAGCTGTTTAGGGTATATGCTGTCTCAAGAGATCAGAAAGAAAATTATAGACAAGCACATGTTAAAGGTAAAGGCTATAAAGACCATCTCCAAGCAACACTAGATGTTCCTGTGAGTACAGTTGCACATATTATTCAGAAGTTTAAGATCCATGGGACTGTAGCCAACCTCCCTGGACGTGGCCGCAGGAGGAAAATTGATGACAAATCTAAGAGACGGATAATCCTAATGAATGTAAGTAAAAGAGCCTAGAAAGAGCCAAGAAAGACTAGAAAGACTCTAAAGAGATTCAAGGTGAACTTCATGCTCAAGGAACAATCAGTGTCAGATCGCACCATCCGTCGTTGTTTGAGCCAAAGTGGACTACATGGGAGACGACCAAGGAGGACACCATTGTTGAAAACGAATCATAAAAAAGCAAGACTGGAATATTGCCAAACTGGAATATGCCAAACTACATGTTGACAAGCCACAAAGCTTCTGGGAGAATGTCCTGTGGACAGATGAGACAAAAATCGAAGTTTTTGCCAAGGCACATCATCAGCTGTATGTTCACAGACGAAAAAATGAAGCATATCAATATCAAGAAAAGAACACTGTCCCTACTGTGAAACATGGAGGAGGCTCTGTTATGTTCTGGGGCTGCTGCGTTGCTGCGTCTGGACAGGGTGTCTTGAATCTGTGCAGGGTACAATGAAATCTCAAGACTATCAAGGAATTCTAGAGAGAAATGTACTAGAACCAGTGTCAGAAAGCTTGGTCTCAGTCGCAAGGTCATGGGTCTTGCAACAGGACAATGAATGACCCAAAACACACAGCTAAAAACAACACCAAGAATGGCTAAGAGGAAAAAATTGGACTATTCTATTCTAAAGTGGCCGTCTATGAGCCCTGACCTCAATCCTATTGAGCATCTTTGGAAGGAGCTTTGGAAACATGGAGCTGAAACATGGAAAAGGCAGTCTGGAAAAGGCACCCTTCAAACCGGACACAACTTCAAACAGTTTGTTTGCTCATGAGGAGTGGGCTGGCCAAAATACCTGCTGAGAGGTGCAGATGTCTCATTGTCTCACAGTTACAGGAAGGTTTGGAAGCGTTTGATTGCAGTGATTGCCTCAAAAGGTGCGCAACAAAATGCGCAACAAAATGCGCAACAAATAAGTAAGTAAGTAGGGGTACCATCATTTTTGTCCATGCCTGTTTCATGAGTTTATTTTTTTACATAATTCTGTTGAAGCATGGTTGAAAAACAATGTCTGACTTTCATTGGTTAACATTTATAGAATTTTTATTTATTATTACTTTTGTCAGATTAAAGTTATTTCTGTGACCATTGTGACTTTTTCTTTCATTGACCAAAGGGTACCAACAATTTTGTCCACGTCTGTATATATATATATATATATATATATATATATATATATATATATATATATATATATATATATCATTTGGAATGCAGGCACACACATGCATTCTGTCATGGATGTTTTGGTATTTATATTTAACACTAACACACACACATTCACACAACAATGTTTCCAAGGAGCCAATAACCTACCGTGCATGTTTTTGCATGACCGGGGAAACCGGAGAACCCCTACCGGGAGGAAACCGGAGACCCTATATATATATACACCACACTGAACTCACTGAACTAAACACACACACACCAACAGCCACAGAGTTCAAGTTCCGCTACAGGTCCAAAATACAGACTTTTTTTTTTTTTTTTCTCAAGATCATAGCTTTTAGATTTTATTAGTAAATGTATTTAATGATACTGTTGTGGACAGGCGCATTCTGTCATGGATGTTTTGGTATTTATATTTAACTTTCCTACATAATTCATATAACTAGAGATCCTGGTCCCCAGGAATGACTATATAACACATCCAAACATACCCCAAATAAAGTAAAAAAACAAACAAACAAATGAATACACCCATGAATACATGACGTTCAGTAGTTACAAGCTCATGTGTTACGCCATGGAGGAAAATATCACGTGAAGAAAAACAACCTTTGTCATCTCGGATGATCTGACAATGAGATAACAAAAGCATATGATTAGAGGAGTTTCAAGAATTCCCCCCTCCCCACAAAAAGGCACTCAAATATGTGCTTTTCTTGTAATGCCCTTTAGCAAAAGGAAAAAAAAAAGGGAACAAAAACTACACACGTGTTTGTGTTCGTAAATTCTGGCTAATTTAATCGGACAAACAAATCCAACAAATTGTTCCAACAAATCTGACGTTCTACATCAGGACAAATTTCCATAATGACAAATTACATTGGAACCGGCCAACTATCAGTCTGTGAACGGCAATACACAAAGCTCTATTGTGACTTTTCTCAGAACTTAGCGTCACTTATTAAGCAACAAAAAAAGCCTGGACAGATATTCCAGAAAGTCAATTACTCAATACTATACATAAAGATCACCATATAACGGTACAATACCATATATGGGTAAAATGTGTGTGGACACCTGACAAACATACGCATATCTGGGCCTTCTCACATGATGGTATAATACCACAATTGATCTGGAAAAATAATGTTGTTTAAACACCTTAACCCCTATCAGCACCTGATTTCAGGGATGCTCTTGCGACACACTGGGAAATCACGTTGCGTGGCCACGATCACAGCCTTCTTGCTCAGCTATGCTAAGAAAGAGTAACCCAGCGTTATATAATTGTCAATTATAAAGTGATTTATTTTCACCCTGCAGCACTTTTCTCTTTCCTGAGTCATCACAGCGATCCATCATCAGTAATTTACACTATTGCAGCAATGTGATGGTTATGACTGGTTTATAGCAAACGCGTCACGGAGACTTCAGACGGGAAGTCCAACGAAAATCAACTTAGTTGTGAAACTGAAAGCAAAGCAAAGTTTCTGGCTTCAAAGCAGGATAAACAAAATAGGAGGAAATTGGAATATAAACTAAAAGGTGCGGGAGAGAATTAATACTAATAAATATGAAAAAAAATTGCTACGGTTTCAGTCACTGTAAAAAAAAAAGGGCTTAAATGGGTCTCTGTGATATAGCGATTATTGTTTAAATACTAAATCACCTTATCACCAATCAACACTCCCTCGAACCAACAGCACTCCCGACACAACACCTTATTACACTTATACGTTAATTCGGAGCTACATACATGCATACGTGTTTTAGTGTATTTTATATATAATAATATAGATAGAGATATAGAGATATATATGATATATATATATATATATATATATATATATATATATATATATATATATATATATATATATATATATATATATATATATATATATATATATATATATATATATATATACACCACATATACACACCACACACACACACACATATATAATATATATATATATATATATATATATATATATATATATATATATAAAAAAAACATCACGGTTAATTTATTTAATTAACTCAAATTGTGAAACTCGTGTATTAATAAACTCAGTGCACACAAACTAAAGTCTTTGGTTCTGATGCTTTTGGAACACATTTAACAAAAAACAACGTACGTCATAAAACCAATAAAAAAAAATACTTTACTGAATTACTTTATATGGTCTCAATGAATGGTACTTATTGCTTTAATTCCCGCCTGAAACGGGCGTGGCATGGAGGTGATCAGTCTGCTCAGGTGGTATTGTATGTGGCTTTCAGCTCATCTGCATTTTTTTGGTCTATTGTTTCTTTCTCTCGTCAACACTCCATTGATTCTCTATGGGGTTTCAGGTCTGGTGAGTTTGCGGGCCAGTCAAGAACATCAACACAATGGCCACCTTTTGGTGCTTTCGGCCATGTGAGCAGGTGCCAAATCCTGCTGTTATATTAAATCAGCAGCTTTAAAGAGCTGGTCATCAGAAGGAAGCATGAAATGCTCTAAAATGCCTTGATGAACAGGTTAGGTGACGTCACACATCAAATCATCACACACTGTGGAAACAATGGACTTCATGCCACTTGAAGGCTACAAGTTTCTCCACCTTTTCTCCGGACTCTAGGAGCCTGATTTCCAAATGAAATACAAAACCTGATCGCATCGGACTTTAGACTGCTGGGCAAAAAGCGCAGTTCTTCTTCTCCTTAACCCAGATAAGACGCCTCTGATCTTGTGTGTGTGTGTGTGTGTGTGTTTCAGGAGTGGTTTAACGAGAGGAATTGTTTTTTTCCACGTATCTTTCTGTTAACATGCTTGGATTCTATTTTATACATGTCTGATATAAATACATCCCTCACAAAAAGTAGATTAATAAATAAATATAAAAGTAAACCAGTCATTAAAGTCATTTTTTTTTCACTTTTCTTTATTGCTTACAAAGGAAAACAAAGATTAATCAAAGAGGCCAAAGCCCATGTCTTCATCAGACTCTTCAGATTCTTCTTTCTTTTCCTCCTTTTTCTCTTCCGCTAGGAAATAAAAATATATATATATTTTCATTTGACTTGGAAAGACAAATACTACATAATAAATATAATTTACATAACTAACAGGCTGCAAATCAAAAATACTAAATCCGTGGTTTACCTGCAGGTGCTGCTCCAGCTGCAGGAGCCCCACCGCCACTAGGCGCGGCTGCGGAGACTGCCACAGCACCACCTGCTGGCATGGAGGCTAACTTGGAGAGCCCTGCAAAAACACGTTTGGTTCACCGATGGCGGCTCCACTTCACACTCTTCCTAAAACTGCCTCCAAAGAAGCCCAGATATTAACAGATTAAAACAGACCTACCTGCATTCATTACTTCATTGATGTCCTTGCCATTTAATTCACCGACAACCTATAGGAAGTAAACAATCAATATGTAAAAACAAAATCTACAAAGGAGCGTTACAATGCACCAGTGACAGCCTACACGAGCACATGATTTCAACGTACGAAAGATTTAAGTGTAGTACCTTATTGAGACGTTCATCGTCAGCCTCAATTCCTACACTCCCCAGGATGTTCTTAATATCCTTAGCGGAGGGGTTGGTGTTCCCACCCAGCACAGCTAATAGGTATGCGGCCACGTAACGCATTCTGAAAAACATGAACTCATTACAAAATGGCATTTAAAAAAGATATTAATCTTTGAGTTTAGCAGCAGTATGGTTTCATGCCAGGGAACCGCTCTAGACACAATATTTGCTTTGAGGGTGTTGGTTGAGAAGTATACAGAAGGTGTTGCATTGTGTGTTTGTGGATTGAGAGAAACGACAGGGTTCGAAGAAGCATTGTGATATTGTATGAGGACGTCAGGTGTAGCGGAGAAGCATGTGATGATGGTGGAGGACGTGTATGTAAGTGTGCAGTAGAAACAACGGCGGAAGGGTGGGATTGCATCAGGGATCGGCTCTGAGCCCTTTCCTGTGGCGGACAGGTTGACAGACGACAGGAGTCTTTATGGACTGTGAAGTTTGCTGCTGGTATTGGGATTGATAGTGAGTGTAGGGAACAGGTTGAGAAGAGTCTGGAGAGGTGGAGGTACACGATGGAGTGAAGGGGAATGAAAGTCAGTAGGAGCAAGACAGTACATGTGTGTGAATGAGGGAAGGATGTGGAGTGAAGAGAAGATTTATGGATGTGGTGAAGGAAGACATGCAGGTCGTTGGTGTAAATGAGGGAGATTTACAGGACAGAGTGCTATGAAGAAGGATCTGCTGTGGCGCCCCCTAATGGGAGAGGCATGCATTCGTTCCGGTGATCCTCATAGGATGGAGAAAACATTTCATTTTCTTTTTTTTTAAGAAAGTAGATAATTTAATAAAAATAAATAACATAAATAGAACACAAACAGAAAGAAAATATATTATTTCCGGAAGAATTCCGAATTACTCCATGAACAGCTTTAATGAAGTTAAAGCGACGTTTTAAACACTATGTTCCAGAAAGGACTAAAATTTCCACAGTGAAATATAGTGGTTTGTGGAAACATTAAAATAACGCTTTGCAAATACGTTGATAAATAGATTAGATGAATACTTATTTGTTTTTTGTACACTATTCGAACTGCTGACCAATCAGAAGTGAGGATTTGACGGTCTCGCTGTGCTACAAAAAAAAGTGTTCTTCCACACTGGAAAAAAAGTTCCAATTTTACGATTATTTATAATACACTTGTGCCATTCTTAAAGTCTAAGTCCTAATAAATTGGCTAATATAGTAAGCTTGATGATGAAACTGGGCATGGCTTTATTTAGCCCAGGCCTTGTATGGCCATTACAACACAACGTGAAATACCTCGTATAATCTAAATACTAAACACTCTGACTAAAGATATTTGCACAATGCCAGTTGTATTTCATTATAATAATTTAAGTATTTGTCTCCGCTGTGTCTATAACATGCTATAATGCGTTGTAACAAAATGGAGTAGGACACGGCATGGCCACCATGGCCTGGCTGCCATAATGCTAAATAGCAATGACATGCCCAAGTGTTTACTAGGTTTTCTGGGGGGCGGGAGGAAACAGTAGGTTACTTTAATCACATTATGTTAAGTTAATCACTACCAATAATTATATTTAGGTTAAAGTAACAGTTCTGTAATTAAAATCGCTTACTTTAAGTCTGTGATAGACCCGAAACGATGGACACGCTGTACTTGCCGGAAAGAGAAGAAAGAAGGCCGGACGATATTATCTGTATGGAGCCGTTTTCTGCAAAGCTGATTGGTTCATCTAAGTGTCTATTAAAATTCTCAGCTTGTGATTGGTCAGAAAACGCACCTTGTAGGTGGCAGCATACAGTCAAATAAAAGAGAGGGATTACGGCTAATTGAATGCGTTTTACTTGTTTTCTTGGGTTATTATACTTTCGTAAATTTGTAATCGAATATAGAATTAGACAAAATGTCATAATGAAGGCTGACAGCAACTTTGTATTTCACAATATTATTTATTAGTGCTATTAGATGACATGATACTAATGAATAAATGTAGGCTATTCATAAATAAAGTAATTCGCGATTTAAAATGTGTCCCACATTTAAGTTTTTAACCTATCAATTATTTAAATATGCTGGAACAATGCAACAATTTCATTTAAACAGTGGCAAACGACAGTACATGCATGGTAATGATTTATTCATGTATGGCAGGTACAGCTCGGCTCATATTTCCAGTAATCACAAATGAGTCGAGTCATATATTCTACTGTTAAAAGGAACACGCATGCAGCAATATTTTTCTTTTTTTTTTTCATGGAAACATCGATCAAGTGTTGAATAATCAGCTTTTCACAGTTCAAGCAATTCCTCTGCATTCTCCTGCGAGAAAAGGTAGGAGACAGAGTCAAGTGCAAACTCCAAAATCTTCCTCCAGTTGGAAACGGACCAAATTTTATAGGCTGTCTCTGAGAGTACACACAGGGTGAATATTACAAGGAATACTAGAAATATCCGATCGATGTGGTGCATCAGCTTCTCCTTGAACGTGCGTTGTTCCCAGGGTAGACCAGCCCGGGAGTCACTGTAGCGGCCGAAGTGCAGCAGAGCCTCCTCTTCACTCATCACTTCTTGCGCCTCCAGCTCTCTCTCCTCAGCTTCATGATGATCAGCCATTTTAATTAGAGCTCCAGAAGGTGTAGATGAAATATAAAAGAAAAACCACAAAAAATGTTCTTATTTTGATGCTTTCCCTTTTCAACTACCCCACAACCACAATCCCAAGAATTCTTTGATTAAAGATTGTGTTCGATCCAGCTAGACGTTGGTAGTTTACACCAAATGCACATCTGACTGGGAAAGAATAGGCGGGTTATTAAGACACCTCAAAGCGGATCAAGGAGATTTAGTGGCTCTTCAGCAGTTTCAAATCCAATATGTAGGTTAAGCACAAGACCAAACAATGCTCCAAAAGCAGTGCCTTGTTCTTAGGGCTAGCAAATAAACGTGGTCATAAATGACAAAATGTCTAACTGATACAGTTGGGGTTGAGGTCTTTGATGAACTTAAAATGAGTCAATAACTTAATTGATAATGAATAACAAAATATGTTAATATAGAACAAATGGTAACCGTCATCCATTGTGTAAACTGAACACCAGATTATAACTGGTTCAGATATACAGTGCCCAAGTTAGATTCTTGCACAAATCTACCAACCTAATGTGCTATTTTGAAATGGTGTATTTTGTGCATGTAGATTCTAAAACTAGTCATTTTTTTAACTGCCAGAAATTGACAAACACATGAACACAATTTGCAAATAACTACTCATACAAGTCAATATTCTCCTGGTCAAATCATTTTATTCATTCAAAATGTACATTTTCAGCTCATTCTTCACATAGGCTTAGGAGGAGCTCTGGGGGCGGCACCCTGCAGCAAAACAAAGCAAAAAAAAAAAGCAATTTAGTGTATGCACAGATTGTGTTTAAATGCATGCGTTATTTAGATTCAGACGCTTACACTAGGCCTAAAGCGTGGAGGTGGGGTCCTGTCCTTCCTGGCCTCCCGAGAGCGGTTCCTCACCACCTTACTGTGGATGGCACAGCTCACGCAATAATGCAGTTTGACGTAGAGCTTGGGCAGCACATAGGCTATGCAAGGGACAGAAAAGAATAATTCCAGTTGCACATATTATGGACATCAAATATGAAACAAATACAACACAAGACAGACTTACAGTCAAATACACTAGCCTCAGAGATGTCCCTCACAGCTGCAGCCTCAACGATGTTCCTGATCACAAACTTCTTGATGGCCTTGTCTTTGGGGACACACCGAGCACAGTTAGTGCAGCGAATGGGCTGAACGTGCCCGCGGCCCTTCTTGGCACGTCCGTTGTTCCTTCTCTTCTTAGTCTTTTAATAAATAAAAAAAGAAAGAAATTATTGACAGGGGAAAACATTTTTTTTTTACATTTGCCAAACTGGTTAAGATGCTCAAATGTACTGTGGCTAAACCATAGCAGTGCATTCACTCAAATGTCACACGAGCCTAATGATCTCACACATTGAACGTCAGTCATCAGTGTATGTATGGTACATATACCAATTTGCTTATGCCTATACATACACAAAACTGCCAGCTTTCATAACATGAATTTAAAGAGCAAAGACAGATTTTTTTTTAATGGTTTAATATATAGTATTTTATCCAATAATGTACAAGTTGAAGTAATCAAACATGCATTACCAGACAGAATTAATGAGACACTAATTATAATCATTCATATATATATATATATATATATATATATATATATATATATATATATATATATATATATATACGAAAGCCAATGACCACCTATTGTAAGAGATATCAAAAGTAACCTGTATTAATCTCATTATGCCTCTAAACATCTTAGTATTACAATATTTGTTATTTATTATTTGCGATCACGTTTGTTAAACTGCACAATGAAAGGATTATTTTCCTCAGTTTGAAGCAGTCTTTTAGTATTGTTACTTTTATAACCTTGTTACAGCTAACTAGAGTAAATGACCATTTTGGCATAAATGTAATTATTTGCTAAACAATAGCAAATAAAAAGCCGGTTACCGGTTTATAAAGGCAAAAAGGCATACAAAAAATTAACTATTCATTGCTAATATAACAACGATCTGTGTTGCAACAACAAAACAATGTTTACAAGGTAAAGTGTATTAAAACCCGATCAATTAGAGGAATATGTTTTAATACTAAAGCATTTGCTTCCGTCCTTTCTCGGTTATAACCCGTAATAACACTCCAGGCTGCAGACTGAGGCCTGCTTGTTAGCATGAGGAGCGGCGCATGGTGTTAGCCTGCCGCAAACAATTTCTCTCCTCTCAATATACACCATAATTTATCACGAGTTAATTTAGAACATTAGTACAACAACCGTGCTTCATCACAACACACATTCTCTACCACAGAACCGACATATTTGGGGTTTATTCACATTCACGGAGCTCGACAACACGTTTCACTACTCACCATCTTGGAAAAGAGGCAGGAAAGAGGACCGGAAAAGGCGGACCACGACTGTAATATGTTCTTCCGCCGCTAAAAAAAAAAAGTTTCCGCGTATTTCTTCACCAGAAATGTAAATAATATATATATTTTTGAAAAAAAAATGAAGTATAGTGTTTTCAGTAACATTAATATTTACTTAAAGTAAAAATGTAACCACATCTATTTGAAGATAAGACGTGACAACATTTTCTGAGCTACTTCATGGCGGAAGGATATCGTTCGGAAGGATTTAATAGCGTGATGAGTCCCGAGTTGAATGAAGCGCTATTACGGGTTTATGTCACTTACGTGGGTACATTAGATTTCGGTTCAAAAAACGGTTGCAACGTTCAGGGTAACCAAATAGCAACTTATGCTCTGAACATAACCTGTTCAAAACAAAAGCACACCCATCCTTCACTTAAGTTGTCTCTTCATCCTTTAATGCAAATAATTAAACATTCTTTGTCAACTAAACAGAAACCTAAAGACGAACACTTAACAGTGTGAGTGTGGTGTTGCAGGTGACTCCAGTAGAGACATCTGCAACTGCAAGACAATTAAACCAATAAGATACTCAATGTATTCTCAAACAAACACGACTAATGAAATCTAAGAAATAAATATACAGTATACAGAATTAGAAGTAAATAAACAAGCATGCATAACAAGCAGGCACAAGTCAAAATGTCTTTTTTTTTTAACAAAAAGCCTCTCTCTCTCTCTCTCTCTCTCTCTCATCTCTCTCTCTCTCTCTATCTATATATATATATATATATATATATATATATATATATATATATATATATATATATATTTTTTTTTTTTTTACATTCATTTTCTTATTTGATCACCGCCTGCTTTTTATCAATTAAATATCATATGTATGTTGGTCAATTGCATATGTTTGTTTAGAGGGAATTTTGCAAGTGGCCAAAAAAAAAACTACATGAAATCTTAAATTATTGTATGTGCAAAAGTAAATGACGTCTTTTATTACCGCAGTTCTAATTGTCAAATACTTCGCAAACCACAATTACAACTTCCAGCTCAGTTTCACGGAAGAATGGCTCGTTATGATATTGATTAATTGAAATCGTCTATTTTATGGGCGCGTATTAACTCTGGGTTACCAATAGGAGGTTGATTATCCTAACAATTACACTTATTATGGGACCGACAAACCCATCATACGAAAGTTTGAGATGAATAAAACGAGGGTTTTTGTGACGGTAAATGAATTTCTTTCTGCAAGTCTTTGCTTTTCTTGATTGTCTTGAGCATTTCTGAAACTCTTTATTATTCTAACATCTTTACTCACCTGGGAATTGTTAGATTAACTAGATTTTTATGGGCTTTTATTAGTATGAAATAGCGCAGTGTACAGTCGGTGTGGTCTCTTCTTGTAGATTGGTCTATGAGAAAGAACCGAAGTGTTATTTAAATTTTTAATGCGTTGTGCATTTCATTTAACTAGTAACTCGACCGGTTATAGGACCCGGCAGACAGCTTTAGTTGCCTAGTAACATTCAACAGAACAGTAATAATAGTAGTATTCGGTTAAACACTGCACTACAGGGCCGAAGTTTAATTCATCATTCAGGTTCGAAAAATTGCATGGTTGTTTATTTGTTATATACACCGTGTTTTTCATGTGTAACTTATTCATGCCTTCTTCTTTAACTGCCGTGTTCATGGTGCGCGTCAGAGCTTTCTTTTATCCTGCTGGTCGTTTCTATTTTTGTGGACACGAGATGGTGTGTATTTGTCGAAATAATGCAAGAAAACAGGTATTGTACGTGTTTCAATAGAGCAGGACAGTTGTTTATTGTTTCAAGCCTCGATAATATGAAATAATTAAGGATGACATCATTCTAAAAATGTCCATATCATTGTAATCTAATATAAGTTTTAAAAAATGTTTTTTTTTGCTATCAGATAAGTTAGTATAAGTCAATATATCTATTGTGCTTTTCATTGCCACTGTCCATGATCAAATGCAAAACTGACTTATAAACACAATGGCAGAAGACGCACAACGTCACAGTGTTGTTGTGCGTCTTCTGCCATTGTGTTTATAAGTCAGTTTTGCATTTGATCATGAAGAGCAATAACCATACAATTATTCTTGTTCTTGCACTCCCCATCACTGTAGGAACGTAGCGGTGCAAGTCATGTACGTGAAGTTAGAAGCAGGAAGGATTGGCGAGCATTTATGAGAAAGTTTGTCAAGGGCCAGATTGTAATGGATAAGGCTGGGTCATCTCCAAAACTGCGGCTCTTGTGGGATGTTTTCTCGGTCTGCAGTGGTAAGAAGTAGTCCAAGAAAGGATCAGTAGTGAACCAGCGACAGGAACATGTGCGGGTGAACGTGGGGAGCGAAGGCTGTCCCATTTGGTCGAGCCAAATTGCTGAAGATGTTAATGCTGGTAATGCAGCAAAAAAAAAAGGATATTAGGCAGGTGTTCATAATGTTATGCCTGATCGGTGCATATCTCCATAAGTAACATCGCGCCGTCTTTCTTGGGAAAATAGAGCAGTTATGCCGAAGAAAGGAGGAAAGAAGGGAAGAGGTGTAAAGCCGATGACCGAGGAGGACAAAATGATAAAGGCCAAGGCTGAAGAAGAAAGTGTCAAATTAAAAGAAGATGTGCTTACACAGTTCCTTAAGGTGTGTGTTTTTATAGTAATCCATTTCAAATAGGAATAAAAAAAAAAAAAAAAAACATCAGTCCGTGCTGCAGGTTTTATATCAGATCCCGATTGCGTTATGTCGTGGTAGGATAAGCTAGAGAAGGAAGAGCTGAACAGCAAAGTCAACCAGCACAAGTTGACCCAGCTGTGGCGCGTGAACCTGCGGCAGACTCGAGCTGCAGAGCTGCGGAAAGATTTCGCCATACTCAGCCAAACGTTCGAGAGGGTTGTGGATTGCAAGGACAACGTCATAAAGGTGACGATAAAAGCGGTATATATACGTTTACGAGTACGTCCATGACGCACCAACGCGTCTAATAGATGTGTAAAACCTTGCAGTTGTTGGTGTGTGATCTGAACGAAGCAGAGAAGCAGTCAGCGCTGGCTCACCGGGCTCATCTCCAGTGCGTGGATCGTCTCCTCAATATACAGAAAAGCCGCATGGCAACAATTGAAACGCACTGGAATTCCAATCTGAAGGAACTCAGTACGGAATACAACACAGAAAGGTATTTTTTTTAGCGAAGCTCAAACACGTGCCATGTGTGTGTAGAGTTTATGCATGTTCTCCCCGTGCCTCAGGGGGTTTTTCTCCGGGTTCTCCGGTTTCCCCCCCCGGTCCAAAAACATGCACGGGAGGTTTGATTGGCACCTTGGAAAATTGTCCCTAGTGTATGAATGTGTGTGTGCGTGTGAATGTGAGTGTGTGTCCTGCGATGGGTTGGCATTCCATCCAGGGTGTATCCTGCCTTAATGCCCATAGACGTCTGAAATAGACGTCTTAATGCGCACAGGCTCCCCGTGACCCGAGTGGAAGATCGGATAAAGCGGTAAAAGATGAATGAATGAATGAATGAACATATACTTTATTGGCAGGAGCATGCAAGTAGAAAAAATATATATACTTTAATTAAAGTAGACTAGCCTTTATATGTTTGAAAGCTAGGGTCTGAGCGCAGGGTCAGCCGTGATACGACGCCCCCTAGAGGGTCAAGGGCCTTTCTCGAGGACCCAAGTTAGCCCAGCGCTTTAACCCAATGACCCTCCACATTGCTTTGAGTGAATAACATTTATTTTTTTTTACAGGGAACACATTTTGAAGCAGAAGCAGCAGGATATCGAGTACCTGGAAGCAGGCAGCTTTGCCTTAGAACAGCATTATGGCGAAATTGAAAGCGAGGCCCGACAGGACTATCAGAGCGCGTGCGACGACGTCAAAAACCGGGTATTGTTTTTGCTCCATTTTCAGGCGTCGGAATGTAGCCACATATGCATGCGTCGTTATTACAGGTGTCGTAGATGGAACGATCTTGATTCAGTTTTGGTGTGTGTGTGTGTGTGTGTGTGTTTGTGCAGGACATCGAGGAGAAGCACGCACTGCGCATCCAGATGGAAGGCAGAGTGGACGAGTTGTGGCAGCAGTTCCAGAAAGAACAGCAGAAGTACACCGAAGCCACAGAGGATCGACAGATTGCTTTTCTTTCGCTCCGCGCCACAGACCAGCTCAATGCCCAAGAAGCGGATCTGCAGACGAAGAAACACGCAGAAATTGCAGGTCAGGGAACGACAGATTTCTACAAATAGATCAAACGGTGTATGCAATTCACAAGGCTACACAATGGTTTTGTGTAATATTCAACATAACTTATACAAGTATCGCTACCATTTGATCCTGTGACCTGTATATTTGGTTTTGTTCTAAAAAAAAAATATTGGGCGGGATATGTTGCTTATGTATGCAGGGAACAATTAATACCCTGCGTACACGTCTGACCTCCAGTCAGAGGGAGCACGAGGCGTCTGTGAATGACCTCCGTCTGGAATGTGAGGACGTTAGCGAGAAGGTCCAACAACTCCGAGCTAAGCTCGGCTCTGCCCAGACAGCTGACAGAACGCTGCTTGCTAACCAAACTACGCACAGCAATAACGCAATAAAGAAACTACAGAGTGTTATTGGAGAGGTACACACATTTCATAAAGTATATGTTAAAAAAAAATAATCAAGGTGATATTCGGTGGAATTTGTAGACGATCAACTCTTCCTCTTCCTCAGGGAGAGATGTTGTTGCGTCTAGCCGATGTCTGTCGCAAGCTGGAAACGGAGCAGGAGAAGGTGCTTCCCTTTTACGCTTCATCTTTAAGCGACGAGGAACTGAGTCAGGCGAAGGCACAGGCTACGGAGGCATGGTCCGAGGAGTTAGCGCAGGTAAACTGCACAAAGTTACCTTTGTTATTTACATTTTGGCAGACGCCCTTATCCAGAGCGACTTACAACTGAGCAATTGAGGGTTAAGGGCCTTGCTCCAGGGCTCCCACTAGTGGTAGCTTGGTGGTTGTGGGGTTCGAATGCTGCTGAATGCTGTAACATGATGTTGTTATCGTCGCGTCGCACAACCCATTCAAAACACACCAGAACTAATCGTTAACAAGTCAATAATGAAGACTCCTTTTTTTCAATTATTTCTTTTTTAATTTATTCTCTGCTTTTAGACAATGATGGACTATACAGATCTAGAAACGTTCTGGCAACGTTACAACAAGGTTCGACTGGAGCGTTTGTGCTTAGAACGGGAAAAGAAGGTCCTTCGATGGGAGAACCAGCAGCTGAGGATTCTTCTCAAGCAATACCTGGATGGGATCTCCGTCAGCGACGAGATCCTAAAGCAGCAGAACTCGCTGCTGATGTTGTCCTGCCCATCGCTCCGAACCTCTCCCGCGTCGGAAACCCAAACGCACACACACAAGACAGTCATCGAGGCGGCTCATGTAGGGCAGCGTACACTGCAGGGAAGACTCGCACAAACGCATTTCTAGCCACAAATGTTGAATACAGTCAAAAGAAAGCAGGACACAAATCAGTCAAGTAACACGCATATAGGTTTGAACACATTCTTAAAGAATATTGTGTTATTACACAGCATGTGACATGTTTATAATTGATTCTATCCGATTATAATTAGATCATAATTAAAAAAAAAAAACGCATCTAATGTAAACGGATTATTCGTTTGAGAAATCCGTGATAGAAATCAAACAACAAAACACTAAATGCAAGGTGAAAGATGGCACTCCATTTTTGATTTTTGGCATTTCTTCTTTTATTTTTTTATTTAAATATTTGATTGTTCCTTTTTATGTCCTTTTTTAAAATTTTTATTTCTTCTTGCTCTTCTTGTCCTTGTTCTTCTTCTTGCCTTGAGGTTGTGCGTTGGCCTTCTTGTAAAGGTAGAATCCCACCAATCCCAGTAAAGTGGGAACGAGCGCCAAGCACACAAGAGGGAATACGTCGTTCACCAGCTTCTGCCACGGTGTCTGCTGCACCAGAGAGATCACCTCTACCTCGAACTCCAGAGCCGAGTCACCTGCACACACGACAAAATGTTTAATATTTTCTATAAGCTTAGCTTTAGTTCTTGCGCATTAATCACGTTAGAAAAATATTGTAGGTTGCTACTTATATAAACAAATATGATCATAATAGGAATCCCTTTTTTCTGCACTCTGTATTACTCACTTCTGTGCTAAATAAAAAAAATAAAATGCAATTAATTGCTCCATGTCCTGTGTGGCTCTATAAAGTCCGTTATCGTATTTACTGAGCAATCCTTATAGAAAGATATGTTTTCTCATTGATGTTACAAATACACATCCTATATATATATATATATATATATATATATAAAAGGCTCAAAGTAACGCATTCCAATCACTTTTTGTCGCTCATTTAGTCAATGCATTACAGAGGAAATTATGAAAGCACTCCAAGGTCAATTTAAAACTCATTACTTACTTGATTGGGATTTTTATTTAACATATTTATACCTAACACAATCCTTGTCATGCTCATATTTCCTTTCATGTTCATTCGAGCTATTTGTATTGTTGGGTGAATCATATTTAAAGTGATAGGGTAGGTGGGAGCCTAGTGGTTAAGGTGTGAGCCTGTGGACCGGAAGATTTTCCGGGTTTCAACCCCACCACCACCAAGCTGCCACTAGCCTGCCCTTGAGTAAGGCCCTTAACCCTCAATTGTAAGTCGCTCTGGATAAGGGTGTCTGCCAAATGCTGTAAATGTAAAGTGACCTTGGGTTCTGATAAAGACACTATATAAATAATAGTGCATTGAATGAACAACGGGGGCACGGTGGCTTAGTGGTTAGCACGTTCGCCTCACACCACCAGGGTCCGGGTTCGATTCCCGTCTCGGCCATGTGTGTGTGGAGTTTGTGCATGTTCTCCCCGGTTTCCTCCCCCGGGTCCCAAAAACATGCACGGTAGGTTGATTGGCACCTTGAAAAATTGTCCCTAGCGCGTGAATGTGTGTGTGTGTGTGTGTGTGCCCTGCGATGGGTTGCCATTCCATCCAGGGTGTATCCTGCCTTAATGCCCATAGACATTATGCCCATATCTGAGATAGACACAGACTCCCCGTGACCCGAGGGAAGATCGGATAAAGCGGTAGAAGATGAATGAATGAATGAATGAATAAATGATGGCATCAGAGCAGTGTCTTCATGTCACCTGGGATAGTTGGAGGGTATCCTCTTTTTCCATATGCTAAATGTGCAGGAATCGTCGCCTTGATTTTTTGTCTGAGTAGAAATGGAAAAACACAATGATTGTTACCTTGATATTTCACCTCGTACCGGATTTAGCGTAAGCATACAAGTACATTTTTATACGTTTTCATGAGAGGTATCAATGATATGAGCTTGTGAAATTCAGCTTTTAATCAGAAGTCAAGAGTGCTTTAAAATAATCACATGACCTTGTGTCATGTCAACAACTTTAAACATTCTGCCTTAGATTGCGTGACACGTACCCTTCACAAACACCAATCAGGGCTTGTTCTAGACCTGTGGGATAAAGAGAAAAATGTGATAATGTTGTCCTTAATCTAATTGTTGTTTCTCATTACGGAATATGGCAATCCTGTATGGAATTAGTTGGGAACGCTGGATTAGTGGTTAGCACATTCACCTCATACCTCCAGGGTCGGGGAGTTCGATTTTCGCCTCCATCATATATATCTATATATATATATATATATATATATATATATATATATATATATATATATATATATATATATATATATATATATATATATATATATAGTGTGTGTGTGTGTGTGTGTGTGTGTGTGGAGTTTGCATGTTCTTCCCCTGCCTCAGGGGTTTTTTTTCCCTCCAGTCCATCAACCAGTAAGTTGATTGGAAAATTTAGTGTCTTTAGTGTTTGAATGTGAGTGTGTGTGCGCCCTGCGATACACACAGGGTGTGTGTCCTTCCGTGATGCCCGACGACGCCTAGGATAGGAACAGGTTCTCTCCGAGAGAGTCAGATAAAGCGGTATAAGATGAATTAATGAATGAATGTATGTATGGAATTAGCACGCGAACTTTTATAGTCATAGACAATCATTCATTCACAATCTGCTTGATCTGGAAAACTGGGCTCAAGACATTGCATTGTACTACACACACATTCTCACACACTCATTTTTGGTCAAGCCGACACAATGTTTTTGAACGGCATAAGCAATGGTACTGGAAATGCTTCATTGCAAATGAGTCAGAATAATATATATATATATATATATATATATATATATATATATATATATATAAACAAGATAAGCAAATAATCACATAAACAAACTTTGAGATGTTTGTTTCCGTAAGAAGTGTTGATTTGTTACTAGCTCGCATGTTTAATAATGCATTACATTCATTGTGCTTCTTTTCTTCGCGAGAGAAAAAACACTGAACCCCATACAGAAGCCTTAAATAGAACCCAAATACTATACGACACATAAATGCACCAAGATGACATCTTTTATATGCAAAGGATTACACTGCATGAAAAAAATAGTGTGATGTGCGATGCCTCAATATCCTTGAATGGCTAAAAAACCTTCATCCCTATTGTATAGCATTTTTTCCTCACAACGTACCTGCAATGACAGTTCGCTTGCCAAGTTCAACCACCAGTGGATCGCGGGACAGAGAGGAGTCTATCACCTTGCCGTCCAAAAGCCGCCCCTGTACACACAGTACAGAAATGTTGCTGGAATTTCTAGTAAGGCTCTATCACATCAGGATGAAATGCATCAGAGCACTACGTGTGAGCAGAGTGGACTCTCTGTAGTGCACAGTGGATTTGGATTGCTGCCAGCATGAACTGGAGTGCTGACGTGTTGCTCCTTCCCATAAAGCTCCCAGTCTTCCTCCTAGTGAACTCCACTCGTCAAACAGAAAATAGTGGGTTTGTTTTTTTTTGTAAAGTCCTGGTCACGTTTTCATGCTGACACATCATCATTCCGGTCTATTCTAAAGGATTGGACTCGAGAAAGCACACGTCACCGTTTCAAGGGCTCATAGTAGCCACTGAACTACTCTCCCATTCAGAGAACACACACACACACACACACACACACACACACACACACACACACACACACACACACACACTACAGTAAAAGCCCCAAGTCGAGCTTCTCATACTAGAAACGCGAAAACAACCACAAGCGGAATGCAACATCTGGATTTCACCATTTTTAAAAACACTTCTTCAGAAGAAGAAACAAAGTCCACTGGGCGGCGCCTGATTTGTTTTTGACCCATTTACAAAAAAAATAAATGACATATATTTTTGTTTGTCTATTTGTTTGTTTGTTTGTTTGTTTACTCACCGTGTAATGGATATGAAGCGTGTCCCCGATCAGTGATGTTACTGTGCATGTTTCCGGCTTGGCCTGAAAAAATAAAAAAACAACACACACACACACACACACACACACACACACACACACACACACACACACACACACACATTATTATGTGCATACGTGTAACTGCTCACTTGCACGTGCTATTCGAAAGCAAGCCAGATGTTCGAATTGCAGAACGGGAGGTTATTTTGCTGCATTGCATGTGTAGTCGCACTCTTGGACAAACAGTGTGCACGAGTCATTTTAACAAAAATAAATAAATAGATATAAAAATAAATAAAAATAAAAACTTCACGCAACTCACCAGCGTTTCCACCTCCAACTCCTCGAGATTTCTCTCCGTCTCGCTGTCATCAGCTGCTGCCCAAACCAAGCCGGCGAGCAACACCAGCAAAAGACTACGCCTCAATAAACGCATATCTATTTGCAAATAAACAACAACAACAACAACAAAAATATTCCTGTCGCTGTTTAAATTCCGTTTTAAAAAAAAAATCGCCTCTGTAGAAAATGAAAGACGACGGATTTGCACCGACGATTTCTTTTCCTGTCTGTCTGTCTGTCTGTCTCACTCACACTCACACACACACACACACACACACACTCTCACACACACGCGCAACTTAAATAGAGTGAGGCCCGGTGCCAGTTAAGGCTGATGTGTTATTATATAGCACGGATAAAAAAGCATAGAAGACCCGCGATCTCCGTTCTAACACCTGGCAATACGGAGCCCCGCCTCCAGCATTCCTCCAGCATCCCAGAAGTCTCTGCACGTCTCTATGACTGGCGGTGCAGTTTCTGCTACGAACCACCAGGTGGCGGAAAGAGAGGCGCAAAATAATTGCTTAACACTCGTTTTTTGAAACTAGTAGTATTTCTGGTAGCTATTTTTTTGTATTTTTAAATTAGACTAAAATAGGAACCTGTTCTTCAGGTTTCTCTAATAATTATCACTATATTTTAGCACTTGCAGGAAGTATTCTTTTCTAACTTAAACTTTCTATAAGGGTCACACGGGGGGAAATGATTCAATTATTCTATTCTAACAATTATTTTTGGTGAAATTATGTAGTACGATATATGAATGGTAACATCTTTTGGGAAAGGTGAGCTCAAACAGGTCAAAACAAAACATTATATATATATATATATATATATATATATATATATATATATATATATATATATATATATATGTATTTTCTTTCCTGTAGAATTTAGAATTTGCACATATATGCATGGCAAATTAGGAATAATACGGTTACGTAAAATCAGCACCATGTGGTGAATTATAAGTGAATATGAATGAATTAAAACACACTTTATCCAGCACTGATTTGCGCCTTCGTGTTTACTCGTGAACACACGGGAAAGTCACACACAGTTCGACCGCAACTTCACATCATCTACAAACATGTCAAAGCGGATGAAATAATAATGCAACCATACAGTGCATTACGCAGTAATAACGCACATGGTTACCATGGCAAAGACCCAAACAGAGGAAGTTTATAAAAACGTATGACGCTCCAACTCTCAACTAATATAAGCGGAACATCGTTTGCACTATAGCGCTATATATTCTTTTATATAAGCAAGTAACTGTAGGCATCCAGACTACAGGTCTTTACTGTGTCGTGTAGAGGCACTCGGTCTCAACCGGATAATAATAATAATAATAATAATATACGCCTGGATAGGGTACCTAAGGTAAGCAGCGTTTTCAGAGGAATCCTCTAAATCCAAAATTATCACCCGTATTTATCTTTTATAAAGAATGTTCCTGTTATAGCTTTAATTAAAAAGTTTACTTTATAAATGGCGCCACCATAAATGGACCAGACAGGTAGAGTATCACAACGCGTTTGTTATTGTTTACTTATTAGTGTATATTCCGTAACATATAATGGTAGTCATCGTTATAAACCGCTATGAAAACGTAGGCTATATCTCATTATTTCAAGGGAAAATATAAATGTTATTCTTGTAATAAACAAAAAAATAGACGTACATCCTTATATTTAATGTTAGTCTTTGGGGCCTATAATATATATATATATATATATATATATATATATATATATATAGGATAGGTTAGAGTAGATATATATATATATATATATATATATAATATGCGTCATTTCTACATATTAAAGCGAATCCAGTACCACAAAGGTATTGATGTTTTTCAGATTGCATTGCAAATATTGCATTGTACAGGTTTTGTTGTGAATTTGTTTGTGTATATGACAAAAATGACATGACAAAAATGACAAAATGACATGACAAAATGACATGACAAAAATGCATACATTATTACCATAATATGGCCAACATAAATGTATGATTTCAACGGAGGTGTCAAGTAATGAAGTACAAATAATTTATTACAATACTTTTGGGTATGTATACTTTCAGCCGACATTTTACTTCTACTCCTTACATTTTAAAAAATAGCCTGGTTACTCCTATTCCATCTCAACACGTTTTCATTCCGGCTCATAATCGTTCGAAATAAAAAAAAACTACCTATCCAACCTATCCGCTCTATCCGGAAAGTGTGAATGTGATTGTGGTTGGATGATATTTAAGCATATACAGAAATTAGTGATCGTCGGGGCCTAAGCTTTTGTCCTTAATGGCATTTTTTCCCTTGCATTGCTTTTATATTTTAAGTAGTTTCATAACCGGTACTTTTCTACTTCATTAAAAAGCCTGAGTTGATACTTTAACTTCCACCAAAGTCTTTTCAAAACCCTAATATCTATATTTCTACCTGAGGAATGAATGGGAATATGTACCCCAGTTTATATTGTTGAATAACACTGTAAAGATCGGTGTATCATTTCAGCCTCCTTAATGCATGCCTTCAATCTATCTCAAGCCAAAGAGATAAGAGATTAAACAAAAGAGACACCAGAATAAACGGTTATTAAATACGTAGAGAAGCAAAGCATCTTCGAAATGCATGCCAGGAATAATAAGCCAGCCGCGTGTTGCGCTCCTCCGACTTCTCGCGAGAAGAGCCGTATTCTCAGCAGGCCTACGGCGAGATTTCCTCCTACCTCTCCTTATGCGAAAATCGGCTGGTCATCTCGGGAATCAGGTACGGTAGGATCTGAGATTATTTGAATCCACGTCGTAATTGAAATCACTGACAGTATACTTTTACGCAAGGCGAGACGCACTCCCCGAGGCTGTAAACGGAGTGACCATTCGGGCCGTTTCAGCACCACGGCTCTCCGGCTAGCGTCTCAATGTCGGCGAATGAATGAACACACCGACCCGCGCCTTCGCCATTGCGACTTGCTTTCATCGCTCTTTCTATATTTTGGGATCGAACGCATTGTTTCGTGGCATTTCTTTGACACTGCCGTTGCGCCGGTCCAGCGCTGCGTCCTGTGAAGCGTGGAGACATTTTTGTGCCATTGATGTAAAACCTGATCGCATGTTTTCCCCCATTTCCCTTCTTCCCTCGTTCTGTAGCCTGTGTTAAAACCCGACATTGCTATGATGCCTCATTGTAGCCCCGGTGTTTGCATTTTGTTCATCAGGTAAAGCCGGTATAGCAAGGCCGAAACTGAGCACTGTTTTGCGCCAGGCGGTTCTTTAAGCTTTGCGCTTAAAGATTTGTGAGTTCATGATGGTGTTTGTCGGGAAAAGCGCGTTAGGCGCATCATTTATGCATCAGTGCATCAACAGTGCATCATCTCGGGTGGCAAGATTGTATTTATTGTCCATAAATCTGCCGTCACGTTGCGCTAAAGGTGCATAAAAAGCTCGTATGTGTAAAGCAGGGGAGGGCGCAGGTGGATCTGTACGTTTTAACCCTGTTATCACTGATATCAATTAAGGAATCGTTAATGAGTCACGTTTGTTAAATGTATAAAAGAACATATTCAGTGTCTTTGTGAGTGTTTGTTCTTTATGTCTATTATTTTCCCCTACCGAAGAAGTGTGAGTTGGTGGACAGATGGTGTTTTATTTGATAGTTTTACTCTGCAGATAGGACGGAATGAATTAACATTGAGTGTTGTGGGGGGGGGGGGGGGGGGGGGGGGGGGGGGGGGGGGGTGGGGGGGGGGGGGGGGGGGGGGGGGGGGGGGGGGGTGGGGGGGGGGGGGGGGGTGGGGGGGGGGGGGGGTGGGGGGGGGGGGGGGGGGGGGGGGGGGGGGTGGGGGGGGGGGGGGGGGGGGGGGGGGGGGGGGGGGGGGGGGGGGGGGGGGGTGGGGGGGGGGGGGGGGGGGGGGGGGGGGGGGGGGGGGGGGGGGGGGGGGGGGGGGGGGCATGCTGTTTTGTTCTTTACATCCAGCTGGACTTTAGTGTACACAGTAGGTGTTCATTCGGTGCACATATACAATTCCACTCATCTTGTATTTCAACGTGGATCGATGTCAAGGAGAAAAATGTATTCTGTGTGGGTTTTTTTTTGTTGCTCGGTCAACTGTCAAAGAACATTTTGTGAATGGAAAATCGTTGGGAACTTTCCAAAGAGATGCTGTTTTTCCAGCCTATCAGTGTTTAATGACGTCCCATCCGTTTCAGACCCGCTAAACTAGTTACTGATAACAAATGAATGCTTGGGTCATCTGCTACGACGTTTACTCGGGGACGTCTACTACTACAGACCCGACAAGTACAAACACAATGAGCAGAAATTCAGTGTGTGGGCATTTTGCACATGGAATGACCTGTGAAAGAGTCAGTGTTTTTTTTTTCTTTTCTTCGTGAGATACTGTATGTGTGAACAAGGAAGAGAAGAATGAACAGATTGGAGCGCAGCTCGAAGGAATGGCAGACTCGCATCTTATCAAATTTTAATGTTTGGTGTCGTTCAGGGTTTTACTTATTGCTTTGAGCCCGGAACATTATTCTATTATTCAATACTTCTGAATAATAACCTTTCGACTTTTTTTTTTGGCAAACGAAACAGATTGCTGGTCCAAAGAAGCTTAACTGCTGAATCATGGGGAATATTTTTGGTAATCTGCTGAAGAGCCTCATAGGGAAGAAGGAGATGAGGATTTTGATGGTTGGATTGGATGCAGCTGGTAAAACAACCATCCTGTACAAACTCAAACTGGGGGAGATTGTAACCACCATCCCCACCATTGGTAAGAGCATAGCATTTCTTTAATTATTGCATTAATTCAACATGAAATATATTGTACTATTCCGCTGATCTTTAAATACTTTACATATATTCATTAATACTAGCACGGTGTATGTTATTAAACCTTTACTGTGTACCCACATGTGTTTATTGTAAACAAAACGTGACTATGATTAAAAAGACTGCACCATCGACACGTACTGATATATAACTAAATCTTTGTATTTGACTTTTATTCTATAATAACATGATTCTTTCTTCGTTTTCCCTAAAATATTATTTTCCCTACATATTATTCTGTAACAAGTTCCCATTCCGGGGGCACGGTGGTTAGCACGTTCGCCTCACACCGCCAGGGTCCGGGTTCAATTCCTGTCTCGGCCATGTGTGTGTGGAGTTTGTGCATGTTCTTCCCGTGCCTCAGGGGTTTTTTTCTCCGGGTTCTCCGGTTTCCTCCCGGTCCAAAAACTTGCACCGTAGGTTGATTGGCAACTTGGAAAATTGTCCCTAGTGTATGAATGTGTGTGTGTGTGTGTGTGTCCTGCGATGGGTTGGCATTCCATCCAGGATGTATCCTGCCTTAATGCTCCTAGACGCCTGAGATAGGCACAGGCTCCCCGTGACCCGATGGAAGATCGGATAAAGCGGTAGAAGATGAATGAAAAAGTTCCCATTCCTAACTTTTTCTCTCTCTCCGCCCGGATACAACAAATTAATATACAGTGTAATGCAGGATTAAACAGCCAAAAGCTACCATTAAATATGGTTTGTGTGCAAATGCTTTGGAATCCTTTCTATTTTCCAGCCTGGTTATCGCGTCATAGTCATTTTAGTTCCGATCGTCGATTAAATCTGATTATTTAGATATTTATTAGAATATAATATTCAGTTGTTTTAATACTTCAGCTACACAATAGAGCATTCTAGAACTACACAATCATATTCAAGTAGTCAAAAACTTGAATGTGGTTTTCGGTCCCAACCTGCAAATCTTTTGTGTGTTTTATTTATTTTATTTATTTTATCCAGGCTTTAACGTGGAGACAGTGGAGTATAAAAACATCAGTTTCACTGTGTGGGATGTTGGTGGCCAGGATAAGATCCGACCTCTCTGGAGACACTACTTTCAAAACACGCAGGGTAAATCCACACATCAAACTCTCATTCAGTATGACACACAAACACACACACACACACACACACAAACTTTGTGTAGTTTTTCATGAAGCAACCCCTATTTGATAAGCCAGACTCAATAAATCTGAATAATTAGATTTGGTGCTTCGTTTATCTTAATGAACTCAATTTGCTTTTTTTTCTATACTCTAAAACACTAAAGAAACAAATTTTCTGCTTTAGTGTCAGTCAGAATCTGTATAACAATATATATATGTGTGTGTGTGTGTGTGTGTGTGTGTGTGTGTGTGTGTGTGTGTGTGTATATATAGTATATATATATATATATATATATATATATATATATATATATATATATGATATCAAACGACACAAGGAATCCAAAACAATAACAACGGCACAACAACAATAACAATAACAACAATTTGACCCTCGAGCGATACCCGACACGCCCGAAGCACCCGATGTGCAATGATACATACCAAGAGAGGGCAATTCCTGACATCGGGTTTTCTTCTTCAGGTCTGATCTTTGTGGTGGACAGCAACGATCGAGAGCGAGTGAACGAAGCCAGGGAGGAGTTAATGAGGATGCTGGCAGAAGATGAGTTGCGCGACGCTGTTCTCCTTGTTTTCGCCAACAAAACAGGTTCGCTCTCGTTCTCTCCTTTTACTAGACCTGTAAAACGACTTTAGGACGAAAAGCATTGAGGTTAACCATTTACTCGCACCTTATAACAGGACCTGCCCAATGCAATGAATGCAGCTGAGATCACAGATAAGCTGGGCCTCCACTCGCTGCGTCACCGCAACTGGTACATCCAGGCGACCTGTGCGACCAGCGGCGACGGCCTGTATGAAGGCCTTGACTGGTTGGCCAATCAGCTGAAGAATAAAAAGTGAGGTGTCTCAGGCAGGTGTGGAGGGCTTATTTAGGGCAATGGGGCGGGGTCACACGGGGTTATTGTATTATTATTATTATTATTATTATTATTATTATTATTATTATTCAGT
>JACRUU010000016.1:5289589-5292089 GCA_030449085.1 Kryptopterus vitreolus
TTGCCTGCGTATGCTAAATGTTTGGACATTATATATATTGTTACTTATGTGGACCCTTTTACTACTTTCTTTCTAAGATGAATGACTTTTGTGTGTGAGTGACGCACAGCAGATTTTTTGACAACGTCTCTGTACAATGTGGCCTTTCTTAAAAATCAGAAAAGCGACACACACAATGACGCTGTTGAATTCCAGCCCCCCCCCCCCCCCATTCCTTACCAATGCTAATCTGTAAGGACAGGACAGAGAGAGAGAGAGAGAGAGAGAGAGAGAGAGAGAGAGAGAGAGAGTGTGTGTGTGTGTGTGTGTGTGTGTGTGTGTGTGTGTGTGTGTGTGTGTGTGTGTGTGTGTGTGTGTGTGTGTGTGTGTGTGAAACATTATTTCTCATCCCTCATTCTCTCGTAATCCTGATGTCTGATGACCCTGTTCTCCGTTTCGACGGCGCAAGGTCCAACACATAGTAATGGCATTTCGACGCTCGCGATTCTGATTGGTTCATTGATCAGCCCAACAGCCAATCATCGTCCGGAGCATTTTTACACACGCCGCAGTAAACAGGTAGGGCATATTTACGACGAAAGCTGACCGAACAACAACTTCTGTGTCTCTCAGTGTTTGTTTTTTTGGCGTGTGTTTATATATATATATATATATATATATATATATATATATATTTTTTTTTTATACCGGTTTATTGTAGGAGAAAGAATTCAAGGTGTATTCGGAGAGCACACCACCGGCTGAATCACGGCACCGGAGAGTGCGCTGGGGAGGTGCGAGACGAGACGTGCGTGTGAGATTATTCCGCAGGAAAGGAAAGAAGCCCCGGGTTATGCTTTTACTCAGAGAGACTGTATGTGAAGAGGACAGATACTGTGTGTGTGTGTGTGTGTGTGTGTGTGTGGTGTGTGTGTGTGTGTGTGTGTGTTTCTCTCCGGGATATGGGATGTTTGCGGAGCGCAGAATGAGCAGGAGGATGAGCGCGCGGAGGGTTGCAGGTGCTCGCGCTGTGCGTGGTGGTGCTGCCCTGGCTGTGCCTCGAGACACCTGCGCGCGCACACAGACCGCCGATAACAAACAAGGTTCGTGACTCCTGACAACAAACACATATTTATATATTTACATATTTACATATTTTATATTTACATATAGCTTGTGGTGTTTCTGGTATATATATATATATATATATATATATATATATATATATATATATATATATATATATATATGTGTGTGTGGTGTGTGTGTGTGTGTGTGTGTGTGTGTGTGTGTGTGTGTGTGTGCGCGTGTGTGTGTGGGGCTGAAATGTCTCTGATTTTCGGTATGACTAAAAATCAGTGCGCGCCTCTGGCAAGTGCATGAACCAGTTAAACCTGTCTTTTGATTGCACCAGCTCCGTAAACTAATGACAGGCTGCCAAGTCTGTGTGTCTGTGTGGTTGTGTGTGTGTGTGTGTGTGTGTGTGTGTGTGTGTGTGTGTGTGTGTGTGTGTCAGCGCGAGTGTGGACCGCGCGTGCGCAATTGTACAATTTGGTGGAGCCAAAATGTTCCTTGAAGGAAAAAGCATTTCATCAAAAAATTGTTTATATATATATATATATATATATATATATATATATATATATATATATATATATATATAGTGTTTTGCATTAAGTTCAATTTAGTTCAATGCAAAACACTGAATATAGCATATATTTGTTGTGCAACATAAAAAAAAAGAAGTGTATAGAGGAATGTATTTGTGATCTGCTGATCAAGGAAGAGAGAGAGAGAGAGAGAGAGAGAGAGAGAGGAAAAAAACAACACTGCAGTGGTGCCGTGATCTTTGGCCTATAGGTCATGTTAATTAAGCAAGGTGGAGTAGCACAGGTAGTACTACAATAACAACAACAACAACAGGTGTAGCCCTGCTGATGTCACTCACACACACTCACACAAACAAACACACACACACACACACACACCGATGTCCTGCTGTTAGCGTGGCAGATAACAGGTTCCCGAAAACATTTCACGCCTTCAAGTTCCAAACAACAACAACATAGTGAAGAATATTTTGGATGTTCTTTAATATTACAATGCATTTGCCTTTGAAGATTGACTCTTTATTTCACAAGATAACCCATGGCTTGTATGTTTTGCTTTGCTTTCCTTGTTTTGTTTGGTACATTATGTCAGTCAGTGTTTATTAAGCAGACAATTGTGTTAGGGAAAAATGTGCATTGTTTCTTTGCACACACAAATGCATTTATAGATATAATGTTACATGATATTCATAACGAGGATTTTTCTCAAAGCAGTGATAATTTAGATCAGCACTACGGAAACGGATCATTTTGTGTGTGTGTGTGTGTGTACACGTGTGTCGTAACTATAGCATTCTAGGTCCACTGTAGATCCGATCTGCACACTTTACATTGCACTAGGTACAAATCCATATTAATTAAAACAATTCGAAACCAAATCACATTTTTTTCAAGAATAAAAATCCCTATAA
>JACRUU010000016.1:5297089-5317089 GCA_030449085.1 Kryptopterus vitreolus
GGTCTTAGTCAACTATCAGAAGGATGGAGATTACGGGGTACAGGAGCTTGGCCTTACACACCTGACAGGTAAACACACACACACACACACACACACAGATTATATCAGTGTACCTATTTTTACTGTGAGTTACAAGTTAAATGCTTCTTCCTCCGCCATCTACCTGGAGACCGGCACTAAGTGTATATTCATACATATTTATTTGTTTGTTTGTTTGTTTGTTTAAGAATGATTTTCCAATCCAGAAAAAAAGGCAACGAGGCTCAAAATGAAGATCAAGTTTCTTGAAGAGTTTCTTGTATAACTCATGGATTTTGAAAATATAAATAAGAATTGTTCCGTCAAAGCGGCACGGTGGCTTAGTGGTTAGAACGTTCGCCTCATGTGTGTGTGGAGTTTGTGCATGTTCTCCCCGTGCCCCCTGCCTTAATGCTCATAGACACCTGAGATAGACACAGACTCCCCGTGACCCGAGGGAAGATCGGATAAAGCGCTAGAAAATGAATGAATGAATGAATGGTGTGATACTTAAATTGATAAAGGCCATTTCAAAATTTTTACGCGATGTATATTTTTTTGTATAATTGGCTAAAATAATGAACAGTTTCTCAATTTGGCTTGAACCAAAGGTCGTTATTTAAAAGATGCCGAAAGTACACGGTTATGGCCTGATGTCATAGAATAAAAGCACAGCTATAATATAAGGCAGTAACATTCATTTATTATGCAGTGGCGCTACTTCTGCGTACCAAATGTATAAATAAATCAACATTGCATGCAAGGAAAGGAGCCGACATGGAATTAGAATGCCCCGTTAGAATGCCCACATTCACGTGTACGCGTTTGGGAAGAAGTAAGCAACCGGAAGAAATCACACCGACAGTAACGTGAGCTCGCGATCATACCGGGCACCCTGGAGCTTCACCGCAGTGCCACCCAAAAAAAAAAACAACAACACTGAGAGCGAGAGGGGAAAAAAAACAACCAAACAAGCGAACAAAGACAATTAGAGAGCATATATGTAAACGATTAAGTAAACGTTTAAGTATGACGCAACAGTAATATAAAAATGAAAGAGTGCATGGGGGGGGGGGGTTGTATTCCGAAACAAAATACGTGTATACGATTTCAGTTTTTTCAACTGATCCAGACACCGGATTCCATACATTGCTAGGGATTGGAGCATGAATGCATCCATGAAACAAACACCCAGGAAACAAAGCAAATCTTACAAGAAATTCCAGTTTTTTGCCGTTTATCGCGAAATCTGACCTGTAACGTAACGTATACCGTATTCTAAGTTCTATAGTAGGTGCTTGTTCTCAGCGCGACTGTTAACTGTCACACGGATCGTTTCAGGGACAAGCCCATGCCTGCTCTAGTCAGACATCCACTGCTACTAGGAAGGTTTTGTTACATACTGCATGTGTAGGAGCTTGTGAGTCGGAGTGTTTAGGTGTAGGGAAGGAGTAGAGCATCCTGCTTGTGTGTGTGTGTGTGTGTGTGTGTGTGTGTGAAATGAAAAGTGATGCACAGTGTTGGTCGGGTTCATCAGGTCACGCACTGCATCGACTTGTCTAGGATTTAACATTTGCTCCTGCAGAAATAATCCTCTTTTCCATTCATCTTTCGACTTGCATAGAGGGTGCATTTGCAGTGCATTTTTTGTGTTACAAAAATGCAGTTGTCGAACACACACACACACACACACACACACACACACACACACAAACACATATAACAGGTAATGGATCGGGTTGTTATGCCAAACAAGATTGCTCAACATTCCATTGTTACATTCTGTCGGGGATTTGTTTCCTGGAGTCTTGGTTCTGTGTGTATTATGTGTTGTGAGAAAACCCCGTCACATGACCTCTTCGATTGTTGTTTTTATTTATTTATTTATTTATTTATTTATTTATTTTGATTTATTAGGGTACTTTGCTCTGCCAAGTATGAAGGACCGACCCAATATTTTTGTGTTCATGTGTTCATATAAATTGAATCGACAAAATTCGATTTTGGATACAGAGGGGCACGGTGGCATAGTGGTTAGCACGTTCGCCTCACACCGCCAGGGTCTGGGTTCGATTCTTGTCTCGGCCATGTGTGTGTGGAGTTTGCATGTTCTCCCCGTGCCTCAGAGGGTTTTTCTCCGGGTTCTCCGGTTTCCTCCCCCGGTCCAAAAACATGCACGGTAGGTTGATTGGCACCTTGGAAAAATTGTCCCTAATGTATGAATGTGTGTGTGAATGTGAATGTGTGTGTGTGCCCTGCGATGGATTGGCATTCCATAGGCGCCTGAGATAGGCACAGGCTCCCCGTGACCCAAGGGAAGCTCGGATAAAACGGTAGAAGATGAATGATACAGAGGGGAAGTTGTGTGCACTATTTGGGCGCACCTGTTTGTAGTCGGTGTTTTGGGGTTGGCCGCTGTCGTGTTACAGCGGGGCTTCGGCTTATTGAACGTCTGAACTTTTCACATTTTTCCTGCGTTCGTAGAAATTTTGGAAGGCGGCGTACAGATCATCAAGAACGAATTCCTGAGCTACGCACCCCAGATCAACTGGCTGGACATCGTAAAGGACAATGGAGCTGAGGTCAACATTCAGGACAACGGACCAGAGCGTAAGCACCCATTTATAATCGTATATATATATATATATATATATATATATATATATATATATATATATATATAGATATATATATATATATATATGTGTGTGTGTGTGTATGGCCCCTGTAATGTCACAGCAACATCGGAGTGTTATAAATAGTATCGTTCAAACGATTAAACGGCCTTCGTGTCAGTGCAGGCATGACATAGTTTTTGCCGTATTACTAATTTGGTTAGGCGTAACCATGTTGCGCCCCGGAGGCACTCAGTTACCTCTTTCAGTGTCTGAAATAACAATGTCTGCACACTGGTGCATTTGCTTCGTTCTAACCTACTTTAGGGCAAAATATGCCTGCATATTCTCGGTAGTGCCTAAATGGGATATACCTCACTTCACATGATTTCCTTCCCTGTTATGTAAATGTGCACTCGAAACACTTCAATGTAAATGAAGGTTAGTTCTGAATATTAGGTACAATACAATTAAACCATTGCAATATATATATATATATATATATATATATATATATATATACAGTGTATATTCATTCATTCATTCATTCACTCACATTCACACACTAGGGACAATTTTCCAAGATGCCAAACAACCTACCGTGCATGTTTATGGGGGAAACCCGGAGATATCAATATTATATGGGGCACGGTGGCTTAGTGGTTAGCACGTTCGCCTCACACCGCCAGGGTCCGGGTTTTGATTCCCGTCTCGGCCATGTGTGTGTGGAGTTTGCGCATGTTCTCCCCGTGCCTCAGGGGGGGGTTTTTCTCCGGGTTCTCCGGTTTCCTCCCCCCGTCCAAAAACATGCACGGTAGGTTGATTGGCACCTTGGAAAATTGTCCCTAGTTTGTGTGTGTGTGTGTGCCCTGCGATGGCTTGGCATTCCATCCAGGGTGTATCCTGCCTTAATGCCCATAGACGCCTGAGATAGGAACAGGCTCCCCGTGACCCGAGGGAAGATCGGATATAGCGGTAGAAGATGAATGAATGAATATATATATATATATATATATATATATATATATATATATATATATATATATATACAAATGGATCTGCTAACATAAATATCAATGTAAAAATTTTACGGTTTTATACCGTGTATTTTTTCCCCCTGTTTAGTTCCATGTCATGAATCTTGTGATGGACACTGCTGGGGACCAGGCAGAGACAGCTGTCAGACTCGTGAGTTTTAACATCTCCACCTTCGTTTACACATCTCCGTTCCCTGTCCCTTTGTGTCTACCACTCATAAGCATTCGCTCATTTTTATTCTCCCTTTATCTCCCAGTGACTAAACTGGTCTGCGCACCTCAGTGTAACGGCCGCTGTTTCGGCCGAAGCCCCAGCGAATGTTGCCACATCGAATGTGCAGGAGGCTGCACAGGGTCACAAGATACAGACTGCTTTGTAAGGCACACTTGTCCCTACACGTAGCTTCATAAGTGCGCTATTAAAACAACATTATAAACCTGTATTTTATAGACATGTCGTTTTATTTTTTTCATGTCATTTATCTGAGACGATGCATTATTATCATTATTATCGCCACCCCCACATACCTCCGCTGGCTTATAAATAGCAAATAACCCTAATTATGAGCTGAATCCAGCAAAGATATATATATATATATATATATATATATATATATTTTTTTTTTTGGTCATGTATGTGCATGTGTGCAGGCTTGCAGGAATTTCAACGACACGGGCTCCTGCGTGTCCCTGTGTCCTCAGGGCGTGATATATAATAAAGTAACATTTAAACTGGAGCCGAACCCAAACGAGAAATATCAGTACGGATCAGTCTGCATAGCGCAGTGTCCTCGTAAGTACTGTTACGCTCCTCCGGATTGCAAAAGTGAAACGTCCAAACGCTTGTTTTAAAAAGTAGTCATTTAATTATCACGAGCAACTAATTGATAAATCGATTATTCAAAAAAACCCAGAATATTTTGCTTTCTCCGTCTTTTTAGCTAACTTTGTGGTAGACGGAAGTTCATGTGTCAGCAGCTGCCCTTCAAATAAAATGGAGGTCGACAAGAAAGGAGTGAAAAGGTGTGAACCGTGCGGTGGCCTTTGTCCAAAAGGTAGCATACAAACACAGACACGTACAGATACAGACACACATACATGTGCATGCGCACATGCACACGCAGACACACACACACACACACACACACGAGCACATTTACACACACCCACCAGCAGCACCCACCAACAGCAAACAGTGAACCTATTCAAAATACACAGACAGATTAATACAATCTCACAGGCTTTAAAGTTCATGAACTTCAAATATGAGTTCATGCTCTCTCAATTCAGTTCAGTCATTCCCTCTCCCTCCCTCCCCTCTCTCTCTCTCTCTCTCTCTCTGTGTCTGTCTGTCTCTTGCTTTTGCCCTCTATTGTCTAGTGTGTGAAGGTACCGGCTCACCCAGCAGGCAGACTGTGGATTCCCAGAACATAGACAGTTTCATAAACTGCACTAAGATTCAGGGCAGCCTGCATTTCCTCGTCACTGGCATTAACGGGTGAGTAGTGATAAAGTTTGTCAGGCGTCAGAAGACGCAACTGAACCAACGGATTAGAAATCTGCCACTGTTCTGTTTTTTTTAGTGATCCGTATAATAACATCTCGGCACTTGACCCCAAGAAACTGAAAATCTTCAACACTGTTAGAGAAATCACAGGTATGTGTGTGTGTGTGTGTGTGTGTGTGTGTGTGTGTGTGTGTGTGTGTGTTCCCGTCTCGGCCATGTGTGTGTGGAGTTTGCATGTTCTCCCCGTGCCTCAGGGGGGTTTTCTGTTTCCCCCCGGTCCAAAAACATGCACGGTAGGTTGATTGGCACCTTGGAAAATTGTCCCTAGTGTATGAATGTGTGTGTGTGTGCCCTGTGATGGGTTGGCATTCTATCCAGGGTGTATCCTGCCTTAATGCCCATAGACGCCTGAGATAGGCACAGACTCCCCGCACACACACACCCCCGCACACACACACATTCAAGCACACATTCATACACTAGGGACAATTTTCCAAGGTGCCAATAAACCTACCGTGCATGTTTTTGGACCGGGGGAAACCGGAGAACCCGGAGAAAAACCCCCTGAGGCACGGGGAGAACATGCAAACTCCACACACACATTCCCGAGACGGGAATCGAACCCGGATCCTGGCGGTGTGAGGCGAACGTGCTAACCACTAAGCCACCGTGCCCATATATATATATATATATATATATATATATATATATATTTATGCACTGTTTCTAGTCTGCAATGCATGACATTACCATGGTTTGCTTGGCAGATTTCCTGAGTGTCCAGTCATGGCCTAAGGAGATGGAAGATCTTTCCGTGTTCTCCAATTTGACAACGATACAAGGCCGAACTCACTACAAGTAAGACACCGGATTCACCGTTGCACCACACCTGTGTTTATCTACAGGCATCATCTTTCCCCTATTTATCATCCGTATGTATCCGTATCCGTATAGGTCATAGATTAGGCATAACATTATAAGCGCCGGTCTAGGTCCCTGAAAACAGCCCTGACCCCTCGAGTATTAACAGCATTAGCTTTTTGGACCTACAGTAGCTCGTGTGATGGACCGGAGACTCTACACCTTCACTCCACACGCCTTGGCTTCCCATGAGCCTGTCATGCTCTGACCCAGTCATCAAACTCTTGTCAAACTCAATCAAATGCTGCCTAATTTTTTTGCTGCTTAATATAATCATCCACTAATGCTGAATAGATAATCAGTGTTATTTACTTCACTAGTCATCATGTTAGAATGTCATAATGTTATGCCTGGTCAGTGTAAGTAAACGTAAAGAAAGTAAAAAAAAAAGTGATGTTAGACAGTCATGCATTCATTACCATCATTTTTGCAAGCTACAGTATATAAAACCGGGGAAATTATTGTTAACGGCACGGTGGTTTAGTGGTTAGCACGTTCGCCTCACACCACCACAGTCCGGGTTCAATTCCCGTCTCGGCCATGTGTGTGTGGATTTTGTGCATGTTCTCCCCGTGCCTGAGGGTTTTTTTTCTCCGGGTTCTCCGGTTTCCTCCCCCGGTCCAAAAACATGCACGTTAGGTTGATTGGCACCTTGGAAAATTGTCCCTGGTGTACGAATGTGTGTGATTTTGAGTGTGTGATGGGTTGGCATTCCATCCAGGGTGTATCCTGCCTTAATGCCCATAGACGCCTGAGATAGACACAGACTCCCCGTGACCCGATTGAAGATCGGATAAAGCGCTAGAAGATGAATGATTGGTTAATGTGGCAAACATTTTCATCTTAGCTGCTCTGTTGTAACATTTTAGATCTATATATTATTTTGTGTTGCACCTGCTAAAATCCTACTCCACATTTTTTATTTATTTTACCCCTTCTTTCCTTGACAGAGGAGAAAGGACCAAGAGGTACGATTCCTTGATTTGCGTCACTTTCTTCCCCTTTCTGAAACTTTAGGCCCTTGTGTGTCTGTGTGTTTTCATGGGTGACCAAATGACTTGTATTTATTTTGTTTTATCATGCATGCATAGGATAAATCACTCATTTCCTTTTCAATGCAATCCTGTTATAAATGGTGCATACTTGTTATCTATCTTCTATGATATGCTTCTACTATGTTTAGGCTTTTTTTGGTGATGGTGGTGGTGGTGGTGTTGGTGGTGGGGCAAAATCTCTGTATAGTGGACAATCATACGGGAGCTTTTGAATCCTAAAAAGATTTAAATAATGCGTTTTTGTCCCTAGGGGCTACAGCCTGCTGGTGATGCGGATCTATACACTGAGATCCTTGGGTCTGCGCTCTCTGAAGAGGATCAACGACGGAGGCGTCTACATCACGCAGAACGAAAACCTGTGCTACCACAACACTGTCAACTGGACACGTCTGTTTGGCCCACGTGTCCAGCGTCAACAAAAAGCCCTTGACTTCAGAGAAAACCACGCTCTGGAATTGTGTAGTAAGTGTGTCGCACTTTATATCTACACTAAAACAGATAAATCGCAAAATCATTTTATTTCCATTAGATGAAAAGCCACACATATGAATTATTCATTCGTTCATTTTCTACCACTTTATCCGATCTTCCCTCGGGTCACGGGGAGTCTGTGTCTATCTCAGGCGTCTATGAGCATTAAGGCAGGATACACACTGGATGGAATGCCAGCCCATCACACACACACACACACACACACACACACACACACACATTCATACACTAGGGACAATTTTCCCAGGTGCCAATCAACCTACCGGAAACTGGAGAACCCGGAAAAAAACCCTGAGGCACGGGGAGAACATGCACAAACTCCACACACACATGGCCGAGACGGGAATCGAACCCCGACCCTGGCGGTGTGAGGCGAACGTGCTAACCACTAAGCCACCGTGCCTCCACATATGAATTATTAACAGACATTATTATTGGAGTGGGTGTAGCTCAGTGAATTTAAGGCACTGGGCTACTGAGTTCGAGGCCCTGTATTTCCAAGCAGCCACACGTTGGGTCCTTGAGCAAGGCCCTTAACCCTCTGCGCTCCAGGGGTGCCGTAAGCTAGTCGACCCAGCATCCAAACAAGCTGGGATATGCGAAGATAAAAAGCCAATATGCTGTCATGTATATGAGACAAATATGAAACAGCTGCTCCGATATTGTAACGCACAGACATCTGCGGAAAGTATGGAAAAGACGGGCAAAGTTATTAGACAATCAACAATCTTGTGCGTATTTTTTGTGTAAACAGTCAAAGAGGGCCATGTGTGTGATCCACTGTGTTCATCTAATGGCTGCTGGGGTGCCGGACCAGATCAGTGTCTCTCCTGTAAGAACTACAGCAGGGGAGGAACCTGTGTACTAAGCTGCAACTTCTTTCAAGGGTGGGTGTATGATATGTGTGTGTATGTGTGTGTGTGTGTTATAGCTTATATTTAATACTATTAATGCTCCGTGTCTAGCCATTTAGTATCTGCATCACTATGCTGGTCTGTGCGTAAATGTATACATATGCATTTTTCACGACAGCGACAAAAGGGAGTTTGCTGGGCCGAATGGAGAGTGTATGGCGTGCCACTCGGAGTGCGCAGTCCAGGAGAACACATACACCTGCAGCGGACCGGTACTACGAGCGTATTTTGACATTATAAGAGCATAAACACATCGTTGAATATAAATGCACATGCAACGTTAGATGTTATATGAGAGTAATCCCCCCTCTCTCTCTCTCTCTCTCTGCTGTACTCTAGGGGGCAGATCAGTGCGCCATGTGTGCCAATCTGCAAGATGGACCGCACTGCGTCTCTTCGTGCCCAGAAGGCGTTATGGGAGAAAAACGGGTTGTCGTTTATAAATTCCACGACGCTCAAAGAAAATGCCAGCCCTGTCATGCCAACTGCACCCACGGGTGAGATCACAGCGCCAATCATACAGTGAGATCATTGGTAGTGCGCGAAAGACTTCAAACGCCAATACCTGTATTTTTATGTTTGCGTTTCATGTCTGTGTACTTTGCGCAGACTTGTCATCATGCTGATGTCTCAGCGCTGTCTGTGTTCCCCTCGTCTCACTTTATTCTCTCATTTTTGTTTTTGCTTCAATTTCATTTAAAAGTTATAACGGATATTTCATGGTTGAAAAACAGTATTTTGAGATACCTGGTTTTTGTGCATGTAATATGCCTGTGCAAAATGTAAAATTTTTTTTATTTTATATATAATAACAGGCCCCATGTGTCTTAAATATAACATTATATTAATAACAGTGCCTTCATAAAGCGATTTTCTCCGCTTAGGTTGTAAAAAAAAAAAAAAGTACACGGCAAAACATCTTATCTTGTCAACATGAAGAATGTCATAAAAGCCTTGTTTGTACTTGCTACACGGTATGATTCATTCAAGGATGCCCTGTAGGTGCTCTGTATGATTCATGCTGCGTTGTCTATCATTTCCACGCCTAATTGCAGCCAGACCTGCTGACACATACTGTCATAAATAAAAACAAGAAAAAGATTTCAATGTTTTTATTTTCTTCAATACAGCAGATTAATTATTGTTGTGGCTTTCAGGTGCACTGGACCAAGTTTGAGAGACTGTTTGGGATCACCCAAGAGAGCATCAGCTGGGTATGTGTTTCCCCCTGCTGGTCAAACGAAGTATTACATTATGATTTCGGTATTGTACTTTAAGCTTGGACTAAATCTTTAATTGATGTGTGTGTGTGTGTGTGTGTGTGTGTGTGTGTGTGTGTGTGCAGGTTGCCAGTGACTGCCATTGTACTGGGTGCAATAGCGTGTGTGCTTTTGGGATTGTTTGTGTTTGTGATGGCTGCTCTCTACCGCCGCAGTCTGGCCATCCGACGCAAACGCGCCATGAGGCGATATCTTGAGAGTGGAGAGGTTTGTTTTTTTTTTGTTGTTGTTTGCCTAATAAACATAAGCATGTCATGGAAGTGGGTTAAAAACAGCAAATCTTGCTAGGATTTGTAGAATCCTTTCCGTCAGTTTTGTATATACCAAGCAAAATAGTTCCTTGGGACAGGTAAATGAAGTCAAAAGACACATTTATAGGGCTGCCTATAAGGTGTAAATCAACCCGTTAGAAAATAATGCATTTGTTTTATTTGCCGCAGAGTTTTGAGCCGCTGGATCCTGGCGAGAAAGGCACAAAAGTCCACACTCGCATTCTGAGGTCGTCTGAGCTCCGAAAGCTTAAATCCCTGGGTACAGGAGTGTTTGGTAGTGTCCACAAGGTATTTACATCCCCGAATCAAAGAAATCATTTATACTAATATCACATATATTTAATAAGAGTTTTTCTCTCATGTTCAGGGTGTGTGGATTCCCGAAGGAGACACAATAAAGATTCCTGTATCTATAAAGACCATTCAGGATCGCACAGGGCGGCAAACTTTCCAGGAAGTTACTGATGTAAGGCACACACACACACACGCACACACACACGCGCATGCACTCTCTCACACATATTCAGTACCCGTACTAATATTGGGGAGCGAGCAAGCTTTTGTGTTTGCTAAACAATGATGTTCGTTCATAAAACCTTTTCTTTGAACCATTTTTTAAGTAATAAAAAATTGTGGCTGTTTTGAGAATAGCCTTTTTTTTTTTTACAAAGTTTAAAAAGACGTATTAAAAGTGTTAAAACACCTCTATACGAGGGAGGTGGTGGCTCAGTGGTTAAGGTGTTTGCCTACGGGCCGGAAGATCGCAGGTTCAAAACCCAGCAACACCAAGCTGCCACTAGTGGGCCCTTGAGCAAGGCCCTTAACCCTCAATTGTGTCAACAGTTGTAAGTCGCTCTGGATAAGGGCGCCTGCCAAATGCCACAAATGTAAATGTAAATATAAATGTGTAGCTCAGTGGTTTAAGGCGCTGGACTGTTGATCTGAAGGTCAGGATTGCCAAGGTGCCATTCTTGAGCAAGGCCCTTAACCCTCTGCGCTCTAGGGGGCGCCGTATCATGGCTTCGGTCTGACCCCAGCTTCCAAAAACAAGCTGGGATGTGCGATTTTGCCTCACGGGAGCGATAAAATATGTAAAAAAAAAGTCAATCAAACTATTTGGAACACAAATCCAGGTGGCTCCCAAAAACCAAATGAACTGCCATCGATTTTTCCAATCTGAAAAGTTCAGACAATTTTGGGCCCTTCGGAGCTTTTAAAAGCAGTCAGTCAAAAACAATCGTTTCTTGTATCTTGTAGCACATGCTGGCCATGGGCAGTTTGGACCACCCGTACATCGTGCGCCTTTTAGGCATCTGTCCAGGCTCGTGTTTGGAGCTGGTCACTCAGTACATGCCACAGGGTTCCTTACTGGAACATATCAGGCATCGGAAGGACAATCTCAACCCACAGAGGCTGCTCAACTGGTGTGTGCAGATCGCCAAGGTGAGCGTCTTTTATTTCACGCATGTCATTTTCGGTGGCTTCTTCCTATAGGGCACTGTCATTTTTACCAAAGACATGCAATGAATATCGATATCCACATAAACAGAAATATAAATATTAGTCTATACGCCGTGCTTCGGACCGTAATGTTTCTCATCTGCGTTTTCCCTCGTCTCATCTCAGGGAATGTATTACCTTGAAGAGCAGAGGATCGTCCATCGGAACCTCGCCGCCCGGAACATCCTTCTCAAGAGCGATTTTATGGTGCAAATCGCTGACTATGGCATTGCTGACCTGTTTTACCCCGACAACAAGAAATGTTTCTATGACGTGAAGCAGAACCAGACGCCAATCAAATGGATGGCCCTCGAGAGCATTTTGTTCCGCAGATATACACACCAAAGTGATGTGTGGAGTTATGGTGAGGGTGTGTGTGTGTGTGTGTGTGTGTGTGTGTGTACAGAAGTACAAGAGAGGCATAGAAAGTCTTGGTGTGTGTTTAATGAGACATTTATTGGCATAACCCCCCCCCCCCTCCTGTTTAGGTGTGACTGTCTGGGAGATGATGTCATATGGGGCAGAGCCTTATGCTGCCATGAAACCACAGGAAGTTCCAGATCTGTTACAGAAGGGAGAACGTCTGTCTCAGCCGCAGATTTGCACGATTGAGGTCTATATGGTTATGGTCAAATGTAAGTGCACCCCTTCAACGTCTCTCGCTCTCTTTCTCTCTCTCTCTTTCTATTTTTTCACCTGTAGGGCTATAAAGAGGAAATGCACACAATGCAAACTAAAGTTTTTTAGAAGGTATATGTGAGGAATATCAAATGTTAGCTGGAAAACTGTGCATAATAAACAAGAAACCTTAATATGAAACAATATATATAAAAAAAAAAAAATATATATATATATATATATATATATAATCTGTCTAACAGTCAAATAAAATAACTGTCTACTGTATAACTAGTTTTTATTATTATACATATTATATTTATATTATAGATATAACGTACAAATTTATTTTTATTATTATTTTACCATAATATATATATATATATATATTATATATATATATATATATATATATATATATATTTAAGATTTTGTTACATTTTAATATAATGGTACAGCATTTATGATTGTACCATATTTTAAACTGTATATTACTTAAATTCTATGTGCATTTTCAGTCCAGTGAATTAACGAAAAATACAACGAAAAGCTTTATTATTATTATTGTTATTGTTATATTTAAAATGCCTAGATGTTTTAAATACTGTAGTGATTTAATGTATTTAGTGATTTAAAAAAGGGGATTTTGCTAAACTACATAAAAGCACTATGGAAAAAAAACGCTATAATAGCTTTCTATAGACATTACATACGTAAAGGGGGAGGGGTGTAGTTCAGTGGTTTAAGGTGGTGGACTACTGATAGGATGGTCGGCGGTTCGAGTCCCGGTACACCCTTTGATTCTTGAGCAAGGCCCTTCTGTGCTCCAGGGGGCGCCGTATCATGGCTTCATTCTGATCCCAGTTTTTACTAAAAACTTTTTTATTATTATTATTAACACTATTGCTGACTTATAATGAAACATCGCAGCGTAACGTATTCGTTTTCTCTCTGCAGGCTGGATGATCGACGAGAACGTCCGGCCGAGTTTCAAAGAGTTAGCCAATGAGTTCAGCCGTATGGCCCGAGACCCGCCTCGATACCTCGTCATCAAAGTAATGCCTCTAAAAAACACTTTAATACGAATGATAGTAAACTATAGATATTTTCACCATCTATACACAACCAAAGCGATGATAATATGACGTTGTAAACCTGGATTTGTTAGGGGGAGTGTGCCGCTCCTGACCCCGTCCCTGATGAGGCGTATCATCGCGGCACACAAGTGGATATTTTGGGCGTGGGGCTGGAGGAGCAAGAGGATGAGGTGCTGGACGACGGCATGACCACGCCTCCTGTGTACCTGACGCCATCCAGAAGCCTGTCTAGATTGCGTGTGGATGCCAACAGGGTAAGAAAAATATATACATACATAATGCATAATACATACGACCTGAATCTGTTTCTAAATCGGGGGGAAAATGTGATTCTTTTTGCACAGGCTAGCTTCACCCCTGCTGGTTATCTCCCCATGACCCCCAGCGTAGAAGGCTCTATGCCGGTATGTCTAGACGCGCTACACTGTGAATGAAACAAACGCACGCTGACGTCATGTCGCATGTCAACACAATGCTCCTTGTTTTGCTCCTTTAGACCGTATGGCCTGCGCGTTCGCGCCTCAACTCGGCGCGCACTATATCGGAGAGTTCCGAGTTGCACGGCACGCTGGTAGAGCTGGAGATGAACGAAGACGCGCTGGCGAGCAGCAACCTAAGAGGCGCGCAGCGTCGCGAGGACAGTGCCTATATATCGGACAGCCTGTCAGGCCCTCCGGACACGCCCATTCCCGACACGCCGTCTCCGTGTAACGAGGGAGAGGAAGACCAGAACGGATACGTATTGCCTGGACTGAGTGACAGTTCAGATCGAGGTGAGTGAAATCAAGGTTATTTTACGTTATTACGTTATTACGATATTGCCTAACGCCGCCTTTTCCCGCGTAGATACAATGTGCTCTATACCGTCCCGCGCGACGCTTTCTAACGGGAGGATATCGTCCGGTCATTCCCGCGAGCTGTTAGAGGAGCAAGACAGTGGCGACGAAGACTACGAGTATATGAACAATCAGAATCTGCCCCTCAGACACCCCACGGGGCGGAGCCAAAACGCCTGTCCTATTACAAATCGTACAAATTTCAGCGTACACAAACCTCCCGCTGGCAACCGTAGGCTCTCCATGGAAGGCACTGATAGCAGTGGAGGGCTCTCTCAGTCCTCTTTGGATGAAAGAAGTCACAGTAACGCCGAACTTCCATCCAGCGAAGCAGAGTACGCCGAGGCCGACGTGGACCAGGGCCTTCAGTACGAATACATGGACATCCGGAGCGGCCCAGGAGTCGCCGCACCAAAGACTAACCACAGAACCGGAAGCCATGTTTCTTCCAAGAAATTGCCCGAGAAAGACGATGACGAGTATCATTATACGAACCGCCAACCCAAGTTGAGGCGCTCGCTCCTGGTTCAAGGCGTGATGGAGGGGGAGGCCGAGGTGTACGAATATGAAGAAATGGACTCTCAGGTTGTAGGAAGCTCAGGAGCTGAATATGAGAACCTGCACGAAGCAGGAGAAGGAGAAGAGACCCAGGGACCAGGGGGGCAATATGTTAAAGTGCATAAAGGAAGGGGAAAGGGTAAGGACGGGGCGGACAGATGTTTCGACAATCCTGACTACTGGCACAGCCGACTTTTTTCTAAAGCGAATGCAGTTCTCAGTTAAAATGAAATTCGAGGCAATGAACTTGTAATTACAGTTCTATAAAGACTATAAAGGTTATAGGATTAAAAAAGAAAAATCGAACCAAAGCAGAGATCAGTAAAGATTATTGACAGACATGGTGATAAAGATTTTTTTCTTTTTTGTCTTTTGCGTAAATGTAGCAAAGAACTGCATTAAGGTCCTTTTTTTGCAGAGAGTATATCGATAATTACATACAAATATACAAACCTCAGTCAATACTGAACAGCCACCAGACCTCAGGATTTGTTTTTGTTTTCCTCCCACTGATGGACACAGGTATTGATTCTATATAGATATTTTTTTTTACACAATTCAGTATATCTGTTACAGATGTTTATTCAGTCTTCATATTGGCATCATCATCATGGCAGCTTGCATTGCATCCGATGACAATAGAAACAGTGAGTCGGGGATGAATGCTTTTTAATACGTATTTTGTACAGGATGTATTCCAATATATCTATATTATATATCATTATATTTATCTTATATATATATATATATATATATATATATATATATATATATATATATATATATATATATATATATATATCAAAAATAGTCGTACCAGTATGGAGCCATTTGAAATAACAGTATCAATAGCATTTCTTCAAGCACTTAAAGTACACAACTTACATTTTTTTGTGTTTTGGAAAGTTTTATATCATCAAATTCTGATCACATTTTAAAGGAAACTGTCACAAGTTAATTTCTTTCATTTGTGTGTGTGTGTGTGTTTTATTACACTATGATTTGTGGTGTCATTTTATACATACTGTATATCAGAAATCTGTATTTCATATCTGAAATAAATGTTATATTGTTATAAGTTTGCTACCAGCCCGTGTCATGTTATATTAATGTTATTTGTTAAATAACTCATTAGTGGCAGGCTTGTGCATTTCACAGTTAGTGTTTTTTTTTTCAGCGGCGTCCTGCCTGAATCTCTTGATACCATCGTTATGGCACAAAGGCTGTGGAAATGGTCGATATTATACAGTACGAAAACGCTGTATAACGTGCAGTGAAGAATAAACGGCATTACAAAATTAAAAACCCAATCAACACGGTTCAACAAGTCTCCTTTCAGTGCAGCCATATATTAGACGCGTTAAATAGGCCCTAGGTTTTCTGTTGCACTTTATGAATTGTCAAATTATATGTAAATCTGTTTATTTGTTTTTGTTTTCATGGATAATATATATATATATATATATATATATATATATATATATATATATATATATATATATATAGGAGCACGGTGGCTTAGTGGTTAGCACGTTCGCCTCACACACCGCCAGGGTCCAGGTTCGATTCCCGTCTCGGCCATGTGTGTGTGTGTGTGAGTTTGTGCATGTTCTCCCCGTGCCTCAGGGTTTTTTTTTTCCTCCGGGTTCTCTGGTTTCCTCCCAGTCCAAAAAAACATGCATTGATTGGCACCTTGGAAAATTATACCGTAGTGTGTGAACGTTGTGTGTGTGTGTGTGTGCTCTGCGATGGGTTGGCATTCCATTCAGGGTGTATCCTGCCTTAACGCCCATAGACGCCTGAGATAGGCACAGACTCCCCGTGACCCGAGGGAAGAACGGATAAAGCCCGGTAGAAGATGAATGAATGAATTATATATATATATATATATATAGAGATAGAGAGAGAGAGAGAGAGAGAGAGAGAGAGAGAGAAGAGACTACTGAGAAGTGCTGAGGCCTAATATCAAAGGTTCATCTGTAAAATCACACTATAATATCTCTTTTTCTAACTAATAAATAGACTTTTTATGAAGTTATACACGGAACCGTGCTCAGCCTGTATTTTGGCGGTCGGTCGGTCTGTGTCGCTGAGTGACGAGCGGTGGGCGTGATCTTTGTCAGTGGGCGTGGTGTGGGCGGGGCCAAGAGAACGAAGCGCGGTGGCGGCGAGCGGTTCGGTGCTCTGGCTGATCTTGCTGCTCCACTGATCGGATTGGGGGATTCGGTGCCAGATCCGTTATAAAGATGTCCGACGACGAACAGCAAGAGCAGACCATTGCCGAGGACTTGGTAGTGACCAAGTATAAGATGGGCGGTGACATTGCGAACCGTAAGTTCATTCGGAGGAGACTGGTGCTGGGGTTCAGGGACAGTGTGTGTGTGTGTGTGACCTGCTTCTGGAGAACGTGACGGCCTGCGTGTAGAGCCATGTGGCCAGCACGAACACGCAGCACAGCCTCGCCGCAACTCCGTGTTGATCCATGAGCCGAGGCGTGCATCACCACCGCGGTGTATTTTATTACCCTTTTCTTTTTTCTTTCTTTTTTTCGATTCTCCTCCAGATCTCCATTAACAACCGGTCACTATGAGCTAGCAAGCTAATTTAGCCACACTGAAAATGACCCATGCATTGCGAGTGACCTGCACTGTAGAGTAAGGCGTTAATGGGACGATCGCTCGATCGCACATTGCATTCGTTGGTTATTATATCATGAGCTTCTCCACGTGTAGCCGACGCTGCCAGTGCGGATCGTTAACAGCAAATAAACGGTGTGTTCTAATGCTAATGCACCAGCTAACTTAAAGACACGCTCTTTCATTCCCGTACTCACATTCGGAAAAGTCCCGCCCCTCGCTCTGTGATTGGCTGGTAGAGCAATGCCCAAGTTGCTGATTGGAGCTGCGTGTTGCGAGTACAGATCTGCAGGAGATCTATCAATCTAAAGTGTGTGTGTGTGTGTGTGTGTGTGTATATTTACATATGTGTTTGTGTATATATATGTATATACCGTATGTGTGTGTATATATATACATATGTGTTTGTGTATATATATATATATATATATATGTATGTGTGGTGTATATGGTATGTATGTATATATACCTTGTGTGTGTATATATATATATTATCTATATATATATATATATATATATATATGTTTGTGTGTATGTATGTATATACCTTATGTGTGTGTGTGTATATATATATATATATATATATATATATATATATATATATATATATATATATATATATATATATATATATATATATATATATATATATACACATATACACACCACACACATAAGGTATATACATACATACATACATACATATGGTAGCGTTGGAACTTTGCTCCAAAGCAAGGTGCTTAGCCCCCAAGCTCAGTTGTTATAAATATAAATATATATTATAAATATAAAGCAGTGATATCGCCATTAACATAATGCCTAAAAGTGAATCTCAGACAACTTGCTACGGGTCGTGGAAAGCAGCAGGCGCGACAGTGGAAACAACTGTCATTTCAGCATGTATGCATCGAGCACCACAGCAGTCCCGTTTAAGAAGCGTGTCACACACGAGTTTTCCTCACTTATATCATCTGACGGATGTTTGCTCTAGCGCACTGCATCTCCGTATTATCAGCGTCATGTCTCCACCAGTTTCCTATTCTATATGTCGGTGAATTTTCATTCGTCCTTATTTCTTTCCTTCCTCTCTCTCTCTCACTCCTAAAGAGGCGCTGCGTGTAGTCATCGACGCGGCCAAGCCCGGTGTGTCCGTCCTCAGTCTGTGTGAGAAAGGAGACACGTACATCATGGCAGAAACCGGGAAGGTCTTCAAGAAGGAGAAGGACATAAAGAAAGGTATGCGGGAGAGAAAACAAACCTTGCCTGTGATTCCTGGAGCGAGGGTGGGTAGAGCCGACCTTTCGACTCGGGACTTGTTTATTAGCTGAGCCCAGTGGACTCGTGTCGTAGCTACGATAATGTATTAAGCTGTCGCGAACTTGTTAAGTACAGTAATGCAACATTATTATAACTTGGTTATGGTGTGAAACGCTTCAGTCACGTGAAACATGCTGATTAAACCCGTAGATGATCTCTGGGCTACTGGTGTATAATAATAATAATAATAATAATAATAATAAAGCAGGTGGTTATTACTGATGCTCCTAATCCTCCTGATCCTTTTTTTTAGGAACTGATTTGTCTTTGCAAGCTTCATTTTACTGCATTTTTGCCACACGCCAGAGGACTGTGTATTGAGGACTGGTGGTTGTTTTCTTGCAGGCATTGCGTTTCCCACCAGCGTGTCGGTCAATAACTGTGTATGCCACTTCTCTCCCTTGAAGAGCGACCCTGACTACATGCTTAAAGACGGAGACTTGGTCAAAATGTAGGCAACATCACCTTCAGACAAGTTGCAAACCCGTGTCTAGTCGTCTCCCTCCCCCGTCCCCCCCTGTCTTGTGTGTGGTCCACCCCCTCCCCTCCACCACTGTTTGTTTGTTTTGTCTGTCATGTAATTTTGTCTCGTCTTTCTTCCCGTCACCTGTATAAGACTGTACAACAATTGTGTGTGAACCGTGTGTCATGTGTTTCGAATCATTCATGATCATATTGTTAACGCAGTGGTATTCAGATGTGTGTATTGTCTGATCTTTCCATCATAGGAGCATGTGCAATCATTTTATATATTTAAATTCGACATTTCCGGGGCACGGTGGTTTAGCGGTTAGCACCTTCGCCTCACACCGCCAGGGTTCGATCCCCGTCTCGGCCATGTGTGTGTGGAGTTTGTGCATGTTCTCCCCGTGTGTCAGGGGATTTTTCTCCGGGTTTTCCGGTTTCCTCCCCCGGTCCAAAAACATGCACGGTAGGTTGATTGGCACCTTGGAAAATTGTCCCTAGTGTATGAATGTGTGTGTGTGTGTGTGTGCCCTGCGATGGATTGGCATTCCATCCAGGGTTTATCCTGCCTTAATGCCCATAGACGCCTGAGAGACACAGACTCCTCGTGACCCGAGGGAACATCGAATAAAGCGCTAGAAGACGAATGAATTAATTTCCTCGGCTTAGATTCTTTGCCTTCCAGCACGGATTGAATCCCACTGCTTTGATACGATGATACGAGACATTTGTTTGGGCCTCTTTTAAAGAATTCATAGTCAGATATTGTTTGTGTAACCATGCTGTCCTGCTCCCTTTCTCTTTCTGTCCAGTGACCTTGGAGTACATGTGGATGGATTTATATCCAATGTGGCTCACAGCT
>JACRUU010000016.1:5322089-5332089 GCA_030449085.1 Kryptopterus vitreolus
TCTTCCTGAGCAGGCCTGTGTGCCTAGTCCAGACTCACAGTGTTAATAATAATAATAATAATAATAATAATAATAATAATCTAAATAAATAAATAAAAACAAACAGAAGAAACGAGAACATGGAACTATTTTAAATCTACGGAAATAAAGCAAGACATTGAACACTTGAATCTTCTTTAAGGCCAATTTATCATTGTAAAAGTTGTCTAATTGGGACCCTAATGTTCTGGATGAGTGTGTGTGTGTGTGTGTAGTTATATATATATATATATATATATATATATATATATATATATATTATATATATATATATATATATAGTTTTTTTCTGTCGGGAATATCAAAGGTGCTGTTTGTTGTTGCACTTACAAGCTTAACTTGTGTCTTAAAAAAAACGTTCTATATATAGTGTCTCTCCTTGCCTGGTTGCATTCTTTACCTATATAGAAGAAATCATAGTTTTTTTAGGATTATTTATTTATTTTTACTACAATTCCGCTCTCGGATGTGAACGTTTAGACATAAACGTCTATTTGCACTTGAATAAAAGCTTAATGGTAATCATCTATCCCCACTTCATTTTAGGTTGCACAAGTTAAAAAAAAACAGTAATGTGTGATAAGTGCTTTTTTAATGGTCTGGGCATATTTTTTTAACGAGTTTTATCTTCCATTAAAATGAATATTCTATTCCTTTTTAAAGTAGCCTATATATAAAGTAGCATATATATATATATATATATATATATATATATATATATATATATATATATATATATATATATATATATATATGTGTGTGTGTGTGTGTGTGTGTTATTTAATAAACAGAACGACATAATAATGACAGAATAAAGAATACCATGGTACAGTATATTATTTATTTATTTATTTTTACTGTTGAGCCACCATGACGTCATTTCCGGTTTCCACGCTGAGGTGAGTGCGGGAGTAGGAGTGTGTTTAGAAGCAGCAGCAGTCTCCTGTATGGACGATGGAGTGTGTGAGTATCTTCAGAAGTATCCTATTTATTTCGGGGTCAGGTTGAGCAAATGTACACGGTTTATGTTTTCTACCATTATCTAACCACAAAAAAATATAACTATATTTATTTATAACACTCTTTGCCGTAACGAGTTTAATCCACTTGTGAGGTATTAGCTTGTGTGCTAGCCTGAATGAAAAAGTAGCTTAGCTAGCGCAAATATTACATTCCGCCGAGCCTATAGTAGTAGTAGTGTTTGTAAACACAAAATACCTAATTTATAATATAAGTATTATCACGTATTTTCGACTAGAAAGGAAAACTTCACCGTGTCAGATAAATAATTTAGTTACAGGAGGTTTCCAGGCGCACAGTGTGTCATTTCACGTCATCGTGGTCGAGGCTTTGGAATAGTTTTTGTATGGCAACTAAATACACTAATATAAATAAAAACAATTAAAATAAATACATATATATATATATATATATATATATATATATATATATATATATATATATAAATATATATGCATCCCCCGTTAGTTTAAGTCCAACTCAAAACCCCTTACATGTTGACAAGGGAGGGGATGTGTGTGTGTGTGTGTGTGTGTGTGTGTGTGTGTGTGGAATGTCGCAAACTTCCTGTCCCAAAATTTGTAGTAACATTACACAATAACATGAACTATAACAGCTCGTGTGGAGGAGTTCAGAGGGTCATATTGTGACATCATGCCCTTGCATGTGATATTGGTAAATAAATAATAAATAACAACTAGATACGACCTAAAAAGAGAATGAAGATATGAGCTACATAATGGGAATTCTTCTGTGGTGGATCAGACTAGTCTGATGTAAATGTGTGCATTGGTGATTGTTTTTGTTTACTTTGTTGTTTCTAAATGATGAGAAAGGCCACTGTGGACATAACTGTCATTTTATGTTATTCTTCTTCTTTTTTATCAATGCATTTATTTTTCTTTGTTTTGTTTTTGTTTTTCTGTATTTATATCCTGTTATTATTATTATTATTATTATAAGATAATATCTACTTTCATATTTATATCCTTTATAAATGTATATATTTATATAAATATATGTATTTATATTTATATCCTTTATATTTATAACTATATTTATATCCTGTTATTATTATTATAATAAGATAATATCTATTTTCATATTTATATCCTTTATAATTGTATATATTTATATACATTTATGTATTTATATTTATATCCTCTATATTTATAACTATATTTATATCATGTTATTATTATTATTATAATAGGAAAATTATTATATATAGATTAATACAAAAAAAAGCAGGTATGAGTTTGGCTATTTGTAATGACACTGTGTGACAATTCAATACATATTGGCATCAGGTCATATGACTCATATGAGTGCATCGTGATTCACACACACACACACACACACACACCATCCACAAATTAACTGACTCGGAGTGTGTGTGTGGGAAAATAAAGAAGGGATTATGTTTTACTAACTAAAAACTTAAATCATCACAGCGCAGATGCATTTGTGAGAGCAAAAGATCAAACACATATGAATGTCTTGAAAAAGCATCAACACTTTCAATTCATACAGATATGAAAAACACTGGATTAGGGCTGCACGATTAATCGAGGAAAAAAAATAATCACGATCTCGATCCGTATATATATATATATATATATACACACACACAACGCACGTCGACACAGAGCGCAATGTCTCTGATTGATTGGCTTGGCAGAAAAAGTAACGTTTTGTTTATTTTTTTTTTTAATCGAAACTATGAATCGAATATTCAACCTTGATATTAATCGATAGAAACGTCAACCCGTTATTGTATGAAGAAAGTAAACCTCTTCTTTTTATGCACGCACCACTTCTGAGCGCAGTAGGTTCAGATAAATGATGTAGATAGCTGGAAAAATCTGTGGAAATAATATGACTTATGTTTCAAGCACAAATACATCTCAGGGCATCCAGTTGCTGCTGACTGTGCGTTCCAGTGTGCTTTCTCTTGTTTTGAATAATGCAGGCCACGCATCATCTCATATTCGTCACATTTAGGTTTGAATTGTTGTTTGGCTCAAATAAAGCACCTTGTTTAGTATTGTGTAATTAAAATAAAGACAAAAAAACAGCACCGCATTAAATGCAGTTTATTAACCATCTCACAAAGGAAATGGAGCAAATGACCATCCGGTAAAGTACTTTTGGTTTATTTACTCTGTGTGTGTGTGTGTGTGTTGAACAAATAGTGGTTGAATTGTTTGCGTATGTCGTTTATGTGCCTAAGACTTTCTGTATTTCAGGTTCCGGCTATTGTTGATGAATTTGAGTATAAAAAGGAGACCCAGGTAGATGGTAAGAAATGAGATACTGCATTGTTATCCATGATGAAATGTCCTGGATGTCCTAAACCATTTATTAACATTTTTTAAACATTTTTTTTAGATCCTGAGCACAATGCGTACACTCGTTTTATGAAGTCCCACCGCTGCTATGATCTGGTGCCAACAAGCTCCAAATTGGTGGTGTTTGACACCTCTCTGCAGGTCAGTCTTTGCTGAGTTTCCCACCGTGGGATTAGATTAATAATCAGTGAATAAAAGTCTATATTCTGGGAACGTTATTAGTAATAGTGTAGATGTTTTTGTAGCACAGTGGGATACGTGAGAGACTGGGGCTTGTGTTTGCTTTGTCTGAATGATTTGTTTCGATTCCCAGGTGAAAAAGGCGTTTTTTGCTCTGGTGTCCAACGGCGTGAGAGCCGCTCCACTCTGGGACAGCAAGAAACAGTGCTTTGTTGGTACGTTGTAGACGCACTGTGTGCATTTATTCACCATATCTTCATATTCCCCTTTGTTCTGGATTGTAATTATATATTTATTACAGGTATGTTGACCATAACAGACTTCATCAATATACTTCATCGCTACTACAAGTCACCAATGGTAAATACACACCATTAATGAGCAAAATGGAGTTTCACATTGTGCCTCGAATGCAATGATCTCTATATGCAATGTATATGTCTATAGAGGAAGATCCTATTAAAATACAAAGATGAACATGAATCTTGCCAAATTGCCAACTGATAGTTTATTTGCGATTTAGGTTCAGATATATGAACTGGAGGAGCACAAAATAGAGACATGGCGAGGTAATTAAAATCTTTTGGTTTAAAAAAAATAGACACATAATAAGACATAGAAATATAATGATTAATATGTGTTTTTTCTTTATACCCTTTATTAGAGGTCTATCTACAAGACTCCTTTAAACCTCTTGTGAGCATATCACCGAATGCCAGGTATTGTACATTACATCATATGAGTAGCATTTTATTTATTTATTTTAGAAAATGTGAAAAGATGTGTTTATTCTCTCTCTCTCTCTCTCTCTCTCTCTCTCTTCTCCCCATCCCTCCCAAGTCTGTATGATGCCGTTTCGTCTCTGCTTAAGCACAAGATCCACAGGTTGCCAGTAATCGATCCTCTGACTGGGAACACGCTGTACATCCTTACCCACAAGAGGATCCTCAAGTTCCTCAAACTGTTTGTAAGTACAGACGTCAGATGTCAGATCTCACTCGGAGGAAAAAGAGCTCTATGGCTTCTTCTTATTCTTGTATTGTGTTGTGTTTGTGTGGGATGATTCTGTTTGTTTATTGTAGCATTTTGTTGGAGGGGAGTAGAAAGTGCAGTGTCGCTGTGTTCCTGTTTTTTCTTTGTTTTTCCATCAAATTGATCGTCTCTTCCTGGCATTGTTACTGCCGGAATTTACATGTATTTTTTCCTCCTGTTTTTTTTTTTCTCCCTTCCCCCCCCAATGACAAGTCATCAGATACTGCTACTGTGTTTATTTATAGATTTTCTCCACCCACTTTTGTCAGACTGGCCCACAGTTTTATTTGACTGTGCTAAAGAAACCTTAATGCCATTAGCCTTATGTAAGCCGACAGGTATATACATAGAATATCCTTCAAACCATGGCACTGCAAAGACACGGCAGTTTTACCCCTGCAGTGTCTGGGGGGCTTGAAGGTGGGTGTATTAAAATTACAGGGAGGTGTATTAAAAATGTAAACACGGCTGTTTGTTACTCTCCAGCATCGCTCTCCAGCATCGCTCTCAGTACTTCGAGGGAGTTCTCACGTGTAAAGCAAACGAGACACTGGAGGCCATCATTAACAGACTAGATGTAGAAAGATGTTTTATTAATTTATTTATTTATTTGCATAACGCGAGAACTAGTTCCATTACTTAAATTAGTAAACACAAGAGAAAAACACACTTTTATACACACACGTTTCTGGAAAAGGAAAAAACTTGTATAAATATAAACATATACGAAAACATGAGAAGTTGCCTTTGGCTTATACAAAGGCAACAAAGGTGTCTATTAGCTTCAAGACGTATTTCTGTTTTCCTTTCCTGAAGTGTGTAAACATATACTGCGTGAGTACTTGGTTTTTTCAAAGCAAACTGTGAGTTATTAGTTCTTTTATTTTATGGAGTGGAAAAGTGTTTGCACGTACACAAGCGTTTCGTTTCATTCCTTTTCCGTGGCACCTTTTCCAGATTTCGGAAATGCCCAAACCAGCCTTCTTATCAAAGTCTCTAGAAGACCTGAACATCGGAACATTCCACAACATCGCCATGGTCCACACGGACACGCCCCTCTACACTGCACTGGGAATCTTCGTTGACCAGAGGGTGTCTGCGCTGCCTGTAATCGACGATAATGGTAATATCAAGAGAGTTGGGGTGGAAATGTTGAGCTTTATATCAATCTCTTTGATGGCAGGTAATCATTTTTCCCCCTTCTGTCCCCTCCACCCCTTTTTATTCCCCTCTCAACACAGGAAGAGTGGTTGATATATACTCCAAGTTTGACGTAATAGTAAGTTTCTGAATAGTGTGACAGTGAATATAGACCTGTGTGTGTGTGTGTGTTAATAATTATTAAAGGGGGGGGGGTATATTTCCCTGCTCATTGATTTCTTTGGAAGATTACATCCTTGCTGAGGAATATGTAAAATGTTCTTGATCACTTTAGGTGTCAGTCAGGACGGATGAAGTGACATTGAATCGATATTGTTTACATGATCGTGGTGACAGTAAGGGGTCAATGTAGGCTGCTGGTGTCTGTTTACAGCCTCGGGCTTGGTCATTGATTATTAAGTTCACCACCAACTCCATTTGTTTTGTTTTTTTTTCGTTGTGTCTGACTTTTTCTTTTTTTTTTCTTTACTGCGATAGAATCTGGCTGCGGAAAAAACATACAACAACCTGGACATCACTGTTACGAAGGCTCTCCAGCATCGCTCTCAGTACTTCGAGGGAGTTCTCACGTGTAAAGCAAACGAGACACTGGAGGCCATCATTAACAGACTGGTGGAGGCAGAGGTGTGTGTGTGTGTGTGTGTGTGTGTGTGTGTGTGTAAATCATTCATTAAAATGTGTTAAAATGATTACAATATATTATTGCAGTATATAATTAGTATGTTATTACTGTGTGTGAACATGTGTGTGTGTGTATATATATATATATATATATATATATATATATCTATATCATGTGTGTATATATATGTATATATATAGTATACTATATATATATTATATATATATTGTGTGTATATATATATATATATATGTATGTGTATATATATATATATATATATATATATATATGTGTGTATATATATCTATAATATATATACTATATATCTTATATATATATATATATATATATGGAGGCACGGTGGTTTAGTGGTTAGCATGTTCGCCTCACACCGCCAGGGTCCGGGTTCGATTCCCATCTCGGCCATGTGTGTGTGGAGTTTTGTGCATGTTCTCCCCCCCGTGCCCCGTTTTTCTCCGTTCTCCGGTTTCCCTCCTGTTTCCTCCTCCCGGTACCAAAAACATGCACGGTAGGTTGATTGGCACCTTGGAAAATTGTCCCTAGTGTATGAATGTGTGTGTGTGTGTGTCCTGCGATGGGTTGGCATTCCATCCAGGGTGTATCCTGCCTTAATGCCCATAGACGTCTGAGGTAGGCACAGACTCCCCGTGACCCGAGGGAAGATCGGATAATAGCAGTGGTAGAAGATGAATTAATTAATGAATATATATATTTGCAGTTTCCTCTAAGAGTTATTATTTAGTTTCTTAGGAAAAAATGGGTTCCTGAGGGAACTTTGGGGTAAAATGTATATTATTTCATCATATTGCTAATCATTTTTTAAAGCGATTTTTTTTTCCTTTCAGGTGCACAGATTAGTGATAGTAGACGATCACGAGGTGGTGAAAGGCATCGTTTCCCTCTCGGATATTCTCCAGGCTCTGGTGCTCACCAATGGAGACAATGGTAAGTCCATGTTTATGAAAGTGCATTTTATTCTAATTAAAATCATCCTTCCCCTCAAACCTCCAACCTTTCTTATAGGGTCGGCATGAGTCGGAGGACAAGAGGAGCGCGAAGGAGAGGTGCGCCGGTGGCTTCCGAAGTGATCCGATTCTCCTTCATAGGCCTGACAAAAAAAAAAAAAAAAAAAAAGACAAAAAAGGGAACCGGGAAGAGTCGTCGTCTAATCTTGGCTTGTAGAGTAAAAAGGAAGAAGAAGAAAAAAAAACATGTCCCATATACCTCTTCTCTTTAGGTATGGATAAATTCTAGATTTTGTAATGCAAGTTGATGTAATTTAATCTGTTTAGAGAGAACGAGCTCTAGAGCGCCCCCTATTTTATTTTCCTTCCTCTGTCTTTTGGAGATGCGAAAAACAGCAATATATAGACATGTAAGGGGTGAAGCACAACTGCAATCACAGCACACACACACACACACACACACTAAAATCCTCTTACTGTCTGAAGCAGCTGTAAAGCCCACACGAACCTGCAGCTTTTCACCAAGTATGAGCTTTTTATTTATTTATTCACACACACACACACACACACACACACACACACACGTCTCAATGGCAGATTAAAGCATAATATCCGGTAGAATTAATATATCTAGGCTTCTGCACATCTGTCAAGATCCATTTCGTCCAACATATGGGACGTGACCTGCTGCGTACAGCGGATTTTATATCCTCCTCTAAACCACATTCAGATGTTTAATGCAAATTCAACATTCTTTGCAGTTTGCTACTGATTTTTACTGACTTGAGCTCCAGTATCCAATCCACACATCTTCTTTCATAAGAACAAGACCGACTCCCTAAAGGCATTTATTTTATTTATTTTTTATTTTTAAACATTCAACATTTAAAGTGGGGAAAAAAAAACCCTTGTTTTTTATCATCACATATCATTTATCTCTCATCATCGTTCACTGTATGGTTGATTATTTTTAATTATTTTTTACATTACAGTGCACATTCATTCTGTAGGTATTTTAGTATGAATTTGAAGTGTGTGAGTGAATAAGTAGAGGAGTGTTGGAGTTTTCCCATATAATGGGAGGGGGGGGGGTTAATGGGGGTGCGTTAACCCTCTCTGACCTCTCACTCCTGTTGCCTACTGTCACAGGCGTGTGTGTGTGTGTGTGTGTGGGAAAGTATATTTCACCAGTAAAAGGCACATTTAGCCCCCCTAAATCCTTCCTTCCCTTTTCCTCACCATGATTAGGAATACACTTCCAGGGACTGATTTATACACGTAAAAGTCCTATTATTTTCATTCTGTAAAGCTGCATTTAACACAGCGATTATTGTTAAAAGCACTTTACAGATAAAAATGCAGTGTTTAGAGCGGTAAAGGTTGATGCCGCACTCTTGCACGTCAGTCTAAATCCTTCAAACCCAAATTCATGATCAAAGGCGAGTGCTCGGCTTTAATCGCCCGCCTCCATCCTGCGCGTGATTGGACGATGGATCTGTCCGTCAAATGTTCTAAAGGACTTCGGTCCAAACTGTAGGAAAGGGAAAGAACCATTCCACTGTATGGCCAGATTTGTTTTTTTTTGTTGTTGTTGGTTTTTTTAATTCATAATTAGTGGTTGTTTTATTGGTAATTACTGAAATTGTGTATACAAATGTGTATATATAAATATTTACATTTTATATTTCACATCCGTTTATAATGCATGAGCAAAATAAACATTTTCTCTTAAACAGGCCTTGGGTTTTATGTGTTTGTATGACGAGCTGATATATATATATATATATATATATATATATATATATATATATATATATATATATATATATATATATATATATATATATATATATATATATATATATATATATATATATAGGGGGCACGGTGGTTAGTGGTTAGCACGTTCGCCTCACACCGCCAGGGTTCGGGTTCGATTCCCGTCTCGGCCATGTGTGTGTGGACTGTTTGTGCATGTTCTCCCCCCGTGCCTCAGGGGGTTTTTCTCTCCAGGTTCTCCCCGGTTTCCTCCCCCGGTCCAAAAACATGCACGGTAGTAGGTTGATTGCCACTTTGGAAAATTGTCCCTAGTGTATGAATGTGTGTGTGTGTGTGTGTGTGTGTGTGTGTGTGATGGGTTGGCATTCCATCCAGGGTGTATCCTTCCTCCCTTAATGCACCATAGACGCCTGAGATAGACACAGACTCCCCGTGACCCGAGGGAAGATCGGATATAGCGGTCTATGGGCATTAAGGCAGGATACACCCTGGATGGAATGCCAACCCATCACAGGGCACACACACACACACACATTCATACACTAGGGACAATTTTCCAAGGTGCCAATCAACCTACCGTACATGTTTTTGGACCGGGGGAGGAAACTGGAGAACCCGGAGAAAAACCCCCTGAGGCACGGGGAGAACATGCACAAACTCCACACACACATGGCCGAGACGGGAATCGAACCCAGACCCGGAACCCTGGAGGTGTGAGGCGAATGTGCTAACCACTAAACCACCGCGCCCCTTTATATGTATATATATATATATAAATAAATATTAGAGGAATAATTTCCAATTTGAAAGAAATTTAATTTGAAATTAAA
>JACRUU010000016.1:5337089-5352089 GCA_030449085.1 Kryptopterus vitreolus
TTATTTATTTATTTTTGGTGTGTGTGTGTGTGTGTGTGTGTGTGTTTGTATACACACCTCATAGCTTTGCCACCAGTTGGGTACATTGGGTCGTAATCTCTGGTCACACACGACCTTTCTCATCTCCTCTATGGATGGATCAGAGGGCACCAGGTCATAGTAGGGAAGCTGGTATTCCTCATGGATACCTGACACACACACACACACACACACACACACACACACACAAAAATGCTACCTACCTGAAAACATTCCTGATAATCGTCTCTGATGACAGTGACAATATTCAGACTTGAGTTATTGGTTCAGACAGAGATAGTTATTTAACATTTATAACATTGTCTAGTGCATCAGTGCTTCGTAACAGCCAAACTTTAATAAGATGCCTAAGAGACTTTGTTTTTTGCAGTTTATAAAAAAGAAAAAAAAAGAAAAGGATGATAGGCTCAATCATGTTCAGTAGGCATTCTATAAAACCGAATGTATTTATAAATAGATGACACACTTTAAGGGACAATAATGATAACTGAATGCAAACTGTGGTATAAGTAGAATAAGACACTCTGGATTACAAAAGTGAAAATTGCTTTCTCCATTCCTTCTTCACATATATTGTTGATGTTAAAAAAAAACAGTAACGATACAGCATCTGTGGCAATACAAAAGGTTAAGGGCCTTACTCGAGGGCCACCAAGAGTGGCTCAAACCCCAGAACTTACGAACCCAGATCCGTACCCAACTGCATGTGTTCTATTTGTGCTTTTACCTCGTATTCCTTATAGATTATTATAAAACTAATACAAATTGTTCACAAAAACATAAAAAATGTCGATTCCACTTGTCTGCTTGTATCTCTGGCTCGCTGCCTCGTCTTCATTGCGTTTCTATTTTCACCCAAGTGCCTTTAAAGCAAACCATTCTGTCATGTTGCTCCAGTTTTGTTTTGTTTTTTTTTCCCCCACTAGAAAAAAAAATGGATGATTCTGTTCGCCTGTTCGTGCAGGTGTCCTATAAGGAGAGCTAATAGTCTTCTCTCAGACCGGTCTCACCTCCGGCGTTGCAGCGGCGCGCGATCTCCCAGTACACCAGCCCTAAAGCGTAGATGTCAGCACATTTAAACGAGTCAAAGTGGCACATGTTGATGGTCTCATCCAACACCTCAGGAGCCATGTACCTGAGAAACACACACACACACACACACACACCACACACACACACAGCAAAGCGTTTAGATGGAAACACAAGCAGCGTATACTGCAACACTTGATGGTAGCTGGCTGACATTTATGTGACAGACTGTTTAAATGTGTGGGTGGGATTTGTGTGTGTGTGTATGTGTATATGATGTGTGTGTGGTGTGTGTGTGTGTGTGATAGAGTGGCTCTACCTCTTGGTGCCTACGCGCTGGTTGGGGGCGATGTCGATGGTATCAGTCACAGACTCATGGCGTACTGCGAGGCCAAGATCAGCGATGGCACACGTCAGATTCTTCTTTACCAGAATGTTCTTTGATTTCAGGTCCCGGTGAGCGATTCCGGGCTTACCTGAGTGATGATGGAGAGAGGACGTTTAGAATACATCAATCGAAAGAAAAAAAAAACCCAAAATGTCCAAATTATCAATATGTATTTATATTATAGCTGTCAATTGATTAACATATTTAATCGTGAGATTGCCCTGAGTTAACTCGCGATTAATCGCACGTTTTCAATGTACTATAAATACTTTTCATAGAAAAAGAATGATATAAAATTGTATTGAAAAAAATAATAATAATACAATGATTGCTTATTTAATATTTATTTTACTCTGGAAATTCTCCTATTAATAGTATTTTCTTGTTAATTTCAATGTTACTTGTTTAGTGGCGGTTTTAAGTGTAAAATATGGGACGTGGCTCCTTTAAGAATTGTGTTCCGGTTGCTTTTCCATATAAACTGGTGATACAGTGTTTAGGTTATACGGAAGCGCATTGCGTTCAGATAAAAATGTGCTTTATTGCATAATACGGATTTGGGAATGCGACGCGCAATTCGGGGAAATTTAGGAAGAGTGAGTGGATGCACTGAAGTTTATTTATTGTTGTTTTTTATTTTGTTCATTCACCAACACAACGCAGAAGGAGCTGATCACTCACATAGTAATGCACACTGCGTTATAACATTAGTGGTGTTAAAGTCAATTTTTGATTAACGGCCCTAATTTATAATGTTTACTACTAAAAAAAACAAAACAAAAAAAACAACTGGATGTAATAAACAAATGTTGAACCAGATTGACAAACAGACAAAAAAGGTTTATGAACATAAAACAACTCGCTCCCATACACCGGACCGTTTTATTCACTACAAAAATAAGCATTTTCCGAATCCCACACTGGCTCACACGTACCCTGAGTGCCCAGGATCTCCATATGCAGGTGTGCCAAGCCGCTGGCGGCGGAAAGCGCCAGTTTGATCATGATCTCGATGGTGACGGCGTATCGGTTCAGGTAATCGAACAGAGAGCCGTGCTCGTGATAATCAGACACCAGCCATAACTGAGTCCAGGTGCCATTATCTACAAGAAACAAACAAACAAAAAAGTGATTAACCAAACTGCCTGTCAGCCAGTGGGGCATTAAGGTGAAAACAGCCTTAAAAAAGGGAGAAAATATATCTCTATCTAGTGCGGATGCTTTCATAAGATCTTTCATTATATGAGGAATCATCTATATTTTGTTAACACAGTAGAATACAAACCATCATATAGCAGCAGCACAATACATAAAATCATACACATATGGGTTATAGAACACATCACCTATTATAATTCAAGTGTCATTTCCATTGTCAGGAACGGTGTGATATAATCATCTCAAAACGGACGGGAATCTCGGAATGTTTCCAGCACTTTGCTGAATCCATGCCATAACAGATCTGAGGATGTTTTGACAGAAAAAGCAGGATCGTGCCAATTTAATCATTCGTTCATTCATCTTCTAGCGCTTTATCCGATCTTCCCTCGGGTCACGGGGGAGTCTGTGCCTATCTCAGGCGTTCTATGGGCATTAAAGCAGGATACACCCTGGATGGAATGCCAACCCATCGCAGGACACACACACACACACATTCATACACTAGGGACAATTTTCCAAGGTGCCAATCAACCTACCGTGCATGTTTTTTGAACCGGGGGAGGAAACCGGAGAACCCGGAAAAAAACCCAATGAGGCACGGGGAGAACATGCACAAACTCCACACACACATGGCCGAGACGGGAATCGAACCCTGCCGGTGTGAGGCGAACGTGCTAACCACTAAACCACCGTGCCCCATGAGGTTTAATCATTTTGGTCTTATTTTAATCAGAATTATCCATGACTATTTTCGACGAAGGGAAAGGGTTAATCAGCAAACAACAGCGGCTAGCAATTAATTAGCCTTGATGAATTATTAATAATAATAATAATAATAATAATCCTTTATTGGTCGCATATACATTACAGCACAGTGAAGTTTTTTTCTTCGCATATCCCAGCTTGATGTTGGTAGTTTGGGGTCAGAGCGCAGGGTCAGAGCCATGATATGGCGCCCCCTGGAGCACAGAGGGTTAAGGGTCTTGCTCAAGGACCCAACGGCGGCAACTTGGCCATACCGGGGCTCGAACCCGGATCTTCCGATCAGCAGCCCAGCGCCTTAGACCACTGAGCTCCACCCCCTCCCTATTTGTAAGTGAGGTATCGCTACAGTGTGTTGTAGGACTGAAATGGGTGGCGTATTTAAAAAAAACAACATAAGTGTGTCCATCTCAATGCATACGCACAGAGACAGAGGTCTGCACTAATGCAACGAAAGTGTGTTCATTAGACAAGTACAAAGGAGTCACATGTTTCTGCTAGACTCGTTGTGTTTTACATACCTTCTAGGACTGGAGATGCAGTTCAGTGTAACAACTACATAAAAGCATTTGTGTATTCATGTGCATGTGTGTTTTAGCTCTGCGTCCCTACCCAAACGGCCTGAAATGTACAACACTCGCTCCGGGCACATAATGGCATTTGAGCAGTGCTATTATTTTTTTAGGACACGAGATTGTTTTTTTTGGCCGTCAATCGTGAGGTGTTCATGCAGTGGCTCAGATTTCAATAATTACTTAACAATTACTACTTCTTGCGTAGCCTGAACAGCCTGAGTTTGAGTTAGAGCTGGGAGATTCATCGTCAGTCATTCGAGTTTGTAGTTTACGTCGAAAATATGAAAATCGATTTTACGATTCCACTTGAGAAATACGAAATACAACGTGGCGGCGCTCTGACCAATCCGAAGAGCTCGTTTCCAAGAGGGGGCGGGGTTTCATCAGTCGTATGGAAACTGTTCGGGTTTGCAACTTCAACAAACCAAAGCCCCGCTGTAAAATCTGTCTAATGTCTGCGGCGTCTAAAAGGAAGCAGCATGACTAATTTATTCCTGCACCTCGAACAGAACCACAAACACGACAACGGCAAACCCCAAAACACCGACTACAAACGGGTACGACACGTTTTCACCACTGTATCCAAAATCCAACTTTATCTTTAAAAAAAAAAAAAATCAAGGAGTTTTAAACACTTACACTACACGGCTGGTGGCTCGTTGTTGCCCTGCACCCAAAGTAAAGCTGTGCCTATGCAAATTCACTGGCAGCGACTAGAAGAAGCACAGCCTAGACCTTGATTCAAAAACTCCCACAACCTGACCAGGTCGCAAAATTGGAAATAAATCTACTTTTTTTTATTATTTAAGTCGATCCCGTCTGATAACCAGAAAAGACCACGTATTATTTATTTATTTAAACTTGTGTGTGCTCATAAGAGAACTGGTTGTGCAGGGCTTCACCCAAAAATCTCAGTTCATCAATGCTGTCACTCCGTTTACTGGCAAAGAACAGAATTCAGGTACAACGATCGACTCCTTGGCGCTACTTATTTTCACCAAGCTATCTCTAAAAATGCCGATCCGACTGACCATAGATGATGCACCGTTGTTGCCTTTGGGGCTGCTAGTACTAATCTGGGTTATCAGCCTGCTGGAGACATATGACCTTCTTTATAAGAGGGGTATCTTTAAAATCTCAGATTTACTAATAAGCACAGTTCGTTCCTTGCCTTTTTCGAACACATTAGTCCAGCGGGTCTCCAAAAGGTGTGGCAGATAAATACAACAAAATGATATGAGCGGCATAAAAAAATTGGTATTTTAATGCAGAATGCAAGTGGTTCTTTTATTGTGCGCAAAAGAAACTTTCCAAAGACGTTTTTGTTTGTTGTTTATTTTGCTAACTTGGGGGTTTCAATTTAGCGGTAATGTATTATGTGTTAGCGGAATTTTGAGCAGCCCTTTGGAGCCCAGATGGAGGTAAGTCATGTGCGCGAGGCAAGAGTGAGTCATAGAGAGATGTGGGCCCGGTACCGCTTGACCCACGGGTGGATGGGAACCACTGCGTTACTCCGCAACTGGTAGTATACCGTACGCATTTCCCCTTTTTTCCCGTACCTTTGTTGTCGGCAGCGATGAAGCCCAGGATGTTCTCGTGCCGCAGCATGATGGTCTGATAAATCTCGGCTTCTCTGAACCAGGAGCGCTCTTCTCGAGAGGAGAAAATCTTCACGGCCACGTCTCCTCCTCGCCACTTTCCCCTCCACACCTCTCCGAAGCGGCCTTTCCCGATGATCTCCTGCAGGACGATGGTCCGGGCTACCGTTCTCTGGACGAACAGAGGCAGACCTGTCCAGACCGAAGCAAGCAAATACAGAGCAGAGACTAGATTCGATATTTGGAACACATTATAAGCAACATAATTTTGCAAAACTCTAATGCTGATAAAGAAGTGTATTATCACTGGTATCCATTGTGGTCGGCAAATGAATACAAGTGTAGAATCTATTCTAAATGGGTTTTTGTCTTGGGCGCAAATATGTCTTGCGTTAAAAAGCCATAAATTCAGTGTTAAACATGACATATTTATGTTCAACTTTATCTGTATTTTTACATTCCCAAGCTATTGTTCGAGTCCCACCATAAAACAGCTTTTCCCAGCTGGACTAAAAGCTAATTCCCGACCTGATCCGGAGCCGGATGTGGACAGGTCGTAGATGAGGTCCTGTAGAGTTTTGTCCTTTGCCAGGTACAGGTGCTCAGTGCTGGGATCCTCCACCTCCAGCCTCTGTCTGTGGCCGTAGGCTCTCTGGTGGTGTTGGAAAAGGAAGAGGCCCAGCAGCACCAGTACGAACAACGCGAACAGGGGCCCGGCGACCACGGCGACCAGCTCCACCGGCCCCCAGCCTCCCATTATGGCCGGCGGGTTCGGCTGCAAGGTCACTAACGAGACATTGAACGTCAAATGGAAAAACATTAAATACTAATACAATAGCATTATTTCTAATGCTTATATTATTTCAGTAGGCGTGGATCTAATTAATTACGTTAATTACTTTTTAGTTGATCATTTTTGTATGAAAATAAACACTTGGGGGGAAAAAAAAACACTTTTAGCTTTAAGATAAAGACAACAAACAGATTTATAACATTATTGGTGTGGCGTACAGGACACGTACCCGAGTTCACCTTGAGGTCGAGACTGTTGCAGTAGTCCGTATAGCAGCAGTGGATGTTGAGCAGACCCTCGGCGCTCAGGCAGAAGAAGGGCTGCCCGGGAGGGACCAGGTTCTCTTTATCGATGCAGATTCGAATGTGCTGCTCCTGACCGTTGATAAGTGAAGTCGACGCCATGCAGGCTCCCGTCGTCTCGCAGCGGTAGCCATTCTTTTCACACGGAGAAGTCGTGCAGTTACACAACAGACCTACAGAGAGAGAGAGAGAGAGAACAAGACGCACACAGGGACCTGTGAAAAACGTTTTGCTGCTCACAATCTCTTCATGGAACAGGGAGCTGCTGTATCTGTATAAGGCAGGTGGATCATCGCAGCAACCCCACGACCAACAAGCTACCACTAGAGGGCCCTTGATCGAGGCCCTTAACCCTGCTCGGTTATAAGGGCGTCTGCCGCATGACGTAAATGTATCGCTTTCAAAAACAACCTGACATTTTATCCATCGCACGGTGAAAAAACACGAACTCGAACTGTTTGGGCTTCATTTACGCGTAACTTCCTCAAACATAATGAAGACAGATATCGTTTCTCACACAACAATGCAATCCATAACACCGACATGGACGAAGATTGCGTATTCCTGTTTCATGAAGAATTAACGAAATTACGATTGCTGCATTTTTTTTTTTCTTACTACAGTTTTAAGAAACTTTTGTGCACATTGTGTCTGGTTCAGATTCAGAATCCTATAGAATTGGATCAGCGGCAGTAGTTTATGAAAATGTCCCCAGAAAAAAAATATATCATTATACATTAATTCGACTTTATAGGTTATGAAAATACGAATTTTCACTTTGGTTTGGCACAGCGAGATCCCGTAGTTCTCCGCCTCCCATTACACTTGAGAAATACGACATGGCGGGGCTCTGACGAATCCGAAGAGCTTGTTTTTCCAATAGGGGGCGGGGTTTCATTACTCATATGGAAACGGTTTGTGTTTTTTGCATCTTCAGACATTCAACAAGCCAAAGCCCGCTGCACAATTTTGTCTCAAGTTTGTGGCGACTAAATGAAGCAGCATGACTAATTTGTTCCAGCACCTCGAACACAACCACGTTGTTTAATGTGTGGCGCTGTGGGATAAACACCCCATAAACATGGGGCAAAACCCCAAAACACAGACTACAAACAAGTCACAAACAGCCGACGCATTTTCCCCCTCAATGTATCTAAAATCTAATTTTGTTAAAAAAAAATCAATATATATGACATAAACGGCCAGATCTATCCATCACACAGATTTAACAGGAAGGATCTGACAGTGTCGTTTCATGAACATGTTTTGACTGAATAAGTACAAAGTCAGACCACGTGTTCAGACAGAACCGTTATGTTCCTTGGCCAGACTGCAAAATCTAGTGCCAAATCTAGAATGTCTGTGTTGTGGTTCTTTAAAAAAGAAAAAAAGAAAAAGAAAGAAAGAAAGAGCAATTTTTCTTCTTTGACAGAATGGTGCAGCCGGGAACATTTGGTCTGCGTTCAATGGAGACGTACAATAACCACTCCGTTCACCTACAACGTCGTTTTCGTGAATTTCTGCGGTTTAATTTGACAGAAATACACTAGAGACGCAAGAGTTACGTTCTATTCCGAAGGCTACGCTCGCATTAAACGCTCGCATTAACCACAAAGCTGATTTTCAGTCTTAATACGACACGGAAATCTATTTCAACCAAACCGCTTTCATGTGAGGTCTTATGTTGCTTAGTGAAACGTCTATGAGTATATTATATGGACAAATGCTGGCGGAAACCTGAACATAATATTTAAACGTTTTTTGGTAAACATTCCTTGTACAGTTAGTTCCCAAAACCTAATAAATATTCCAACATATTTTGGGATTGTGCTTATGGAGATAGTGATGTAGGTTGGGGAGGCCTGTAGTACAAGCAGTGCTCCATAAGCCATATGAACACGGAGGCTGGTTCTGGTAAATGCAACGATACCACAACCTAGAGCTGGGCCGATTAATCGTTATTATCGATTAATTCGAGTTTTATGATTTATGTCGATGTTGAAAAATCAATTTGTTTGGCACAGAGAGTTTCTGTAGTTCTCTGCCTCCCGGGGCGCGTTACACTCAGGTAATACGAAATACAACATGGCAGCGCGGCTCTGAAGAATCTGAAGTAAAGGGTTCAAGGCGCTGATCATAAGGTTTGAGGTTTGAGACCCCGGTATCACCAAGCTACTCTCTGAGCAAGGCCTTTATCCCTCTATGCTCCAGGGGGCGCTGTATAATGGCTGTATAATCACTAGGCTACTCCCTGAGCAAGGCCTTTATCCCTCTATGCTCCAGGGGGCGCTGTATAATGGCTGTATAATCACTAGGCTACTCCCTGAGCAAGGCCTTTATCCCACTATGCTCCAGGGGGCGCTGTGTAATGGCTGCGTTCTAACCCCAGCTCCCAAACAAGCTGCAAAATGCAAACTAAAGAATTTCCCTGAGCTGTAATGTATACGTGACAAATAAATATTCTCTAAGGTCCAGGGAAGGCATACGTGAGGGAACTTCATGTTAGGATTTGATTTAAAAGCAAAACCCGGCAAAATAGGCCAAATTTAAAAACAAAAAACGTCAACAAAACAACAAACGTCCGAAGAATCTGTTGGTAAACTGTGCAATAACCTGTGCAATATCACCCGTGTCCAGTGTACTTCCTGGAGTAAACAAATTTCTGCTTTCAACCCCATTTTGAAGTGGTAGGTCCACGGACATTCTTTTACACGCTCTGCTCACTAAAAGACGCTCGACAGGCTTCCTGCCACTGTTGGGTTTAAAACGTGCAGGTACTTGCACACGATGCTTTTAATAACTGTAGCTTTTTTATTTTCATATTCAAAAGACACACAGGCACTTTGGCATTTCCCTACATGCACAATCACACTCATACTCTTTCATAAGCACACACACACACACACACACACACACACACACCTGTCAGTATAGCCTGCAGGACAGTTTGCTGTAATAAACAGCGCTGATTGTAGAAATAAGTAAGCAGACAGAGTGGGTGCTTAAGGAAATGGCAGACACTCAACACGTCATAAAGACACACACACATGTTAACTGAAGTGTTGAAGTAACGTAAACCTACCAATAACTATTTTAAAAATACCAATAACGTGTCGCCGTAGCATGATGTGAATGCAGGGAGGCTAATTTTACTACGGCGGCATGAGCGTTTATACTTCTGCGTCGCTCTGCACTACTTTTCCCAAACACTAGTTGGCGGTGTTGAGTTTCTTCGATTGGTGTTTTGGGTTTCTGCTGGCGAATTCCTGCAATGACGGTCTTTGTAAAAACGGTGATGAAGAATCATAGAGGTGTTTATATTTTCTCTTCGATGATCCTTTTTCGGTTGCTAGCTCCAGGTCCATGCTTTGTTTCTTCACCATCGACTTTAAAAATGGCGGTACGGAGGAAAACGCCAACCGACCAATCACAGACCTCGGGCTCTGTGTCGTAGTTACTTTGCGCGTCAGGTTGCGGCGTAGGGTAGAAATTTAGAAATGAAATTGTATATATGCATGGATCGAGATCGTGATTTCCGCCCCTAACGCCCCCCCCCAACCCAATTTATGACTAACTTATGTTCTCCTTTAGGGCACGATAGCCTATATAAGAGACAACGCCTTGTTAAAATAGATCATTTGGATGGCTAAATAAGCAGTTATATTTCACCTGTGTATGAGTGCGTGCATGAGTGCGTATATGTGTGTGTGTGTGTGTGTGTGTGTGTGTGTGTATCTCCTCACATATCACAAACCAGCATATCCGCCACCCTTATTCCCGGCTGTGCTCCGTCAGCAATCTTGCAAAAGTTCAGAGAAAGAGGAACGAGTTGGTAAATGCCCGCCTATACACTACAAAGACAAGACGGCCTGTAAAAGCATTTTCTCAACATGAATCTCGAAGTCAGACCCCCTCTGTGTGAAGTGTGTGTGTGTGTGTGAGTGTGCTTGAAAACTGAAGTCGAGTTGTTCGGCCGTGTGTGTGTAGGAAGGCGTGTTTTCGTATGTAGAAGCATGCCTTTCGCCCATTTATTTTCTCCTACACGCATGCTAGGAAATAAGCGCCCATTGTATTAGCCGAACATTAAAAAGGAATTGGAGGAATGTTCTTAACCGTAACCTTTATCTGATCCCGTGTAATCAGCGTAGATAGGAATTTTAGACATTTCTCAGGCGACCAAGAGAGAATCGATAAATGGCCACTTTCGTCCGTAAAATTAAGCGATCATTTTTCTTTCGCAGACGGGTGTCAGATAAAATCGTTTCTACTTGTGCGTCAGCAAGAAATATTCCATAAGAACATTATTTTGTTTTTTCCCCCTGAAAACATTTCCCAAGCGATCCACGGCCTTCTCAGGAAGAATACAGGTGTTTCACGTCGAGTGACTCGTCCATCTTACTCATGTAGAAACTGCATACAAAAGCCACGGTCACATGATGGCCGCGATCCAAACGATCCGCGGCGATGTGACAAATGTCGACCGACTTGTTATGGTGATAGTAAACAAAACCTCGCTGAAGTTTCCGCTACTGGCTGAAACGCGGCGCTCAGTGTGTTCATCGTTCATTTGTATTTAGTAAACGATCACCGTTGGGATAGCAATCTCATCCAAATCTGCCATTCCTTTTCAAAACTATTTCAAAAGTTAAAAATTTGATGTCGGTAAAGAAAAAAATAATAAAAGGGTTTAAAAATAAAACCTTAAAAATAAGGGTTTTTTTTATGCGGTACAGTGGAATAAGCCCCCTGTACCTGCCTACTCGGGTGCTATAGTGATGTCAAACCAAAAACCACAAAAATGTGTACAATGCACAACGACGTTCAGGGAGGGATAATAATGTGCTCATTAAAGCTAAACGCTGCCATTTAACTCTCGCTGGCGTGTTTTTAGCCGTTTGTGTGCAACTTTGTACAACCGTATGTGTTAATACAGAAATGATGTGCAAGACTTACACAGAAAGCTATCCATGTATTAGGAGATTCTATAGGGTATGTAATAGTGGAAGTATTAGGGGATGTAATATGAGATGTAATAGGGGATGTATTAGGGGATGTAATAGAGTATGCATTAGGGGATGTAATAGGGGGTATATTAGGGGATGCAATAGGGTATGTATTAGGGGATGTAATAGGGGCTGTATTGGAGTATGTAATACAGTAGGTGATGTATTAGGAGATGTATTAGTGGACCTATTAGGGTATGTAATAGGGGATGTATTAGGGTATGTATTATGGTAAATATTAGGGGATGTAATAGGGTATGTATTTGGGGATGTAATAGCGGCTGTATTAGAGTATGTATTAGGGGATGTAATAGGGGATGTATTTAATGATGTATTAGGGTATGTAATAGAGCATGTATTAGGGTATGTAATAGGGGATGTATCATGGTAAGTATTAGGGGATGTAATATGAGATGTAATAGGGGATGTATTATGCTATGTAATAGAGTATGTATTAGGGGATGTACTAAATGATGTATTGTGGTATGTAATAGGGTATGTATTATGGTAAGTATTAGGGGATGTAATATGGTATGTAATAGCGTATGTATTAGGGGATGTACTAAATGATGTATTATGGTATGTATTATGGTAAGTATTAGGGGATGTATTATGGTATGTAATAGAGTAAGTATTATGGGATGTACTAAGTGATGTATTATGGTATGTAATAGGGTATGTATTAGGGGATGTATTATGGTATGTAATAGAGTATGTATTAGGGGATGTACTAAATGATGTATTATGGTGTGTAATAGGGTATGTATTATGGTAAGTATTAGGGGGTGTAATAGTGGATGTATTAGGGAATGCATTAGGGATGTATTATGGTATGTATTAGGACACGAATTAGGGGATGTAATGGGGATGTATTATGGTATGTATCAGGCTATGAATATGGGGATGTATTAGGGCAAAAATATGTATCGTGCCTGTTGATCACAACAGGCAAAAAAAAAGAAAATGCGAGGGGATCGCGTGTCAGTCTGTATGTCAACCATGTGTATGCGTGCCGCTGTATTGATGTAAACTCACTACCGAGACGGAGCTATACGTCCTAGATTACATATATGTTAGTCATGACAACAGAGGCAGAAGAAGAGAGGAAAGTGAAGCAGGAGGAGAGTATATTATTGACCGGGTGTAAGATGACGCTCTGATTTGCTACAGCACGGTCCATTATAGAACGAGAAGACATGGGGAGGGAGAAAAAGCGAGGGAAAGAGAGAGAGAGAGAGAGAGAGAGAAGGCAAAAGAGAACATGGTGGGAGTGAATAGGGTGCAGGGGTTTTCATGTCCATTTGGGACGACATCAAAAAAAAAAAGGTAGCGATGATTCTGGCCTCGTATCGAAGTCCCAGCCCTCATCACAGGTTGTAACACGGTCCGGCTTGAGGGATCTCAAAGCGTATCATGTTTCTCCGGGCAAACACACACACACACACACACACACACACACACACACACACACACACAGTGACCATGCAGACCTCAGGCAGTGCTTCTTCTGTTCTCGGCTCCATTGTGCTCCAGTAATAATGTGGGAAGTGTCTGGGAAGAGGGACTGGGAAGTGTCATCTTCTACTGGACTGCCTGTCTGGCATTACATCGAAACCCTTTTGTTTTTGTTTGTTTGTTTGTTGTTTAGAGATCACACCTTGAGGGGGCTGTTGTGTGCCAATGCGGAAATGAAACAAAATGAATAAACGTGGACATCATGTACACATCCCCGTAGTGTACAGGCAGGAAGGCCTGGAGGGCATGTAGTAACGCGTGTAACCCCAGTGTGAATATAAATAATAAATAAATACTAATAAAATAAAAAAAAACCCTCCCACTGCTGTGTAACAGTAACACACGAGTTTTATAAGCACAACAATAAAACCTCGCCATTGTAAACACATAAACAATCTGTCGTTAGCCTCGGTGAAGCTGCCCTATAGCCTCAAGTCGTGTCTCCTGAGGAAAATAGCACCTTTAACGCAACGTCGATCGAACCGAAACATACATTGTTGATTCATTTCACCCCGATAAACAAAAACAAAAACAAACAAAAACCCGGGAAGCGCGCGCAAGCTGTGCTAGCCGGGGTTATGAAGGAGTTGATAGCTTCCCGGAGTCGCGCCATGTTTGTTGTAGCCGCTGCCAAAAATTCAGTGAGGACCGAATAAATAAACACGGAAACACACACACACACACACACACACACACACACACACACACACACACAAGTGGAATATCATCTCCAACACTCACCGTCACATCCTCCAAGCAGTCCCCACACCGCCAGGCACACGCTCAGGAGTCGGCCTTTATCCATCCTCAGAGTCCCATCGCATTCACATTGGAGCGTTTAAAGTGCAATATTGACAGGAGAGCTAGAGCTCGAACCATGAAACACACACACACACACACTCCCTCACTCACACACACTCTCACACACACTCATAAACACACACATTCACACATACACACACACACACACACCGTCAGAGCCGGGCGGACTTAAAGGCATGGGTGATTTAAAGGGGAGGAACACTCGCGTGTTGGCTGAGCCATGTGAGCCGACTACAAATTGACCCCCCCTCTCTCTCTCTCTCTCTCTCTTTGAATGCCGTGATTTGATTGGTTATTCATGAACTGATTACGTCTTCGTTAATGATCTATAACTGATAATGGGTAATATTGGGGTGCCAATACTTTTTTTTACCAATTTCCCTGTTATAGCTGCCATGGCTCCTTTTATATGGGATTTATTGTGTAAAAAAAATAAACAATAAATAGAAAACATTACTATACACTAGTCTGTTTTCTTTTCATAGAAACTTTGATCTTTGAGACTTGGAAAGCATAGTGTTGTAAAATGTAAAACGTCAAATAATATTCAGTGCTATGTGTGTATATATATAAATTTTTTTAAATTATTATTTTATTTATTTATTTATTCTTCTAATTTATTTATTTGCAAGTTATTTAATATAAGATTTATACACGACACTACAGATTTTCACCTGTTTTCAACCTTACCACTGTCTTGAATAACGTTTACTTGTAAACTTCAACTTGAATTTGTTTAAGATATAAGCAAACATTTGTCGAATCAACGTGAAAAACAAGAATGCTCTTTTTTGTGTTGATAATGCATCACACCGCCTTTTAGTACAAGCTGAAAGTGCTGCTATTCCTTATTAAACTCATTGTTACAAGGTAACGACTATGTAATAAACCAAGGCTGTATTAACTGTGTACATTTTTATACCTACGGCAATATAATAGAACGTTAGCTATTAAAGAGCACCACCTAGTGGTTGGAAATGAACAGCAAGAAGTGAATATGAACAGGGTTTGGA
>JACRUU010000016.1:5362089-5364589 GCA_030449085.1 Kryptopterus vitreolus
TCTTCCTTTCTTTTTCTTCCTTTCTTTCTTCCTTTGTTTGTTGTTTCTTTCTTTCTTTCTTCATTTGCTTGTATGTTTGTTTGTTTCTTTTCGAGCTTCTCTTCTTTCTTTTTTCTTTCTCTTACTTTCTCGTCTTTCCTTCCTGCCTTGCTTTTTCTTCTTCCTTCATTTCTTCCTCACTTTCTTTCCCTCTTCATTCCTTCTTTTCTTTCTTTCTTCTCTTTCTCTCCCTCTTCTTTCTTTCTTTCTTTCTTTCCCTCTTCCCTTCTTTTCCCTCCTTTCTAATCTATACATATGCAGTATAAGCAGAGTATAAAGATATGAACAGTGTAAACACCGTTTCTAAACACGTTTCTATTTATTTACTCATAATAAACAACTCAGTGTTTAGAGACGTTAATAATAAAGCACATGTTTAATTGCAGGGGCGCGGTGGTTTAGTGGTTAGCACATTCGCCTCACACCGCCAGGGTCGGGGTTTGATTCCCGTCTCGGCCATGTGTGTGTGGAGTTTGTGCATGTTCTCCCCGTGCCTCAGGGGGTTTTTTCTTTTTTTTTCCGGGTTCTCCGGTTTCCTCCCCCGGTACAAAAACATGCACGTTAGTTTGTGTTGGCACCTTGGAAAATTGTCCCTAGTGTGTGAATGTGTGTGTGTGTGTGTGTGTGTGTGTGTGTGTGTGTGTGTGTGATGTGGGTTGGCATTCCATCCAGACTCCAGGGTGTATCCTGCCTTAATGCCCATAGACGCCTGAGAGATAGACACAGACTCCCCGTGACCCGAGGGAAGATCGGATAAAGCGAAGTAGAAGATGAATGAATGAATTGAATGTTTAATGTGGTGGTGGTTTCGGTGGCGGCGGGTGGTGGTGGCCGGGGCGGTGTTGGCGGTGGTGGTGTGGTGACGGTGTGGCGGCGGTGGGGTGTTGGCGGTGGTGGTTTGTGTTGGAAAAAGCGGTGGTGGTGGGGGGGGTGTGGCAAGGTTGGTGGTGGGGCGGTGGTGACGGTGGTGTTGGCGGTGTGGGTGTTGGTGGTGGTGTTGGCGGTGGTGGTGGTGGCGGGCATGGTGGTGGTGTTGGTGGTGGTTGGTGGTGGTGGTGGTGTTGGTGCGGTGGTTGGAGCGGGGTGGGCGGTGGCGGCGGTGGTGACGGTGGTGTTGGCGGTGGTGACGGTGGTGGCGGTGGTGTGGTGTTGTGTTGGCGGTGTGGTGGTGGCGCGTGGGGACGTGGTGACGGTGGTGTTTGTTGGCGGTGGGTGGTGTGTGGTGGGGTTGGGGGTGGTGGTGGGTGGTTGATGCGGCGGCGGTGGTGGTGGGTGGTGGTGTTGGCGGTGGTGACGGTGGAGGAGGTGGTGACGGTGGTGTTGGCGGTGTGGTGGTGGTGGTGGCGGCGGTGGTGGTGGTGGTGGTGGTGGGGCGGAGGTGATGTGGTGGTGGTGGTGGTGATGGTGGGGAAGGTGGAGGAGTGCGGTGGTGGTGGTGTTGGCGGTTGTTGGCGGTGGTGATGGTGGGGGAGGAGGTGGGGGTTGGTGGTGCGTTGGTGGGTTTTGGCGGGTGGTGAGGTATTCGGGTGGTTGTTGGCGGTGGTTTGTGGTGGTGGTCAGCGGTGGTGGTGGGTTGGCGTGGCGGCGGGTGGGGGGGGTGACGGTGGTGACGGTGGTGTTGGCGGTGGTGGGTGGTGGGTGGTGGGGTGGTGGTGGTGTTGGCGGTGGTGGTGGTGGCGGCGGTGTTGCGGTGGTGGTGGTGGTGGTGGTGGTGGTGGTGGTGGTGGTGACGGTGGTGGTGGTGATTTACGCTTTAATACGTCTCGAGCGACAACGCAGTCGCTTTTTTAAAAAGCGGCGGTTTGATGAATACGGCGTATCTCCGGCGCGTCTCCCGCGTGTCGGGACTCGTGCCGCGTGACGCTCCGGAACGCAGAGCGGATTTCGCATGACACACCAGTGTGTGACTCCCTCCCAGGGTAGCCCGTTCTCAGCAGGGGGGGGGAGGAAAAAAAAGAGCCATCCAGTCCCTTTTGTGTTGGAGTGGAGGGTGAAAAGGCCACGAATAAGAAAAGGGGAAGATAGAGAGGGAGAGAGAGAGGGAGAGAGAGAGAGAGAGAGAAAACTGGGGAGAATGGAGAAAGGTAGAGGAAGAGGAGGGAGGATGATTGTTGAGCTCTGCTGGCAGACAGTGGGAGCCTGGCTGAATGTAGGTGTGTGTGTTGTGTGTGCGTGTGTGTGCACGCGGGTGTGTGTGTGTGTGTGTGTGTGTGTGTGTGTGTGTGTGTAGGTGAGGTACACGGGATTATGCAGACGTAGTGAAGTTGTGGGAACTCAAGGTCTCTTTGGTTCTCAGCTTCGGAGAGATTTTTGCATGAACTGAAGCTCCTGATCATGTGTTTATTTATTTTTGTTTATTTTTGTTTATTTTTTATTTTGTTTACCCGTACCTGTCGCGCGCTTTTAATCGGTCGGATGTGTTGAATCGGCAGCATTTTTCTGCACCGCGCAGACGTGTTGG
>JACRUU010000016.1:5369589-5372089 GCA_030449085.1 Kryptopterus vitreolus
TGTGGTATATATGTGTGTATATATATGTGTGTGGATATATGTGTATATATGTGTATATATATATATATATATATATATATATATATAGTATATATGTGTGTGTGTGTGTGTGTGTGTGTGTGTGTGGTGTGTGTATGTGTGTATATGTATATATATATATATATATATATATATATATATATATATATATATATATATATATATATATATATATATATATAATTTATATATTTATTCAGAATATCTAAAAGTATTTGCTTTTGCACATTATTGGACTTTGTACTAAATGAACTCTATTTTAATCCACAATTCAGTATCTTTAATTGTAAACGGTTGTTCATTCATAATAGCACCCATAAAAGGCCATGTGTTAAACATAAGCAGTAGTAGTCTGCTTTTACACACACACACACACACACACACACACACACACACAGAGGACATGTAAAACACTGATGACTTGATGTGAACCAGCTGCAAGAGTTATAGCAAATTCTACCCCGGGAAACACACACACACACACACACACACACACACACACACACACACACACAGTGATGTAGCAGGCGAAGTGAATGGTGTACACGTCGTAGAAAAACAAAATATCACTCCTGTCCTCCTTCTTTTTTTTTCTCTCTTTCTCTCGGTGCTTTCCCTTTTTCCCTGCATATCCTCGGTGTCTCTCAGGCTGTGTGTCGGGTTAAATCTGTGATATGTGCAGGCATGCGTGGTCAGTGTGTGGTTTTGGTGCATTCCTCCAGTTCAGGGGTTAACCCAAAAATGTTAAGCAGTGGCTTCCAGATATAAAAACACACACTTATCTAGTGTGCATGTACACACACACACACACACACACATACACCACTGGCAGTTATATTGCTTTTCTATTGCAGCCTGTGCATTATCTGTACCAAGTCATATTTCTTCGGAACAAGCCCGTTTTTTTCCTTGTTTATCCGAGGATTTGTGGATTTGCCGTGTTTTTTTTTTTTTTTTTCCCCCTTCTTCATAAAACTGGAATATACTCAATCTGTTTCTTTTTACGGTGGATAAAAGGCAGAGCGCTCGTACTTTTGCTAACACCCCGGTGTCTGAATGAGCACAAATCTCCAAAGAGACACTAGTGGAAGGTTTTCCTAGAAGAGCGGACGGTAAATGCGGCATTCCGTAAATAAATACATAAATACATAAACGAAAACAACAACAAACCCTTTAATCCAGAATAGTCCGATTTTATTATCTGGACCACAGAGTGAGTAAATCTCTACGTATTGATCTCTGTGGTTGATCAATACAGCAGCATGTCCCAGATAATAGACTCGAGCAGATCCCCGTCCGCCGTCCTCGCGTCACCGGTATTGGAGCGGCGAACGCACAGTGACGACCGAGTAAAGGGAATGAGTTCCATTCCCACCTACTTATTTATTCATTCATTCATTCATCTTCTACCGCTTTATCCGATCTTCCTCGGGTCACGGGGAGTCTGTGCCTATCTCAGGCGTCTATGGGCATTAAGGCAGGATACACCCTGGATGGAATGCCAACCCATTGCAGGGCACACACACACATTCACACACACATTCATACACTAGGGACAATTTTCCAAGGTGCCAATCAACCTATCATGCATGTTTTTGGACCGGGGGGGAAACCGGAGAACCCGGAGAAAAACCCCCTGAGGCACGGGGAGAACATGCAAACTCCACACACACATGACCGACACGGGAATCGAACCCGGATCCTGGCGGTGTGAGGCGAACGTGCTAACCACTACGCCACCGTGCCCCCACTTATTTATTTATTTTGTTTATTTTATTTATTTATTTATTTATTTTATTTTGTCAATCTAGGGGCACGGTGGCGCAGTGGTTAGCACGTTCGCCTCACACCGCCAGGGTCCGGGTTCGATTCCCGTCTCGGCCATGTGTGTGTGTGTGTGAGTTTGCATTTGTTCTCCCCGTGCCTCAGGGGGGTTTTTCTCCGGGTTCTCCGGTTTCCTCCCCCCCGGTCCAAAAAAAAACATGCACGGTAGTAGGTTGATTGGCACCTTGGAAAAATTGTCCCTAGTGTATGAATGTGTGTGTGAATGTGAGTGTGTGTGCCCTGTGATGGGTTGGCATTCCATCCAGGGTGTATCCTGCCTTAATGCCCATAGACGCCTGAGATAGGCACAGACTCCCCGTGACCCGAGTGAAGATCGGATAAAGCGGTAGAAGATGAATGAATGAATTTTGTCAATCTATAAAAGGTAAGTGTTATAACAGGCTTCTCACAGGTTATAATGTACACAGGCCATTGTTGGAATTCCTTTTCTGGAATTGCTGGAATTTCGTGGTCCGTTCCATGCATTTATTTATTTATTTATTTAAATTTTGTCAAAATGTCTGACTATATAAAAGTTGAATGTTAATTGTTATAACAGGCTTCTCACAGGTTATAATGTACACAGGTCATTGTTGGAATTCCTTTTCTGGAATTGCTGGAAATTTAATGGTCTGTT
>JACRUU010000016.1:5377089-5382089 GCA_030449085.1 Kryptopterus vitreolus
TTGAGCTTTATAGCCTCTGATGGGCCTAAATGTTCTCCCAGGCTATACTCAGCATTGGCTCGTTGCTACCGGGATTCTATTTATTTATTTATTTATTTATTATTAAATTCTGGACAAGAAAGAACAAGTTCAGCTCGGAGAGAATGGCAGAGGGAATGAGAGAGAGAGAGAGGTGTTAGACCGGGCTTTTCCATAGGGAGGAGGTGCTGGGAGAGGACCGGGAATGACTCACAACTCGGACTTTTCCACTTTTAGTATTTTTTTCCCCCCTATACCCCTCTCTCTCTCTCTCTCTCCCTCTCTCTCTCTCTCTCGATGACTGTATACGCCGTCAAGCTTAATCCACTTACACTCTTACTATCTTCCCCAAACATCATTTTTATTCTCTTCCAATCTAATTTCAGGAGCTCGTCATCTGCTTGCATGTCATTTTATGCATTCAGGGGAAGCCATATTGTTATTATTATTTATTTTTTTATTCCTCCCAGCTCAGATCGGAAACGATCCGGAGGCCAATGCCAATTGTGTCATGTGCGGATGTGCCAATAATAACAGCACAAGAAGCGCAAGATTGCATCCTGTAAACATCTCGAGCCTTACACAACCTCTAACCCATATATATATATATATATATATATATATATATATATATATATATATATGATGTAACATATGACGGACTAAAATTGTGGATTAAAAGTGTATTAGACGTATTATAAAAGAGTTTCCCCACCGGCAAAAAGTTGTACTTTAGACCTTAAAAGGAACGCCAATAAACACGAATCAGCCAATCAGCTTTCAGTATTTTGGCACGATTTTATTATACCACAGAGAGGTTTTTTTTTTTTTTTTTTTTTTTTTTTTTTTTTTTTTTAAAGTGCAGTTTTTGCTCTAGGGCACCACTAGTGGCAGCTTGGTGTACTGCAAAAAAATTGCCCTTCTTGAAAGAAGCACTTAAATCTTGTTAATGTGTATTAACAAAAACAAAAAGCCAAATTTTAAGCTTCTTTTAACCATTTTATCCTGTTAAACACAATTTCCAGGGCTCGTGGGAGATATATATATATATATATTCCCCCCCCCCCCCCCAAGTTTCTTGATCTAAGATTTTTCCACAGCAGTATTATAGTCGTAAAAACGGCGTTCTAATCAAACATGCACTTTATATCCGTTACTTATTTCTAGCAAAATTTAGCTTAAAAAGTGTTAACGTTTACTCGTCTAGACTGAACAAGTACAATTTTCTTACTTTACGGTTTATAGTCTTTTTTACAAACAATCTTTTATCTTAATGGTAGTTTTTGTTGTTTTTTTTTTTTTTAGTTTTTACATTTTTTCTTCACTAGTTTTTCCATTCCATTCCATTTTTTTTTATAACCATCCTAAAAGATTCTTTGAGTGAATAATAGGATGTTTCAGTTGCTCCAACTGTTATGGCTTGCCGTGTGTCCTTTATCTGTCATGGTGAAATCGTCCGTTATCATGTCTGGATCGGCCCGCGAGAGCTTCCGTGCGTCGCCATGAGCGAGACAAAGCGCGTTTTTTTTACCCGGGGAAACGAAAGGCGATTCACACGGGAATTATTATCTTATCCGGAGGAAAAACAAAATACCTGTGAGAGGGGATGACTTCAGGAATTGGTGGGATTCGGGCATATATATATAAAAAAAAAAAAAAGCCCAGTTTGTGTCCAGCTTTACACCTCATATAAAAAACATGCTATAAAAATGAGAAATAAAGAAGTACATGTGTGTTCTGAGGAGGCACGGTGGCTTAGTGGTTAGCACGTTCGCCTCACACCACCAGAGTCCGGGTTCGATTCCCGTCTCGGCCATGTGTGTGTGGAGTTTGTGCATGTTCTCCGCGTGCATCAGGGTTTTTCTCCGGTTTCCTCCCCCCGGTCCAAAAACATGCACGGTAGGTTGATTGGCACCTTGGAAAATTGTCCCTAGTGTGTGTGTGTGTGTGTGTGTGTGTGTCCTTTGATGGGTTGGCATTCCATCCAGGGTGTATGTCCTGATGTTATCCTGCCTTAATGCCCATAGACACCTGAGATAGGCACAGACTCCACGTGACCCGAGGGAAGATCGGATAAAGCGCTAGAAGATGAATGAATGAATGAATGTATATTTCATTCCGAAAAATGGAACCGATGTTTTTTTTCCCCTAGGGTTTAAAACGTTTTTTCCTTAGCGCGATATATGTTTATGCCTAACCTTTGTCTGTTCCCGATTCCCGGACTCCTGCTCTCCGGTACTCCCGGTACCACGGCGCGCAGAGCGCAAGGCTCCCTAGCCTGTCTGGCCGCTCCGTATGAGCGGCGTCTCCTGAGTTCTTTATTGTAATAAATCCTGTTTTGTATGAATTCCGGATCTCCGCGTCTCTGTGCAGCGTCCACCGTTACACCGTGTTAAAATACAGGTTAGGAAAGGATCTATTTAAGTACATACATGTACATTTACAATTCAAAAGCGGATGCGGCTTGTATGCAGGTGCGGCTTATTTATTATTTTTTTGGGTTTTTTTTTTTTAAATAGAGCGGATGCGGCTTATATCCAGGTGCGCTTTATAGTCCAGAATTTACGGTATATATAGTAATATTAATATTCGTTAGTACGTTCGCCTCACACCTCCCGGGCCGGGGGTTCGATTCCCGCCGTGTTAATGATCATAATTATGCAAAGATTTGAAAAAGGGGTATTAATTATTTTTGTTGTTTGTTGTTGACGTCTGGCTTTGTTTACGCTTTGTTGTGGCTGCGCTTAAAAATGAAATTCGTAGCAATTGGAGTGATGAAAGGTTTTGAAATGCGAACAGTAAACACGAGTTGAGTTACCGCTGCAAGGTTATAAATGATTTTGTTATTTAGTTGAAAATAAACTAAATAAACTAGTAAAGTAAACAAAATGCAATCGGTTGCTTTTCTTTTATGAAGTAATTAAAAGTTATTATTACGTTTTGAATGGCGTCATTTGTAATCTGTAACGGTTTACAATTCCAAAGTGACCTTCCCAACACTGTCGTAGTGCATTTACACGCAAGTCACCTTTTTAAAAATGTATTTATTTATTTATATTTATTTATTTACATGTGGTCCTGAGTATTCGCATGTTTGTTTTTTGTTTGTTTGTTTGGTTGTTTTTTTTTTTTACATTTTTCTTCATTCACAAACCCTAAGTTGTACCACATGTAGACACACAGACAGACACACAGACAGACACACAGACAGACACACAGACAGACACACAGACAGACACACAGACAGACACACACACAGACCGACACACAGACAGACACACAGACAGACAGACAACAGACAGACAGACATGTATATAGATAGACAGATAGACAGGTAGATTGATTGATAGACAGATAGATAGATAGATTGATTGATGGACAGATAGATAGATAGATTGATTGATTGATGGACAGATAGATAGATTGATAGACAGACAGATAGACATGTATATAGATAGATGGATGGATGGATGGATGGATGGATAGATAGATAGATGGATAGGTAGATAGACAGACAGACAGACAGATAGACAGATAGATAGGTAGATTGATTGATAGACCGATAGATAGATAGATTGATAGACAGACAGACAGATGGATAGGTAGACGGATAGGTAGATAGACAGACAGATGGATGGATGGATAGGTAGATAGACAGATAGATAGACAGATAGATAGTCATAAATGTAAGCGAGTCGTTCCTAAGCCTTGTGCGTTGGTTGTACAGGTTCAGATTGTCACCGCAGGATACGCCTTGCTCCCGAACCGCTGAGAGAGAGAGAGAGAGAGAGAGAGAGAGAGAGAGAGAGAGAGAGAGAGAGAGTGGAGGTAGGTTCACTTCTGATCCTTTTGTTTTGTCAGTCCCCCCCTTCTTCATTGTTGTTACTGAGTGCTGAGGTTTTGAAAGGAATGCAGTCGTTTTTGTGTGTTTCCAGATCCGAGTTCAGGTTGATTCTCCAAAGCACATTACACAACATTTTCCCCAACATTTTCTCTCCGTCTTTCAGCTATCTGGACACATTCTTACACACACACACACACACACACACACACACACACACTGGCCATGTGCCTTAACACAACACTTATGACAAATGCATTTCCGAAGCCCTCAACCCTGCACTGTTTCTGAGCTGCTCCTAGTGTTAAGGTCTGCTTTCGTTTATCCTGCAGAGAGAGAGAGAGAGGGAGAGAGAGAGAGAGAGAGAGGGCACAGGGCGGTCTTCCAACAGTAGCATTTATCCGTTTGTTTTCATATTCCTGCTCCTTCGGTTTGCTTTTGCTCCCCCCATCCCCGTCCCCCCCCGTCCCCGTCTCCTGTGCCATCGTGATTTCATCTCGGCCTGAGCCGAGTGTCTTTCTTTGCTGACCGTGGTTATGAAAACTGCTGCTGTTTCCTCTTTTTCTTTTTTTTTCTTCCTCTTTTTTTCTTTCTTTCTTTTTCTTTTTTTTTCCGCATGTTTAGAATTTCTTTCCCTTCTCCTAGATACACTTGCACATCCACACACACATACTATATATTCATTCATTCATTCATCTTCTACCGCTATATCCAATCTTCTCGGGTCACGGGGAGTCTGTGTCTATCTCAGGCGTCTATGGGCATTAAGGCAGGATACACCCTGGACGGAATGCCAACCCATCGCAGGGCACACACACACACACACACACACACACACACACATTCATACACTAGGGACAATTTTCCAAGGTGCCAATCAACCTACCGTGCATGTTTTTGGACCGGGAGGAAACCGGAGAACCCGGAGAAAAAAACCCCTGAGGCACGGGGAGAACATGCACAAACTCCACACACACATGGCTGAGACGGGAATCGAACCCGGATCCTGGCGGTGTGAGGCGAACGTGCTAACCACTAAGCCACCGTGCCCCTCATACTATATATATATATATATATATATAGTAGTGTGCAAAAGATTTAGGCAGGTGTGAAATAATGAATAATAAAATGAATAATGAAT
>JACRUU010000016.1:5387089-5389589 GCA_030449085.1 Kryptopterus vitreolus
GCCTTCGTTTGTTAAAACCACTAACAGACAGCAGTGTGATGTATCCGGCGATGCTGTCAGGTGTGCGTTTGTGTTTGTTAGGGCGTCCACGTGTGACAGACCCATCTCCCAGAGGATAAGAGAAGTCTGTTTTGCCCCCCCACCCCCCCACCCCACCACAACACACACAACACACACACACACACACACACACACACACACACACATCTCTGGACCCTGACGGCCTCAAAGCCCCGAGCTGACAAATTGGGTTCCGTCTTCTCACCTCAGGATTCAGACTGCACCGGTCCCGTCAATTACACGTGTTCCTGGGAGCATCTGATTACACCATTAACTTCAACCCGGTGATGGGGAGGGAGGAGGGTCGGGTCCCGCTTTATCAAATGCACAAGGGGGATTGGGTTTGATGTATTAAATGAGATCAGTCTGCATGTGGAGATAAAACAAATAGAAATGATGGAGATGGATGAGCTGCCGCGTGGACGGAGGAGGGGGTTGTGGGCGGATTGGAGAAAGGATAAATGAGAAAGAACCCTAGAGATAGAGAGAGAGATATATATATATATATAGATATATTATATAGATATATATATATTAGCTATATATATATATATATATATATATGGATATATATATATATATATATATATATATTTATATATATATTATATATATATATATATATATATATATATATAAGCGCGTACATCTCCTCAGCGTTGTCTTACTGTATAAATCTCTGTATATCTCTGTATGCATCCTTACTGTATAATTTTATACTGTTTATTCATTTTAAATGTATTACTGTTGTTGTTTTTATAACGATTCTTAAGTGCAGCGTAGTTAGGAGACATGCGTAGTCAATAGCGTCTGTATACGACATTATAAACAAGCTGGGATATACGTGGAAAGAATTTCACTTTGCTGTAATGTATATGTGACAAATAAAGGCTGTGCTATGCTATAAAACAGTGTGGCCTTTCTGAAATTAGCCAAAGCAACCCCAATGGCGGTGTCGATATTGATATTAGTGTACGCGGGTCAATAATACTTGGTGCTTTAATTGAGGCAGGGGTAATTAAGAGTTGTGTGATGGTGCCTGTGTCGGCTGATATGGGAGGATGTCGCGCTGTCGGAGTGTTGCACAGGTATCGGCCTGGCCGAGTTCAGGGTTTTGGGTAATGAATGAAAGCGTGGCAAAGTTCATGCCTTTGAGATTAGGAGGTGGATGTATGAATGTCAGCCTCTGTGCATGTGTGTTAGAGTCTGCATTGTTTGTGTATATACGGTTTTTAAAGAGTGTGTGTGTGTGTGTGTGTGTGGGAGTGGGGGTCTGGTAGTGTCAGGGTGCTGGAGCGTTGTCTCATTTGTCCTCCTCTGTAGGAAGGGTGATGGGAGCAGGCAGGCAGGCAGGCAGGAAGGCTATTGTATTTTAAATGAGACGGAAAAAGCCTCCTACCCTCCACCCGATACTCCTCCTTTCTCCTTATAGAGATAATCTCACCGTTTGATGGAACCCACGCATTAGAAAAGCCATTTGTCATTTCTTTAGCCATAACCCCCCCCCCCCCCCCCCCCCACACACACCCACACCCCCCCCCCCCCCCACACACACCACCCAAATGCATCTTTAAAGTAGGGTTTACCTTCTCCCGTGAGTACACGTAAGGAAGACCATTAAAGCACAGACGGTGGGGGAATCCCTGCGGTCTTAATCAGCAAAGTGGGGGCGTCTTTTTTTTTTGGTTGCAAGTCACACTGCGTTTTTCTTTTCAACCGGAACTGCCAGTTTGACTTCATTTACATTTCTGCACTGGGTATGGTATGGTGGGTGGGTGGGGAGGGGGGTGCGTTTTCTTTCTCTCTCTCTCTCTCCGCTCTCCGTTAAAACTCGGCGTCTCGTTACAGGATTCATTAGGCAGCGGTGGCATTTTTACAGTTAAAAAGTAAGCGCATCTTTTGTGTATGTGTGATGTCGATGTTTGGCTGCTTTCCGTTGACCCCCCCCGTGACCTTTTAAGTAACAGTGTTGAGACGAGCGCAGCGGCCTGATGGATGACGCTGTTGTAGAGGGAGCGTGAGATTTGGTTTAGGAGTGTGAGTAAATGTGTGTGAGAGTGGAGTTAGCAATGTTTTCCCGTCCATAATGTAGTATTTATATATATATTTATTTTAGGGGGGAAAAAAGCAACAACAATCTTTCTGGATAGATGGATGAAAAAAAAAAAAAAACATGATTTAAACCTTTAATTCACATGTCACATTTGTCCTTCCACGTCATTTTAGAGCTTAAAAGGTGCCTTTAAATAAGGCGATGCTGCATAACATGCGACTGTTACCCGCGTTGTGACGGCATCCCGCCACTAGGGTGCAGTGTATCCCCCGTCTGCGTTTACCGATCCCAAAACGTCCAGGAAGCGAAAAATTCATGCAGATGGAATCTTTCAATAAAGATGTTATTGTTTACATGTTTACCGGAGAAAAAGTGTTGCGTGTTTTG
>JACRUU010000016.1:5402089-5407089 GCA_030449085.1 Kryptopterus vitreolus
CACATATACACAACATGTATGGAATGGCAACCCATCACAGGACACACACACACACACACACACACACACACACACACACACTCACACCATAGGGACATTTTTTCCATGGTGCCAATCAATGTATTTGGAATGGGGCGGGGAAACCCCGAAGCATGGGGAGAACTCAACACACACACACACACACACACACACACACACACACACACTCACACATGGTGGAGGTGGGGATCGACCCCCTGTTCCCCTTTCATTCATCTTCTAGCACTTTATCCGATCTTTCCTCGGGTCACGGGGAGTCTTGTCTATCTCAGGCGTCTATGGGCATTAAGGCAGGATACACCCTGGATGGAATGCCAACCCATTGCATGACACACACACACAACACTCACACACACACACACACTCAATACACTAGGGACAATTTTTCCAAGGTGCCATCAACCTACCGTGCATGTTTTTGGACCGGGGGAGGAAACCGGAGAAAACCAGAGAAAAACCCCCTGAGACACGGGGAGAAAACATGCACAAACTCCACACACACATGGCCGAGACGGGAATCGAACCCGGACCCTGGGTGTGTGAGGCGAACGTGCTAACCGCTAAACCACCGTGTGCCCCCCCCAATGTGTTCCCCTTCGGTAATACTTATTCCCGGCGCTCGCTACCGCCACCTTTGTTTGCTTTGCATTACTACCGTTCTTAACATTCCTGAAAGCCTAAATGTTTTGTTTGTGTTTTGTCGCCTCGATACGTCGTCGTTTCCAAACAAAAAGCTTTGGCTTGGATGTTGTTCGGAGCTGAGAATAACGTCGGCCGCTTTATCTACAGGAAAACAACATTACTGCAGAGGAAGTAATAGATTTGGAGCCTGATATGAATTCTGGCCAATGAGAGACTGATATCGGTGGAATACAGGCGCATGAGGGTGTGTTTTTTTTTGGTCCTCGCTCACTGGTTGATGTTGAATGATGATTTGGATGTTTGTCAGATCCCGTACTCACACACACTCGACTCACACCCAAACCACACACACACACACACACACACAACACACACACACACACACACACACTCACACTACACACACACACAAACTCACCACACACACACACACACCACACTCAACAACACACACACACTCACAAATCACATCACCACCACACCACACGCACTCACACACAAAAACACACTTCACACTACACACCCAAACACAAATACACACAAGCAACTCACACACACACACACAAACATCACACAAACACACAAATGCAAAAAAAAAACTCACACACACACACACACACACACACTCAGGCACACTAACACACACACACTGTTCACTCCTTTTCTTTTACACATTCATTCAGAAAAGCCGACAACACAACACACACACACACACACACACACACACACAATGCTCTGTGTATGTCAGCACTATTTAATTCCACTCCATGTAGATGAGAAAGGAGGAGTGTGTGTGTGTGTGTGTGTGTGTGTGTGTGTGTGTGTGTGTGTGTGTGTGTGTGTGTGTGTGTGTGTGTGTGTGTGATAGAGAAAAAACATTATATTCTTGCACTGGTGTATTTTTTATATTCGATTTCTTTACTGCCTCTAGGTCGATTCCAAACTCCTAAGAATGAGAGCACATTAGCTTTGTTAGCGGTGTGGGTGTGTGGGGTGTGCTGTGTGTGTGTGTGGTGTGTGTGTGTGTGTGTGTGTGTGTGTGTGTGTGCGGTGGTATGCGAGTGTGTGGCGGGGGCGGACCATACAGCTGACCTGTCAAGAGGGGACATGCCCCTTTAACAGATAATTACCAAACAAATGGTGAGGTGAAAGGAAAAAAATGTTTAATTTAAAGAATATATATATATATATAAAACAATATGAATATGCCTGTGTGCTTGTATATATAATGATGAAGTGTTGTATACTAAAAAATATGGATCCGGTTGAGGTTAATTGTCGGGGGTGATGATGGTTGTGTGGGGGGGGGGGGGGGCGGGGGTGGGGAGGTGTGGGTGGTGGGTGGGGGGGGGAGGGGGGGGGGGTAGGGGGGGGGGAGGGTGGGGGGGTGGGGAGGGAGAGAGAAGAGAGGAAGTTGTTTTGTTGTTTGTCTCTCCCCCATTTTGTCTGTGTGTATTTTTCTCTCTCTTCTCTCTCTCTCTCTCTTCTCTCCCTCCCTCTCTCTCTCCCCATCCCTCTGTTGTTGTGTTGTGTGTTTGTCTCTCTCTCTCTAGTCTCATGCTGTGTCTCTCCCACCCCTGTCTGTGGCGGTGTGTGGTCGATATACGATTCTCCACCAACTCAATAAAAACCAACCCTATTGTTGTATTTATTTCTAGTTCTATATATCGTTCTCTGCCGGTGTGTACATTCTTCTCTCCACAAGTTATGTTTGTGTTGTCCTTCTCTCTCTTCTCTCTCTCTCTGGCCTATGGTCTCTCCCACCCCCCGTCTGGGTGTTGTCTATCACTCTCTCTCTGCCTTTGTCTCTCTCTCTCTCCCTCCCCCCTGTCTGTCTCTCTTTCTCTTTCTCCTATCTCTCTTTCACTCTGCCTCGTCATTGTCTGTCTCTCTCCCCCTGTCTCTCTCTCTTCCTCTCTGTAAACTCTATCTCTCTCCTCTCTCTCTGCATTTGTGTCTCTGTCTCTGTCTCTGTCTCTCTCTCTCTCTATCTGCCTGTGTCTCTGTCTGTCTCTCTCTCTCTCTCTTTCTCTTTGCCTCTGTCACTGTCTGTATCTCTCTCTCTATCTCTCTCTCTGCCTGTGTCTCTGTCTGTCTCTCTCTCTCCCTCTCTGTCCTCTCTCCCCCTCTCTGTCATCTCTCTCTCTCTCTCTCTCTCTCTCTCTCTTTCTCCTCTCTGCCTTGTGTCTCTGTCTGTCTTCCCCCCCTCTGTCTCCCCTCTCTCTCTCTCTCTCTCTCTCTCTCTCCCCCTCACGTACGAATTCACACACTGTTGGTCCATTTTGGTCTGTGGCTATTTTTAGACACTTTTACTTTTCCATTTAGACTTTGTCCCTTTCCTGGCTGTGATTATTTATTTATTTATTTATTTAGATATCGTTATATCTGTTATATCTGTTGTTGTTTTTTTCAGAGTTGGCACCATGCTGCCCGGGATGGTGCGTGTTTTGCATGCTCTGCTCCCCGTCCTGGTGTTGTGTGCGGTGTCGTCCCGGAGCGTCCCCTCGCTGCGTCACTACCCGGTCTTCCTGCGCAACGACACGCAGTTCGAGCACCTCGCCCTGCACCCTGATCCCGCGCTGGGGCGCATCTACGTCGGAGCCCGTGACCGCCTGTTCCGCCTGTCCTCGGACCTGCGGCTGGAAGAGGAGGTGGAGACGGGTCCCGTGACGGACAGTCACGACTGCCTGCCTCCGATCAGCGACGCCAGCTGCCCGCAGGCGCGAGCCACCAGCAATCACAACAAACTCCTGCTTATCGACCCGTACGGCAAGGAGCTGATCAGCTGCGGCAGCGTGCACCAGGGGACGTGTCAGAAACGGGACCTGGACTCCGTCGCCCGCGTGCTGTTTTCGGCGCAGAGGCCCGTGGACACGCAGTACGTGGCGGCCAATGACGCGGAGGTCTCCACCGTGGGGCTGGTGGTGGTGTCCCCGCACGCACAGCGACAGCCGCTGCTGTACGTAGGCCGCGGCTACACCAGCAGCCAGCCTCCCATTTCCACTCGCAACCTCGCCGCCGAACCCATTTTCTCCTACGAGGAAACGGCCAAGCTGACGGTGGTGGGACGGCTCTCCGAGTACGACCACCACTTCGTGGCGTCCTTCGAACGCGGCTCGCACGTCTACTTTCTCTTCTACCGCCGCGACCTGAAGTCCGGGGTGCGCGACTACCGCACGTACGTGTCCCGCGTATGTCTGGACGACATGGCGTACTATTCCTACGTCGAAGTTCCGCTCAGTTGCCGATCCGCAGCCGGGAAGCAGTACAGCCTCCTCCAGGCCGCTCGTCTGGGACTCCCCAGGCCCGGAGAAACCAGAGGCGTGGACGAGGAGCTCCTGCTGGGCGTCTTCTCCACCAACTCGGCCAACTCCGGCAAACCCAGCAACGACTCGGCCCTGTGCATGTTCTCGCTGCGAGAGCTGGATCGCCGCATCGACGACACTCGGGATCTCTGCTATACAAAATCCGGACAAGACGCCGCGTACATCGAATACGAGGTCAAATCAAACTGCGCCAGTTTACCACCGGTGAGCGCAAACACAACTCACATTTCACCTCGTTTTGTTTTGTCACTTATAGTGTGTATGGTGGTCAAGAAAACACATTGTAAAACAAAATAACATTAACAATATAACAAAATATATCAAAACAAAATAACATCCAAAACAAAATAACAAAATATATCAAAACAAAATAACAAATCCAAAAACAAAATGTCAAATAAACCAGAAAACAAAATAACAAATATAAAAACAAAATGACAAATAAACCTCAAAACAAAATAACATCCATAAACAAAATGACAAATAAACCCAGAAACAAAATAAATCTAAAAAAAAAAATACAAATAAGCCCAAAAACAAAATAACAAATACAAAAACAAAATGACAAATAAACTCGAAAACACAATAACAAATGTAAAAACAAAATGAAAAATTCGGAAACACAAATAAACCCGAAAACAAAATAACAAAAAACAATAAATAAATAAACAATAAAATAAATGACAAATAAACCCAGAAACTAAATAAATCTAAAAAAAAAAAAGACAAATAAGCCCAAAAACAAAATAACAAATATAGAAACAAAATAACAAATAAATCCAAAAACAAAATAACAAATACAAAACCAAAATGACAAATAAACCTGACAACAAAATAACAAATATAACAACAGAATAACAAATAAACTCAGAAACAAAATAACATACAAAAACAAAATGACAAATAAATAAAAAAAAAAAAAAAAAACAAAAAAAAAAAAGAACAAAATAACAAATATAAAACCAAAATAACAAATAAACAACAAAAACAGAA
>JACRUU010000016.1:5417089-5422089 GCA_030449085.1 Kryptopterus vitreolus
TGTCTGTAACTGGTGCGTTCCACGAGCATGTGTGTACTCACAAGGCCCAGTGTGAGCAAGGGGTCATCATTTACAATGAAAACGTGTGAGTCACCCTATTCTTGTGTGTGTGTGTGTGTGTGTGTGTGGTGTGTGTGTGAATGATGGTTTGTTTTGGCATTAAAGGGTCATGAACCCCCCCCCTCCTTGTTTCTTTCTGAAAAGGGGGCGTGGTTTACTTGGGGGGGGTATGGTAAGGGGTGGAGATTGGAGGAAGAGAGGCGGAGATTGCATAAAAGAGGGAGTTATAATAAGTGAATAATTACTGCTAATTTCCTCCCCCATGTATAAATACGGGTCGCTCATGCAAATATATATATATATATATATATATATATATATAAAATATAAATAAAATAAAGAAAAAATTTGTTTTTTGGGGTTTCTTGACGCTTTAATGACATCATCGCTGCCCTGATTGGCTGTTGTCCTAATGATCATTCAATGAAAATTGGTATTATTTTGCACCTGTATTAAGCTTGATTTTGTTTAATATACATTATTTATTAAAAAAAAAAAACAATGTTTGTTTATTTTTGCCTCAGTTATTTTGCTTTCCATCAATATTTATTTTATTTTTATTGCCCCCCCCCCCCCCCACACCCCGTCTCCCCTGTACTTTCAGTTCAAAGTCCCTACACCCACACCCCACCCCTCCACCAAGTACACCTGTCAGGACTACATTAGTCACCATCCGTACTTCCACACCGCCTACTAATCCTCCCACTACCACTTCCGCACCTCCTTCCGTTACCACGGCGACGGCTTCGACCGCTCCACCTTCCACCACCACGGCGACTGCGCCGACTACGCCTGCGCCGACTACGACTTCCCCGCCGCTCACCACCACCACCACCACCACCACCATCCCTCCGGCTCCACCCACGTCGCCCGCGATTCCCGAAGCCACCATCGCTCCACCCGTCCCCGTCTCGCCCACCCGACCGTCCCAAATCACCACTCCGTCGCCCTCCACCCTTCCCGTTCTAAAGGAGAATCCTTCAGAGGAGATCCTGCTGAGCTCGGAGACCGGGTCGGACGCGCTCAGCGAAGCCAAGAGCGTCGTCATCACCATCTCCAGCTTGGATCCTGGAAAACAACCGCCGGACCAGCAGTCGCCCTCTGCGGCGTCGCCGTCGCACGCCGGAGCGGTCCCTGAAGAAGTCACGCCCATCGTGGAGCCGGTAACCAACGCTCCGGAATTACCCAGCAGCCCACAGGTTGTCATAGAACCGCCTCCGCTGGCCGAACCTCCTATCGAAACGCCGAACCAAACGCAACCGGAGGGCGGCGATACGAAACCGGACGCCGTCCCCCACGACGACGACGCCTGATTCGCCCGGTCGCCCCGAGAACGAAGCGAACGGAGCCGAACCCGAGGTGCTCCGGCTCCCCCCGGAGGAAGAAGGAGGGTCGGAAAACGACACCGCGGCGTTTTCGGCAGCGACGGTGCTTTCCGGAGACGGAGAGTTAGACCAGGAGTCTCCCGGATACCCTCGTCTCTTAGATGTGGATTCGGAGACGGACTACCACTATGACGTAGCAGACCTTCCGGTGAGTCCGCATGGAGTGGAGATTTCTCCCGGCACTGGATTCAACTCAGAAATACCAACTTAGGAAAACCCGGAAAATTCTTCCCATTTTATTTTATTTTATTTTGTTTTTTTTTTATGACTTCTGTTTTGCTGCTTGGGTTCCTTATGATTTATTTATGTGCTTCTCATAGCAATGTTGTGTTTACAAATTGATTGTGTGTGTGTGTGTACCACATATATATATATATATATATATATATATATATATTATATATATATATAAAAGCAGGGAGACGAAGACATATTAGAGAATTGGGGGTTCGTCTGCATGTCCTTGCGTGGAGAAGGTCCAGGGGTCACCACTGCTCCCTGTACAGACGGAGAGGAAAATCAATCTGATGGCTCGTAACCTTCACCTTTATCAGGTATGAATATTAATAATAAAGTTATTAATAATAACGTTATCGTGACGATATTGTTTGTATTCGCAAATTACAGTGCAATTAATTCTCAATTAAGGTTCAAGTCAAATCCCCGAGCATGACGCTGAATGATTATTATTATTATTATTATTATTATTATTTGTGTTTGTTTGTTTGTTTGTTTTAGGATCAAGACTTGGAGTACGAGTGTGTGTTGGTGATCGAGGGCCAGGACTGTGGTGGTGGATGCGTACGTAGAGAGAGATGACATGGACCCCTCGCTCTTTGACATCACCTGTCAGAATCACCGGGTATCACCTGCACCTTTTAACTTCTCCATCACATGTTTATAAATCTCTATTTATTTATTGTTTTGCACGATTTTACTTTCTTGAAATGTACGTTGATTGTTTACATTGTAAGTATAATGTAATATAATATAATATAATATAATATAATATAATATAATATAGGGAGGCACGGTGGTTTAGTGGTTAGCACGTTCGCCTCACACCGCCAGGGTCCGGGTTCGATTCCCGTCTCGGCCAGGTGTGTGTGGAGTTTGTGCATGTTCTCCCCGTGCCTCAGGGGGTTTTTCTCCGGGTTCTCCAGTTTCCTCCCCCGGTCCAAAAAACATGCACGGTAGGTTGATTGGCACCTTGGAAAAAATTGTCCCTAGTGTATGAATGTAAATGTGTGTGAATGTGTGTGTGTCCTGTGAATGGGTTGGCATTCCATCCAGGGTGTATCCTGCCTTAATGCCCATAGACGCCTGAGATAGGCACAGGCACAGGTCCCCGTGACCCGAGGGAAGATCGGATAAAGCGCTAGAAGATGAATGAATGAATAATATATATATATAATATACTATAATATAGATATAATATAATAAATATAATAAGACCTAGGCACGGTGGCGTAGTGGTTAGCACGTTTGCCTCACACCGCCAGGGTCTGGGTTCGATTCCCGGCTCGGTCATGTGTGTGTGGAGTTTGTGCATGTTCTCCCCGTGCATCAGGGGGTTTTTCTCCGGGTTCTCCAGTTTCCTCCCCCGGTCCAAAAACATGCACGGTAGGTTGATTGGCACCTTGGAAAATTTGTCCCTAGTGTATGAATGTGTGTGTGAATGTGTGTGTGTTGTGTGTGTGTGCCCTGTGATGGGTTGGCATTCCATCCAGGGTGTATCCTGCCTTAATGCCCATAGACGCCTGAGATAGGCACAGGCTCCCCGTGACCCAAGTGGAAGATCGGATAAAGCGGTAGAGTTCGTATAGATGAATGAAATGAAGATGAATGAATGAATGAATAATAAGACCTGTGGTCTTGTTGGTCTAGAGAATATGGTAATTTTTCAAAATAAAAGATTTTTTTTTTTTCAAAACCCGCCCCCATCCTCCAAAGAAACAATTACTGTAATATTCTGAAAATGTTAATGGAATTCTAACTGGATATACGAGATGATACAGCGCCCCCTGGAGCACAGAGTGTTAAGGACCTTGCTCAGGGACCCAATAACACCCCCCCCCCCCCCCCCATCAGTATCCCAACGCCTTAAAACCACTGCGCCGCACCCCTTTCCTTAAATCCTTACTGTTTCCGCAGTATTCCTACTCAGCCCTGGTGGAGGAATACAACGCCATGGTGTACGTGAAACGGAGAGACACTTTTCATGTGGACAGCGTTAACGACCTCTTTGGTGAGTAGCGCTTTATTTTCGGCGCATTTTTCTCCCTGCAGAAGTCTGGAGCGCGGCTTAGCGGCCCTCGTGTATTTACTTTATTCTAAAAGTAGCATGTGTCTTAAATGTCAGCGTGGGTTTTGTTCGCTACCCCGAGCTGTAGTTATAACGTGTCAGGACGTCGGGGTGGGGGGGGGGGGGGGGGGTTGTGGGATGTGATGATAACGCTGGGTAAGAGTAGGAGAGAAGTGTTTTTGTGTGGAGTGGGAAGACTAATTGTTCCAGATGAGCTTTCCAACAAGCTGTGTTTTCACTTTACACCATGTTACACACAATATATATATAATACATACACATGTGTGTGTGTGTGTGTGTGTGTGTGTGTGTGTGTGTGTGTGTGTGTGTGTGTGTGTGTTTCCCCAAAGAGGGAAGCTGTTATTACTGGGTCAGCAGCAGGTTTTGCATCCTGGTATCCTTGTGCAGCAGCGAGTCTTTTTTGCTATTGTGGCCTGTGGTTCTTTAACCCACAGATCTCAGACCAGTAGATCTCAGAGAAGCCTGTTATAACACGCCATTTCACTTCATCTTCAGCCAAGTGGACCTGATTTAACTTCTGTACTTTTTTTTTTTCCCCACCAGAACATTGAGTTCTTCGAGACAATCGAGTGGAACTGAAATATTTCGAATCTTTTACTTTTAGTAAATCAGATTGTTGAAATCGTGCTACATTTACTGCGTTTGCATTTATTTATTTATTTATTTATTTGTGTATTTCTTTTTTAAATATATTTATTTATTTATTTATTGGCATCTTTATGGGTAATTCTTTTGATATTGAATATGATGTTTGTATTTATGATGATGCATGTCTAAATATAAATGAATGTTTAGGATATTTTATATATATATATATATATATATATATTTTTTTTTTTGTATCCCTTTTAATTTTAATCATAAATTCATGTGTGATTTGATAATGCATGATGAAAAACAAATGATACACAAATCAGGCACAACATGATGGCCACCTGCATAATAATAATAATAATAATAATAATAATAATAATAATAATAATAATAATCATTTTTGCTCTGACTTTTACTGCCAAAACACCTTCACGGGCCAATCCCTTCGTTCACTGCATGCATCAGGGAGCCTTGCCCCACCCGTGGCTTTGTTGCCAGTTCCTTCCATGGGCCACTTTTGAATAGATGCTGACCCGTTCAGAACAGGGACGTCCCTGCAGCTGTGGAGATGCTCTGCCCCACTTGTCCAGTCAGCACCATTTGGCCCTTGTCAAACTCATCCTAATCCTGATGCT
>JACRUU010000016.1:5424589-5434589 GCA_030449085.1 Kryptopterus vitreolus
TCTCTCTCTCTCTCTGTCGCTATAGTGTTTCCGATGTGCAGGACGGTAGAATCGAGTGCGTCACCGGAACCAGCAACCACACCGGAGAGCACACGGTGACGCTACGCTACGGGAACCGCCAGCGCCGTCTGGACGCCGTGCGCTTCCGCTACACCCCGGATCCCAATATCACCCACGCCGTGCCCTCGAAAAGCTTCGTCAGGTACACTACACTACACTACACACCACTAACTACACTACACTACACTACACTACACTACACTACACTACACTACACTACACTACACTACACCACTACGCTACACTACACCACTACGCTACACTACACCACTACACTACACCCCGCTACACCCCGGATCCCAATATCACCCACGCCGTGCCCTCGAAAAGCTTCGTCAGGTACACTACACTACACTACACTACACTACACTACACTACTACACTACACTACACTACACCACTACGCTACACTACACCACTACGCTACACTACACCACTACGCTACACCCCGGATCCCAATATCACCCACGCCGTGCCCTCGAAAAGCTTCGTCAGGTACACTACACTACACTACACTCCACTACACTACACTACACTACACTACACTACACTACACTACACTACACTACACTACACTACACTACACTACACACACACTAGCTACACTACACCACTACGCTACACTACACCACTACGCTACACTACCCGGATCCCAATATCACCCACGCCGTGCCCTCGAAAAGCTTCGTCAGGTACACTACACTACTACACTACACTACACTACATTACACTACACTACATTACACTACACTACACTACTACACTACACTACACTACACTACTACACTACACTACACTACACTTCACTACACTACTACACTACATACACTACATTACATACACTACACTACACTACACTACACTACTACACTACTACACTACACACTACACTACACTACACACTACACTACACTACACTACACACTACACTACACTACACTACACTACACTACACTACACTACACTACACTACACTACACTACACACTACACACTACACTACACAACAATACACTACACTACACACAATACACTACACTACACTACACACACTACACTACTACACACACACAACACACTGCTACTACACTACACTACACTACACACACTACACTACACTACACTACACTACACTACACACTACACTACACTACACTACACTACACTACACACTACACTACTACACTACACTACACTACACCACTACACTACACTACACTACACTACACTACACCACTACACTACACTACTACACTACACTACACTACTACACTACACTACACACGACACTACACACGGACTACACGACACACGACACTACTACGACCTACGACAACTACACCAGACCCACTACGGCCCCTACACGACACTACACGACACCCTCGTACCACTCGACACGACACACGACGACATCGACACACTACACTGGGACACACAGACACGACACGAAAGACTACACGGACACACGACACCACTACACCACTACGTACATACAACAGCGACACGACTTCACACCACTACACATACACGACACCACACACGACACTACACTCCACACACTACACCTACACTACTTACGACCACTACACCACCTACACGACACGACGACACGACACACACGACACAGACACGCGACAAGACACTACAGACACCACTACACTACACTACACACCACTACACTACACTACTACACTACACTACACTACTACACTACACTACACACATACTACACTACACGCACTACACTACACTACACACACACTACACTACTACACTACACTACACTACACACACTACACTACACACTACACACACTACTACACTACACAACACTACACAACAACACACTACTACACTACACTACATTACACTTACATTACACTACACTACACTACACTACTCTATACTACACTACACTACACTACACGCGCTTTACGGATATATTACCCGTCCCTGTATATCACACCATATTTGATTTCCTCCTTCCTCGTTACAGCGGCGGCCGCGTCATCAGCGTGTCCGGACACAATCTGGACGTCGTTCAGGAGCCACGGATACGAGTGACCATGAAGAGCCGAAGAGGAATCAGCAGCAGGAGGAGGAGGAGGAGGAGAAGTGGAGGGTCTGTGGGCGTCCAGAAAGATTTACTGCGGAGACACAAAAGGATCATTCCTGAAGTTGACGCTCCAGAAAGCAGCGGCAAATATGTGAGTATGGGTTTTTATTTCCTGTTACTGTTCTGTTTAATGTTGGTGGTTTGAAGTGTAAAATATGGGACGTGACGTGAGAGGGGCAACGGTGGTTTAGTGGTTAGCACGTTCGCCTCACACCGCCAGGGTTCGGGTTCGATTCCCGTCTCGGCCATGTGTGTGTGTGGAGTTTGTGCATGTTCTCCCCGTGTCTCAGGGGGTTTTTCTCCGGGTTCTCCGGTTTCCTCCCCCGGTCCAAAAACATGCACGGTAGGTTGATTGGCACCTTGGAAAATTGTTCCTAGTGTATGAATGTGTGTGTGTGTGTGTTGTGTGTGTTGTGTGTGTGTTGTGTGTGTGTTGTGTGTGTGTGTGTGTGTGTGTGTGTGTGTGTGTGTGTGTGTGTGTGTGTGTGATGGGTTGGCATTCCATCCAGGGTGTATCCTGCCTTAATACCCATAGACGCCTGAGATAGACACAGACTCCCCGTGACCCGAGAAGATCGGATAAAGCGCTAGAAGATGAATGAATGAATATGGGACGTGGCTCCTTTAAGAATTGTGTTCCGGTTGCTTTTCCATATAAACTGGTGATACGGTGTTTAGGTTATACGGAAGCGCTTTATTGCGTTCAGTAAAAAATGCGCTTTATTGCAGTAATACGGATTTGGGAATGCGATGCGCTTGCGTAAGGTTCCATACGGTAATATACGCTAATATAGTGAGGAGATCGTACCTGTTGTGAATGCGCAGCTAGGGGGCATCATTCGGGGGGAATTTAGGAAACGTGAGTGGATGCACTGAACGTTTATTTATTTATTCATTTGTTGTTGTTTTTGTTTATTGTTGTCCGGGGTTTCGTTCAACACTACGCAGAGTGAAGGACCAGATCACTCAGATAGTAATGCACGCTGCGTTCATTACGTGTTAATAACATTAGTAACGTTAATAACCCTTCTCTTTCTCTCTCTCTTTCTCTCTCTGTGTTTTCCTCAGTTTGAAGAGCGTTGTGAGGTCAACACGTCCTCGCTGCTGCTGTGTCACAGCCCCGGCGTGAGCCCCGAGGTATTAGAAGCCGACGTGCAGGTAGAATTTCTCCTGGATAACTTGCGCTTCGACTTCAACGCCGTCAGCAAAACGCCGTTTACCTACGAGCCCAATCCCACGCTCCGCCCTCTGAGCGAGGACCGCTCCGAACCCTTCCGCTACAAACCCGGCTCCGTCATACTGGTCGAGGTCAGTGGCGCATTCCCATATTCTACCACTAGAGGGCACCAAAAAAAAAAAAAAAAAAAAGATTTTTTTATGTACCGTAAATTCTGGACTATAAAGCGCACCTGCATATAAGCCGCATCCGCTCTATTTAAAAAAAAAAAAAAAAAAAAATCATAAATAAGCCGCACCTGCATACAAGCCGCATCCGCATCCGCTTTTGAATTGTAAATGTACATGTATGTATATAAATAGATCCTTTCCTAACCTGTATTTTAACACGGTGTAACGGTGGACGCTGCATAGAGACGCGGAGATCCGGAATTCATACAAAACAGGATTTATTACAATAAAGAACTCAGGAGACGCCGCTCATACGGAGCGGCCAGACAGGCTAGGGAGCCTTGCGCTCTGCGCGCCGTGGTACCGGGAGTACCGGAGAGCAGGAGTCCGGGAATCGGGAACAGACAAAGGTTAGGCATAAACATATAGCGAGCGTCCGTGTCCGAGACACTAGGTATGTGCTACGAGCCCGGACGGGGATTGTAGAGTGAACCGGTCTTATATCGGGAGAGGGAAAATCAAGAACCGCTGAGGCTGTATTGTGTGTGTGTGTGTGTGTGTGTGTGTGGGTGTGTGTGTGTGTGGGGAAAAGAGCAGGGAGGAGAGAGAGAGCACTGAGCAGAAACGTTACTGATTAAAACGGGACAGAACGAAGAGAAAATAAGCGCTATTTACAGTATTTATCTTCATTTCTCCTGTGTGTGAAATCACGTCACCTTAACCTTGTAAAGATAGAGTTTGTCCTCCTTCTATCCGCTTCTACACCACTTATATCTGCTAAAGAGGAACTAGCGCATTCTTCTTCTTTGCATTTATTTTGTGTTAGTTTTGATTCTAATTCCGGTTAGAGCCCCTAGCGGTCGGGAAAAATCTGCAGAATAGCCGCACCTTATTATTAGCCGCATGGTTCAAAAGCTAGGAAAAAAGTAGCGGCTTATAGTCCAGAATTTACGGTATTTATTTTAACCTCTGTAATTTGTTTATCTTCCTTCAGGGGCAGAATTTAGACTTGGCGATAGTTAAAGAGGAGGTGGTGGCTCTCATTGGCGAGGGCGTGTGCGCGGTTAAAACTCTGACGAGGAACCACCTGTACTGCGAGCCGCCGGCCCAGCAGCCGCCCCCCTCGCACAACCACGGACGCAAGAGAGAAGGACCGGACGCGCTCCCGGAGTTCACAGTGAGTGAATAAACAAAATGCGACGTCGTGTCGGTGCAAAAATCGAAGGCCGTTATTATTAGGAGAGACACGATACGGCGCCCCCTGGAGCACAGAGGGTTAAAGGCCTTGCTCAATGACCCAAGTGTGTTTGGCTTTGGTTTTTTATTTTATATAGATTTTTATTTATTTTTATTTTTGCTGGTGTGTTTTGGTTTTCTTTGGTTAATTTAATTTAGTTTTATTTAATTTTGTTTACATTTATTTTATTTAAATTTATTTAATGTAATTTAAATTTATTTAATTGTGTTTTGTAAATTTGTGTTTTGTTTTTGTTTTTGTTTTGTTTAATTTTTTCCTCTTGTCCCGATTTGTTTTGATGGAGGAGTTGCATAATTATGATTGGACATGCTTTTCCAAATTAATACAAAGTATGTGTGTGTGTGTGTGTGTGTGTGTGTGTGTGTGTGTTTTCCGGCTGTAGGTACAGATGGGGAATCTGAATTTTTTTCCCTGGGGAAAGTGCAGTACGACACGGTCAGTCCGTCCACCTTCCCTGTGGAGGCTCAGATCGGAGTCGGAGCGGTGGCTTCTCTCGTCGTCCTCATCGTCGTCATCATCGTTCTTATTTACAGGTGGGTTTCCTGCTTTTGTGCCCATCGCAAATTATGTGTGTGTGTGTGTGTGTGTGTGTGTGTGTGTGTGTGTGTGTGTGTGTGTGTGTGTGTGAAGTGTAAGGCAAGGCAATTTTATTTATAAAATGCACATTTCATACACAAAGTTTTTACATAAAAGGAAATGAAATAATAGTTACCAAAAAGTAATAATTAACAGGGGAGTTTGAAAAGGGAGTATATATATATATATATATATATATATAGATATCTATTATATTATATATTATATATATACACACACACACAACCACACACGAGGGGCACGGTGGCTTAGTGGTTGGCAAATTCGCCTCACACCACCACGGTCCGGGTTCGATTCCCGTCTCGGCCATGTGTGTGTGGAGTTTGTGCATGTTCTCCCCGTGCCTCAGGGGTTTTTCTCCGGGTTCTCCGGTTTCCTCCCCCCGGCCAAAAACATGCACGGTAGGTTGATTGGCACCTTGGAAAATTGTCCCTAGTGTATGAATGTGTGTGTGTGTGAGTGTGTGAGTGTGTGTGTGTGATGGGGGTTGGCATTCCATCCAGGGTGTATCCTGCCTTAATGCCCATAGACGCCTGAGATAGACACAGACTCCCCGTGACCCGAGGGAAGATCGGATAAAGCGCTAGAATGAAGGAATGAATGAATAATCAACATTATAAACATTAAAAAACTGATTTAAAATAGGAATAAAAACGATTATACATCAAATACAGTGCAGTCGGTTCGGGCGTCGCACATTCCACATTGGCGCAGCAGCACATCATTTCCTGTTAATAGTGTTGGGTGTAAATTATACACATCTGGATCCTGGTGTGTTACGATCCTGATTTGAACAGGGATTTGTTGTTTTAGATTAAACGGATTTATCGTCTCCGGTGTCGACTTTAATCAGCTACTCACTTTATTCTCCCCCCCCCCCCCCCACCCCTCCTCTCCCCCCACCCTCGTCGGCCTGCGAAAGGAGGAAGAGTAGTAAACAAGCTTTGAGGGATTATAAGAAAAGTTCAAATTCAGTTGGAGAATCTGGAGACGAGTGTGAGAGACCGCTGCAAGAAAGAGTTCACAGGTAAGAGAATACAAGTTTAAAAAACAATAACATTTAAAACAAGTTTAAAAAACAATTATTTTTATAATGTATATAATAATAATAATGTATAGCTTTCTAGATAGATAGATAGATAGATAGATAGATAGACAGACAGACAGACAGACAGACAAAAATAAACAGATAGACAAATAAATAAACAGATAGACAGACAGACAGACAAAAATAAACAGATAGACAAATAAATAAACAGATAGACAGACAGACAGACAGATAGATATATAGATAGATAGACAGACAAACAAAATAAAGAGATACATAGATGGATAGATAGATAGATAGATAGATAGATGGATAGATATAGATAGATAGACGGATAGATAGATAGACAGACAGATAGACAAACAAATAAACCGATAGATAGATAGATGGATAGATAGACAGATGGATAGATAGACAGACAGACAAACAAATAAATAAACAGACATTTATTTATTTATTTATTGTCTGTCTGTCTGTTTCTACACTTTTAAATCCTGGCCCTTGTAGAGTGTTTGTGGGGAAAATAAGTGCAGTGGATGTGAAATGTTTATACTATATATTTACACTTTATATACTATTACTAATATATATGTGTGTGTGTATATATATATATATATATATATATATATATATATATATATAGTATATGTGTGCATGTGTAGGAGTATGTATCTCTCTCTCTCTCTCTCTCTCTCTCTCTCTCTATATATATATATATATATACACACACAATGAAAGTTGTGTTAAAAATAATCATTTTGGAGGAATTTGTTGTCTCTTCCAGATTTGATGACCGAGATGATGGACATGTCAAGTGATCTAGTGGGTTCCGGGATTCCCTTCCTGGATTACAAGATGTACGCCGAGCGCATCTTTTTCCCGGGCCATCGGGAGTCGCCGCTGCGCCGGGACCTGGACGTGCAGGACTGCCGCCGGGCCACGGTGGAGCAGGGCCTCGTCCAACTGTCCAACCTGCTCAACAGCAAACTCTTCCTCACGAAGGTCAGCAGATCCAATTGATGGATCCCATGATGGAATAGATCTAATCCCATGAATGAGGAATGATGTTCTTAAATGGTGCGAGAGGGATTTTGCACCTCCCCCATAATCATTTCTTCTTCTTGCAATCACCAGTTTATCCACACACTGGAGAGCCAGAGGACGTTCTCCCCCCGAGACCGAGCGTACGTGGCGTCCCTGCTCACTGTCGCACTGCACGGCAAACTGGAGTACTTTACTGACATCCTGAAAACGCTGCTTAATGACCTGGTGGAGCAATACGTCGCCAAGAACCCCAAACTCATGCTCCGGAGGTAACGAAATAGGAAGCATCAGGAGTAAATCAGAGCCTGAAGATATGTTGTGTATGATATGCGTTTGATCATATTTGTACCCCCCCCCCACACCCCACACACACACACATACAGAACTGAGACCGTTGTAGAGAAGCTCCTAACCAACTGGATGTCGATATGCCTGTACTCTTTCCTCCGGGTGAGTGTCACAATGCAGGGTTTTGTATAGTTTAGTGTATATGAATGTGTCCCGGGTGTCCAAATACACTCTTTTAATCTGTTGTTTATAAGGACTCGGCAGGGGAGTGTTTGTACATGCTCTTCAGAGCCATAAAGCACCAGGTGGATAAAGGGCCCGTGGACGCCGTGACCGGAAAAGCCAAATACACCCTCAACGACAGCCGACTGCTCCGAGAAGACCTGGAGTATCACACGCTGGTTCGAATTCTCACCTTGTTTTTTTTTTTTGTTTTTTTTTTAATGAAAGATTTTCTTTTGCATTTTCTTTGTGAGTAACAACATGACACCGATACCTTTATATGGAATCTGTCTAGACGCTGAATGTGCTGATGCAGGGGGTAGGGACGAATGAGACACAGCCGGTAGCAGCTAAAGTACTGGATTGTGACACAATAACCCAAGTCAAAGAGAAGATTCTAGACCAGGTCTATAAAGGAACCTCATATTCCCATAGACCACATACGGACTCGCTAGATTTGGGTAAGAACTTCCTTTCCTTGCCTTATAAAAAAAAAAAAAAATATATATATATATATATAAGTTTATACATTCATATGTCTCTCTGTCGTCTCTCTCTCTCTCTCTCTCTCTCTCTCTATATATATATATATATATATATATATATATATATATATATATATATACTCACACACACACACACACACATTCCTAAATGCACTTGTCCTGACCTGTAACAGTTTGTTTTCATGGTGGTGTGTTTACACAGAATGGCGTTCAGGCGTCGCAGGGGCACCTCATTCTCTCCGATGAAGATCTCACGTCTGTGTTGCAGGGCAACTGGAAACGTCTCAATACACTTCAGCATTACAAGGTACACACACACAATGCACTACACTTTACTATTATATATATATATATATATATATATATATATATATATATATATATATTAGATGTGTGTGTGTGGGGGGGCACGGTGGTTTAGTGTTTAGCACGTTCACCTCACACCTCCAGGGTCCGGGTTTGATTCCCGTCTCGGCCATGTGTGTGTGTGCATGTTCTCCCCGTGCCTCAGGGGGTTTTTCCTCCGGGTTCTCCGGTTTCCTCCCCCGGTCCAAAAACATGCACAAAAAAATTGTCCCTAGTGTATGAATGTGTGTGTGTGTGTGTGTGTGTGTGTGTGTGTCCTGTGATTAGTTGGCATTCCATCCAGGGTGTATCCTGCCTTAATGCCCATACGTAGACGCCTGAGATAGACACAGACTCCCGGTAGAAGATGATGATGATGTGTGTGTGTGTGTGTATAAATTGTTATATTCTTTAACTTTGCAGGTTCCGGATGGAGCAACAGTGGCTCTGGTTCCACGACACAGCAAACACATCCACCACGACAACCACGACTATGTCGCAGGAGAGAGTGAGTTCCCACAGCAGCACCTCTCGCGCTCGAGACTTAAAACGACGGTCATTACGGTTTTTACAGCAGTCCTTAAACGGAAACATCTTCACTTTTGACTTTCTGTCACGCGCGTCGTCTTTCGATCCGTGTGTATTTCAGCACAGATTTGTCTTGGCTCAAATCGGACGGTGTATTATAACTACCACTTTGGCTGCAGTTCCAGCGCAGCGACGTGTAACCGCTGTTCCTAAAATAATAATAATAAAAAAAAACCATGACTTGTATTTTAAGTTGTGTTTTCCTCCCGTATGTATAATTTTCAATGAGCTCAGCGCGTCTCGTCCTTCTCATGCTCGTGTCTCCGTCCCAGAAACGCCCATGCTGGAGGACGCAGATGAGGGCGGAGTCAGATTGTGGCATCTTGTAAAGGCCAGCGAGGAGCCCGAACTGCCCAAGCACAGACGGGGCAGTTTGAGAGAACGCGAGCGGGCCAAGGCCATACCCGAGATCTACCTCACACGACTGCTCTCCATGAAGGTATTGCACTTTGACCTGGATCCTTTGAGCCTTCGACGCCGCGCCGTGCGTAACGTTTAAGGCGTTTCGCTTGCTGTCTTTAGGGCACTCTGCAGAAGTTTGTCGACGATTTATTCACCGTGATCCTGAGCACGAGTCGACCC
>JACRUU010000016.1:5447089-5452089 GCA_030449085.1 Kryptopterus vitreolus
ATTATTCTTCTGTTGTTCAAGTCTAATGTCATGGATCAAGAAGAACGTGTCATTTCACTTTAATTGCTATTTTATGTTTATGTCTCGTGTTTTTATGCCTTCAGATCGAAGAAGATCGTGCTGCAGGGCACAAACACGGCACATCTGTTGGAGTTGCAGGCTTTGGCTATGAGTCTGAGCCTCCCGGCAAAACTGATACAGGACGCCGGACTCACACAGGTATACACTCACACATATATCATAGATATGTCAAATATAGGGGGCACTGTGGTTTAGTGGTCAGCATGTTCGCCTCACACCACCAGGGTCGGGTTTCGATTCCCGTCTCGGCCATGTGTGTGTGTGGAGTTTGTACATGTTCTCCTCGTGCCTCAGGGGTTTTTTCTCCGGGTTCTCCGGTTTCCTCCCCTGGTCCAAAAACATGCACGGTAGGTTGATTAGGCACCTTGGAAAATTGTCCCTAGTGTATGAATGTGTGTGTGTGTGTGTGTGTGTGTGATGGGTTGGCATTCCATCCAGGGTGTATCCTGCCTTAATGCCCATAGACGCCTGAGATAGACACAGACTCCCCGTGACCCGAGGGAAGATCGGATATAGCGGTAGAAGATGAATGAATGTAAAATATGTCATATTTGCTTAGACATGATGTACCATAAACCATGTTTATGGAACCAGTTTGAGACCTCCTATTTGGCGTATTATTATGCTGGAAGTACCAGGAAACACACCGGGTCAACAACAATAATAAACAAGCAATGTCACTGAACAGCAAAAGAAACCTACCATGGATGCCGTTCCTCGTTCACAATTCCAAACTGTCTGGGTTTTAAAATACAACATTATATAGAGATGGTCATGGACGTTTGATATGGTCCCGCTTACTGGTCCAATCTCGGGAGTCTTGACTTAAATCTAGCAGCTCTCATATTCATATACAGTCTCTCTGCTGGTGTCCCACAAGGCTCAGTGTTTGGTCCTCTTGTTTTCTCCTTTTATACCCTTATTCTTGGCAAAGTTACATCATCACATGGGTTTTCTTACTACCGCGAAGCTCATGATCCTCAACGCATCACCTCCTTCACTTCCGCCGCACGTCCTGCAGACTCGTCAGCTGCAGCTCATTTCCCGCTAGCTGTTCTGCATCAGATTCAAAACACACCAAAAATGGCATCTTAATCCTTATTTTCCTGTCTTTATGTACCAAGTGGGCTATAATTCGTCTCAACAGTCTTGCATCCTAAATGTTGATTTTTGATGATGAATGTGGTGTTCAGCTGTTATGACAAAACTGCATTTCATTCGTTCAGGCTTTTTGTATTAACCCTGATTCTCTTGGGTTCCGTTTTGTTTTTGTCTTTTTTTTTAATAGGTGGAACCGGGCTCTAGCACCGTGCTGGGCATCATGGGAGAGGAAGAAATGGTCAATAATGTCACGGGCAGCCTGAAACTTCTTTGAGCCCTGAAAAGAAGCTAAGAAATGGAAATACAGATGTGTAAGGTTCCACTGTGTGTCCACAGGGGGGCAGAACAGTCCCACAGCAGCAAGGCTTTCTGCACACACACATACACACACACACACACACACACACACACACACACATACAAAACTACAAAAAAACAGCATAATCTATGTCATTCACATACTTCTACTGAAGCCCTTACACACACACACACACACACACACACACACACACACTAAATAACCGTAATATTATCTGAAGTAGGAGGAGGGCTGCGCTTGTGGGTGGCTGCCTGGATGTGTCCGTTCTGTTTGATTTAACATTTTCAGTGTTTATGCATTTATTCGGTTAAGGGGCTTTTGATTTTTGGAGGGAAATGTGTGAAGCCACATTGAACATAAACGTAAATGATGCCAACTTGTGTCCTGTTACATATACACACACACACATATATATATATATATATATATATATATATATATATATATATATATATATATATATATATATATATGTAGCCCTCAAGTTAGAATAGTGTTTTGGTGATTGTTGGACCAAATTTGTCAATGTTAAAGATTTAAACCAATTGTTAACACTACACGTATAGCATCATGTAAAGTTGTATCTCTCTTATCATCATCATCATCATCATCATCATCATCATCATGCCCAAATATACGTTTACCTGTAAATTCCTGCTGGAAGTTTACCGATGACCTACGAAGGGGCTTCCTTTTGTTGTGAAACGTGACGTTTGTCTCGAATGTTTATGTAAGTGAGATGATGCCCCCCCTTTTCCTACCGAGCCTTGTTATGTAGGCATATCACGAGCGCATTCACCGATAAAGAAAGTGGTGGGGATGGTGGTTTTTGGGGGGGACGCAAAATCTCAAAGCCATACATTTTATCGTGGAGTCCCGTTGTTAACAATTTCTGTCACTTTTTGACTGTTATTTATTTTTTTTAATGCATCTTGCTTGTTGAGTCTAGTATATATATATATATATTGACTGTCAGTTCTAGGACTAAAGCTATTTGCAATAATAGTCATGCTATTCGTCTGGATTTCAATTTCACTGTAGTGTTACAGTATCAGAGCTTAATATTAAGTCTGACATATATATATATATATATATATATATATATATATATATATATATTATATCCCTGCAAATTAATAGTGTCTAGGATGTTTAATATGTCTTAATCTTTAGATTATATGCCTAGACCACGTGTGTGCCCCCCCCCTCCCCCCTGTGTGCCCCCCCCCCCCCCCCCCCCCATTACATTTCTAGCTTAGGTAAATTGTATATTGACATATGATCGATAATTGGTGCTGGTCTTTTGAATCATGGAATAAGGATGGAAATGAATGGCTTGGAGGGAAAATGTGCATATTTGTTGTTAAAGAGTTTGATCCGATGCCCTGTATCTGTCTATTCTAATACACCATCTCTGTTCTCAATGTCTTCTATTGGTGTTTTATTTTTATTTATTTATTTTTTTTAATGCACGAAGTAAAAAAAAGATAAAAGCCCATTAAACTGGAATTAAATGTGCACCAGCGTGACGGTCGCCATTACAACACGGCGTATACGGGCTTACACACCGCCATTTTTATTTGTATTTATTTGTTTCTTTTATCCGGATAGCTTAAAAGTGGCGTTCTGTATGAAGAGGACGAAGTGCGACAAAATGCAAATACGCAAAGTCGTGCCTAAGTCGCGTAACAACGCGTGCGAAAAAAAAACAACAATTCGCTCATTATAATGTTGTTGTTGTTGTTGTTTTTTGGCCTATTTCCGGTGACTTGGCTTTCTTGTCGGCCGGCGGTCACGTGACGTGTGCGTGGAGGCTGTACAATAGGGGCATTGTATCACGCGAGTCTCGGTCTGGGAAACGAGCGAACAGTCACGTGCTCGACCTGCTCGTGGGGGGGGGGGGGGGGGGGGGGGGGGGGTTGTGACCTGGTGTGGACACGAGGAGCCCTTTTGTGCTTACGGTGGGAGTCGGTGATTGGACAAGATCTCTTCTTAAACGTAAAATATATATATATATATATATATATATATATATATATATATATATATAAATAAATACAAACAACTCCCAGGTCAGGATGCGCACGATCGGGTATATATCTATATATATTATATAAACAACACAAACAAAATTATTTTCTAATGATATGTGAAAACCGCTAGTGGATAAGATGATTAGTGTTTATAACGCGCTATGAGCATGCAGCTGGTAATAACGCTGGCCTCTTATGAAGCTCGGAGGTTACGTGCAGTTCTGCTCAGCCAGCATGGCGGTTTCTTCTACGGTCATGAGTCTGTTTTTTTTTCTCTGCTTTAAGGTGCGGTTTTCAATAAACACAAACAATATAATTTTTATAAGACGAAAACAAAAAGATGGGCGCTGTATCTTTATATATATATATATATATATATATATATATTATATATATTATATATATATATATATATATATATATAATAAACATAAACCCCCTCCCACACACACACCAGATACAAAAGCCCCTAAAATTACGTCATGTGTTTTAAATAACTGTAAACCCATGTGACTGCAGGGAAGTATATATTATTATTATTATTTATCATTAGAAATTTCTTTATATATCATTTCTTTTTCTCCTGGAAATTCCCACGTAAGTGTTAAAAAAATGGTGGGATTTATAATATATAAATATAAAATGAGTGTATTTCAGACTAGTTTGAGTACAGTAAAATCCCCCCCCCCTTTTTATTATTTCTTTTTATGTGCGCCCGCATTTCTTCCTTCAGAAGTCACTGCAACAACTGACGTGAACGAAACTCTCGCAGCGAATCAGAGCGCTCCTCTGGTCCCACGTGACCCGGGGCCAGAAATACCGGTCCAATCCGCGCGTTTCTCCTGCGTGTCATTCATATACCGACAATTCTCAGCTCCCAAATCGACACATTCTCCGTGAAACACTGAGCGGATTTATACCGTGTTATTATTATTATTTTTTTTTATTACTTCATGTTTAAAACGAAACATTACACACGTAATAGAAGTTTAATATAGGCATAAAAAAACAAATGGTGTATGAATTCGAATTGTGAAAGAACAGAAACCTGCGGCGTCTGGACGGGGGAAAAAAACTGTATGACTGCTGTATGAACACAGACATACAGAAAAAATGCATAGACAAGTCCGATATTTGTGTCCAAGCCCATAAAGACCCGATACCTTCATGGTCCAGTTCATAAAAGGGGTTATCTTTGGGGCTGACCCTACCTCTAATGTCGTAGTCCCTGGTATGGGGGCCCCGGAGACCCCGTGCTATGGACAAACAGCTGCTATATGGCTAAGCCGAAGCAGAGGGTGTTTTTTTTTTTTCTTTATTCCCTTTAGCGCCGAATAGGCTTAGAAATACAAGAAAAAAGAATAATCCCTTTATGAAAGCAATTGAAAATGGCGTGACCACTGTTCGCAATAAAATATCCTCAAATGTTTTTAAACTTCTCTCGAGTATCCGTTTAACGCTACTGG
>JACRUU010000016.1:5457089-5467089 GCA_030449085.1 Kryptopterus vitreolus
TCACGGCCTTACAGTACAATAGGGTTAAACGCATTATACGTGTGACGCCTGCCGCTCCGCCTTCCCGGATTGGAGCGTTTTGCGATTTTCTCAGCCAATCGTACGAGCCGTGTCCTTAGATTGGACTCTGTGTGCGCACATATGTTTGTGCTTTAAGGTTTGGTGGGGGTGGTGTTTTCATCGCTGCTCTCTGCTGTGCGGCGAAGAGCAGTGTTTTTTTTTTTTTTTTTTTTTTTTTTTTTTTTTTTTTTTTTTTTTTGCGAGACGGTGGGAATAAAAAAAAAACACTTTGTCCCTTTGCTCGTCTGCTTTAGGTGAATGAATGAATAGGCTTACGTGGGAGTATCCGCCATCATAGCTTAATAATTACAGTAACTTTTAACCCCCCCCCCCCCTTTTTTTTTAGATTCCTCAGCTTAAATAATGTTTGTTTTCGTTATTCTTTCACTTCTTTGGTTAGTCAGACACTTCTTTTATTAGAGGAAATAGCCAGACATTGTGCAAAACGTGTTGACTTAAAGGGTGTTGTCATCGCATGGAATGCAAACATGTTGCGTGTCGCTTTAACCAAGCTGCGAATGGTATCGGGCATAGAGATATAACTATGTTATTACTAAATCACAGTTATTTAAGGTAATATGGGCTTGTGTGTGTGTGTGAAGAGGGTTAGGAAGGAGACTTTTGGTAGTCGTTTCAATAAGCTGGGGGGGGGGGGGTTATCGTTTCCATTCTCAATGCCGGACCGGCGTGTTGACATCGTATTACCTTTGCCTGTTTTATTACTTCCTACTGTGTCAGACAAGGAAACATTATTCATTGTTCCCCGAGGCAAAATGGCTGCCCAGATAGCAAGAAGCTTGTTTGCGTTCAAGCAAGTTGGCGATGTGGAAAGACTGATGTCATCATTAGTGCTCAGGTGACCTGCTTTGTGTTCGAACCGAGGAGGTTTTGCCATTCTTAAGTTACTAATAGCTTTTGCCAAAATGTTCGTCCTGTATCTACGGACACTGAACCCCGTCGTTGTTTTTCCGTTTTGTAAGGTAGAAAAAAAAAAAAACAACAACAAACCTTTGCGTTTTTTTTTGACGGCCGTGCGAGCAGGACCCCAGGCAACCGAATCTAACAGCATTAAAATGAGTAACGTGTTTTTGTCTCAGGGATGGGATGGGGGGGTATTTGATCTCGCTTCGTCATGAAAGTAACGCCGGTAACTCGATCCGAACGCGAAGAAATGTTTCGGTGACGCAACAGACAAATTTGTGTGTTTTTTTTTTCTTTTCTTCCAAGAATCAAAAGGGCAAAGAAGGAGAGTGTGCAGACCGGGTAGGATGTTACAGTGGAATTTGGGGTAGGGGGTAGGGCTTGTCTGGCTTAGTGTGTGGGTTGTCTTGTTTCCATCCCCTTTCTGTGCTGGGAGAGATGATGTCATCCGTGTTTCTATCAGGCTAGATATTAGAGCTAGGTTCTGCCCTGTGGCTTTTTATTTTAATTTTTTATTTATTTGGGAATTTGACGTTACAGTATTACCGTAGTGTAGCGGTTTCGTTATTTAGCACGTTTTCTCGCTCTGCCGTGTTTTTTCTTCGCCAAACGTAAGGAGAAAATACGGCGGGATTTATTTATTTATTTATTTATTTATTTGGGTCCCATTCCAAAATGCACAATTTAATGAGCAAATACCAGGAATTGCATTTGCAAGAGTGCGTATTTTGAGACACGGTGTTCTTGGAGAATGTGTTTTTGGCACTTTTGTGTGCTCAGCTAATTTGGTGCATTCTTGTACTAAAATAAAAACGATGTCAAGTCAAAGTTGTTGGTCGGACATGGTTTGGAAATTGAATTAGGTCGGGCGAATAGGGGGGCACGGTGGCTTAGTGGTTAGCACGTTCGCCTCACACCACCAGGATCCGGGTTCGATTCCCGTCTCGGCCATGTGTGTGTGTGGAGTTTGCATGTTCTCCCTGTGCCTCCGGGGGTTTTTCTCCGGGTTCTCCGGTTTCCTCCCGGAAATTGTCCCTAGTGTATGAATGTGTGTGTGTGTGTGTGTGTGCCCTGCGATGGGTTGGCATTCCATCCAGGGTGTATCCTGCTTTAATACCCATAGACGCCTGAGATAGGCACAGACTCCCCGTGACCCAAGGGAAGATCGGATATAAGCGGTAGAAGATGAATGAATGAATGAATGAGTACCGGCTAATATTCATTCCGTCATTCATTCATTCATCTTCTACCGCTATATCCGATCTTCCCTCGGGTCACGGGGAGTCTGTGCCTATCTCCGGCGTCTATGGGTATTAAGGCAGGATACACCCTGGATGGAATGCCAGCCCACACACACACACACACACACACACACACACACACACACACACACATTCATACACTAGGGACAATTTTCCAAGGTGCCAATCAACCTACCGTGCATGTTTTTGGACCGGGGGAGGAAACCGGAGAACCCGGAGAAAAACCCCCTGAGGCACGGGGAGAGGACATGCATAACTCTACACACACATGGCCGAGACGGGAATCGAACCCGGATCCCTGGCGGTGTGAGGCGAACGTGCTAACCACTAAGTAGTGGCTAATATATGAAGAACAAATTATTTCAGTTGACTATTGTGAATAAATGTAAGTAATGGATTAAAAGCTCCCGAATCGAAAGTCGTAGGTTCGAGCCGTCTTCGTTGTGCGTTGTTTAAGCCTGGATTAGAGTTAAGCCTGGGGTATGTTTACCCCATTCCCTCCCCCCCCCCCCACACACACACACACACACACACACACACACACACCTCCCCATTCATGCTTCTGTTTGAGGTGCTGGAATAAATTAGTCAATAAATTAATTAAATAAGTTTCAAACCCGATACATTTTCCATACGACTGACGAAACTCCGCCCCCTCATGTAAACGAGCTCTTCGGATGTTGTCATGTTGGCAAATGTAATGTGGAGGCTAGCGAAGCTCGCTGTGTCAAACCAAGGTGAAATCGAGCATCGATATACACCATAAACTCGAGTGAATCGATGATGACGACATATCGCCCAAAGGAAGTCATATACACGCTGTTTATTGGTTCATTTAGGGAGGGGGTGAGCTCAGTGGTCTAAGGCGCTGGGCTGCTGATGGGAAGATCCGGGTTCGAGCCCCGGTATGGCCAAGCTGCCACCCTTGGGTCCTTGAGCAAGACCCTTAACCCTCTGTGCTCCAGGGGGCGCTGTATCATGGCTGACCCTGCGCTCTGACCCCAGCTACCAACATCAAGCTGGGATATGCGAAATTAAACATCATTAACGGTTCATGGCCGAGCAAACGATGCCACCAGGGTTAAGTTTAATAAGTATGACTTCTAACCCTAGACGTACAGGCCGCATGCGTTGTTCCAAATTGCCGACCCTTACAAGCGACGGAATGCAAACGTTTATTTTTCTCTCCTTGGATTAAATCCAATCTTTGTTTACCTTACAAACTTGTAAACAGCAACAAATGTCCATTTCCGCTTTAAAACAGGGCCGTTTCCGAGCACCATGGCCTTTAAGTTTAGGTTTTAGGACTAAAAGAAAGACTACAAATCAAAACCGACCACAACAATGATCTAGCGCGTAAATATTGCGATGATGTAACACGGATAAAGGATAAACGTGTAAACGTAACCGTGTAAACAAACCGCTTTCATATACACATTTCTTGTGATTGGTAATAACGCCACGGGAACAAATTGTAGCATTATTGTTTTTGTTGTTGTTTTTGTTTGTCAAGGAACAAAAGTGAGCTGAAGTGATCGAGATGGAAAATATTCCTTTTTGTGTGGTGTGTGTGTGTGTGTGTGTGTGTGTGTGTGTGTGTGTGTGTGTGTGTGTGTGAGCGTCCTGATCTTCATTACCAGGTTTTTATACAACAAACAGCAGGTTTAATAACAACCACATTGGTTTAATTGGAATGAGACCAGTATGGATTTCCCGCACGTCCCCCCCCCCCCCACCCCCCCCGTTCATTGCGTTCATATGAAAAAGCTGTACGCTGTTTGTAAATATTTAAAATGCTGGTTATGGAGAAGGCTTTCTTTCATGTTACCTCTGCTTTTGCTTCACTTAGAAAATGGAATGCGAGAACGCGGAAGGGGTAAAAAAAAAAAAAAAGATTTTTTCCACGATTTTCTTCGTCTCGCTTTTTTTTTTTATCCTAATATGATTAACCGTGTGCCTGTATTTATGCTTTTAATATCAGACACAAGATCAGCGTATGATACGGTGTAACCAAAAACATACGACACCCACAAGTCAAAGTGCGTCGACCGAAGCAAAACACTTCACCCGTCCCTCTGTTCCAGTGTGTTGCGTATTTTAAGTGTATAGTTAAAAGGCTTGAAACATAAGCATTGTCTCGTTCCCAAAATGGCCTCTTGAGGTGTGTGTGTGTGTGTGTGTGTGTGTGTGTGTGTGTGTGTGTAGTCAGGGTCTATAGAAAGGCAGCCTGACCAGTAATCTGAAACTGGCTTTCATGCGAAGACTTTGTGTGAAACATGAAAATGAGACGGACATTAAGGCAGACCGAACCGCACGTTACTTTTACACTCGTTTGTTTGTTTGTTTGTTTGTTTGTTTATTTCGCATTCCGCGATATTTGATTCGTTTTCTTCGAGTCTCAACAATTTCTCATTACGAGGACACACGACCACCGTCTTTACCTTTACGTGATCTCACGTTCTTTCTCTAAATAGATATGTCGAATTGCATGATGGGTAACCGGTGCTGGGCACGTTTGACCCGTTTCGACCTTGTTGTTGTTTTTTTTTTTTTTTTTTTTTTTTTTTTTAAGTGCGAATTCTGCACGTTTGATCTTTTTGGGATTTTCACGATCATTTCCGAATTGCGAAATGTGAACGTATGTTTATCTCGCCAAGAAGTATAGAATAAGGTGTATTTTTATTGTCTATTTTGGTGCATCAAATGTTTTATCCACACTTAACGTGCGTCAGGAGAAGTCTGAAAGGGGGAGAAAAAAAAAAAGTGGCGCGAGAAAAATAAACTCGCCGCGGGAAACCGAAACGGGAAGATGTTGACTTCGTTAGATTGTTGATTATTTCGTAGAGCTGTTCTATCGTGCAACAAAAATGGATTATATAGAATGATTTTGAAGAATTATTTGACGGTAAACAAAGACCTTTCTTTCCCCCCCGTTCAGTTTTAACGAAAGAGTTACGATCTTTTTTTTTTTTTTTTTTTTTTTTTTTTAAATCTTCCAGATTGTTGGAACGTGTTAGTGGGACTCTTTGATAAACCGTAGGGATGATCGAATGATCTCTTCGGATCCTGTTAGAGCTCACTTCAGAAGTCCTCGTCTGCCGTATCTATGGACCATTAGCAACTGTATCTATGGGGACTTGATCCGGAACACCATTCATGTGGCTGCTAAGATGTTTTCTGATTAGAGGTGAATAATGTCGGTACAAAACGCAAGTAAAGATGTTTTTTTTTTTTTTTTTTTTTTTGCACCGGTTGTGTTTTCGATACCCGTAACTGCGCGTTGTTTACAGGACGAGTATAACTGTTCCGGGAAGTTTTTTTGTTTTGTTTACTTCTTCAAGACGGCTAATTCCATTGTTCCTGTTATTTTCTTTCAAGCTTATTTGTGTATTTTATTGACATAAATGTGATCCGGCACAAACTTTCCTACTTGTTTATGGTTGCTATGATGCCTCATATTGACAAATCACCATTCTAATACATCGTTCCGTTACTGCCCCCTAGAGTACAGTAGGGGTACTGCAATCGTAGTGAGTTTTGTTTATGTATGTTTTGTACCTGAATAAATGTGAGTTTGTTTTTTTTTTAATGACTGTAGGTTTTATTCCCATCTGTCTCTTGATAACTAATTTGGTATTTCCCTTGTTTATGGCGCCAGAATTAATTTAACCTTAAAAAAAAAAAACATCCTGTTTTGTCACAAGTAACACCGAGTGAGGAGTAAATCTGATCCGTCGTAAATCACTCCATTGTTAGCATCAGGCTTTGAATGAAAGAATGGACTCATCCATTTCATTCCCCAAAGTGAGCGAGCGAGAGAGGAATTGCAGTGAGAGGAAGCATGCTGATTAACCAGCAGATTTGTTGTTGTTGTTGTTGTTGTTGATCCGTACCTTAAACTGTGCAAATGCTTTCTGCAAAAATGCTGTTTTGTTTGGGTATGGTTTCTGGGTATGGACTCAAGTCACAATAGAGCCGTACAGAAAATGACCTTACGTTTAGTTAGTGAGGGATGGGATTTGTCGGCGTTGTTGTTGTTGTTGTTGTTGTTGTTTTTTGTTTTTTTGGTTAAATATATATATATATATATATATATATATATATACCCCATTATAGAACGCCGATCATAACCGTGTCCGTCTGTCCCCAGGTCTCCTGATGTGTGTCAGGTGCTGTGAGTGGCATTGCGGCACGCCACCTCAGGAGTGGACCGTCTCTGCCAAGCGGATTTCGTGATTCCCTCTTCCCTCCCCCCTCCTCTCCTTTCCCCCTGTCCCTCCATCCCTATCCCTATTCCCCCTCCCTTCCCCCTTTCCCCCCTCCCGTGCGGCGCTGTGCTTGAAGTCATGAGCATAGCAATCGCACTGGGAGTCACCACACCTGAGACACCTTACACAGACATGGCCGCCGGATCAGAGTGAGTTTACCGCACTTTATCAGTTGCACTCGTTTTTTTCCCCCCTTTTTCTTTTCTTTCTTCTTTTTTTGCGCCAATGATGAGTATTTCCGCCAAGAAATGGACAACTACGATCATTATATTGGATCACGATTGTTTTACGTTCATCCTAATTTCATCCGTCACCTGATTGGCTAGATGTTGTCCTACTCGTTTAGTAGGATTACGGGAATCGATCTGTGTCACTACTACTGACATCACATGTCTAATACTTTGCGGGTCATCATACATCCGTATGACACTTGTCATATAATTATGAACCTCTTATGTACCCTTATTTATTACACTGCTATTTTTTGTAAATAAGCCATTTATGGTTAGACACTCTATGCATTTCATTGGCTAATCTGATCTAATTTGGCTTGTAAATAGGAAAACTATATATTCTTGGTAATTAACGACATTGAGGTTTATTTAATATCTGCGTTGTTATATAAGACATGAGCAAAGCTTAACGCAGAAACAGAAATACAATGGTTGGTGTATGTGACTGACATTGCCACCTAGTGGTCATCTGTGGTTTTACAGTTTTGAACGTGAATACAGATAAGCTTCTATTGTACACGTGTATACACGTTACCGTTGTGTATTCTCTCTCTCTCTCTCTCTCTCTCTCTCTGCTACTCAGTCCTGAGTCAGTGGAAGCAAGTCCTGCAGTGAATGACAAGAGCTACTCGAACCACAGCTGTGGGAGCGCACAGAATCACGGATACCGGGGCCTGCCCTATGCTGTGAGTCGCTTCACTTGCATGGCATGGGTAAAAAAAAAAAAAAAATCATAACGAAGTAATATGTAGATGTGTATGGATTGCAATCCAGTATATCTTGTCTCTAGCTTATGTTAAAAACATATATTGTGTTTTCACGCTGATTTTATTTGTGCAATAATGCAATAATCAACTTGTAATTACCGCGCATAGTTTTTCCTGCCATGCTTATAAACCATACTGCAACTACTAAGTCCTGCATGATTTTTGAATGCCACCTTTTATTTTTCATTCCCACCTTCTCGCTTTTCCCTTCTTCCTTCCTTCCTTCCTTCCTTCCTGTGTCTTGTCCTCTATCTCTCTCTCTTTCTCTCTCTCTCTCTCTCTCTGATACCTGAACACCATTGTTTGAAGATGCAACAGTCTTCCATTGTGTGTTGTCAGGATCATAACTATGGAGCGCCACCCCCTCCTACCCCTCCTGCCTCCCCACTCTCCCAGACCATCATTCCTCGCCTGGAGCTCAATGGCGCTCTTGGCCGTTCCCGATCCCGCTCTTTTCACAACAACGACCCGGACAACTCGGCCGACAGCGACAGCTCGTCGGAGGAAGAGGGCGCCGTGCCATCGGGCTGGTGCCAGTGCCGCCTGACGTCGGACCGCTACCTCATAAAATGCGAGAGCTGCAGGTACGGCAGGAACGCTCGTAACTCGGTTTATTCAGATACATGCCATATATGGTCGCGTGCACTTTTGCCTTACCGGTGTGTTATGTACAGGGGGCTGGACAGGAGGAAAGGACTGGATGGGCAGCGTCGGAAAGCAGACAACGTGTCCGGTAGGTAATGAGATACACAAAGAAGTGGTAGTGTCAGTATTTTGCAACCTGTGCTCTTCTAACAGTGTGTGTGTGTGTGTGTGTGTGTGTGTGTGTCTTTATAGTAGGAGAAAGCAGTGCTACAGAGAGTGGAGATGAGGAGGTCTCAGCTGCCACAGTGTCATACACAGCCACTCAGCACACACCCACCAGCATCACCCTCACTGTTAACAGAGTCAAGCGCAACAAAGCCAAGAAGAGGAAGAAGAGCGCGGAGAAAACACGAGCCGTCCCCAAAGCCAAGAAAGTCAAGGTACAGGCACGCGGACGCGTACCGCTGCTGACGTCATCACACCTAAACTATATGTTCTGTTCTAAACTGGATCTAAACCGCTTTATTCTTACAGGCCTTTAGAGAAGGCTCCAGGAAATCCTTACGGATGAAGGTGAGGACGTCACCGGTAACCCCCCGATGCATTCGTTTCGTTTTCTATCCATAGAATGAAACGTTCCGTCTTCCCTCGTCGCATACAGAACTCCACCAGCGAAGCCAGCGTGTTGGACGAGAACACGACGGAAGGCTGGGAGACGCGCATCCGCCAGTGGACGGACCAGTACGAGGAGGCTCAGACCAACCAGTACAGCGCCGACGTTCAGACGCTGCTCCAGCTCCATCACTCCGCCACCAAGAGCTCGCCGAACCCGGCGACCCTCGCCATGGACACCATCAACCGCACAGAGCTGGCCTGCAACAACACCGTGCTGAGCTCTCAGATGCAGGTAAAGCCGGCGTCGCGGAGTCAAGCGCAGGTGGTAAACGCGTTATAAACCAGTTTTAACGAAGCAGCGCGCGTGTGTGTGTGTGTGTGTGTGTGTGTAGTTACAGCTGGGTCGGGTAACCCGAGTGCAGAAACATAGGAAGATCCTCCGAGCGGCGCGGGACCTGGAGCCTGACACGCTCATCATAGAGTACAGGGGCAAAGTCATGCTGAAACAACAATTTGAGGTCAATGGGCACTTCTTCAAAAAGTGAGTCACTTTAAATCTAAAGGATAATCATACGCTTATACGCTTTGACTGTTTCATTTGCATATATATATATATATATATATATATATATATATATATATATATATATATATATATATATATACATACACACACACACACCACACACACACACACACACACGCATATATATATTCACGTATACACATATACATGTATACACATACTTACATATACACGTATACACATACATACATATACACGTATACACACATACACATATACATATATACACATACATACACATATACATACACACACACGTATACACATATACATATACACATACACATACACATATACACATATACATATATACACGCATATACATATATACACATGTACACGTATACACATATACACACATACACACATATACATATATACACGCATATACATATATACACATAACACGTATACACGTATACACACATATACATATACACACATACACACATATACACATGTATATACACGCATATACATATATACACATGTACACGTATACACATATACACACATACACACATATACACATATACACACATACACATACACGCATATACATATATACACATGTACACGTATACACATACATACACGTATAAACACATACACACATATACATATATACACATGTACACGTATACACATATACAGGTATACAGGTACATGTATATGTATGTATGTGTGTAATCACTTTTACTTA
>JACRUU010000016.1:5472089-5479589 GCA_030449085.1 Kryptopterus vitreolus
GATACAAATAATATTCTTCTTCTTATTATTATTATTATTATTACAATGGAAGTGTTTTAGGAAGGCGAAAAGTTTAGATCGATATTTCTTTAACACTACGTCACTGGACCAAATCAGGCACTGTTTTTCCTCTTTCTCTCTCTCTCTCTCTCTCTCGTTCTCTATCCATTCCCGTCATACCTTCTCTGGTTCCAGTACATGTTCCTCAAAAACTATTGCAAAGTCTTTTCTTCTTCACTTTTTTCAAGGCAGAGGGCCATGGGAAGTGGCGTTAGTCAGCTGCCAGGCTTGCCTAGTTACCAGGCACTAGCTGTAAGGCGTGAATTCAAGCCAGGGCAGAATATGGTGAATATTAAATATACGGCCTCCATCTAGAAGTGTGCATGTGGATATTGTTTGCATTAGCATACAGTACGCCTCCTTTACCTTGTACTGCCCCCCCCCCCCAAAAAAAAAACAGCCTTTAACATGCATAAAGCCATTACATACTGTTACGTTTTTTTTTACAAACATGTGCATCATTTGTGTTGAAAATGTACTTGTGCACTATTTATTTTTTCGTTTTGGTGATGCACTGAAATAAATACATACCATAATGTATAATTTTCGTTTTTTTTTTTTAAAATGTTGCATAGATACAGTTTATTGCTTTTTTAAAAATTTATTTACGGTTTACATATTGCGTTAATCGGCATGCAAAATAGACATTCAACAGAACATTGAATAGATCTGGTGGCCAAAATTTCTGTGCATCGCTACTGAATATACATTAAATCATATATGTATATGTGTATATATATATATCAAATGCTCATGAATGTTGCCATTGTGTGTGTGTTTGTGAAACTAAATGAAAAAAATGGACATCCATTAAAAAATAAATGTTTGTACGCAGATTTGTTTTTAATGTAATGGTTAATCCTGCATGTTTTTTACCATTCTCATCTCCATCGAGTCTGTGGATGGTGCCATGTTACATCCTGGATATTTCCGTCATATATCGTGCACGTGTTTGTTTACATGCGATCCCGCGGACACGGATGTTGACGGGAAAACTTTTTTTTTCAAACTTGTTTATTCATTATTTTTGTTTATTTTGTAGGTTTCTTTGCTGGAATATCGAAAACGAAAGCAGGGAACGCGAGAAGCCGAGCCTGTATGCTCTGTTAGCGGCACCGCCGGTACCCCGGGGCGCACCGGCTCCCTGTGCCAATCTGCTGAGTCCCCCGGTGGGGCGCGTTCACTGCTGCAGCCGCCCGCCTCCCCACACAGCTCCTTCTCTTCTCCAGCCCATCAGCCATTCCCACAGATAGAGGAGGTCAGTCCTCCTGATCCCGGCACCACCATCGGGAATCACTCAAGGCCAGGGAGCCACTGGTAAGAATATCTACACCTGTACGGCTTTTCAAAGATACATGGATGGATGGATAGATAGACAGGCAGACAGAGAGACAGATGGATAGATAGACAAACAGATAGATAGATAGATAGATAGATAGATAGATGGATAGATAGATAGATAGATGTAGATAGATGGGTAGATAGATAGATAGATAGATAGATAGATATATATATAGATAGATAGATAGATAGATAGATAGCAGATAGATATAGATAGGATCGATGGATAGATACAGATAGATAGATAGATAGATAGATAGCAGATAGATAGATAAACGATAGATAGATAGATAGATGATGCAGATAGATAGATAGATAGATAGATAGATAGATAGATAGACAGACAGACATAGATAGATAGATACAGATAGATAGATAGATGTACAGATAGATAGATAGATAGATGATAGATAGATATGATCAAAGATAGATATAAACAGATAGACAGACAGACTGATAGATAGATAGATAGATAGATAGATAGATAGATAGATAGATAGATAGACACATGGGTAGATAGATAGATAGATAGATAGATAGATAGATAGATAGATAGATAGATAGATAGATAGATAGATAGTAGATAGATAGATAGATAGATAGAAAAATAGATAGACAAACAGACAGACAGATAGATAGATAGATATAGATAGATATAGATAGATGATAGATAGATAGATCGGATAGATAGATAGATAGATAGAATACAGACAGACAAACAGATAGACAGTAGGTAGATAGTAGATAGATAGATAGATAGATAGATAGATAGATAGATAGATAGACAGATAGATAGATAGATAGATAGATAGATAGATAGACAAACAGACAGATGGATAGATAGATAGATAGATAGATAGATAGAATAGATGATAGATGGATTGACAGACAGACAGACAGGGTAGGTAGATTGATAGATAGATGGATTGATTGATTGACAGACAGACAGACAGATGGGGTAGATAGATAGACAAACAGACAGACGGTAGATAGATAGATAGACAGATGACAAACAGACAGACGGGTAGATAGATGGACAGATGAAAACAGACAGATAGGTAGATAGATAGATAGATAGATAGATTGATAGACAGACAGATGATAGGTAGATAGATAGACAGACAGACAGACAGACGGGTAGGTAGATTGATAGATTGATAGATAGATGGATAGATGATTGATTGACAGACAGACAGACAGATGGGTAGATAGATAGATAGACAAACAGACAGACGGGTAGATAGATAGACAGACAGACAGATAGGACAGATAGGTAGATAGATAGATAGATTGATGGATAGACAGACAGAAGTCGTTGTGAATGAAGTTGATACGATGTTTGTGGTTTAGGATGATGGCAACGTCGGTGGAGAAGTTAAGGGAAGGACGTTCAGGGTGTGTTTTGAGGGGCAATATGAAGACGGACCGGATCCGTAAACGACTAGACGAGCACGGGAGCAACCGAGACAAAGATATAGGTAATCAATTATTTATTTATTTGTTTTAATGACCTACAAATTTGAGACCCCGCAGCCTCTGATGGTTGAACGCGGGTGCGGACGGGAATATATTCATGATGTCGGGAGATTACAAGGACTCCCGCAGAATGTGTATACATATTAATGTGTAAATAAGGAAGAGTAAAATGTAAAATAAAGCATATAATAATTATTATTATAATTATATATATTATCATATATATCATATATATATATATATAGTATATATATATATATATAGATATATTAGATCATATATATTATATATATTATATAAAATTTCTCATATACTTTATATCTATATCATATATCAGAGCGACTAAATATTAAAAATAACATATGTGTGTGTGTGTGTGTGTTTTTTTTTTTACATTTTAACATTACCATTTTTTGCGTTAGCTTGTTTGTTGTTTGTTCACTTTTGTATATTTGGTTTGCATGGACAGATGGAATGGAAGAGGATCGATATGGTCTACAAAGCTCATCTTTGACTTCCCCTATGAGGAGTCCTCAGAGTTACAGCCCATCTGTACACCTACACCCGGTAATAATAATAATAATAATAATAATAATAATAACAAGTTATTAAATGCTTCTACTTTTTATAACAATGTATTATTTGAACAATATGATTTGCCTTCTAAATGCAAGGTTGTTTTTTTTTTTGCCAAGGTGCAGCCCCATTTGGCAGAACCTGATCTACATCTGGAAAACTCCACCTATCACCAGCAGAGTAGCTCCTCCCCTTTCCACCCCTCCTTCAGTTCGTCTCCTTCGCCATCGTCTTCATCGGTGGTCCAGGGCTACCGGCTGGGGACGCCCGCTTCTTTAACCCAAGACGCGCTCTCCACCTCAACACCGCCGCCTCCGGTGGACTCCAGGCACACAGGGGGGGGGCACGCTGCACCATCACAGTAGAACAGGAGGGATGGATTTGTCGCATCTCTACTCGGACAGCCATCTCAAAGCCAGCCTGTTAAACAGCAGTCTTTCAGGGTCTATGAGTGTGTCCTCCAGGGGCCAGGGCCACTCGGACAGCTGCACTGCCATTAGCAGCCAGGCCTCTCACACATCCAGACTAGCCCAGTCACCCACAGTGCGAAACCTAAAAGCAGGCAGCCCCGCTCCCTCGGTCCTGCAAGCCAGCAGGCTTCTCTCCACCAGTGGAGCACAGCACTACCCACAGCGGCATTTACAGCAGCCCCCTATGCAGGGTTCAGGTGTTCGGACACATTCTGGGACCTACTAGGACTTTTTTTGTGTGTGTGTGTGTGTGTGTGTGTGTGTGTGTATTTGAGAGCATGTATGAATGTTTGTGTGTTACTCTCCTCTACTAAAACCTGTGGATAAGTTCTGGGTTGGGGGGGGGAGGGTACATGATGTACAGACATCAGAGGAGTTACGGACTCTTGTAATGAATCGCCTCTTTATTGTTTTTCTCTCTTTCACCAAAAATCCTGCATTTCTGCATTCTATAAGTAGGATTCCGTTATAATCCTGCATTCGTTAAAACAGTATAACCAGTTCGGCAATGGAGCGGGGAATGGGGTGGGGCGGGGGGGTTGCAATCATATGTAATTTAAAATTGAACCCTCGTGCTTTTGGGAAAACGAGTCGATTGATTTAGCAGGCGATGCTGAACTAGATCAGTGCTAATACTCTGCTGCCATTGGTGGATTTGTTCCATCATTCGGGGAGAGATTCGCCGCCGTTTTAAACACAAAACGAATCACTCCGATATATCGTTCGCCGACGGCCGAATTTCCCCGAGCAAAGATCTTGTCGGATCCGTTCACACGTAGGTCAAAATTAGTCTCGCGTCTTCTTTATCATTCCATTCAGTCTGTGTTCTATCGCTCGGTTTTATAGGATCATCCCTCGGCCTCCATGCATTTTTTATTTTTATTGTTTATTTTTATTTTGTATAGACTCATTCTGTAATACTTGACAAACACAGATCTTATGGTGCTGCAGTTAGCTCAGTCTTTGTGTGAACTGACTTTATGGTTATCTGAAAAAAACAAAACAAAACAAAAAAAAAAAAAAACAAAACCCGGTATAAAAACATCATCATCATCATCATGTCCATTAACAGTTTGTTCTAATGTATAGCTGTCATATGGGACTGGTTTTATTTTCATTTTTAAAACTGGGTTCTAGTAAAAAAACAAAAATAATAATAATAAATGAATAAAAATATGTTGCTTCGGTTACTAGAAATGCACGGGACTATTTTCCAAAAAAACAAACAACAACAAAAAAAAAAACAAGCTGCAGAATTTTTTTTTTTTACTCCGTTATAGGATTTATTCCCCTCACAATCCTGCAGGATTTTTTTGTTTTTATTTTCATATTTTTTTCTCTCCCTTTTTTTTGACCAATCCTTGCATTCCATACACCACTCAAGAAGAAATGGAGGAGGGGGAGGGGGGGGGGGGGGGAGGGGGAGGGAAGGGGGGGACGACGACGACGTGTGGCTGGATGGATTGATTTTTAAGACAAAACAAAAGACAAATAATGTAAAGTGGAAACGATAGCTGCTGGGGTCTCATAAGTATTTTTCATGCAAAGTGCTGCTTTCGGATGTCTCTTTTTTTTATATATATATATATACATACAGAATGCTGTACTTTTGTTTGTTTGTTTGTTTGTTTTGTCTGTCTGATGTTCACAAACGGTGAGGTCACCTTATTTGTGCCATGATGACAGAGCGGAACTGAGTATCAAATATCGAATGCAATGGATGCCACTGTTGTATCTTGGGAGCTGTATTTTTTTTTTTTTTTTTGTCTTTTTTTTTTTGTCTTGGTTGTCTGTTGGGTGGACTCAAGATGGACTTAAATCTACAGCGACCCAGAAATCAACTACGTTTTTTGTTTGTTTGTTTGTTTGTTTGTTTGTTTGTTCTACACCCTTTCCCTCCCTCCCTCTCTCAGTTTAAGGACCTTGCAGGAGATGAACAGGTTCATTTGATCAGCCTTTGAGATACATTTTGACCTTTTTGGCATTTTCTTTGCCAGAGTCCCCCACACACACACACACACACACACACACACACCGTTTAGGAAAAGACTCAAGGGTACTCACTGATTAACATGAATGTTTGTCTTTTCACAGAAGACTTCAAAAGGAAAAAGAAAAGATTTTATGACCAGAAATGACCAGCACCTTAATTACAAAGGAAAAAAAAAAAACAAATGTTAACAAGCAAGAAAACATTTATGTATGATCACGTGTACTTGCATAAATTGTGTTATATACTGTTCCAAGAAAAATATAGTACACTAAATTTGCCGCATGATATTTTTATTATTTTTGTTTTTTTTTTGCGTTGGATTAACAGACGAGAAAAAAAAACTGCACATGCTTTAAAAGTTTTATTTTTTACACAAAGTTTGGACCCCCCCCCCCCCCACACACACACACACACACACACACACTCCTTTTAACAGACGATAAGCAGAAGATATGTAATGTCTTTTGATAATAAAATAGTCATGACGATGTATTTTGGAAATGGCTGTAGTATTAAAAAAAACAAACATAAACAAAAACAATAACGGGATTGAATGACGGGTACAGTGATGTCGTGTTAAGCCGAATCTCTACACCGTTAATGTGCGCTGTAGGCTTGATGTAATCTTTCACCTTCGTTGAGGTTTTTTTCACTCGTTCGTTCAGTCGATTTCGCAGGAATTCGTCTTAGTCACGTTTTAATGAAAACCTTGAACAATATGCTGCGTTTTGCACACAATGGTTAATGAGTCAGTCGGTGTTTAAAATGCGACGTGGAAGTCTTATAATGGAACGATCGCCGTTCTGCCAGGAATCTCATTAAGATGTTTTATATAATAAAGAAAATATTATAGTACCATATTCTTCTTACGCAACTGTCGCACCTGAACCAAGCGCACTAGAGAAAAATGATCATGAGCTCTGTGTGTGTGTGTGTGTGTGTGTGTGTGTGTGTGTTCTGTGTGTGTGTGTGTGTGTGTGTGTGTTCGTGTTTCTGTGTGTGATCGTGTTTGTGTGTTTCTGTGTGTGTGTGTTCTGTGTGTGTGTTGATCGTGTTTGTGTGTTTGTGTGTTTCTGTGTGTGTGTGTGTGTTCTGTGTGTGTGTGTGTTTTGTGTTTTTTTGGTGTGTGGTTCGTGTGTGTTCGTGTGTGTTGTTTGTGTGTGTGTGTTCTGTTATGTTTGTGTGTGTGTGTTCATGTGTTTCTGTGTGTGTTCGAGTGTGTGTGTGTTTGTGTGTGTGTTCATGTGTGTCTGTGTGTGTTCGTGTGTGTGTTTCGTGTTTGTGTTTTTTTTGTGTGTGTTTGTGTTTGTTTTTTTTTTTGTTCATGTGTGTTTTCTGTGTTGTGTTCGAGTGTGTGTGTGTTTTGTGGTGTTGTGTTCATGTGTATCTGTGTGTGTTCGTGTGTTTCTGTGTGTTTTTGTGTGTGTTTGTGGTTTTTTTTTTTTGTGTGTGTTCATGTGTTTCTGTGTGTGTGTGTGTGTGTGTTTGTGTGTTCATGTGTTTGTGTGTGTGTTCGTGTGTGTGTGTGTGTGTGTGTTGTGTGTGTGTGTGTGTGTTTGTTTGTGTGTGTGTGTTTGTGTGTGT
>JACRUU010000016.1:5484589-5507089 GCA_030449085.1 Kryptopterus vitreolus
ACATCTGTCTGCTCAGGTCGGTTTGGCACGTTTGTTTGCAAAGAAAGATACGAAATCCTAAAAAAAGACAGAAAGAAGATGTAAAGTGATAGAAATGAATATCAGACTCATAAATTTCCCAGGATTAATTATTATTATTATTATTATTATTATTATTATTATTATTATTTGTGGTAGGATCCTGATCATGTGATCATTATTGAGAGAAAGCAGCTGCAGTATTTCAGGGTCCGGGATAAGGCATGAAAACAAAAACAAAAACAAAAACAAAAGCATATCATATCATATCCGACATCTTTTGTTTCAAATGACAAAAATAAAAAAAAAACATTGTGTGTACAAAACGTATAAAACACGAATAAGTGAATTTAATGTAAATGCTTTCATAAATTGCACGAGTTTCTGAGAGTTAATAAACGTAAGTAAATAAATAAATAAATAAAGATTATTAAAAGGCATAAAATGAAACATGAGCAAAACCAATACTAAACACAGAGTCGCCTTTAAAAGTCTTGATGGATGATGGAGAGAATGTGGACGAGTGAGAAAAAAAAGGGAGAAATGAAAAGGAAGAAAAAGCATCCGCACAGCATGACGCCGCCACCACCATGCTGTGTATCTGTTGACACGTTTACAGGGGGTTCTGTTTATCCGGCTTCGGTGAGAAAAAGGTTCTGCGTTCTGGGTAAACATTATTAGTTATCAATTTTTAAAAAATATCTTTAAATTAATATTTAATTAATAAACGGATGTTTTCACGCATATAAGATGCACAATAATAAACAAATCGTTTAGCCTTTAAAACGCGGTCTAAATATTTGTTTACACAGATTTGTCTCGTTCCTTTCGCAGATTTCCATTGCACACAATATGGCATAAATATTTCAATTTAAAGTGAAATGAAAATAGTGAATTTCCAGACAAAAATTCACTCTGATTACCGTAAAAATAAATAAAAATAAATAAAATAAATAAATAAAAAAATTACTGCAAGCGATATTTAACTCTTGCGGCTACTTTAGAAGCCACGGGCGGATATTTTGAATTGAATATAAAACTTAAAATAATATATTATTTATAATATATCATTTATAATTTGCATATTTGAAGTGTTTAATGCGAGTCAATAAAAAGTACCTTGAGGTGTTTGTCCTTAATAATGATTTTAATGCTGTCATTGGAAAGACGATGCAGTACACGGATTCCCCAAGCACTTTTAGAAACCCCATATGTTCGAAAACAAACAAACAAACAAACAACATAAGATTGTTGACTTAAAAGGCATACAATTGAAACGTGAACAAAACCAGTGTGGAGTTGCATTTCTACGTCTTGATGGATGATGGAGAGAGTGTGGACGTGCGAGGGGTGAGGGAGAAACGAAAGGGAAGAAAAAGCATCCCCACAGCATGACGCTGCCACCACCATGGTGCGGGACTCGGGTCACATCTACAAGGAGGATCATTGCTTCTGTTTCGCAGGCTCGGTGAGGAAAAAGTCCTGCTTGCTTCTGTACCGCTCGCTTTCTTTCCTTCCCAGCATTTCCATCCCATCCGACCTCCCCCCAAATTCCGAGGGGGGGTTGATGGGGGGGGAGGGGGGGGGGGGGGGCTTCATAGGAGCGAACGTGGACGGGGATAAAAGCACCATACGGAGGAATTCGCATGTCACTCTTCAGCTCGTGGGTCCAATTCTAAAGCTGCACAGTGCTATTCAGACCTTCGCTCCAGTTTAGTGCAGTGTGTTTGTGTGTTTGTGTGTTTGTGTAACAGCATCGGTGTAACACTTTCTTTGCCGAGCACAAGGAAAGTCTCTGTACAGGGAACAAAAAAAACCAAACATTTTCTCTGCCCAGGGAGCACAAAAAGTCTCGCAAAAAAAAAAACGGGGAGCAGAGACAAGAAAATCACAAAAAAAACAACAACAACAACAACAACAAAAAAAACAACTTTTAATTGTATTGTAAACACGTTTTGAATATAAACATCTACACTGAGTATTTCAATTGCACAATTAGCCTCAGTTATTTAGGTATCTGAACAAAAGCCCCCAATCCGAAGCTTTATATTTGCTATCCATGTGTGTGTGTGTGTGTGTGTGTGTGTGTGTGTGTGTGTGTGTGTGTGTGTATATGCCATGCTTAGTTACCAAATCCCAAAGTCATGTTTTGGCACTTCGGAATCCCAGCATCCAAACATATTTAATCACTGAAATTGCTCTTTCGCTCGCCTGCTTAGCCCCGCCCCCAAAATCCGAAGTTTTTCCGTCCGGATGTCGTAAAAAACGGTGAATCCAACGTTATTTTACGATGAACGAATCCTTCGACGGAGACTCGTGCAGGGCTTCGTATCTTTCAGCGATTAAAAAACGATCGGGGCCGATCGCAGCACGGCGTTTGTTATACCGAAAAAACGAACGCAGACGAAAAAATCCTCACGAAGAAAAAACGCCACGCGGTGGGATTATGCTGTGCTGTGTAATTGTAAGCTCTCGCCGATGCTCGACTCGTTTTGGGAAATGGTCGGAAAAAAAAAAAAAAAAAAAAACAAACAAAAAAAAAACGACTTTATCAGCGCTCCACTTTTTTGTCGGGCCTGAGTAGAATGCAGCATGCAGGGCATTTTTATTTTTTTTTCGTCAAACAAACAAACAAACATAAAATGGAACAATCCGGATTCGGTAACTCGGAGTGGAATTGTCGTAAGAAGGATCGTCAAGTTTGTTTTTGGCTACGAATTTATAAGGTTAAATCACCTCGACGGCCATTTCGGGGATGGAAAAATCCCTCCATGGCGAAACGAGAACGTTCCCGCTTTTAACGAAGCCTTCTTAATAAACGGAGGAATAAAAACGATGAGAGATTTCACTCGTCCGGGGGGGTCAGTGGATGTGTTATGTTTGGTACCCTGTCTTCCATAGAAATCTATTATTTACAAATGAACTACTTCTCCTCTCAGACTGAGCTCCGTCGCTGCCCCGTGTGTACAAAGAAGGGAGTTCAAAATCTTCCAAGAAAAGAAAAAAAAAAAAAAAAAAAAAAAAAAAAAAAAAGTCGGTCTTCAAAATTACATCTTTTTTGTGCTGTACAAAATGTTTCCCCTATTTTTTTTTGTCCATTTTATTTGTATTTATTTATTTATTTTTATTAGCTTGATGTTTAGATTCGTACGTGTCTCTAGTAGCACCCAAGCACTTATACATATGCATTAATTCGTTATTATTCTTTTTTTTTTCTAGAAATAATTGCTTTTTTTTTTTTTTTCCTTCGTTTTAGATAAAATATGTAAATTTGAACATAATACTGTCGCTGTCGCAAGCATAATTATCACATTGTAATCATAGTAATAATATAGAATAGTAACACGCTGTAATGTTCATTACTTTCCCAGAGTTGTTGAATTGGTAAAGCTGATTTTTTTTTGTTTGTTTGTTTGTTTGTTTGTTTTTTTTTTTTGATTGATTTTTGAATTCCTTTCAAACAGGGACTTGGAATCGGTTCTCTTCTCGAAGTGTGCTCCAGGCCCGGTCCTATATTACAAAGAGCTGATCTAGCAGCTTCCTAACTGAGGTCAGAGACGCAGACCTGAGAGGACAGGAATAGAAGGAGACGGGGGTTGTTGGGGACAGGTGGGACAGGTGGGACGAGGTTGAGGGAGTGGGGGATGAAGAAGGAAGAGAAGAAAGAAGTGGTGGTGGTGGTGGCGTCTCTTTTAATGGAACCGCTGGACTCCGAAACGAGGATCCTTTGTGTCTCGGATCTCAATCTGTAAAGACAAGATAACAAAAAAAACTGGTGAGGACGTTGGGGGACGTACAGTTACACTTGGGTGTGTTGAGCAGTGGGAAGGAGTCTACAGTGCAACATTTATGGTATTAGGGGGGGGGGGGGGGGGGGAGGGTTAAAAAAAAAAAAAAGGGGGGGGGCAAGAGAAAGCAAGAAGGCCAACACGACATCATCATAGCAATTTGTCTGACCTGCGTACGTGTGTACAAGCGTTTGTGTCTTTTGCGTAAATACATAATAATGGGATTATTATTTGATCTTTTCAGATGCCACACCCTCGGGCCCTCGAGCGAAGGCCCTTAAGCACAAGCGTATCATGGTTGACCCTACGTTCCTAACCCAAGTCCCCCCCCCCCCCCGACTCCTGCTCTACATCCACCGGCTTCCGGCTGCTGCACGTATCACATTTAAGTCCGATTTATACTTCTGCGTCGCCGTTACGTCGTAACCCGACGATCACCACGACAACAATGTAATTCCGCGTCACGTGGACGCAGAGCGCGAGGTCTGTGGCGGGTCGGTTTGGTGTACGTATTCCGGAACATTCCGCCGTTTTTTAAAGTCCACGCTGAAGAAACAAAGCATTTTTTAGTTAGTACTTTTAGTTTTAGTACTTAAAAAATGTACTTTTAGTAAATTTGACGACAAATAACTGCTTTTTTTTCGATTTTTTTTAATATATAAGCTAAAGTTTCAGTCTACAGGCAGAAACACCAAAACACCAATGAAAAATCCCGACACCGCCATCTAGCGGTTGGGAAGAGTTAGTGCAGAGCGGAGCCGGAGTACTGCTGCGCTGTTGTTAGCGTCTCTCGTTAGCACCGCTCTGTAGCAACACTGTGCGTATCGTCTTTCTGTGTTCATGTCCATGCTTCATATCAAAAAACGCGTGTTCTTTCAAACCAAAGCCGGTCACATGGGCGCCGCATTCGCCACCTTTTTATTGTCACTTAGGCTATTTACGCCGAGCGAACGAATGAAACGAGACAGGCACTGGATGGGGGGGGAGGGGGGGCGGTCACGTGTGGTGTTTGTCAACGTGCCTTTTTTGATAGAAATAAATAAATAAATAAAAATAAATAAATAAATAAAAAAGCTTGGTATATCGAATATTTCAGTATCAGTATTTATTGAAATATCACTCTTTTTGACAACGCTAAAAATTTTGTATTATAAGGAGGTGGTAGCTCAGTGGTTAAGATCAGAAGATCGTAGGTTCAAATCCCACCACTGCCATTAGTGGGCCCTTGAGAAAGGCCCTTAACCCTCATTTGCTCAGTTGTAAGTCGCTCTGGATAAGGGCGTCTGCCAAAATGCTGTAAAATGTATTAAATCGATCAGCCCACCGGATCTTAATCAGTTATTCCTCCCCCTCTCTCTCTCTCTCTCTCTCTCTCTCTCTCTCTCTCTCTCTCTCTCGCATACACACCCTTATCATCTCCTGGTGATATTCAATCTCTTTCTTCCTCCCTCTTAAGTCAGTTAAGGTGATACTGAGATATGCCTGAGGAGTGTCATTTCTCTATGCTTTTAAGCTCGTACCACATTTCTCCCTCCCTCTCTCTCTCTCTCTCTCTCTCTATCTCTCTCTCTCTCTCTCAGGTCTTACATTTACAGTCCATTACACCTTACACATCTCCCTAACAGTCCAGCCAATCAGGGCTTAAGAAGAGACCTTGAGGCACAGAAATCTTGGGGCTTTATCTCATCAAATATTCCGGTTTGCAGGGATACATAAAGCCTCTATTGTTTCACATAAACAAATGGATTATCGCGTATTTATACAATATTAGCTGATGCGGGGGAAACATTGCCAGCATTTCCAGTACAACCAGGCGTCTATGGGCATTAAGGCAGGATACACCCTGGATGGAATGCCAACCCATCACATGGCACACACACACACACACACACACACACACACACACATTCACACACTAGGGACAATTTTCCAAGGTGCCAATCAACCTACCGTACATGTTTTTTGAACCGGGGGAGGAAACCGGAGAACCAGGAGAAAAACCTCCTGAGGCACGGGGAGAACATTGGGGGAGGGACAGAGAAGAGAGCATGCAAAAAACTCCACACACACACATGGCCGAGACGGGAATCGAACCCGGACCCTGGCGGTGTGAGGCGAACGTGCTAACCACTAAACCACCGTGCCTCCTTCCATCCCAATATTAAATACAAAATTTAATTATAAATTGGGTCAACAACTGGACTGGTCCTCACGAATCGTACCTCATATCGTCCTGATGGTGTGAGGTGTGCTGTTACTTTTATAAGGAATCGCACCGCGGAATTCCGAACCCGGGGTTAAAAAGCGGGAATTTTTTCCCCATAGAAAATGAATGGGGTTGAAATTTGGTGCCTCACAGTTCCACCTGTGAGCGTCCGACATGCACATATGGCAAATCCACTCGTAGAGGAGTCCGGAGTGGATCACCATCATATACCTCCCGTATCCCACACGCGCTCGGAATTTCGGGGAAATCCGGATAAAGTCTGACAAATAAAGTCTGTTCTATACTTATTATGTCTTATGCATGCCTCTGCAGTCTTCTACGGGTCGGAATGTCGTGTACCTGCGTCTGTGTCCGAATAATTCGATTACAAATCTATACAAAGTTTATCTCTCAAACGAACACCAAAATCCACTTGAGGAGGTTCTTGGGGCAAGAATGTCCCGCCGCGGCACACGGGAAGACTTACATAAGCAAATCATCTGTCATAACACGGTTATTGACCTACTTATGACGCCCGATGACACAAAGCTTGATGTCCCACTCGGCCCGGGCAATCCACTGCACCGGCAGACAGCAAACGACCGAAGCATTTGCTCATATAAAGGGGGAAAAAAAAGACAAAGTGAACGGGAAAAGAGAAACATACGGTGGAGCGCTGTGATGCCACCTGGTCCCCCTTTTCATCTCCCTCCCCTTGCTCTGTGTGCTTATGAAGGCTTTGGGCCAAATGCCCAGGCTCAGCTTCTCTCCCTTCGCACGCCATCATTAACATTTGGCCTCTGATGGACAGTCTAAATATTTTAATTACCCTAGTCTGGCTAAGCACCGGCAGAGCGAAGACTGTTCCTACTTGGGATTCATTAAAGGCATTTAGCTAACATAAGGTCCATGATGCAAACATGGGCATGACTGGGACTGGGGAAGCTGGGATATTCAACTGGAGGTCCAAAGGCCGCACAGTAACCCCCGACCAGCCCTCCGAAATATCCCTAATGTGATAAAGACGTTCATTCATTCATTCATTCATTTTCTACCGCTTTATCCGATCCGATCCCTCGGGTCACGGGGAGAGTCTGGTGTCTATCTCAGGCGTCTATGGGCATTAAGGAGGATACAGGATACACCCTGGATGGAATGCCAACCCATCGCAGGGCACACACACACACACACACATTCATACACTAGGGACAATTTTCCAAGGTGCCACTGCCAATCAACCTATGCATGTTTTTGGACCGGGGGAAACCGGAGAACCCGGAGAAAAACCCCCTGAGGCACGGGGAGAACATGCAAACTCCACACACACATGACCGAGACGGGAATCGAACCCGGATCCTGGCGGTGTGAGGCGAACGTGCTAACCACTACGCCACCGTGCCCCTGTGATAAAGACGTATAAAGACGTATCAAGAATATTTTCGTCGGAAAACTACAGTTATGAAGTGACGTGCGTCTGTGGAATACGAGCTGCAGTTGCGCAGACGTTAAGCGGGTGGCGCCCTCTCTGGTGAGACGTGATAAGTGACACAATAATGATCCATTTCGCCAAATTCAGTGCAAAAACACGAACCTACGACAGCCTCGTGACGCAAAATGTCTACGTTGGAACATTCATTCATTCATTCATCTTCTACCGCTTTATTCGATCTTCCCTCGGGTCACGGGGAGTCTGTGTCTATCTCAGGCGTCTATGGGCATTAAGGCAGGATACACCCTGGAATGCCAACACATCACACACACACACACACACACACACACATTCATACACCAGGGACAATTTTCCAAGGTGCCAATCAACCTACCGTGCATGTTTTTGGACCGGGGGGGAGGAAACCGGAGAACCCGGAGAAAAAAAACCCCTGAGGCACGGGGAGAACATGCACAAACTCCACACACACATGGCCGAGACGGGAATCGAACCCGGACCCTGGCGGTGTGAGGCGAACGTGCTAACCACTAAACCACCTGGTTGAAAATTAACAAGGAAATGTATCATATAGACAACTTAAGCAAAAACTAATAACCAAGTGTGCGCTGGAATCCTATTGGAAGTGAAAAATAAACAAATAAATAAACAAATAAATAAATAAATAAAAAAACAGACATCCACCAACAAAAGATATGTGTCTAAAGCAGATTCAAGCTGCATGCTAGGACTGCATGCATAACGCCTTTACAGGAGGGAAATTATGGTTGATAAACTGATTTTATCGGTGGAGATATTTTTGCCTTACACCAGCCATTCGGTGTGCAGAGGTCAGGTGCAGTGGCTGCTGCGGAGAAAAGAGCACTATTAATCATACTAATAAGTGCATGTACACTAGATACAGGACACTTTGCATGCTCGGCACAATGAAAAACGCGGGTATAGATCTTAATACGCGTCCCGTTCTCCCAGTTCTCCCAGCTCGCTCGCCTATAAAGTGGTAAAATTGGGTCATGTGGACGTAATATTACATTAAAAGACGACCAGCACATCTCTCTATCCTAATCCGACTGCTCCCTGTTTTATTCATTCATTCATTCATCTTCTAGCGCTTTATCCGATCTTCCCTCGGGTCACGGGGAGTCTGTGTCTATCTCAGGCGTCTATGGGCATTAAGGCAGGATACACCCTGGATGGAATGCCAACCCATCGCAGGACACACACACACACACACATTCATACACTAGGGACAATTTTCCAAGGTGCCAATCAACCTACCGTGCATGTTTTTGGACCAGGGGAGGAAACCGGAGAAAAACACCCCCGGAGAACATGCACAAACTCCACACACACATGGCCGAGACGGGAATCGAACCCGGACCCTGGCGGTGTGAGGCGAACGTGCTAACCACTACCCTCGTTCATGCAACCTAAAGTTCGTAATTTGATTTGGTCTACGCGTTTATGTCTTTAAGCTAACATTTTCCTTTTCATTGCTTTTAAACGATGCTGGTCTGCTGGGAACCTGTTTGGGACTGTTTGCGAATCCTGAACGCTCGCTCTATCGTGTTATCCTCGAAGTGCCATGCGTATGAACTTCAGTGACCCCCCCCCATCCACACGGGTAACGGCTAGGTCCACTGGGGGATTCAGGCTTGGGAGCACCACGACACAAGCAGGGTGAGGCGATCTAAGCGCTAACATATCCAGAGCATGGATAATGCCGGGGGTACTACAGCACCACAACACTGATATTCGGAGCACAATCACTGCATACAGCAACACAAGCACGGAAGCCACAGCAAGTGGGAAGAACTTACCCTCGATACTGCAAAGTCTGTAAAGATAGAATAGAAATGGGTTGTTTAGTTGCGGGCGATGGCAGTCCAGACGTTTTTTTTAATAAAGAGGGCCAGATTGGGTGAGGTGAAGCTATGTTGGGACCGAACATTCAGTCTGACATTCCTGGAAGATGAATGAGTGAATGAATGTTTCCAAAAGTCCACCGGGTGGCGCGTCAGAGGGCTCCGGACCCCGCCGTTCCCGACCCCTGTTCTACGCTAAAGAGAAAAGGGTCACGTGTGCAGTGTAGTCCGTCACTACCGTTCATAAATCACATGTCCGGGTAGCAGGAGTCTGCCCCCTACTGGCCAGTTACAGTACATGCCATCCAAAAGCCCTGACTGCTATTGTATACGTTTGGAGCCATTCGACATCCTTCCCGAAATGTGTCGGAAAACTATTTCGGCATTAAAATAACGCCGTTTCGTATCAAACTGTACACGAATAAAAAAACGCTTTAAACCAACTAAAGAGCCTTTTTTTATTTTACACAGATATAATATGCAGTGAATAATTTATCTCCCGTGTTGCGTCCAGGTTCACGCTAGGATTACTTGGAGATGTGAGTCACGTCCTGCAGAGGCAGGATTCCCTCCAGGTTCTATATATATATATATATATATATATATATATAATATATATATATATATATATATATAAAAACTCATAATGTGTGTACCTCCTCACTAAAGCTATTACTTATCGTGATGAAGGACAGGACTTTGAGGTGGGCGTGTGTGTGTGTGTGTGGTGTGTGTGTTGGGGGGGGGTGCGATCATTTATGCTCAGGGAGAAGGATTTGCTCGATTGTGAAGGGTTTATTTTGAAAAGGGAGTAAACGGTGAGCCGAGTGGATTAAAGCCGGGGAGAAAAGAAATAGAAAGTCGGGGATGCTCGGCAACCTGCCATGCGTTTTTTATTGATACTGCAACGAAGATTCCCTGACTACCACAGATACTGAGCACACACACACACACACACACACACACACACACACAAACAACCACCTCTTCAATTCCTTCCACCTTTGACCTTTGACGCTCCACCCCTCTTTAAAAAAAAAAAACAAAAAAAAAACACTCATACCAAATTGAATTATCAGCTTGAGTGGGGTGTGATAATAATGTGTGTGTGTGTGTGTGTGTGTGTGTGTGTGAGACAGAAACACACAGCTGCAGAGTGCCCAGTCGCTGGGGAGAGAGCAGCAGCCCTTCTTATCCTGCCGGAATCAGACATGTAACCATGGCAACTTCCTCAATAGAATCAGGAGGCTATGAAGGTGGTTATTTTTTTTTCTCCTTCTTCTCCCCCCCCCCTTTTCTTCTCTCGTTCTTTACAAAAATCGTCCTCACCCCCCACCTCCACCCGCCATCCACACACATTCCAACCGCGTTCTATTCTACCTACGTTGTGATGTTTCTTATCATAACGCTCGAGTTACAGCAAACTCTATTGTATACATCCAAACCCTCCCATCTCGGGTCCATCCTATCCCCCCCCATCCTACCCCCCCCCCCCCCACACACACACACACACGTTTACTCTTTCCTTTGTTTGGCAGTGAAACAAACGAGAATCTGGAGGGATAAGGAAATCCGCACGACGCACAATAAACAATACGGGTGTCTCGAACGCAGGCAGCGGTCCGGCTTAAGAGGGACAGATGAAATATGTATGAACATGTGCCCTCTCATATGCTTTCATGAGACGCTTTGGCTCCGCCCCCTTCCCCGATACACACACACACCCACCCCCCCCCCCCCCCCCCCCCCTCCACACACACACACACACACACACACACACACAACACTCACTCCTTCCCCCAACCTACTTCCTCCGAACATCAGTCGACAGAGAGGAGTAAACAAAATAAAATGGAGGCGGTAGGGAACGAGCTCCACCATCTCACCAAGACACACATTAATGCCGCAGTCATTTTGTTGAAAGCAGGGGTTTTCCCTTCTCGCTGTACTCGGAAAAACAGGGGATTGAGCGTTCCCGTTCCCGCAGCGTCAAGGAATGTCGTTTTTTCCTAATGGTTCCTAATTACGTCGGTGGTAATCAGTGCCGTAATGAGTAGATTGTAATATTTTAATGGGATCTTAATGGGAAACACAGGAATCTGTTACATCATGGAAAATAGCACATTCATTCATTCATTCATCTTCAACCACCTTCTACCTTCTATCTTCTACCTCTACCTCGCTTTAACCGACAAAGAATCCGATCTTCCCTCGGGTCACAAGGTGCCAATCAACCTACCGTGCATGTTTTTTTGGACCGAGGGAGGAAACCGGAGAACCCGGAGAAAAACCCCCTGAGGCACAGGGAGAACATGCACAAACTCCACACACACATGGCCGAGACGGGAATCGAACCCGGACCCTGGCGGTGTGAGGCGAACGTGCTAACCCACTAAGCCACCCGTGCCCCCTGGAAACTAGTAGTATATTCCAATATACAGTATATAATATATAGTAATAATATAATATAATATATAGTAGCATATGGGGCACGGTGGCGTAGTGGTTAGCACGGTTCGCCTCAGCACGCCAGCCTCACACCGCCAGTTCCGGGTTCGATTCCCGATTCCCGTCCATGTGTGTGTGGAGTTTGTGCATGTTCCCCGTGCACTCAGGGGGTTTTTTCTCCGGGGGTTTCCGGTCCGGGTTCTCCCCCCGGTCCAAAAACATGCACGTAGGTTGATTGATTGGCACCTTGGAAAATTGTCCCTACTGTGTGAATGTGTGTGTGTGTGAATGTGTGTGTGCCCTGCAATGGGTGTGCCTGCAATGGGTTGGCATTCCATCCAGGGTGTATCCTGCCTTAGATAGCCATGAGACGCCTGAGATGAGATAACAGGCTCCCCGTACCCGAGGGAAGATCGGATAATTTTTTTAGCGGGAGATAAGTAGATTGAATGAATGAATGAATGAATATAGTAGTGAATAGCATATACCAATAGTATATTCTAATAGTATATTTCATATCCTATATATTAGGGCTATTAAACGAATACTTTTCATGTTTCTCTAATACTTTCACTAACTAGCTGCAACAGATTGTTTAGTATAATTATATACATTTCTCTCAAAATCTATTTTATTATAATAAAATTATTGATTACTTAATATTGATTTTACTCTGGAAATTATTCTCTTAATATGAATTTCTTGTTAATGACAATGTTATTTTGTTTAGTGTTGGTTTGAAGTGTAAAATATGGGACGTGGCTCCTTTAAGAATTGTGTTCCGGTTGCTTTTCCATATAAACTGGTGATACGGTGTTTAGGTTATACGGAAGCGCTTTATTGCGTTCAGTAAAAATGCGCTTTATTGCAGTAATACGGATTTGGGAATGCGATGCGCTTGCGTAAGGTTCCATACGGTAATATACGCTAATATAGTGAGGAGATCGTACCTGTTGTGAATGCGCAGCTAGGGGGCGTCAATTCAGGGGGAAATTTAGGAAGCGTGATTGGATGCACTGAACGTTGATTTATTTATTTATTGTTGTTTTTTTTGTTCTTTGTTGTTCGGGTTTCGTTTGTTCGCAACAACACGGCGCGCAGAGTGAAGGAGCGGATCGCTCCCATAGTAATGCACACTGCGTTAATAACGCGTTAATTACATTAGTGACGTTAAAGCGAGAAAAAAAAAGGCCAATAAATCCTATCCTGTGTCATTCCCATCCTCACCTTTATTGTCGGCCTTGACTTCGTCTTGGAAGAAGTCGCTCTGGCGGTTCCCCAGGACGAAGGCGAGGAAAGAGAGGATGAGAGCATCCAGGATGCCGATGATGGCGAGGATGTAGGCCCAGCGCACTGAGCAGTTCCCCAGTGTGTACTTCCCTGTCTCCTCGCCACACAAGTCCTGCACCACCTCTGCATCCCAGCCAGCCGGGAATATTATACACCCGAACACCAGACACACGGCTATGGAGAGAGAGAGAGAGAGAGAGAGAGAGAGAGAGAGAGAGAGAGAGAGATGTGTTATTAAATGTGCATTAAACTGTACTAGAAACACTCGCTATCCATTATAGAAGGGTTATTATGTGAACTTGATATTGTATGAGGGGCACTATGGTGGTTTAGTGGATAGCACGTTCGCCTCACACCGCCAGGGTCCGGGTTCGATTCCCGTCTCGGCCATGTGTGTGTGTGGAGTTTGTGCATGTTCTCCCCGTGTCTCAGGGGGTTTTTCTCCGGGTTCTCCGGTTTCCTCCTCCGGTCCAAAAACATGCACAGTAGGTTGATTGGCACCTTGGAAAATTGTCCCTAGTGTATGAATGTGTGTGTGTGTGTGTGTGTGTGTGTGTGTGTGTGTGATGGGTTGGCATTCCATCCAGGGTGTATCCTGCTTTAATGCCCATAGACGCCTGAGATAGACACAGACTCCCCGTGACCCGAGGGAAGATCAGATAAAGCGATAGAAGATGAATGAATGAATGAATGTATGAGTACGGAATTCCTAAAAGACGGAGAAATTCCCGGTGCTTAGTATTTTACTTTGCCGAGCCACAATATGGGAAAAATATTCATTCCGGGACATACAAATGTCATATTCCCTCTTTTTTGTGTGTCACTGTGTGTATAGAGGTAGAGGATCAGAGGCGTATTATTGCTCGCAGCACTACTCAATGTCACGGAGAACAGAGTGTGGGGTAAAGAAATGACACCTCAGCAGCGCCGGCTCTAAAGAAGGGAGTCTTACAGCCTGCAGCAATGAGTAATGACTCCTCCCACACACACACACACACACACACACACACACACACACACACACACAAATATCCACATCAGCAGAAGAGCTTCGTTCAGCAGTGCTGCGTGTGCTTCCTTGCATTTTAGGGAATTCTTTAGTCCATCTGCACACAAAGGAACGGCTTGTTGATGTTTGTGAATGCAGAACTGTGCGTTGTTTATCACAATAAATAAACATTATTTGTAATACTTTATTGATAATCCATTAATCGATGAATAATGAGGATAATATATACAGCGTTTATGGGATACGGAATATCCTTTTTACACTGGAGAAGTTTGAGGAAATCCACATTGAACATTAATGAAAGATAGATAGAGGGATAGATAGAGATAGATAGATAGATAGATAGATAGATAGATAGATAGATAGATAGATAGATAGATAGATAGATAGATAGATAGACAGGCAGGCAGACAGACAGACAGATAGACAAACAGACAGACAGACAGATAGATCGATAGATAGATAGATAGATAGATAGATAGATAGATAGATAGATAGATAGATAGATAGATAGATAGATAGATAGATAGATAGATAGATAGATAGATAGATAGATAGATAGACATACAGACATACATACAGATAGATAGATAGATAGATAGATAGATAGATAGATAGATAGATAGATAGATAGATAGATAGATAGACAGATAGGACAGACAGAGACAGACAGATTAGACATAACAGATATAGATAGATAGATAAGATTAGATAGATTAGATGATAGATAGATAGATAATAGATAGATAGATAGATAGATAGATAGATAGATAGATAGATAGATAGATAGATAGATAGATAGATAGATAGATAGATAGATAGATAGATAGATAGATAGATAGATAGATAGATAGATAGATAGATAGATAGATAGACAGACAGACAGACAGACAGACAGACAGACAGACAGACATGGACAGACAGACAGACAGACATACAGATAGATAGATAGATAGATAGATAGATAGATAGATAGATAGATAGATAGATAGATAGATAGATAGATAGATAGATAGATAGATAGATAGATAGACAGACAGACAGACAGACAGACAGACAGACAGACAGACAGACAGACAGACATATAGATAGACAGATATATAGAGATAGATAGATAGATAGATATAGATAGATAGATAGATAGATAGATAGATAGATAGATAGATAGACAGACAGGCAGGCAGGCAGACAGACAGATGGACAGACAGACAGACAGACAGATAGATAGATAGATAGATAGATAGATAGATAGATAGATAGATATAGATAGATAGATAGATAGATAGATATAGATGATAGATAGACATAGATAGATAGACATACAGACATACATACATACAGATAGACAGATAGATAGATAGATAGATAGATAGATACACAGACATACAGACATACAGATAGATAGACATATAGATAGATAGATAGATAGACAGACAGATGTTATGAGGCGGCATCAATCATTAAACACTATATACTATATACACACAGAAATGGATTGGTGTCTTGCATCATTCTGTACAAATTCTACCGACGTTTATAAATAAGTGGCTTCTAAAATTCTCCAAAAAAAAAACGCCAGATCGCGACACTGTGATCCCGATTTCTACACTCGTTTATTTAACGTGAACAATAACACATTAAATAAACATGTCACATTTATATGCATGCGTGTATGAGCAAGCTTTCTTATTCAAATTAGAATACACACACACACACACACACACACACACACACACACATTCACATGAGCATTCACACCTGGGGCAGTGCAGTCACTTCTAGCACAATGCTTTTCCAAAGTGTGAACACACACACACACACACACACACACACACACACAGACTTATTGAGAGACTCCAGTCAGACAATAAGCCAAACTCTGTATCAAACGCAGAGGGAACCCTGGAGCATCAACACTACAGCCCTGGACCGATTTGAAACATAACGCGGATTCTCAGGTTCCTGCATCGCAATCGCTCGCTCGGCTTCTCTGCCAATAATTACAAACGTGTTCTTTCATGAAATTGTGAAGAATTGATGCACGCACGTGCAACATAAAATCACCTTCACATCCCTCAATCGCGTGTGAACACGGCGCAGTCGATGCGCTTTATGTATTTTGCATTAAAGGCGTGTTCGGAATAGACATTTCCAATGTACCATAAATGAATACGTTTCATGTCTGTTATACTGTAAATAACTGGATAATTATATACATTTCTCCCAAAAGCTCTCCCTTTAATAATATTATTGATTATTTCATATTTATTTTACACTTTAAATGATTTTTGTAATATGAATTTCTTGTTAATTACAATGTTATTGGTTTAGTGTAAAATATGGGACGTGGCTCCTTTAAGAATTGTGTTCCGGTTCCATATAAACTGGTGATACGGGGGGGTGGTGTTTAGGTTATACGGAAGCGCTTTATTGCGTTCAGTAAAAATGCGCTTTATTGCAGTAATACGGATTTGGGAATGCGATGCGCTTGCGTAAGGTTCCGTACGGTAATATACGCTAATATAGTGAGGAGATCGTACCTGTTGTGAATGCGCAGCTAGGGGGCGTCATTCGGGGGTGAAATTTAGGAAACAACTTAACACTTAAATTGCCATTAATAACAATTAATAATAATGGATTTTAAGCCCCCGTCTCGGCCATGTGTGTGTGGAGTTTGTGCATGTTCTCCCCGTGCCTCAGGGGGTTTTTCTCCGGGTTCTCCGGTTTCCTTCCCCGGTCCAAAAACATGCACGGTAGGTTGATTGGCACCTTGGAAAATTGTCCCTAGTGTATGAATGTGTGTGTGTGTGTGTGTGTGTGTGTGTGTCCTGTTTGATGAGTGGGTTGGCATTCATCCAGGGTGTATCCTGCCTTAATGCCCATAGACGCCTGAGATAGGCACAGACTCCCCGTGACCCGAGGGAAGATCGGATAAAGCGCTAGAAGATGAATGAATAGATTTAAAGCCACATCCAATATGAGGCGGGGGAGGAGGATGTAGCTCAGTGGTCTAAGGCGCTGGGCTGTTGATCGGAAGATCCGGGTTCGAGCCCCGGTATGGCCAAGCTGTCACCCTTGGGTCCTTGAGCAAGACCCTTAACCCTCTGTGCTCCAGGGGGGCACGTATCATGGCGCTACCCTGCGCTCTGACCCCAGCTACCAACATCAATCTGGCTGGGATATGCGAAGAAAGAATTTCACTGTGCTGTGATGTATATGTGACCAATAAAGGCTATTCTATTCTATTCTAAACATCCCGGTTGTTTTCTTTCCTTTGGGAAAAGCGTCCCTCTGAGTGGTTAAATGTTGTCCAACCCTTGTTGTATGCAGCGTACAGCAAAAATCCACCCACGACTTACTAAACAAAAACCCAGTTCATTTAATTACCCTGTCCAATCCCTTACAGCTCAGTGAACACACTGCACTCTGTCCCGCCACTCATTCCCGCATGGCTCACTTAAAATAGATGCAAATGTACTCAATGCTGACATGCTTTTTTTTTTTTTTTTCTTTTCTTCCGCATGCTCACCGATTCATTTCAGCTCAGGTTGGGAAATTGGTTTTAAACTGTTCTAATATAAATGAAGCGTACTGTATGCAGCTTTAGGTTAGAAGTGTGTTTTACTGGGTGTTATATTGTACAACAGTACAATATAACACCCGGGAAAACACACGATTTCCCAACCTGAGCTCACCGGATCTGAAATGAATCGGTGACCATGCGGAAGAAATTTATTTTACTCTGGAAATGATTCTTTTAATATGAATTTCTTGTTAATTTCAATGTTATTTTGTTTAGTGTTGGTTTGAAGTGTAAAATATGGGACGTGGCTCCTTTAAGAATTGTGTTCCGGTTGCTTTTCCATATAAACTGGTGATACGGTGTTTAGGTTATACGGAAGCGCTTTATTGCGTTCAGTAAAAATGCGCTTTATTGCAGTAATACGGATTTGGGAATGCGATGCGCTTGCGTAAGGTTCCGTACGGTAATATACGCTAATATAGTGAGGAGATCGTACCTGTTGTGAATGCGCAGCTAGGGGGCGTCATTCGGGGGGAAATTTGTTATTCAATCTCTCTCTCTCTCTCTTACTCTCTCTCTCTCTCTCTCTCTCTCCGGGCTTGTGTTTGAACATAGTGCTTGCAAAAGCCCAAAGAGACCATTTCTGACCCGGCCAAGCTGACGGTCCCAGGGGAGTCACTCAATGGATGCGTCTCCTCTCATGCTGATGGCAGTGGAACAGAAAAGCCGATAGTAACGAACGGCTCGTTCGGTGTGTACGAGTGTGTTAAAATGAATAATTCAAACCGTAATTTGTTGCTGTGTGATTTCTTTGTGTGTGTGTGTGTGTGTGTGTGTGTGTTGCATGGGTAAACACAAATCTAGCTTTTGCCTGTCATGGTGCGGAAAGAAATACCAGCTGAAGTGCTTTTATCTTTTTTTTTTATTTGTAATTTATATGCACATAATGTTTGCACACACAAAATGGAAAGTGCTGATGAGACGTTTTTTTTCTCTCAGTGCTTTTCATTTCATTTCATTCATTCATTCATTCATTCATCTTCTAGCGCTTTATCCGATCTTCCCTCGGGTCACGGGGAGTCTGTGTCTATCTCAGGCGTCTATGGGTATTAAGGCAGGATACACCCTAGGATGGAAGGCCGCCACATCACACACACACACACACACACACACATTCACACACACATTCACACACTAGGGACAATTTTCCAAGGTGCCAATCAACCTACCGTGCATGTTTTTGGACCGGGGGAGGAAACCGGAGAACCCGGAGAAAAACCCCCTGAGGCACGGGGAGAACATGCACAAACTCCACACACACATGGCCGAGACGGGAATCGAACCCCGACCCTGGTGGTGTGAGGCGGCCGTGCTAACCACTAAGCCACCGTGCCCCCCCCCCAACATTATCTATTATAATTATAGATTATAATACTTCATAATTGCACATAACGATTCGTATGGCTCTCTGGGTAAAATGACGGGGAAAAAAGCAAGTGCATGCCGAACTACAACAAATAACGCAAAAGCATCGCAAAATGCACAGGGCACAGAAATGAGTAATTACCTCTCGACTCGAGTCTTCTGGTCCCAATCGTTTGTCAAATGACTCCCATAGACACTGTGCACTGTTTCTGGGAGTCACATGACATATGAACGAACGAACGACTCGGATTAGGAGACTCATGAGCTGAATCGTTCACTTCTGTTTCCTATGTAACGCACCGCATAACGCCTATGGGAGTCACATGACGAAACGAACGAACGAACGATTCGGACCAGACGAAATGAGAGGAATCATAATATGTTCTTTTAGCTGCATTGTAATAGTTTCATTACTGTCACTATAGTCAAAATGTGTGTCCTTTATGTACACGTGAAAATGTGCCATTTTAATTTTCATTTCGGATCAAAAGAGCCAAATGAAAAAGATTCGTTCATTTTGACGAACCAGATTCAAAGAAACGAGTCACGAAAAGGATCCAAACTTCGCATCACTAATAAACACTAATAAACATTTACCGTAAATTTCGGACTATAAGCCGCTACTTTTTTCCTAGGTTTTGAACCATGCGGCTAATAATAAGGTGCGGCTATTCTGCAGATTTTTTCCCGACCGCTAGGGGCTCTAACCGGAATTAGAATCAAAACTAACACAAAATAAATGCAAAGAAGAAGAATGCGCTAGTTCCTCTTTAGCAGATATAAGTGGGTAGAAGCGGATAGAAGGAGGACAAACTCTATCTTTACAAGGTTAAGGTGACGTGATTTCACACACAGGAGAAATGAAGATAAATACTGTAAATAGCGCTTATTTTCTCTTGGTTCTGTCCCGTTTTAATCAGTAACGTTTTCTCTCTCTTTCCTCCCCCGCTCTCCCCCCCCACACACACACACACACACACACACGCACGCACACAGACACACACACACACACACACACACACACACACACACACACACACACACACACACACACACACACACACACACACAGACATGCACACGCACAAATCAGCCAAAGTTGTTCTTGATTTTCCCTCTCCCGATATAAGCCCGGTTCACCCTACAATCCCCGTCCGGGCTCGTAGCACATACCTAGTGTCGCGGACACGGACGCTCGATATATGTTTATGCCTAACCTTTGTCTCCGGTACTCCCGGTACCACGGCGCGCAGAGCGCAAGGCTCCCTAGCCTGTCTGGCCGCTCCGTATGAGCGGCGTCTCCTGAGTTCTTTATTCTAATAAATCCTGTTTTGTATGAATTCCGGATCTCCGCGTCTCTGTGCAGCGTCCACCGTTACACCGTGTTAAAATACAGGTTAGGAAAGGATCTATTTAGGTACATACATGTACATTTACAATTCAATTCAAGCGGAAGCGGATGCGGCTTGTATGCAGGTGCGGCTTATTTATTATTATTATTATTTTTGCAGGTGCGGATGCGGTTATATGCAGGTGCGCTTTATAGTCCGGAATTTACGGTATACATAGAAATAATAACTAAATAAATAAATAGAAATGAATGCATTGTATTATATTTCACATCAACGTTTTTAAGAAAAGACATCAATAGAATTATTTATATACCATCGAATGGTAAAGTAGATTTTAGCACAGGGTATTTATAAGAAATATAAATAAATAAATAAATAAATAAATATAGAGACCGATAGATATATGCATGTGTTTAAATCTTAAGAGTGCTATTAATGCGTGTGTGCGTGTGTGTGTGTGCGTGTGTGAGTGTGTGTGTGTGTGTGTGTGTGTGTGTGTGTGTGTGTACAACCTTTTGATTCACTTTTGGCCGTAGGTTCAATTGCAATGCTGAACCGATCCTGTCGTTAGTCTTTGAAGTCGTCGTACATTTCATCTCCTGCCCCACAACCCCCACCCCCCCTCCACCCCCCCCCCCCATTGCCCCCCCCCCCGCCCTCCCCACCCCCCCCCCCCCGCCACCCCCACCCCCCCCCCCCCCCCCCTCGCTACACGCTCACACACACACTTACTCATCGTCTGCTCCCCTCGTCTGTCCTCGTTCTTTTACTTTCTTTCGTGCACTGCCAAAAAAAAAAAACCAACAACTCTATTTTTGAAAATTTGCTTGCATAACATTAGGGGTAAACGATGTACCTAAATGCCACAAATAACAATCATTTCTCTTGAAATGAAAATGATCTCGGCCCTTCTTTACGTCTCTCTATCGCTCTCTCTCTCTCTATCACTCTCCTCTCCATCTCACTCACTCGCTCTCTTGCATAATGGTGATTCCCTGACAGCATTCTTATGTCACCATAAGCAGCTCGATCGAATCTGTCCTCACAGATCAGCTCATTTCTGTACCTAGTTTCTTCCAAACATTATTAGGAGACACACACACACACACACACACACACACACACACACACACACACACACACACACACACACACACACCACACACACACACACACACTGACTATTTGCTCGACACAGATATACAATCTTGCTGTATTCACAAGTTTGCATTAAGATGGTTACTGCATCTATTGCGCTTATTCATTCATTCGTTTATTTATTTATTTATTTATCTATTTATCTATTTATCTATCTATCTATCTATCTATTTATTTATAACTGTCACAAATCGAAATGGGAGCAACAAGAAAAAAATCAGATAAAATGTCACGGCACATGCTGGATGGATGGATGGATGGATGGATGGATGGATGGATAGATAGACAGATAGATAGATAGATGGACAGATGAACTGGTGTCAGTCATAAATTGAAATGGGAGAAAACAGGAAAGTCAGATAAAATGTCACACACATGCTGTAAGACGAGTTAGTGTGCAGGTTTGTTTACTGTTTGTGAAACATTAATATTGTGTTTGTTGTGTAAAACAGAATGACGAGTCGTATCCTGTTTACTTACTGCGAGTCAACACAAACAAACACTATAGATCGTAATACATTCATATACATACCAGACAGACAGACAGACAGACAGACAGACAGATAGATAGATAGATAGATAGATAGATAGACAGACAACAGAGTAGGTAGATAGTTATAGATAGATAGATAGATAGATAATAGATAGATACGATAACCTAGACAGACAGACAGACAGACCAGATAGATCAGATATGACCGACATAGTAGGTAGATAGTTAGATAGATATATAGATAGATAGATAGATAGATAGATAGACAGACAGACAGACAGACAGACAGACAGATAGATAGATAGATAGATAGACAGACAGACAGACAGATAGATAGATAGATAGATAGATAGATAGATAGATAGATAGACAGACATAGACGACAGATAGATAGATCAGATAGATAGATAGATAGATAGATATATAGATAGATAGATAGATAGACACAGTAGACAGTAGATAGTAGATAGCAGACATA
>JACRUU010000016.1:5512089-5532089 GCA_030449085.1 Kryptopterus vitreolus
TGTCGAATTCATGCGTCTTTCCGTGGCGCGCTTATTCAGCGCACGAGTCGAGCATTTAAAATAAATAAATAAATAAAAATAAATCAAAATGATAGGGGGGCACGGTGATTTAGTGGGTAGCACGTTCGCCTCACACCTCCAGGGTCCCGGGGGTTCGACCAGGGGTTCGGCCATGTGTGTGTGGAGTTTGTGCATGTTCTCCCCGTGTCTCAGGGGTTTTTTCTCCGGGTTCTCCGGTTTCCTCCCCCGGTCCAAAAACATGCACGGTAGGTTGGAAAATTGTCCCTAGTGTATGAATGTGTGTGTGTGTGTGTGTGTGTGTGTGATGGGTTGGCATTCCATCCAGGGTGTATCCTGCCTTAATGCCCATAAACGCCTGAGATAGGCACAGACTCCCCGTGACCCCGATCACATTCCCACTTACTGACTTTACGTTTACAGCATTTGGCAGACTTACGAATGAGCAATTGAGGAGCTAAGGGCCTTGCTCAAGGGCCCACTAATTCCAGCTTGGTGGTGGTGGTGATGGGATTCGAACCATGTCTTAACCACTGAGCAACCACCTCCCGACTTCTTCCACGTTATTACAAGACAGGGAAGGCGTTAAAAGCAAAAGTGCTTGCATTGGTTATATAATTGTTTACCAACATGCTATAAAGATTAGTGTGGCGTTGTTGGGACTTTTAAAACGAAGCGATTTTTCCTGTCTCTCATTTCTTGTGCGTTTATTCTGCTTTATTGCATTTTAGCTCGTCCCCGTGAGGGAAGAATGCACGGAAGAGAAACAGCCATCGTGAGCAGGAATGAGATGGGGGTGGATTTAACAAGAAGAAGAAGAAGAAGAAGAAGAAGAAGAAGAAGGGATAGGCATGGAAGAGTAAAGAGATGGAGGAGATGCAGGGCCGGTATCACATGTATCACAGAGCTGATTATGAACTATTATCACGTTTACATTTACAGCATTTTGGCAGATGCTCTTATCCAGAGCCACCTACAACTAAGCAATTGAGGGTTAAGGGTTACGTGTTCAAGGGCTCCCACTAGTGGCAGCTTGGTGGTGGTGGCCCAACTTAACCACTGGGCTACACACCGCCACCTCATCACAAACCAAAACGCATTCATCCAATCACACACTAGAGCTGACGGTCTTGCGGTTTCTCTGACCAATCCGAAGAGCTCGTTTCCAAAAGGGGGCGGAGTTTCATCAGTAATCTTGCACGTTCAACAAGACAAACCTACAAACAGGTACAAATAACGCACACCTTTTCCCCTCTGTATAGAAATTTTGATACGCTGATTCGCCCAGCTCTAGTACACACTCCCTCCATCCCTCCCTCCCTCCTATTGGTTTTAGCGGCGTGAACTCGATGCATTCCGGCGTCGGCGGTCTGTAAGATGTGCTTGGGATCTGTAAGTCAGACTCTCAGTCAGCGGGGTTTGCACTATCCTTTCTCCTCCCCGTGAGATCCCTGCGGCGCGGAGCTCATCTAGTGCCGATGCTATCTTCGCCATGCGGCGGCGCGGGATTGGTCGCCCCTCTGAAACCGCGAGCAGGATCACGCTTGGGAACGCTGGAAGATCCGAGGCTAAAGTGTAGGAATCTCCACGGGAAGCTATTTCAAAGAAGCAATCAAACAATAAACAAGTTTCACCTGCCTAATGGATTGGAAACGGATACGTTGACTCCCATTGGCTCATCCGGATCGCCCAATCACACGACTGGGAGTTTTTAGGAGAGTCAGGTTCAAAGTATCAAGGACAAGCAAACTGAGCTGGGGTTACTGAGGGGAAGGAAAACAAAAGGCTAACCTAGCACTAACACACACACACACAGACACACACACAGGCACGCACACATGCACAAAATACAACCACGGCCATTACCTTTATAACACACACACACACACACACACATCATCTTTCCATTAGCTGTACACCATATACATCATTTATAAGAATATGAACAGTAATGGAATTAATGAGAAGGAACCAAGTAGTGAACATTACGGATACTATAGGGATGGAAAAGAGAGAGAGAGAGATGTTGTGATCCATTTAAAGGCCACGGTAATGGTCTCATTTCGTAAACACCTCATTTGAAATAAACAATGACCTTTATGAAGGGAAAAAGAGGTATTAGAGGGAAACGCGTAAAGGTCAGGTCAGAAGAAAAGTGTAAGACGAATTTGACCTGAAATGAGAAGAAGCAACAATCACACTGTTTCATGACTCAGAAGATGCAGACCCGTGTGCCGTGGTGACTATATGTTCGTACCAGACACCATAAAGTCTTGCAAAATGTGTATATATATATATATATATATATATATATATATATATATATATTCATTCATTCATTCATCTTCTACCACTTTATCCGATCTTCCCTCTGGTCACGGGGAGTCTGTGTCTCTATCTCAGGCGTCTATGGGCATTAAGGATGCAGGATACACCCTGGATGGAATGCCAACCAATCACAGGACACACACACACACACACACACACACACACATTCATACACTAGGGACAATTTTCCAAAGGTGCCAATCAAAGCTACCGTGCATGTTTTTGGATCGGGGGAGGAAACCGGAGAACCCGGAGAAAAACCCCCTGAGGCACGGGGAGAACATGCACAAACTCCACACACACACATGGCCGAGAGACGGGGAATCGAACCCGGACCCTGCTGCTCAGGTGCTCGTTCAGGCTCTCGTCATCTCGAGACGGGACTTCTGTAACTCTCTGCTGGCAGACCTCAGAACTCCATTCGTCCATTGCAAAATCTGTGAAATCCTCTCACAACCCCCCCCCCCCCCCCCCCCCACCACCCCCCCACCCACCACTGCTCTCGCACCACTGGCGTCTTGTATCTTCTCTCACGCATCACATTCCAAACACTTGCCTATAAACACCAAACATGGATCTGCACCTTCATCCCTCAGAAATCCCCTCATCACCTCCCGTACCTGCACCTTCGCTGCCTGAGAGCGTCTCGCACTGCTCGCCTGCTTCCACCTTCTCTCAGGGGAAGAGCTAAAGATCAGCTCAAGGCTCTTCTTCTCTGTTCCGGTGGTGGAATGAACTTCCCCTGGACGTCCCAACGACAACAACAACAACTGCATCTTCAAAAGCACCACTGAAGACCTCGATCTCTTCCAACCTTTTTTTCAGTATGAAAGTGCCATCATGCGTTTTTATAATGCACAACATCTGTGTGACGGCGACGGGGTGTTATATGTGTGTGTGTGTGTGTGTGTGTGTGTGTGTGTGTGTGTGTAAACTGGAGCTCTTCTTTTCACCAAAGCTCCCTCGCAGAGGAAGTATCACTGATGTGTATATTACTACACCGCATCACTAACAGATTCAAGTAAATCGGCTTAAAGAACTAATTCATTCACACTGTTTTTCTCATTAGCGGAAGTGTGTGTGTGTGTGTGTGTGTGTGTGTGTGTGTGTGCACGATTAGGAATTATTAGCACAGGCTTCAACACATTACGTTCTGCCATTTCTTGTACTGTACGTGTGTGTGTGTGTGTATGTGTGTGTGTGATTTGCGTATATACGTGTGATATGATGCACCCTGCTCTAAGGTTGACTAACATATAGGGCAAAACTACCCTTGAATTATTATGCTTGAATCCCCAAGCAGCAAAAGCCGTATTTCCTATTAAATGACACCCAGTACATCAGCTCGTGTTCATTCATCACGGTATGCATAAATCAGAGCCTGTTGATGCAGTACTGCATGCATTAAATCTTTCAGCGCTCACCAGACAAGATTGATTTGCTGCATGGGCATGTTTCACAACAAGACAACGCCACCCTGGAGGGAAGAAATGGATGTATCTACGGTGCAGGTGTTACATGAGATCAAGCATTTACGAAACCATAAAAGAAGCGCACTCACACTAGTTTGCAGCCATATATATATATATATATATATATATATATATATATATATATATATGCAAATGATGTGAGTGCGCTTCTTTTATGGTATATATATATATATATATATATATATATATATATATATATATATACTATTATTATACGATATATCGTATGGATTAGAAACCTCCTCCTCACCGCAGAGCAGCTGCATCCAGGCGCACGTCTTGTACACGGTGGCGGTGTTGCAGAAGAAGAAAAGCGCCATGCAGGCGATGCAGCTCAGGATGAGCACCATGGAGAGCAGCACGAAGAAGAAGGCGGCCTTGAAGGCGCCCGATGGCATGGAGCTCAAGTCGGAGAAGGTGCCCCGGCAGCTGAGCTCGCGGTTCGAACTCCCCTCGCCCATGCAGTAGTGGAAGAGGCCGAAGTAGCCGGCGTACGGCGTGTTCACGCTGTCGCCTATCCAGTAGGGCTGGATGAACACCACCACGTTGATGATGGCGAAACAGATGGTAAAGATGGCCCACAGCACGCCGATGGCCCGCGAGTTGCGCATGTAGTTGTCGTGATAGAGCTTGGAGGCTTCTTGCGAAGGCAGCATGATTTAAGGTTTCTTGATCCCCCCCCCCCCACTTATCTCTATATCTCTCTTTCCCTCTCTCTCTCTCTCTCTCTCTCTTTCTGTCCGTCTATGCTTTTAGCACTCCACCTTTGATACGTTTTCTCCTACGTGTATATATATATATATATATATAGGTGTATACACCCCCCCCCCCTTTAGATCTACCCTGCTGGATTCCCTCAAAAAATGCGTATCCGGGGGTCGCCGACAAAAAAGATAAGATCAGAAGTCCAACTCGAATGCATCCACGTTGCTGTCTGGTATTTGTCCTACATCACAAACGATCATCACATTATTTGGGGGGGGGTGTTTTAGTGATGCCCAGTGTGGGGGGGAGATGAACAAAAATGATGTATATCCTAGTCCTTTCCTCCTCCTCCGCGTTCAGTGTAAATAAACAGCGCAAACGACAGAACTCACATTGCCAAATAAAAAAAGAAAGAAAGAAAAAGAAGAAAAAAAAGAAAAAAAAATAGAGGGATCTTCTCAGTAATGTTGATCAGAGCAGATCAGGCGTGCCGGTGCTGTACCTGTGCTCGCTCCGGATCCCATTCGATCGGACGCGTTCGCAGGACGCGGGGTGGATTGAAAGCTGGCCGCGGACTCACGCAGCACGGCAGCGCTGGCGCCGGGCGTCGCGCATTCTCGCTCTCGCACCGGATAACGACTCGAGAGGGCGAAGAATGGCGAATGGCGATGTACACACCGAGGATGCCAGAAATCCGCTTTGGCGATGCTTCCTTCTTCCTCCCTCTCCTCCTCCTCCTAGCCACACACCACACCACACACACACACACACACACACACACAACACACGTTTTCCCGTTGACCTCCTCCCCCTCCTCTTTCGAGCGTGCGTCTCTCCACTGCGCGCTCCACAGTCACCGGCCCGGCGCGCACCCGCGTTATGGGAGATATAATATAAACAGAAATTACTATTATAATTATTATTATTATATATTATATATTATAATTAGCGTTGCGTTGAAACACTTCAGATTCGAGTCCTTTCCAAAAAGTCGGCACGAAATTAAATACGATATTTCATTGTTTTTCTTTCATTTCCTTAAGATAGGAAAAAAAACAAACCTGCTCCAGCATGATAAGGCACCTACACACAACCTATACCCCATGAAGATATCGGTTACAAACATTTGGAGGACTGGAGGATCTTGATATAGAGTTGTAGTACTTGATTTTACCCTTGTGACTGAATGTGCGCAAATCTGCACCATCACACTCAAAAGGCTTTCCAGAAGATATTTTGCAAAACAAGGGTATAAAAGTATATAATAAGGATGTTCAAAAAAGCACATGGAATATAATCATCAGATGTCCACATACTTTTGCCCATAGACTGTATATATATCTATATATAACGGGTCTATGTATACAATATATATATACACATTTTTTTAAATTAAATAGTTTTCTTTTTAGCTGTCTATATTATATATATTCCACAAAGTCCACATACGTTTATCCATAAACGGTATATATATATATATATATATATATATATATATATATATATATATGAGAGAGAGATAGATATATAGATATATATTGTCTATATATAATAATATACATATACATATTATTATTTTTACCTTTGTTTTACTTTTTAGCTGTCTATATTCTATATATTCACCAAAGTCTCGTTTTAGGACCTGTGCAGTACGCTGAATCCAGAAAATGTGCACACCAGAGTAAAACCCTGTCCCTCCATTAAACTGGAATTCATGTCCATCATATCAAAATGCTGGAGTGTAGTGATTTTTTAGCATGTATTGAAGTAGCCCACTCAAAAATGCCCAGCTATAAGCTGAAGAAATGGCATTTTGGTATATTTTTAAAACAATATGTCAGACAGGACAAGGATCCAAGTTTGGCTGCTTATGTCAGTGGAGTCCATTTGTGAAGGAAGTGGAGGAGAAGCACTCAGACTGGTCTCTCGAAACTCGTAGTTTTCAAAGCTATTATGCAAATAGGTCCAATGTTCACATGGGGTCCAATGTACAGCGGACCATTAAGCGCGAAACGTTTAAAAAAACCTTAACATAATGTAGCCGGTCAGCATACACTGAAACACTTCTTTTAGTTTTTAGAATTTTGTATTTGCTGTGAACGTGTCTGAATCATTTCGCAAAATGTACGATGTGATTTCCATACTAGATTAACATAAATACGACATAGATGATTATGAAGCGACAAGTTACCGAGTGAGCGTTATTAACACTTCTCAGGCCTTTCTCACTTCTTCTCATTGCATTCCTGCCAGCACAAACCTCTTTTTTAATGTTAAGGTTTAATGTAGGCTGTAATTATCTTTATATTAATAATAATAATAATAATAATAATAATAATAATAGGGGCACGGTGGCTTAGTGGTTATACGTTCGGTTAGCACCGCCAGGATTCGGGTTCTTTCCCATCTCGGCCATGTGTGTGTGGAGTTTGCATGTTCTCCCCGTGCCTCAGGGGTTTTTTTCTCGGGTTCTCCGGTTTCCTCCCGGTCCAAAAACATGCACGGTAGGTTGAATTGGCACCTGGCGAGCCTGGAAAATTGTCCCTAGTGTACGAATGTGTGTGTGAATGTGCGTGTGTGTGCCCTGGGATGGGTTGGCATTCCATCCAGGGTGTATCCTGCCTTAATGCCCATAGACGCCTGAGATAGGCACAGGCTCCCCGTGACCCAAGAAGATCGGATATAGCGGTAGAAGATGAAGATGAAGATGAATGAATAATAATAATTGATATACTAGGTCACACTTAGTCAACATAATTCAATGGGCACTGAAAGCATTCATTCATTCAGTCATCTTCTACCGCTTTATTTGATCTTCCCTCGGGTCACGGGGAGTCTGTTCCTATCTCAGGCGTCTATGGGCATTAAGGCAGGATACACCCTGGATGGAATGCCAACCCATCGCAGGGCACACAACACACACACACACACACACACACATTCACACACTAGGGACAATTTTCCAAGGTGCCAATCCACCTAGGTGCCGACCGTGCATGTTTTTGGACCGGGGGAGGAAAGGAAGGACCGGAGGAGGAAACCGGAGAACCCGGAGAAAAAACCTCCTGAGGCACGGGGAGAACATGCACAAACTCCACACACACATGGCCGAGATGGGACTAGAACCCGGACCCTGGCGGTGTGAGGCGAATGTGCTAACCACAAAGCCACCGTGGCCCCCACTATAATGCTTAATAATGCTATTTATCTTTCTGCACGATGAACACGTTTGTTTTATTTTTGTGTTTATTTATTTACATATTATGTGACTATAACGTGTACTAGACGCCGTGATTGACAGAGTGACGTCGACGATGAGGAAGGGCCGATCACGTGATTCGCCCCGGTTTCCTGTTTACTACTCACCGCCGTTGCATGTCTGGATCTCGGATTGCAACCTCGGAGCAGCCGGGCGGTTATTTTTTTCCTGCAGGCGGTCCACAGTCGCTTTCTTGCGGGTGGTTTATGGCCCCGAGAGGCCCCTCCGACACGGCAAAACACATGAGATTATCCTGGCAGAACTGACTTTCTAATGGCACAATGAAGACGTGACATTGTAGAACGTGAGTAGGCCCGGAATCCTGGGGATTTCCTAAAGCGAGGTCCCGGGGCTTGGAGGTTTTGTCGGCGGGCAGGGAATGTTTACTCGGGGGAGACTAATGAGTACAGCTGAAGCGTCGTGCTCAAGCAAAGCCGCGGTCGTGTGGTCTGAACGGACATATTTGCTAGTTTTCTAGCTTTGCTTTGGACTGGTGTGTGTGTGTGTGTGTGTGTGTGTGTGTGTGTGTGTGTGTTTTGTGTTTTTGGTTCGCTGTCACCGAGTCTCGGGTTAACTAGCTCGCCCGGGCTAGTTAGCGGACCCACAGTAGTGTAATCGAGGGTTCAGCTCGCCGGTACCCTGAACTCTCGACGCCTCCCCGGCTCCGGCCCCTTAAAGCGGGCGGTGAGGAAGAAGCTGGCCGGGAAGGGATGGCCTGGAGGCGGCTCCCGGGCTCACGGAGCGGCGCTGTTTGAGGGAGGTCGAGTTCGCATCGAGCACGAGGCGACGGGCCGCGGCATGATGATGGCCACCGGCAGCCTGAGCGCATCCGGGGCGACGGCGCGCAAGAGCGAGGACATCGCGGATCTGATCGACCTGTTTTCCAAGACCCAGTACAGAGCGAAGGAGGTTACACCTCGGGTAAGAGGACGGAATCAAGGTCCACACACACACACACACACACACACACACACACACACACACAAGCAATCCTCAAATCAACGCTTATCTATTTAAAGATTGCCATAAAGATCAACATAAACTGACATTGATCCCAGACCGAAGTGTCTATAGATAACACTCGTAATGACAAGTGTAAAAATACACACACACACACACACACACACACACACACACACACACACACACTATACATGACCCACTTCATACCAGCATAAAGATATATAGAGTGTGGTTAACACCCAATTATACCATTTACACACTTGGTACCATCAGTCACAAGTGTGTGTGTGTGTGTGTGTGTGTGTGTGTGTGTGTGTGTGTTTTTGCACATGACACAACAAGTAAATATTCCTCTTGGTGAAGAAAAGGTCAGGGTAATCATGTGGCCACTTTCCATCAGGAGCAGGATCATTGGGCTTTTTCATTGGGTGTTATTAATATCGTTTTTTTTGTTGACTTTATTTTGCATTTAGAATTTATAAGCTTTACTGTAAACAAAAACAAAAAGCTGATTTCAGGATTATGTCACGAACGCTTCTTACTTTCTTAAATGAATTTGTGTAGATGCCTGCGAGTGAGTGCAAATGTCCTACACGACAATTCCCTGTGTGTGTGTGTGTGTGTGTGTGTTGTGTTTGATCCTCGTGGTCGTTCACAGATGGAGAGAATAGAGAAGCGATGCCTGGAACTGTTCGGCCGTGACTACAAGTACAGCGTGATTCAGAACAGCAACGGCGAGGTTTGCGGTCACTACCCGCGTCACATCGTTTACCTGGAGTACGAATGCACAGAGACCAATAAAGAAAGGTAACGACGCCTCGGAATATCCTAGGCAATGTACGGAGGCAAATGTAACGGACATGACTCGTATGTGTAATAGAAAACAGAAAGAAAATAAAAAAATGTTTTTCCTCCTTTACTATAGGTTTGTTTTTGTTCTATAAGTGCTATTATTCTATCTGCTGGGTCTCTGGTTTATAATAGAGACCCGAAAAACACGTCGTGAATCGAAACGTTTGCCGAATCTACTCTGAATCGTCGTACGTCGATGCGTAGGGGTGTATTTAGGAGTACAGCTGATTTGGTGGTCATGAAAAGTGCGTTTTTGGCAAGTAGAACACGTTTGAATTGTTTTCAACGTCGCACACTAATACAGAAGGCATCCATAGTATGAAAACACTGTATATTATATTATTTTAGATTTTATAATAGAAAAATGAGATTGTTGTGAGTAGATCAATTTTTTTATTTTCTCGTGGAATAGTTTCAGGAAATAATGATATGCAACTTTTCTTCTTGTCCCAATGCGCTATAAAACTCTATTAGCTATTTGAAGGAACGCTTCAGAACGTTTTAATAACAGTGTATACGTATACTCCCAGGGTTATGTTCCCGTCATGACATCGATACTGCTCCTGCTCGGGAGAAAAAAACAAATCGCTATTATTATTATTATATCGACAGGGTTTGTGGTTTACTGTTTCGTAACGTTATCTGAGAGTTAACATCTGGTTTTGGATGAAACCAAGAACTAGCTGTCGAACATCGATCATTCAATTTGCAACAGTAGCATCGTTTTCCTTCCTTACGACTGACTAGTAATCAGTAATAATAAATAAATAAATTTAACTTTAAAAGCTAAAAGCATGTTCATAGAAGAAGAAAAAAAAAAAAAAAAAAAAAAAAAAATATATATATATATATATATATATATATAAAAGCATGTTGGAGAGGGCACGGTGGTTTAGTGGTTAGCACGTTCGCCTCACACCGCCAGGATCCGGGTTCGATTCCCGTCTCGGTCATGTGTGTGTGGAGTTTGTGCATGTTTCTCCCCGTGCCTCAGGGGGTTTTTCTCCGGGTTCTCCGGTTTCCCCCGTTCCAAAAACATGCACGGTAGGTTGATTGGCACCTTGGAAAATTGTCCCTAGTGTATGAAGTGTGTGTGTGTGTGTGTGTGTGTCCTGTGTGTCCTGTGCGTGTGTGGATGGGTTGGCATTCCATCCAGGGTGTATCCTGCCTTAATGCCCATAGACGCCTGAGATAGGCACAGACTCCCCGTGACCCGAGGGAAGAATCGGATAAAGCGCTAGAAAATGAATGAATAAAAGCATGTTTATATAATGTCTATATACTAAGAAAATATATAAGCATGTTTATATAAAAATGTATATATTTAAAAAATATATATATATATATACATATAAATAAATAAAGAAATAAACATGCTCTCGGAACTATTTAAAATCGCACAGGCTTTATATATTCAAACGCACTAAAATCCAGTGGCATATCTCACACAGTAATGATGGTATATTTTCCTCTAATTATCATTTTTCGCCCATTTAATCATTGCATGTCAAAGTAAATTAATGGAGCATCATGTTAACTGATAAATTGATATAATAATAATAATAATAAATAAATAATAAATTATAATAGAGTTAGTTCAAGGAATCGTCACCGCCGGATATTGACCCGTCTATGCTGCAGCCCGGGTGTTGCCTGTGCGCATGGACAGTACGGCTAATCGAAGTGCATTGTAGGCACTTTTCGTAGGCTTTTTAAAATGTATTTACTTATTTATTTATTTTAATAAAAGGGTTTCGTTCAACTTCATCTCTAACATATGACCCCTTTTTACCCCCCCCCCCCCCTCCCCCTGTAGTTTCGAGAGTACAGTGCAGATCAACAAGTTGCAGGATCTGGTGAACCGCAGTAAGATGGCTCGATGTAGAGGAAGATTCGTCTGTCCAGTCATCCTCTACAATGGCAAGGTACAGTTACATGTACCTGAAAAGCAAGCAGGATGTTTATCGTAACATCACCACACACACACCACACACACACACACACACACACACACACACACACACACACATACACAAGACATCATCTTCTACCACTTTATCCAATCTTCACCTCGGGTCACGGGAGTCTGTGCCTATCTCAGGCGTCTATGTGCATTAAGGCAGGATACACCCTTGGATGGAATGCCAACAACCATCTCAACACACACCACACACACACCCACACCCACACACACACATTCACACATTCCATTCACCACATTCACACATTCATTACACACTAGGGACAATTTTCCAAAGGTGCCAATCAACCTACCGTGGGCATGTTTTTGTACCGGGGGAGGAAACCGGAGAACCCGGAGAAAAAAATGCCCCCGAGGCACGGGGAGAACATGCACAACTCCACACACACATGGCCGAGACGGGAATCGAACCCGGACCCTTGGGTGTGTTGAGGCGAACGTGCTAACCACTAAGCCACTGTGTGCCCTCTATACACAAGCATATTACAGTTAAACATATATATATTAAATATTATTAATATATATATATTAAATAGATAGCTACATATTACAGTCTAGTCTTTTTTTTTTTGTGTGTGTTTCATTTAGCTTTTGAGTGTAAATGTATATTTGGGCTCTGTTGTAGCACGTGTGCCGATCGTCCACGCTGGCAGGCTGGGGGGAATTATACGGACGCACTGGCTACAATTACATCTTCTCAGGTACAGTCTCTCTCTCTCTCTCTCTCTCTCCTTTTTCTCACCTTCCTACACTGTGTATTTCATCTAGTACGAGAGAATCACGCCAAAGACGCGTCCTTTTCTTATCTTTAAATAATGACAGGATCCAAAATGAAAATGCAGACGTCTCCCAACGATGTGGCTTTTATTTATTTATGTATTTATGTATTTATTTATTTATTTATTTGTTTTAACCCTGGTAATGCGAAGCGTGGATGGAAACTGAAAGCGGTATGAAAATGAATCCGTCATTGAGAGATTTGAAGTCGGGACGTCTAAATATATCCGTTACGATCGCAGCGCTTGGGCGTCACATGATACACTGCACATGTGAACAGCGCTGTTCGGGAACTGAAACTCACAAAGTCACAAGATCGAGATTGTGTGGTGATTTTTTTTTCTTTCTTTCTTTCCCCCCCTTCCCTCTCCCCCCCCCCCCCTTTTCTCCTCCGCAGGGGGTTCTGATGACACATGGGCAGAATCGGAAGAAGTCCCAGATGATGATTCTGCTGTCCGGTAAAAGCACTAAACACACATTATACAGATGATCTTTTTTATATTGCTGTTACAAAAATACAAATTGTGTTGTTTATTTAGTTGTTTGTCCAACATTGATAATTACAAACATTTTAAACCTTTCAACTCAAAATATATTATTTTAATTCGGAGTGTATAGGTAGTGTAAGTGTAGAGAGAAGTGTATAGGGTATAAGTGTATAATATATATATAGGGAGGAATTTATAGGGTATAAGTGTACAATATATAGGGAGGGCTGTATAGGGTATAAGTGTATAGTATGTAGGGAGGGATGTATATCGTATAATTGTATAGGTAGGAGTGTATAGGGTATAAGTCTAATCTCCTAGGGCTCTCTCCGGCGGACTTTCTCGGGTATATACTATCGTATCTCTCTCTCTCTATTCTCTATCTATCTCTCTATCTCCCCCTTCTCTCTATCCCCCTGTCTTCTATGTCGCGTCCTCTTTCTCCTGGGGTCTATAGTATATAGGGAATAATATGTAGGGAGGGATGTCTCGGGTCTCACGTGTCTACTCTCTCGGGGTCATAGTCTCATCGGGAGAGATGTCTCGGGTCAAGTGTCTAATACGGGGAGGTTCTCGGGTACCCGTGTCTCGTCCTCGGGAGGGCTGGTTATCAGGGTATCATTGTATCCTCGTCTCGGGCGGACCTTTCTAGCGTCTCCGTGTCTCGTCTCTCTCGGGGGTGTCTCGGGCCTACTCTGTCGGGAGGGCTTCTCCGGCTCCTCCTTGTCCGTGTCTACGGGCGGGATCTTCTCGGTGTCTCCTTGTCTCGTGCTCGGGCGGCTGTTCCTCTCGCTTTCTCCCGGGGGTCTCCGTGTCTCCTCCTCTCGTTCGGCGTTGATTTCTAGCGTCCGTTTGTCTTCGTCTCGGGGGGGTGTCATCGGGCCTCCTATTCGGGCTATAGTCTAGGCTCGGGGATCTCCTTGGGTATAATTGTCTCTCTCTCGGGCGGCAGTGTATAGGGTATAAGTGTATAGTATATAGGGAGGAATGTATAGGGTATAAGTGTATAGTATATAGATAGGGAGGGGTATAGGGATGTATAGGGATATATTGGATATAGCATTGTATAGGGAGTGTATAGGGTATATATAGGGAGGGATGTATCGGGAGTATAAGAGTGTATAGGGTATAAGTGTCTAATATATAGGGAGGAATTTATAGAGTATAAGTGTATAGTATATAGAGAGGCATGTATAAGTGTATAATATATAGGGAGGAATTTATAGGGTATAAGTGTAGTATATCAAGGTGTGAAACCGTGGGCTGTCAAATAAACTTTTTAAACAACAAAATACACAAATTTTAAAAGCTTTCCCCGTAAATTTTGATAATATTGTGTGCAGGATTATTGTTCTTTACAGAATATATACACACACACACACACACACACACACACACACGCGCGCGCATCACTTAATGTATATATTATTGTTATCAAGTAAATAACTGTCTTTTCATTTTATCAGAAGCGTGACATGGCATTTCTCCTTTGGACTTGTTTTCTACATTGTTTGCTTGTTTTCAAATATTTCCATTTAACTCGTTGTCCCCTGTACTAATCTTCCACTCTATTATTATTATTATTATTTATTTATTTATTATTTTTTACTATTTATTTTATTGCATTGCGTTCAGGAATGGCGATTCGCAGCTGTTTGATAAAGTGCGGGGTTCAGATATTAAGCTGCTGAAGTATTTGTCTGTGCGCTACATCTGTGACCTCATGGTGGAGAATAAGAAGGTTAAGTTTGGCCTCAAGTGAGTACAGTCCTAAGCGAATTCTCATGACCACACACACACACACACACACACACACACACAAGCTCATTGCTTCTTCAACAACTTTGTTTAGACTTAAAAATGATGTATATTTGTGCGATTTAACCTGTTTCTGTGTGGTGTGTTTTTTATTTGATTTTTGTGTATCTTCAGTGTTACCTCCTCTGAGAAGGTAGACAAGGCGCAGCGGTATGCGGACTTCACCTTGCTCTCCGTGCCTTACCCAGGTACCGTCTCCGTCTCCATGTGCAATTCCAACACGTGGTATTTGGCGGTCGAGTAGAAACCATGCTGTATTTTGTGTACTGCTTTCAGGGTGTGAGTTCTTTAAGGACTACAAAGACAGAGACTACACAGCAGAGGGACTGGTCTTCAACTGGAATCAGGTACAGTATGTCCTCCATGCATTCATGTTCCTTTACTATATTTAAGTTATTTAAGTGGTCCTGAATGTGGTTTTGCATCACAGACCAGGTGCACTGGGTGAGGGTTTGGGGGGAATGGGGGGGGTGGGCAATAACATGCATATTATTTTACTATTTGTGTGTGTGTGTGTGATATATATATATATATATATATATATATATATATATATATATATATATATATGTAATATATTATATAAGAATGTAATATTAATCATGATAACATTTGGAATTATCATCGTGTATTATCCAAGTGTTGAAACAAGTGTCATGGGTTTTTATGCGGTCTTTAAAAATAAACAAGTAAATAAAATATATACGGCAGAGACTGAAAAAGTCAATAAAATGGAAATAAAAATGTTCGTGTTTTTATTACGACTCTGAGGCCTGGCCCTGTATTAAGCAACACAATATTTAAGTTTATTTGTAAAGGATAAAAGAATATGTGAAGTACCGAAGAGCTTTTGTTTGTTTTAAAAAAAAATCGTTTTGTGAATTGGGTTCGGTAAAATATTCTGTATTCATCATTTTGCCACCAGGACTTTGTGGATGCTCCTTTGACAATCCCTGCATGCTTCACAAAAGAACCTGAACATCGACTGGAGTGAATATCAGGTAAACACACACTTATTATTATTATTATTATTATTATTATTATTATTATTATTATTATTATTATTATAATAACACATGAGCATTAAGTTCCACAGTCATGTTGTAGATTCCATGGCTGCACCTCAAGCATAGTTTGCTTCTAAAAATCGTACTGCCATCTGCTGGGCGATTATGAAACTACAAATCACTGATTGATGTCTGCACTGGTGCCTCTTATTTTATCCAAATACTATATATATATATATATATATATATATATATATATATATATATATATATATATATATATATATATATATATATAATATATATATATATATATATATATATAATAGGGGTACGGTGGCTTAGTGGTTAGCACGTTCGCCTCACACCTCCAGGGTCCGGGTTCGAATTCCCGTCTCGGCCATGTGTGTGTGTGGAGTTTGTGCATGTTCTCCCCGTGCCTCAGGGGTTTTTCTCCGGGTTCTCCGGTTTCCTCCCCCGGTCCAAAAACATGCACGGTAGGTTTGATTGGCACCTTGGAAAATTGTCCCTAGTGTATGAATGAGTGTGTGTGTGTGTGTGTGTGTGACCCTGTGATGGGTTGGCATTCCATCCAGGGTGTATCCTGCCTTAATGCCCATAGACGCCTGAGATAGGCACAGACTCCCCGTGACCCGAGGGAAGATATATATATATATATATAATATATATATATATATATATATAGATATATATATATATATATGTATATATATATATATATATATATATATATATATATATATATATATATATATTATATATATATATATATATATATATATGTATATTTAATGTATATATATGTATATATATCTATATATCTATGTATATAGATATAGATATATATAGATATGTTTGTGTGGTATGTGCTACTTGCTCTAACCTGAACGATCATTGACAGCACTGATGTTGAAAGTTATATTTTGTAAACCTTATTTATTTATTTATTTTTACAAATCTACAGCTAATACAGTGTATTAGAGCCAATATGAGATCAAAGAGTTTTTTTTAGCATGTCTTTGGAGGGTATTTTGCAGCACGGGATTCCCTCTAAAAGTGTATTTCTCATCTCCCCGATTAACGCCGGAGTATAACGACACATGCCGAGTCACCCGTTATTCACCCGTTTAACCCCGTCCTCCTGTTTCTCTCAGTCGTGGGACCTGGTGCAACAGACACAGAATTACCTGAAGCTGCTGCTGCACATCATCAACAGTGATGGTATTTACATATATTTACATATATTACATTCACTACATCTTCAACTATGTATTTATTTATTTATTTTTAACAGATAACCGTGTTAGATACCGTTTGTTCGGTGTGTAGAAAATGCACTCTGTTTATCACACACAAGATAGGATTGAGACGTGTGTGTGTGTGTGTGTGTGTGTGTGTGTGTTGCAGATGAAAGTGGTTTATTGGTGCACTGTATATCAGGGTGGGACAGAACTCCACTCTTTGTGTCACTCCTCAGACTCTCACTGTGGGCTGTAAGTATTTATTTCTATACCTCTCTCTCTCTCTCTCTCTCTCTCTCTCCTTTTCTTTTCTTTTGACGTGCTACCCTTGTCTTTTGTGTGTGTGTGTGTGTGTGTGTGTGTGTGTGTGTATCGTAAGCGCATTACATTTTCCCTACGCGCCTTCAGTTGTGTTTTCGGAATCACTTTCGAAATGTGAAGAAAATTTCCTTTGCGTAAGGTTGCGTTTTTTTTATTTATTTATTTATTTATTTATTTTGAACGTAGGACGGTGCTGTTCATGCAAGCCTGGAACCGGCCGAGATACTATATCTGACCATCGCCTATGACTGGTTCCTCTTTGGGTGAGCGCTGCCTGTCTGCTTCCTCGTTTGCAAATACATGCGAGTGTTTGCTCAGTTTATGCCATTGCTTTTCTAACAAACCAAAAAAAACCTCTAATTTACCACCATCATGCAATTAATGGGGGGGGGGCACGGTGGTTTAGTGGTTGGCACGTGGTTCGCCTCACACCGCCAGGGTCCGGGTTCGATTCCTGTCTTGGCCATGTGTGTGTGGAATTTGCATGTTCTCCCTGTGACTCAAGGGGTTTTTCTCCGGGTTCTCTGGTTTCCTCCCCCGGTCCAAAAACATGCACGGTAGGTTGAAACGAGTGTTAAAGAGTCAAACATTCATTCATTCATTCATTCATCTTCTAGCGCTTTATCCGATCTTCCCTCGGGTCACGGGGAGTCTGTGTCTATCTCAGGCGTCTATGGGCATTAAGGCAGGATACACCCTGGATGGAATGCCAACCCATCGAAGGGCACACACACACACACACACACACACACACACACACACACACTCACATTAGGGACAATTTTCCACTGTGCCAATCAACCTACCGTGCATGTTTTTGGACCGGGGGGAGGAAACCGGAGAAGAACCCCGAGAAAAAAAACCCCGAGCCCTGCAGGCGGGGGGCGAGAACATGCACAAACTCCACACACACATGGCCGAGACGGGAATCGAACCCGGACCCACCGTGCCGGAGTCGAACATGTGACGTTTTAATGATTGCGCCAAATACGTCTATGCACCAATAAACCCCAGATATTTGTTGCATTTTAATTTCTTATATGATTTTTTTTGCAGTCACATGCTGCCTGATCGTCTCTCTAAAGGGGAGGAAGTAAGTCTTTATTACAAATCTATAAATGTTTTCATTGTTTATTTTAGGTAATCCTGTTACTCACTTTTTTTTTTGTTTGTTTGTTTGTTTGTGTTTGTTTTTTTTTTTTTTTCCCCCTGCCAGATTTTCTTTTTTTGCTTCAATTTTTTGAAGCACATTGTGTCTGAGAATTTCTCAGTCATTAGGAAGCCGAGGTGAGTGTTTTTTTTTAACCCTTTGGCATGTATTGTTTTTTTAATGCATAATGCAATATGTTCATTATTATACGAGAATATAAATATTAATATTCTATTCATGAACCCGGTAGATAATGACCCTTGTTTATTGACGCTTGCAAAGTGCCTTCGTATCTAATTGCAACACGAACGTATGCAAATTTATTCACCTGTAAATAATATACATTATTTTTTGTGCTTTTTAGATTTTATCCGTACGGTCAAACTCGTGTGGTGTGTGTGTGTGTGGTGTGTGTGTGTGTGTGTGTGTGTGTGTGTGGTGTGTGTGGTATGTGCACATGAGTTCAGTATAGAAACCGGATTTATCCTATATTAATAAATGAGATTAAATCTGATTTATTTCTGTTTATGAATGTAAAGCTATACACGGTGCTCACACACTTTTTACCCTCAGGTGTGGATGGAAAATGTTTGTTTTTTTTTTTTGGATTCTGTTATAGATTTTAATAGTTTAATAAAAAAAATTAACTATATACAATAATAAAAAAATATAAAAAAATATAAAAAATAAATAAATAAATAAAATAATAATGTATTTCCTGTAGGGGCATTGGTGGCTTTAGTGGTTAGCACGTTCGCCTCACACCGCCAGGGTCTGGGTTCGATTCCCGTCTCGGCCATGTGTGTGTGTGGAGTTTGTGCATGTTCTCCCCGTGTCTCAGGGGGTTTTTTCTCCGGGTTCTCCGGTTTCCTCCCCCCGGTCCAAAAACATGCACGGTAGGTTGATTGGCACCTTGGAAAAATTGTCCCTAGTGTATGAATGTGTGTGTGTGTGAATGTGTGTGTGTGTGTGTGTGTGCCCTGCGATGGGTTGGCATTCCATCCAGGGTGTATCCTGCCTTAATGCCCATAGACGCCTGAGATAGGCACAGGCTCCCCGTGACCCGAGGGAAGATCGGATAAAGCGGTAGAAGATGAATGAATGAATGAAATAAAAAATTAACTATATACAATAATAATAATAATAATAAAAAAACAAAATAAATAATAATAATAATAATGTATTTCCTGGGGGCACGGTGGTTTAGTGGTTAGCACGTTCGCCTCACACCTCCAGGGTCCGGGTTCGATTCCCGTCTCGGCCATGTGTGTGTGGAGTTTGTGCATGTTCTCTCCCGTGCCTCAGTCAGGGGTTTTTTCTCCGGGTTCTCCGGGTCTCCGTTTCCTCCCCCCGGTCCAAAAACATGCACGGTAGGTTGATTGGCACCTTGGAAAAATTGTCCCTAGTGTATGAATGTGTGTGTGTGTGTGTGTGTGTGTGCCCTGCGATGGGTTGGCATTCCATCCAGGGTGTATCCTGCCTTAATGCCCATAGACGTACTCTGAGATAGGCACAGACTCCCCGTGACCCGAGGGAAGATCGGATATAGCGCTAGAAGATGAATGAATGAATGTATTT
>JACRUU010000016.1:5537089-5542089 GCA_030449085.1 Kryptopterus vitreolus
CGAAAGTGTACGTTAATAAGTTAAAAAAAAAAAAAACAATCTGGTAGAGAGAAAGAGAGAGAGAGTGCGGGAGAAATGAGCCGCCACCTTCTGAATTAATACAGCAGTGATTTACGAGACGGTTGTTTAATGAAAAACAATGCTCGTACTCCTGCCTCTGTAATGTGTGTGTTTTGTGTTATTACACTTCAGTGAAAATAACGAAAGAAGAGCCTTCTTTTGTTGAACTGAGCCTTTCAAGATGTTGCATTTATAACGTTTACGCATTAAGATTCGCGCTCACTGTTTGTGAAGCCGGAACTTCCACTGGTTAGAATTCCATCGTTTCGCACAATTTCCCATCGTTTCCCTCAATTTCCCACCGTTTCCCATAGTTTCCCATTTCCCACCGTTTCCCACCGTTTCCCACCGTTTCCCATAGTTTCCCATAGTTTCCCACTATTTCCCATCCCATAGTTTCCCACCGTTTCCCATAGTTTCCCATCGTTTCCCATCGTTTCCCACCGTTTCCCATCGGCTTAAAACGGCAAAACCAGTTGCAGTTAAAGGATTAAATGACGATTTCATATCAGCATGATATCTGTAATACCACTTGGGGGTATATTATTGCTTTATTTGGGGGTGCAGTGTATCCAGCACACCACACACACACACACACACATAGACACACTGTACAATGTTATCAATTTCAGCCGATTTTTTTTATTTATTTTAAATCGATTTTGTTTGTTTTGAACGAATTGAATGATTTTGGTGTGGTGTTTTGGTCCAGTGTGGCTCGGATAACTTGGTGATAACATCACTTTGTGGTTGCATGTGAAATCAAGGCAGCACTTGAAATGTAAGACCTGGGATTTTATGTTCTTAATGCCAAATGTTTTTGATGGGCTTTTTTTTCTTCTTATTATTATTATTTTACCTCAGGACCACCACATGTTGTGCCTTTCGTTCTGTTAATATTGGGCTACATTTGAGATGATTTCCTCCTGGGAATAATTGTGTATCTTTTAAACAAACAAGCAAAAAAATTCAACACGATATTATTTTGTATTAATTCTTCAGTCTTGCTTCATTCGAATACATTTGTCTTGGCACGGGCATGATGCAAATCTGGACATGGTATTGTTTTTTTTTTCCCCCTTTCTTTTTCTTTCTTTCTTCTCCTTTTTTCTTAAAGACATTTACTGCACATGCATCACTAGATATTAGTCGGTAACTGATTTTGGAATGATCGAGAGAGTCTCGGGTCACTTGGATTGATTTATTAAGGCCCATAATGTTGTTCCTAATAAAATATAAAACATTTTTTCTTTTTTTTTTTTTTTTTGTTCGAGTCACACAAAAAAAAAACCTGCCATTGAAATGAATATAGCAAATTTCAACAGCAATACCAGTTTAAGCACCTTGCATGTTTTATTGTCTAATTACTTGTTTTATTTCAAAAGTATTGTTTTTTTTTCCTCCACATTTTTTTTGTGTTAATTACACATTTGAATAAGTACCTTTTAAATGAAAACCTTTTACCTTAACTTTGTTTTAATGCAATTTCCACGCACCCTCGTTTTTCTTTTGTTTTAGAATGTGGTGCACTCTTTGTACAGTGTTTTTTTTTTTTGATTTATTTGTTTGTTTTTGTCTTTTTAATTTCCCTTAATATCTCATTACGGTGGCTGAGGAGATACGGGACAGATGCTCTTCCAGTGAAAATAAATTAAGGAATTTAAACTACTTTGTTGCGTTTTAATTTCTCTCTGTGAACCACGACTGGCATGTAATTAGATTTTCTTTTTACCCACCCACTTTTATATAATATATTATATTTGTAGTTTGATATTAAACAAGATCTTTGATTCCATTACTGGTTGAAATTATAAATGGAAGAAGACCAGACGTTTTTTTTTTTGTTTGTTTGTTTGTTTGTTTTTTTTTTAAAGCATTTTCTTGTTCTGAAATTCAGCCGAATGACACATTTGTTACGAAGTAAAAGTGGCGAAACTCTTTCGCATTTGTTGACGCAGAGACGAGTTTAATCGCAAGGTAAATCCGTGAACAAGGGATGTTCCATTAGTTTGTCAGTTCACGAATCCCATCAAAGGTTATACTAGCTATACGAGGGTTATACTAGCTATACGAGGGTTATACTAGCTATACGAGGGTTATACTAGCTATACGAGGGTTATACTAGCTATACGAGGGTTATACTAGCTATACGAGGGTTATACTAGCTATACGAGGGTTATACTAGCTATATGAGGGTTATACTAGCTATACAAGGTTATACTAGTTATACTAGCTATACGAGGGTTATACTAGCTATGCGAGGGTTATACTAGCTATACGAAGGGTTATACTAGCTATACGAGGGTTATACTAGCTATACAAGGGTTATACTAGCTATACGAGGGTTATACTAGCTATACGATGGTTATACTAGCTATACGAGGGTTATACTAGCTATACAAGGGTTATACTAGCTATACAACGGTTATACTAGCTATACAAGGGTTATACTAGCTATACAAGGGTTATACTAGCTATACATTTACATTTACATTTACATTTGCGGCATTTGGCAGACGCCCTTATCCAGAGCGACTTACAACTGAGCAATTGAGGGTTAAGGGCCTTGCTCAAGGGCCCACTAGTGGTAGCTTGGTGGTTGTGGGGTTTGAACCTGTGATCTTCTGGTCCAGAGGCCAACACCTTACCACTAAGCCACCACCTCCCTATACTATACGAGGGTTATACTAGCTATACGATGGTTATACTAGCTATACGAGGGTTATACTAGCTATACGATGGGTTATACTAGCTATACGAGGGTTATACTAGCTATACGATGAGGGTTATACTAGCTATACAAGGGTTATACTAGCTATACGAGGGTTATACTAGCTATACAAGGGTTATACTAGCTATACGAGGGTTATACTAGCTATACAAGGGTTATACTAGCTATACAAGGGTTATACTAGCTATACGAAGGGTTATACTAGCTATACGAAGGGTTATACTAGCTATACAAGGGTTATACTAGCTATACGAAGGGTTATACTAGCTATACGAGGGTTATACTAGCTATACAAGGGTTATACTAGCTATACGAAGGGTTATACTAGCTATACGAGGGTTATACTAGCTATACGAGGGTTATACTAGCTATACATTTACATTTACATTTACATTTACATTTGCGGCATTTGGCAGACGCCCTTATCCAGAGCGACTTACAACTGAGCAATTGAGGGTTAAGGGCCTTGCCCTATACGAGTGATCACAAAACACCATTATAAGATCCCATATGTTGTATTTTTGCGCTTTAAGACACCAAATAGACTTTTTCTACATTAAAACATATCATATTTCAAATACTTTGCAGAATCTTGTGCATAATGGGCTTTTTTTTTTTTTTTTTTTTTTTTTTTTTTTTTTTTTTTTTTTAAACAAACATATTCTAATGTATTTTGAAGCATAATAAAATCAGTGGTTCGCCTCACACCGCCAGGATCCGGGTTCGATTCCCGTCTCGGCCATGTGTGTGTGGAGTTTGTGCATGTTCTCCCCGTGCCTCAGGGGGTTTTTCTCCAGGTTCTCCGGTTTCCTCCCGGTCCAAAAACATGCATGATAGGTTGATTGGCACCTTGGAAAATTGTCCCTAGTGTGTGAATGTGTGTGTGAATGTGTGTGTGTGTGTGTATCCTGTGATGGGTTGGCATTCCATCCAGGGTGTATCCTGCCTTAATGCCCATAGACGCCTGAGATAGACACAGACTCCCCGTGACCCGATGGGAAGATCGGATAAAGCGGTAGAAGATGATGAATGAATGAATGAATGAATAAAATCAATGCATTGCTCGAGTAGGCTTTTGTACATAAAAACAAGTTCATAGTTGTAATTTGAAAGTGCATAAACAACAACAACAACAACAACAACAACGTGTGCTGTAGATGCACAAGTCTTCTACATTCAAACAAGTGCATATGTTTTAAACTTTTACTCTACATTGTTGAAAAGGGACATTTTTTTCTAACGAGGCTGATTTATTTGTGGGGAAAAATACAAAGTAAACAAAAGAAAAGAGCCCATATGTTGTATTTTTGCCCCTTAAGACACTTTTTCTACAATAAAACATTTTATATTAAAACTACAAAGCATTGGTACATTGTCTAATGGGCTTTTTTTTTAAACAAACATATTCTAATGTATTTTGAAGCGTAACAAAATCAGTGCATTGCTCGTGTAGGCTTTTGTACATAAAAAGAAGTTCATAGTTGAAAGTGCATAAAGATAAACGACAACAACAACAACAACAACAACAACAACAACGTGTACTGATGCACAAATGTGCACATGTTTTAAACTTGTTTTTTTTTTTATTTTACATAGTTGAAAATGAACATTGTTTTTCTAACGAGGCTGATTTATTTGTGGGGAAAAATACAAAGTAAACAAAAGAAAACACTGATGTAAACACTCTCCTCTACACACGCGCAACTTATGTTACTCGCTGGACTGGACTTGGCTTTTGTCTCCACCTGCCGGCGGACCTGTAGAACTGCAGCATTTACGGGCTTTAAAATAAATAAATAAATAAATAAATAACCCCGTGCAATATTGATAACTCTTATAAGTGCGTTGATTGGTCTGTGTGAGTGTTTATTGCTGTTAATAAATCGCTGTACATTTCACCCAGACCGCGTGTATTATTGGTTGTTCGGGTTGCGCGCCTTGAGCGAGGGTCGTCTCCGCACCTCCACATGCAGAGAGAGGAGACACGCGTGGACGCTGTGGTGCGGGGCGGCGCGTCACACAGGTATCCGCGTTCTTCTCCAAGACAAGTCGCATTTTCCTCCGTGCAAACTGAGACACGGACCTGTACACAGTGTCGGATGGAAAACTGAAAACTTTGGGATTATATATATATATATTTATATATATATATATATATATATATATATAAATAAAAATATATATACCTTGGACATTCCCGTGCGTCACG
>JACRUU010000016.1:5547089-5572089 GCA_030449085.1 Kryptopterus vitreolus
GATTATATATATATATATATATATATAATGATGCTGATTATCATTAAAATGTTGCTGAAAATGATGTATATATATATTATATATTATATATATATAGTGTACTGTTTTTTATCGCGTTTCAAACCTTTCATAAACATGCACTATTGCGCTTCTGCATTTCACCCAGACACGCCGCCGCTCATCATCATTTTCTCGATGAATTAACAGGTAAACGGTTTTCTTTTAGCTTTAATAAGCTGTAAAAATCAGCAGCGAGGTGCGCGGAGGAAAGCTGACGGAAGCTGAATATGCACTGAATATCCCATGTTTTCACCCGTCAGTAAATGACCTGCTAGGACACATAGCGTTTTTGTTTTTCCTACTTGTTTCTTTTATATAACTATATATAGCTAATGAAATATATTATATATTATTATTATTATTATATATTCTATTTTTACATTAATTACGGTATACTGAACTGTCACATCCTTTCTGAAACCGATTTTGTTTCCTTTTCACACTGATTCGGTGTGTTTACTGATTTGATTTGTTCTGTATTAGATTGTTTGTGTTTATAGTTGTTTTGATTGGGCGGCTAAAATCAAAACAAAGGGCATTAATAAAGCAGCGTCTATTGAAATGGTTAATAATGTATATCTAATAATAATAAGTGTGGGGCACGGTGGCGTAGTGGTTAGCACGTTCGTCCTCACACCGCCAGGGTCCGGGTTCGATTCCCGTCTCGGTCATGTGTGTGTGGAGTTTGTGCATGTTCTCCCCGTGCCTTTTTTCTCCGGGTTCTCCGGTTTCCTCCCCGGTCCAAAAACATGCACGGTAGGTTGATTGGCACCTTGGAAAAAAATTGTCCCTAGTGTATGAATGTGTGTGTGTGTGTGTGTGTGTGTGTGTGTGTGAGTGTGTGTGTGTGTGAGGGTTGGCATTCCATCCAGGGTGTATCCTGCCTTAATGCCCATAGATGCCTGAGATAAACACAGACTCCCCGTGACCCGAGGGAAGATCGGATAAGCGGTTGAGCGTAGTAGAAGATGAATGAAGATGAATGAATGAATGAATAATAATAAGGATATAAAATAATAAATAATATAATAATAATAATAATAATAATAATAATAATAATGATGATGAATGATGATGATGATGATGATGTATAGCTAATTATATATTATTTTATATATATAGCTAATTAAATATATATATATTATTATTATTATTATTATTGTTATTATTAATGACATTAATTACTGCATATTGAAATATCACCGGACACTGGATTTTGTTTTCTTTTCACACTGATTTGGTTTGTGTTTACTGTTTTGATTTGTTCATTATTAGATTGGTTTGTGTTTATGGTTGTTTTGATTGCCGCTAACAAAGTGCATTAATAAAGCAGCGTCTATTGAAATGGTTTTAACTGTTAATAATCTATTGTTATATATCTAATAATAATAATAATAATAATAATTAATAAATGATGATGATGATGATGATAACTAATTATATATTATTATATATAGCTAATATATATATATTATTATTATATATATTATTATTATTATAAAGCAATGATTTTAACTGTTATATATAATAAATCTCCATTCTCAGTCCTCTCTTCTCTCTCTTCTCTCTCTCTCTCTCTCTCTCTCTCTCTCTCTATCTCTCTCCTCTTCCCCCATCCTCCGTCTCTCTCTCTCTGTTAATTCGTACAGGAGTCTCCTGGACATGGACACTTTTTCTAAATCAGATCCTGGTAAGTAGATTTATTATTATTATTATTATTATTATTATTATTATATATTCTTATTATGATTATGATGATGATGCAGGGGCACGATGGCGTAGTGGTTAGCACGTTCGCCTCACACCGCCAGGATCCGGGTTCGATTCCCGTCTCGGCCATGTGTGTGTGGAGTTTGTTCATGTTCTCCCCGTGCCTCAGGGGGGTTTTTTTCTCCGGGTTCTCCGGTTTCCTCCCCGGTCCAAAAACATGCACGGTAGGTTGATTGGCACCTTGGAAAATTGTCCCTAGTGTATGAATGGTGATGTGTGTGTGTGCCCTGCGATGGGTTGGCATTCCATCTAAGGGTGTATCCTGCCTTAATGCCCATAGACGCCTGAGATAGGCACAGACTCCCCGTGACCCGAGGGAAGATCGGATAAAAGCGGTAGAAAATGAATGAATGAATGATGATGCAAGAAGGTCTTTTCCAGTTAGCGAAGGCACTCAGACAAGCGGAAACGCGTCGTTAAGTGTTAACGCAGTTGTTGTTATTCTGTGCTCGTGCTTCTCGGATAAATGCCAAGTAAATGTCGTCTCTGTAATCGTTAAGCGATATTTCTATATATTTCTATATTTTTATATGTTATCGTTTGACTCTGAAGCGCGAAGGCCGTCGTAAGTGACAGTCGACGTGTGTGTTTATTAAAGCCGATCCACACCAGACTCGCTCTGAATCCCGGCCAAGTTTGTGCTTTTAAGTAGGAGAAATGTTCTGAAGGTTGTGTAATAATGTCCTGTCGTGAGTTCACTCGTGTGCAAAAGTAATTCTCATACACCCCAGTCACTCTTTTTGTAGGATCTTTTGTTTTGTCTTTGGTTCTGAAAAATGGTTATAAAGCCCATATGAGATCTCTTTGATGATCCAGGTGGATTCTGCATGTGGGTGCATATTATTGTTATTATTATTGTTATTATTAATTATTATTATTATTATATTATTATATAGGGGTCACTTCGGGGTACGGTGGTTTAGTGGTTAGCACGTTCGCCTCACACCGCCAGGATCCGGGTTCGATTCCCGTCTCGGCCATGTGTGTGTGGAGTTTGTGCATGTTCTCCCCGTGCCTCAGGGGGTTTTTCTCCGGGTTCTCCGGTTTCCCCCGGTCCAAAAACATGCACGGTAGGTTGATTGGCACCTTGGAAAATTGTCCCTAGTGTGAGTGTGTTTGAGTGTATGTGTGTGTGTGTGTGTGTGTGTGTGTGTGTGTGTGTGTGGTGTGTGATGTGTGTTCTGCGATGCGTTGGCATTCCATCCAGGGTGTATCCTGCCTTAATGCCCATAGACGTCTGAGATAGACACAGACTCCCCGTGACCCCGAGGGAAGATCGGATAAAGCGCTAGAAGATGAATGAATGAATGAATGAATGAATGAATGAAGGAAGGAATGAAAGTGTGGAATAATTTGGCAAATCAAAGTGTTTGTAAACTCTCAAACAAATATTGTGCAGTATTTTAAGCAATCAGTGTTTCAACAAAAGTATTAAGGGATGTGCAGGAAGGAATATGCAAACAGTTAGTTTGTTTGTTTGTTTGTTTGTTTGTTTGTTTTCCTTTCGTGGATTTTGTTAATCGGAATCATTGGAATCATTGATTTTGTATTTTACAAACAAAGTATTGCTAAAACATCCTACTTGTGTCCTAAAAGTTTGTAATTACTAGAGGTTACGACAATTTACATTTCAATACATTATATAAACTGTCCGCGCTCGTGTCCGTCCCTGAACGAAGAATGAGGTCGAATGAAACGGAGGCTTGTCAGTCGAATTATTAACAGATAAATACAGACTTTATAAATGTCTTTTATAAAAGTATTTTCCTCCAACAAGTCCAAGTCTAAAGTCTTATCTAAAAATGACTGTGATAATAAGGTCTAAAATTGGAATGTGCTGTAAAACATGTATGGCTTCATCGAACACCCAGTAGTATTTTAATGATGGTACTAAGAATAATGTCTTCATCTGGATAATGTGATCCTAGAAACCAGAATTACAGAATTAAAAAATAAACTATGTATATATGTATATATATATATATATATATATATATATATATATATATATATATTGATCCATTCATTTCTCTATCGAATACGATATTATACGATCCGATATATATATATATATATATATATATATATATATAGATATATATATTATATTTAAAAACCAGACATATGAATTATAGCTATAGATAATATTTACAGATATATAGATACAGTAATATATATATTATATATTATATATATATATAAACAGACGTATGAATTATAGATATAAATAATATAGATACATATCGATATAAATATCTAAAAAATATATATTAAAAAAAATAATAGATATATATATTTTTTATATATATATATATATATAAGATATATTATATTTATATAAAGAGACGTATGAATTATAGATATAGATAATATAGATATATAGATACAGTATAGATATAAATATCTAAAAAAAATAATAATATTATAAATAAGATATAATATAAATATATATATAGATATATATATATATATATACATATATATACATATATATATATATATATAGGTAGATATATATATATATATATATATATAATATATATATATATAGATATCTAGATATCTAAAGAAGTATGAATTATAGGTATAGATAAGCAGATAGATACAGTATATGTGTGTGTATATATATATGTGTGTGTGTATTATAATATAGATATAATTATATTTAGCTGTAGTATCGACTATATATATATATATATATATATATATAAAATCTATCTATCTATCTATCTATCTATCTATCTATCTATCATCTGTGTGTTTTGTAGTGTGCAGGATTGACAGAAGACTGATGGGTTATATGCAGGGATCTGGCGAGTTTTAATAATGAAGAATTATAGAGTCATTTTCAGAGCTTTAGCGCTGTGTGGCCGGAGCCTAAAGCCAGCAAAGTGGAATATGTGTGTGTGTGTGTGTGTGTGTGTGTGTGTGTGTGTGTGTGTGTGTGTTTGTTGTGTGTGTGTGTGTGTGTTATTACATTATGCCGAGAAGCCCGAGTGCCCAGGGACTCTCGTCTTCTCCACCAATACAAAAGTAATTAAAGATTTCTCCACTTGGGCTGATAGGATCCCAATTAGTCTCGCTCTTTCATCAGAGTTTCTGTGTGAACACTGTCTCCCTTCTCACTCCCACTCCTTAATCATTATTAATGCTAATGCAATTACACTTTTCTCTTTTCACCAACTCACTTTTGTATCTTTGATTAAAATAATAATAATTAAAAATATTTGGAAAATGCAGATTATTCCTGGTCAGGTTCGAACGATAATTCTGTTAAAAGATTAAATCAACCCATAAAGGAACAATTTCTTACAATGGTTGGGAATTATAGATCATATTTTGTAATTTTAAATGCATTTTATTGAAATATAAAGCAGACGATATTTTTGTGCTTTTTTTTCTGTAATAAAAAAAAAGTTCATTATTAATTACTTTATCTGGAATGTATATTATTATTATTATTATTATATTATTTATATATTTATTAAGCTTTTATCTGGAGTATATATTATTATTAGTATATTATTATTATTTATTATATTATATTTATATTAAATTATTATTAAGCTTTATCTGGAGTATATATTATTATTATTATTATTATTATTATTATTATTAATTATTATATTATTTATTTATAGCGATTGGAGTTAAGGCTATTATTATTATATATGTATATTAATAAGCTTTATCTGGAGATTTTATTATTATTATTATTATATTATTAATATTATATAACTTTATCTGGAGTAATATATATTATTATATTATATTATTCTTTATATTATCATATATAGTAATCTATTATATTAAAGTATTATTATTATATTAATAATATTTAGGTATATATTATTATTATATTATTATTATATTTATATTATATTATATTATATTATATTATATATATATATATATTATATTTATACTATATATTATATCTGTTTATTTATTTATTATTATTATTATTATTATTTATTATTATTATTATATTATAGGCAGGATATATTAATTAAGCTTTTATTGGAGTATATTTATTATTATGTATTATTTATATTAATTAAGCTTTATCTGGAGTATATATTGAGTATTTATATTAATTAAGGCTTTATCTGGAGTATATAATATTATTATAATCTTATTTATATTATATTCAGATTTATCTGGATTAAATATCATTTTTATCTCTATATTTATTGACGCATTACACAGTTCTGTGTTTCTGTTATGTGTAATGGCACATCTGGATTTCATTTCATTTATTTATGAACGACCCAAAATATCTGTAATGAGTTACCAAATAAGCGCCAAACCATCGATTATTTTGATAATCCAAATAATCAGATTTTTTTGTTTTTTTTTTTCGTATTATAATATATAAACCCTAATTTATATCATTTTTTAATGCTAAAGTAACCAATATCTTTTATTTTGACTTATAAAAGATATAATATAAATATAATATAATAATATTATAGAAATCTGTTCCGATTTCCCCTTGGAACAGAATCACTCATGCAAAGGTTATTCTATTTAGAAAAAAAAAAACAACAACAAACAACAACAACAACAACAGCAATTTGAGTATTCAAGGTGAAGCAGTTTGTGTGGAAGTTGAAATTTGTATTGGTTTTAATGATAATTGCCCTAGGCTATCATGCTATGCGATAAAGCCTAAAAAATAAATAAATAAATAAAAAAAAAAAAAATTATAAATTCTAATTTAATTGAATTAATTTTAATATTAACACAGTATTAATTATGTTTAATCATATTTTCATATCAGATAATTTATACACATTTTTACCCATGCATATATTAATCATTTGACTAAAGTATATACAGCTGCGTACATCAAGATCTTGAACACAAACACACACACACACACACACACACACACACACACACACACACACACACACAGAGGAAGAGAGAGAGAGATAGAGAGAGAGTAAAAGAGAGAGTCTGTAGATAAGATTTGGTATTAAGCTCAGTTTGCTCCATTTTGCTCACAAACACACCTGATAAATACCTCTCTCCACACACACACACACACACACACACACACACACACACACACACACACACACACACACACATTTTAAATGGATAAAATGTAAAATCCATTAATTTAACACGGACATCATGAATCAATTAATTTTGATTCACTGGACACACACACACACACACACACACACATACACACACACACAGATTAAAATAGTAAATCTGTAAATTAAATCGTAAAGGGGGGGGGTTTTTTTGTTTTTTTATGACTGTAAGGTGTGTGTGTGTGTGTGTGTGTGTGTGTTGGGTGTGTGTGTGTGTGTGTGTGTGTGGTGTGTGTGTGTGTGTGTGTGGGAGGAGGTAATGATCGGCCAGAGAGGATGTCCTGCACTTCAAACCCTGATCACACTGAGTGTAAAGGAGAAACCATATGAGAGTGCTTCTCTTTCATCTCTCACTGCCCTGTCTGCCTCTCTTTTCTCTCTCCATCCCTCCTTCCGGTATGAGCCTCACACACACTACGAGAAAGTGAGAATGTGTTTCTATAAAAAGGGACGAGGAGACGATACACAATGCTCAGAATTCTTAACTAGTAATTGCGCATTTTACTCGTTTAACATGCATGCAGTCGTTTTCGGCTCGTCAGGGCACAGAGGGAAAAAAGAACATTGTTATGAGGATGGACTTATAATAAAAGAAAATGCTTTTATTATTTAATGTTTATTTTACTTTTAATATGAATTTCTTTTTAATGACAATGTTATTTTGTTTAATGTTGGTTTGAAGTGTAAAATATGGGACGTGGCTCCTTTAAGAATTGTGTTCCGGTTGCTTTTCCATATAAACTGGTGATACGGTGTTTAGGTTATACGGAAGCGCTTTATTGCATTCAGTAAAAATGCGCTTTATTGCAGTAATACGGATTTGGGAATGCGATGCGCTTGCGTAAGGTTCCGTACGGTAATATACGCTAATATAGTGAGGAGATCGTACCTGTTGTGAATGCGCAGCTAGGGGGCGTAGGCGTAATTCGGGGGGAAATTTAGGAAACGTGTGAGTGGATGCACTGAATGTTTATTTATTTATTTATTGTTGTTTTTGTTCTTTGCGTTAATCACGCGTTAACAACATTAGTGCCGTATAAAGTTCACACGGTTATATTAGGATTAGGACAAAAAGAAAACGCACCCTGCCGTCGAATGCCAAACCGAGGATCAGTATTAAACTCGCACTCATGCAATAACGTTACGTCTTCTGTTTTTAACGGCAGTATTTATTCGTTTATTACGCGCATGACGGAATTATTCACGATAACAAACAGTCTTTTACCGCCTCTGTTTTTAATCAGTAGTGTTCTTTGTCAACAAATTTGAGCTGGAATTTTTACGCTCTTTTTTTTTCTTCGTAAATTTTTATCGTTCCGCCCTCAGCACTTATTTCGTCTTTTCCTTTTGTATATAATATAATATATATCGTAATATATATAATATATATCGTATTAAAATAATACATTAACATAAATACATTATATTAAATATATTAAATGCACCAAACAGAAAAGCATTCCATCCCATGATTCATCTTCAGTAAAAGCAAACAACGGTATAATTAATTCACTTTATTTTTAACGCAAAGTATATATCACAGTTACTTATGATCCATCGCCAACTCGTCTCAGGTTCAGTTTTCCTCTTGGTGTGAGAGTCATTATTGCTCTACCAGATGGTGCATGATGTCAGAATAAGCTGGATGCTTGCAGAATAGATCTACATCAACAGTAACTTCTTTCTTCTCTACCTTTATACCTTCATCCCTTCAGCAAGCTGCTTATCTTTAGGGAATGTTTATTGCACATTTCACTCGTTTAATATATCCATCCGTGTGTCTCCGGAATGTGGGAGATGATCTCCGATGTTCCTGCCCCTACACGGTACAGCTACTAATTGAATACACCTGCTCGCTGTAACTCACACCCACACTCAAAGAGAAATCCAGTTCATCCAAACCATTGTGAAGTATTTGCCCAGTTCGCCTCACACCTCCAGGGTCTGGGTTCGAGTCCCGTCTCGGCCATGTGTGTGTGTGGAGTTTGTACATGTTCTCCCCGTGCCTCAGGGGTTTTTTCTCCGGGTTCTCCGGTTTCCTCCCCCGGTCCAAAAACATGCACGGTAGGTTGATTGGCACCTTGGAAAATTGTCCCTAGTGTATGAATGTGTGTGTGTGTGTGTATGTGTGTGTGTGTGTGTGTGTGTGTGTGTGTGATGGGTTGGCATTCCATCCAGGGTGTATCCTGCCTTAATACCCATAGACGCCTGAGATAGACACAGACTCCCCGTGACCCGAGGGAAGATCGGATAAAGTGCTAGAAGATGAATGAATGAATGAATGAATGTTGAAAATACGAATGTCACCTCGGTTTGGCCCAGCGAGCTTCCGTAGTTCTCCGCCTCCCGTCCGGCATTACACTTCGTGAAATACAACATGGCGGCGCCCAATCCGAAGAGCTCGTTTCAACAGAGAGGGGCGGGGGCGGGGGGTTTCATCGGTCGGACGGAAATGGGCGCTACGTCGGAAAAATACACTGCCAAGCCGACCAATCACAGACCTCGTTACTTTTTTCACAGCGTTTTCGGAAATGGATAGCCGTCATTTAGAAATGGAGATCGTATATATACATATATATATATATATATATATATATATATATATATATATATATATATTCCATTCATTCATCTTCTACCGCTTTATCCGATCTTCCCTCGGGTCACGGGGAGCCTGTGCCTATCTCAGGCGTCTATGGGCATTAAGGCAGGATACACCCTGGATGGAATGCCAACCCATCGCAGGGGCACACACACACACACACACACACATAAACACATTCATACACTAGGGACAATTTTCCAAGGTGCCAATCAACCTATCAGTGCATGTTTTTGGACCGGGGGAAACCGGAGAACCCGGAGAAAAAAAAAAAGAAACCCCCTGAGGCACGGGGAGAACATGCAAACTCCACACACACACTTGACCGAGACGGGAATCGAACCCGGATCCTGGTGGTGTGAGGCGAACGTGCTAACTACTACGCCACCGTAGCCCCCACTATATATATATATATATATATATATATATATAGATATATAGTCTATATATTATATATATATATATATCTATATATATATATATTATATCTATATATATATATATATATATATATATTATATATATATATATACATATATATATGGATCGGGATTTTATCATTTGGCCCCGAGTTTTACAAGAAATTTATATCTTTCTGGTGAAATCCAGTTAACATATGTTCCTTAATTCCTTCCTTCTTTCTTGTCGTTCTTTTTCGTACATGTAGGCAGCTCCTTTGGTCTTACTCTGTAATGCTTCCATGGAAACCTCTTTTCCACATCTGAGCTGCTCATTACTGTGAATAGTCAGACGTGTGTTTGACAGTCTGCTGTGCATATGAGGGACGCCACTGAGAGGGACCATTCCATTACTGCTGGTAGTAAATTAGATGGTATAGGAAGAATCCCTTACACTGGTAGGAAAGGAAGAACAATTACAAGGAAGAGAAATGGTTTTTACACCCTTTTTACGGTTTTATAGGAGTCTGAAGCCAATAATCTGAATTATAATAATTCCCTTGCACTTAGGGAGCAGGAACGCGTTCGTTTGTCGTCGCAGTAAAGACTGTAACGGGTTGATTGAAGCTACAGAAATGCTTTGCATATTTGCATTCGTTCATCTTCTAGCGCTTTATCCGATCTTCCCTCGGGTCACGGGGAGTCTGTGTCTATCTCAGGCGTCTATGGGCATTAAGGCAGGATGGATGGAATGCCAACCCATCACACTGGCACACACACACACACACACACAACCCACACATACACACACACACACACACACACACACACACCACACACACACATTTCATACACTAGGGACAATTTTCCAATCAACCTACCGTGCATGTTTTTAGACAGGGGGAGGAAACCGGAGAACCCGGAGAAAAAACCCCCTGAGGCACGGGGAGAGGCAGAGGGAGAACATGCACAAAAACTCCAACACACACACATGGCCGAGACGGGAATCGAACCCCCGTCCCTGGAGGTGTGAGGCGAAAACGTGCTAACCGCTAAACCATTGTGCCCCCTATTTGCATACTGATATTCTACCAGTTCTGCAATCTAGTGTCGTCACTACACGGGTAACACAGTGGCATGGGGGATTATGGGAGTTGTAGTTTATTGTCAATGGCCTGGTGTGCGCAGGCAACAGCGAAGCATGGTGGCGTTTCCTTTCGAGGGGTTGCGAATGTCGATGTTGGTCAGCATTAACGGTGTCCATGACGAAGAGAAAAACCAGACAGATGATATGGAGGCAAAATGCATCACACAGCCGACGCCTTTAAGAGTTCAGTGCAGAGGAAAACAGGGAATCCTCGAAGTAATGGTTTTTCGCCCACGCGTCGCCCTGATCTCGACATCATCCGGTCCGTCTGGGATTGCATGAAAAGACAGAAGGATTTGATGCATCCTACATTCACAGAGCCGCGGTTCGTTCTCCGAGGTGCAAAATAAATAAATAAACCTGCATGCAAGTGCAGCCCTAAGAATTGATTTTCCTTACGGATATTAATCCCATATAAGATGTTATTATTGCCACTCGGAATTCTTATTTTCGCTCGTTTTTTTTCCTCCCTTCATTCATTCATCTTCTACCGCTTTATCCGATCTTCCCTCGGGTCACGGGGAGTCCTATCTCAGACGTCTATGGGCAGTTAAGGCAGGATACACCCTGGATGGAATGCCAACCCATCACACACACACACACACACACACACACACACATTCATACACTAGGGACAATTTTCCAAGGGGCCAATCAACCTACCGTGCATGTTTTTGGACCGGGAGAAAAACCGGGAGAACATGCACAAACTCCACACACACATGGCCGAGACGGGAATCGAACCCGGACCCTGGTGGTGTGAGGCGAATGTGCTAACCACTAAGCCACCGTGTCCCTTCCCTCCCTTCAATCGTCTCCATATTTATTAATTTTCAATGGACCTACATACGAGCTCTTTTGAAGAGACGGAGGGGGAGTAGTGGGAGTCTGAATCGTGGCATTCACGCCTGGTTGGACCCCGCGGTGCCGGGCGTTATGCTGATTGAGTTCTTTCCAGTCTGCGATCCAGCTTTCATGTAGCATCGTGGTGATGGAAACATGCACGTACAGAGAGCAGAAGAAGCAATGAGAAGAAAAAAAAAGTCTATAGTGTCTATGGATAGTAATAAAGCCTTATAAGGCATATCATTTTTTTTAATCCATGTGGGATGATTAAAGATAGCGGTCAATGTAGATCCGTGTGCATTTGTTTGTACGCACTATTAACACACGAATACATACTAATGCTAGCTAGGTTGAATTTTTTTAATTATACGCCTACTTGGTTAAATAATATATAACGTTGAATCGAAAAAGAAAATACTATAAATCAAATTAATGTGGTAAAACATTTTTACGGGAAAATGCAATTAAATATTTGCCCCCCCCCCCCCCCGCGTTGGATAATACACGTTTATGTACGCGTGTTTGCGCGCGTGTTTTACATTTAATTTTCCAAAGCTACGGTTAGCTACTTATTTCAACACAATTTAACAAATATCTTTATTCCTTCCATCCTTCATTAATTCGCTCTCTTTCAATATGTGGAAAGGTATTTTTTTTAAAGTGAAATGGTTGAAGTTGAACATAAAACAGTACAGAATTCGTATTGCTAGCGTTAGCTAGTTCCAACACAACGGCCGGTTCTCACATAGAATACGACATCTTTCAAAATGAAAATCGTTAGTATAACAACAACAACAACAACAACAACAACAACGGAATCCTTATTTGTTTTTGTATTATTGAAATGATTGAAGTTGAACATAAAACATTAAAACAGTACAGAATTCGTATTGCTAGCGTTAGCTGCTAGCCGGTTCTTGCTTAGCAGCTAAATGCTTGTGCTAGCGGTTTTTTTGTGCAGATCTTATTACGGAAATCTTATTAGCGCTAAATCTAGTTTCTTTTTTATACATTGTTGTGTATTTAAAAAAAAAAACAGTTTCATAGCAATAATTCAAAAGTTACGACCTTTTAACACTGTATTGAAAATTTTTCGTTTTTTTTACGGAAACAATGTTAGCGTTGCGATGCGCTATCGTTCTCCGTTCCTCACTCGCCAGTTCCAACATAACGGCCGGTTCTCACATAGAATACGACATCTTTCAAAATGAAAATCGTTAATATAACAACAACAACAACAACAACAACAACAACAACAACGGAATCCTTATTTGTTTTTGTATTATTGAAATTATTGAAGTTGAACATAAAACATTACCGAATTCGTATTGCTAGCGTTAGCCGCTAGCCAGTTCCTGCTTAGTGGCAAAATGCTAGCGGTTTTCGCCCAGATCTTTTTTTTGTGTAAGTTTTATAGCAATAATTAAAAAAATGGAGACTAAACGAAAACACCACTAAATACATCACATTCACAGCATTTGAAGTCCTTGTTTGTTTTTTTTTTAAATACATACAGTATTTCTCATATTTCAGCATCCCGTCTTATTTTTTTTTTTACTATTATCTTTATCTTAAGGGGGCACGGTGGTTTAGTGGTTAGCACGTTCGCATCCATCACACACTCCAGGGCGGTCCAGGTGTCCGGGTTCGATTCCCGTCTCGGTCCATGTGTGTGTGTGGAGTTTGTGCATGTTCTCCCCGTGCCTCAGGGGGTTTTTCTCCGTGTTCTCCGGTTTCCTCCCCCCGGTCCAAAAACATGCACGGTAGGTTGATTGGCACCTTGGAAAGGTTTTAAATTGTCCCTAGTGTATGAATGTGTGTGTGTGTGTGTGTGTGTGTGTGTGTGATGTGGTTGGCATTCCATCCAGGGGTGTATCCTGCCTTAATACCCATAGACGCCTGAGATAGACACAGGACTTCCCCGTGACCCGAGGGAAGATCGGATAAAGCGCTAGAAGATGAATGAATGAATGATCTTTACAGAATTCTTATTGCTAGCGTTAAAATGCTTGCGCTAGTGGTTTTCGCGCAAATCTTATTACGTAGTGCGAAACATCACTAAATATATTACATTTACAGCATTTGTTAGCGTTTACCATGTGCTATTATTCTTCGTTTCTCACTCGCCAGTTCCAACACTACCGGTCGGTTCTCGCATATGATCCGACATCTTTCAGAATGAAGAGGGTAAAGGCGAACGCGTGCCTCCTGCGAGACAACACGACCAGCCAACTGCATCGCTTTCACACCGCTGTTCATCCGCCGCTGCACAGACGAGCTTAGCGACGCCTCCAACTGACTGTGATTGACAGAGGATAAAAAAAAAAAAACACACCATCCCTCACATCCCTCAGCGTTTTGGCTTTCCGATATTAGGATTTCATCTCAAGGTGATAGTGGAAATATAAGATATCCACTAAGTTTAATATTAAACTTAGTATTCCTTACGTACATTCATTCATTCATTCATTCATCTTCTAGCGCTTTATCCGATCTTCCCTCGGGTCACGGGGAGTCTGTGCCTATCTCAGGCGTCTATGGGCATTAAGGCAGGATACACCCTGGATGGAATGCCAACCCATCACACACACACACACACACACACACACACACACACACACACACACACACACTTCATACAATTCATACAATAGGGACAATTTTCCAAGGTGCCAATCAACCTACCGTGCATGTTTTTGGACCGGGGAGGAAACCGGAGAACCCGGAGAAAAACCCCCTGAGGCACGGGGAGAACATGCACCAACTCCACACACACACATGGAATCGAACCTGGACCCTGGCGGTGTGTGGCGAACGTGCTAAACACTAAACCATAGTGCCCCCTAAACCACCATAGTGCCCCCCCTCCCTTCCATACATCTTCTTTCTAATTATCCAAAAAAACGACACGACTTGGGCCGAACTTTTTACCAACACATAATGACACAACTGTGCGAATTCTCACACACTCGGAAAAACATTTGCTAATGAGTTTATATAAATATTGTGCTTGTTTTTGTTTTTTTTTGGTGATTTTCGTTCTTTACTCCTTAATTGTGTATTGTGTCTGACTCTTATGTAGGTGGAAAGAGTCTGAAAAGGTCAGAGAGAAGATATTTGACTGCATTTAATTTGCAGTGGCATTTCATTTCTCATCGGCTCTTCAGCTCTTTAATCTCATGTTTCTCACTCGCTGTCTCTCACTGTTTTGTTGTGGTGTGTGTGTGTTGTGTGTGTGTGTGTGTGTGTGTGTGTGTGTGTGTGTGTTATATTTTCACAGTTGTCGTGTTGTACATACAAGGCATTGGGACAAAAAGAAATGGAGAGAGGTAAGTCTGACTCATTTATATATATATATATATATATATATATATATATATATAGTATATATATATATATATCTATATATATATATATATATATATATATTATATATCTCAAGGTCATTTTAATACTTGCAACCTGACAGCAATATTAGCAATATATTTATATATTATCTATATATATATATATATATATATATATATATATATATATATAGATATATATATATATAAATATATAAAATATATATATATATATATATATATATATAGATATATCTAGCATAGCACACATAGTTCATAGAAAAGTTCATAATGGACCGAGGAAATGCTTCTTTGTGAAAAATGAAAGGCTCATACATGTTGTTGTTGTTGTTGTTGTTGTTGTTGTTGTTGTCTGTTTTTCTTTCTCCCGGAGAATAGTAGAGGCTCCTTTTTGAGTGAAGATGCTACCGCTACCACTAATCAGCCACTATGTCACATTGGCACACGCGTCAGGGTTCTTTGCGTTTTAATTTGCACTTCGTACAATAATCAAAGACTCTCCGTGGAGACGCCTGCAGGGAGTCAGTCATTATCAGCGAGTCTGAGTTACGACATTACAGTACACAAGGCCTCGCTCTCGTCAACAGACTCATCGATTGAACGGCCCTCGCGCTAGTTACAAGCACAAACCTGTTGCGTTCCATCAGGATCGACATCATCATAACAAAGTTAATAAAACAACAACGATATCCTTATTTGGCTTTTTTAAGAAATACATATTTCAGCATCCCGTCGTTGCGGATGACAAGAGGATGAATAGAGGAAGAAATGCATTTACCATATAAGACCTCGCTAATGTTACACGACATAACGCATGACACTGAATGCAAACAATTTGATGGGAAATCGCATGACTCGTTTTAACGCAGGTTTAATTGTAGGTTACGATTTTATTAGGGCTGTCAAAGTTAACCTGTTTACGCAAATTCACTACAACGCCGCTAATGTTATTAACGCGCCATTAACGCAGTGTGCATCACTATATGAGTGATTTGCTCCTTCACTCTGCGTCGTGTCGGCGAACGAACGAACGAAACCCCGACGAAACGAAACTAACAACAAACGAATAAATATAAACGTTCAGTGCATCCACTCACACACCGCTTCCTAAATTCCCCCTCATGAATTACGCCCCCTAGCTGCGCATTCACAACAGGTACGATCTCCTCACTATATTAGCGTATATTACCGTATGGAAACTTACGCAAGCGTGTCGCATTCCCAAATCCGTATTACTGCAATAAAGCGCATTTTTACTGAACGCAATAAAGCGCTTCCGTATAACCTAAACACCGTATCACCAGTTTATATAGGAAAAGCAACCAAAACCGGAACACAATAACCATTCTTAAAGGAGCCACGTCCCATATTTTACACTTCAAACCAACACTAAACAAATAAACATTGACAAGAAATTCAGATTGAGATAATAATTTCCGGAGAAAAATAAATAATGGATAATGAACAATTTTATTAAAGGGAGAGATTTCGAGAGAAATGTATATGTCCATATCCATCCTCTATCCTTCGAAATCCCTTCTGATTAAACCCATGAATAGCTTAATTACCGTAATCCTACATCTTCTATATCTCACGCTTTAAATCTTATCCGATCTTCAACTCGGGTCACGGGGAGCCTGTGCCTATCTCAGGCGTCTATGGGCATTAAGGCAGGATACACCCTGGATGGAATGCCAACCCATTGCAGGGCACACACACACACACACTCACACACACATTCATACACTAGGGACAATTTTCCAAGGTGCCAATCAACCTACTGTGCATGTTTTTGGACCAGGGAGGAAACCGGGGAGAACCCGGAGAAAAAAACCTCCTTGAGGCACGGGGAGAACATGCAAACTCCACACACACATACATGACCGAGACGGGAATCGAACCCGGATCCTGGCGGTGTGAGGCGAATGTGCTAACCACTACGCCACCGTGCCTCAGAAATGTATATAATGATTAGAAAATTTAAACATATTCATTTAAGGTACATTAAAAATGTGCGATTAGATATATTAATGACAGCAATAGATTTTATGGTTTTAATTACTGTTTATTTGTTTATTAGGTTTGGTGAGTGACCCGCACTAAAATCGATTATTTTGTGTAGTTAAAGGGAGGGATGTATACAGTATTAGGCAGGAAGTGATCAGTCTCTGAGTCACTCTGAGGCTCTGAGTGACTCAGAAAAGAGCCGAATGGTGATTATTTAGAGGACTGGGTCGCCTGTTATGTTATGCAGTGGTTAGGACAATCAGTAACAGGGTCAACGAGTCCCCAAAGCAAACTCGTCCCGCGGTGAGTCTGGAACACACGATTGTACACGATCTTCAGACGTCACGCGAAATCATCGTTTTGGATCATACAGAAAAGTATCCTGATAAATAATTAAGGATAAAAAGGGCCGGATGTGTTTTTCCTATCACTTGCGGTATTCCAGTGGCTTATTTCATGTGCTAAAAAGTTCCCTACAAACTTCCTATTTCTGTGCGTGATTCCCTCGAGTGGATTTTTTCGATGCGAATTCTCGGTAGAGATATAAACGGAATAAGATTGAGGGATTAAGATTAAGATTGAGGAATTAAAGGGGCATCAAGTGCCCTTATTAATGAGCATCATTAAAGAGTTAAAACGTCCTCCTGCGTTTCTTCCACCAGATTTCGTTTGGAAAACACTTATCGAATAGAATTGCAGATTTGCTGCCAGATCAGAGATTTGATAGTTGTATCCTACATTGTGTTGATATATATATATATATATATATATATATATATATATATATATATATATATATATAAAAGGGGCACGGTGGTTTAGTGGTTAGGCACGTTCGCCTCACACCTCCAGGGTCCGGGTTCGATTCCCGTCTCGGCCATGTGTGTGTGGAGTTTGTGCATGTTTCTTCCCCGTGCCTCAGGGGGTTTTTTTTTCTCCGGGTTCTCCGGTTTCCTCCACCCGGTCCAAAAAAAACATGCACGGTAGGTTGATTGGCACCTTGGAAAATTGTCCCTAGTGTATGAATGTGTGTGTGTGTGTGTGTGTGTGTGTGTGTGGCATTCCATCCAGGGTGTATCCTGCCTTAATGCCCATAGACGCCTGAGATAGACACAGACTCCCGTGACCCCGATCCCCGGGACCCGAGTGGAAGGGTCATCGGATATAAGCGGTAGAAGATGAATAATAATGAATATATATATATATATAATGAATATAGATTTGAAGGGTGCACACATCATCGTTTCGAATTTTAAAACAATCTGATTTTTACATTTAAACCATTAAAAAAAAAGAAACCACTCAAACTTCAACCATTGTGGAATTGGGATGGTCCTTTTTTTTATTTAGGTCTGCTATAATATGGTAGGAGGGTTGTAGAAATATTCAGAAAGTACACTCACGCCTCAGAGAGAGCGCATAAAATGTTCAAGAGCCTGAAAAAAAAAGCTTGTGTGGGCATGAATATAAAAAGCTTTTAATGTTAATGATCCCCAGTTGAAGTGTCTTGCTGCGGCCTCTTGAAGGCTCGTAGCGCCTGGTATTGACTGAGACACCAAAAACCCGACCCGATTACTGATCATATTCTAATATTAAGGCTCATATTATTTTCAGGAAAATATATATATATATATATATATATATATATATATAATGAAAAAAAAGTATTCTTTAGTTTATTCTTTTTTTTTTTTAGATAAAATATAATAAGTATATAAGCAAAAAGACCAATATAATATATATATATATATATAATATATATATATCTATATAATTATATTTATATTTTATATATATATATATAATATTCATTCATTCATTCATCTTCTACCCATAAGCGCTTTATCCGATCTTCCATTCGGGTCACGGGGAGTCTGTGTCCTATCTCAGGCGTCTATGGGCATTAAGGCAGGATACACCCTGGATGGAATGCCAACCCATCGCAGGACACACACACACACACACACAAACACACAAACACATTCATACACTAGGGACAATTTTCCAAGGTGCCAATCAACCTACCGTGCATGTTTTTTTTTGACGACCGGGGGAGGAAACCGGAGAACCCGGAGAAAAAAAAAAAAAACCCTGAGGCACGGGGAGAACATGCACAAAACTCCACACACACACATGGCCGAGACGAGAATCGAACCCAGACCCTGGAGGTGTGAGGGCGAACGTGCCTAACCACTAAACCACCGTGCCCCCCCATATATATATATATATATATATATATATATATATATATATATATATATATATATATATATATATATATAATTCTTACTCACACACACACACACACACACACACACATATATTTATATAATATATGTGTCAGTGGTTTAAGGAGCTGGGCTGTTGATCAGAAGGTCGGGGGTTCATGTCCTGGTATGGCCAAGCTGCCACTCCTTGAGCAAGTCCTTTAACCCCCCTCTGTGCTCCAGGTGGCGTGCTGTATCATGACTGACCCTGCGCTCCGATCCCAGTTTGTAAACGTAAAAAACAAACAAACAAATAAATAAATAAATAAAAAACCACACCTTTAAAGCAGACTAGTGAACAATTCAAGTCACGTCATACAGAGAAAGTGTTTAGTGATGAACACGTGACCACCAATCCGATCCACTGCGCTGCGTTATTTAATACGATGGGATTTGTTGCCGTGAAAAGGGGAAGCCGTTGAAAGAGGTGGTTGTTTTACCGCTACATTTATGATCCTTGAGACTTTGCAAATCGAGTGCATATGACATGATGAATCAGCGCGTATTAATAGCTCCGGAGACAATGAAGCGCGTTCGCCGGCTGCACAGGTGCCTTTAACTCCTCGACGGAAGCCTCACAGTTTCTTACCAGTGCTGACTGTGACAGAAAGGTGGCCTGCTGCGAGACCCTGCCTCTGTCTGCCAGGATTCACTCAGCAGGAGGTTTAGGAGATTATTCTTTCCTTTTTTTTTTTTCTGCGGGGGCAGGCAGACCAGACAGGGGTGCATCGTAAGAAGGGGGTTTAACACGAAAGAGGATTGTGGAAGAAGGCATCCTCTTTCTTTTTTCTCATCCCCGACAGCCGGACTGTAAAATCCCATTTCACTAAAATCAATGAGAAAATGAAGAAATACAGAAAGGGCATTTGCAAAAAAAAAAAAAAAAAAAAAAAAAAGAATAAAAAGATCGATGCTGGGAGGCACGGTGGTTTAGTGGTTAGCATGTTCGCCTCACACCGCCAGGGTCCGGGTTCGATTACCCGTCTCGGCCATGTGTGTGTGGAGTTTGTGCATGTTCTCCCCGTGTCCTCAGGGGGTTTTTCTCTGTTTTTCTCCTTTTTTCCTTCTCTTTCTGTTCTCCGGGTTCTCCGGTTTCCTCCCCCGGTCCAAAAACATGCACGGTAGGTTGATTGGCACCTTGTAAAAAATATAATAAAATATAACTATATATATATATATAAATCTATATATATATATATAATATACAAAAAACAAAAAAATATATATATATATATATATTCATCTTCATCTTCTAGCGCTTTATCCGATAACTTTTCGATCTTCCCTCGGGTCACGGGGAGTCTGTGTCTATCTCAGGCGTCTATGGGCATTAAGGCAGGATACACCCTGGATGGAATGCCAACCCATCACACACACACACACACACAACACACACACACACACACACACACACACACACACACACACACACACACATTCACACACACACTCATTTCATACACTAGGGACAATTTTCCAAGGTGCCAATCAACCTACCGTGCATGTTTTTGGACCGGGGGAGGAAAAAAAAAAAAAGAACCGGAGAACCCGGAGAAAAACCCCCCCTGAGGCACGGGGAGAACATGCACAAACTCCACACACACACATGGCCGAGATGGGAATCGAACCCGGACCCTGGTGGTGTGAGACGAACGTGCTAACCACTAAACCACCGTGCCTCCCCCTATAGATATTAGTATAATATACTAATTCATAATAGTTATGAATAAACTATGAATAATCTAAAATGGCGCTAAAATAGTATATATATATATATATATATATATATATATATATATATATAATGCATATTTATAATACAGATGCTCCGTAGTTTGTTCGTAGTATGAATTTGTTCGTAAGTTGACAACCCTGGTGATTGATGTAAGGGAGGTGGTGGCTTAGCGGTTCAGGTGTTGTTCTCTGAACCAGAAGATTACAGGTTCAAACCCAGCTACCACCACCAAGCTACCACTAGTGGGCCCTTGAGCAAGGCCCTTAACCCTCGATTGCTCAGTTATAAGTCGCTCTGGATAAGGGCGTCTGGAGAATAGCATAAATGTAAATAAGATTTATGCTTTGTGGCAAATTGTGAAGATTTAATCCGATATATCCGATATAATCCCATCTGTTTGTTTATTTGTTTATTTGTTTTTTCAGTACGGCAGAACGGAGGTAATCGACAACACGCTGAATCCAGACTTTGTGCGTAAATTTGTTCTGGATTTCTTCTTCGAGGAGAAACAGAATCTCCGCTTTGACGTGTGAGTACAAAAACAATCCGTCTTTTCAGAGTTTAATAAAAGGGAAACACGTGCAATCAGTAGCATAAATTAGTGTTTGTTTATTGATTTGTTTATTTTTTGCCATTACATTGTTCTTAAAAGGACTCGGGGATCATCTACCGTATCTCTTTATTTTTTATCTATCTATCTATCTATCTATCTATCTATCTATCTATCTATCTATCTATCTATCTATCTATCTATCTATCTATCTATCTATCTGTCTGTCTGTCTGTCTGTCTGTCTGTCTGTCTGTCTGTCTGTCTGTCTATCTATCTATCTGTCTGTCTGTCTATCTATCTATCAATCAGTCTGTCTTTCTATCTATCTATCTATCTATCTATCTGTCTGTCTGTCTGTTTGTCTATCTATCTATCTATCTATCTATCTATCTATCTATCTATCTATCTATCTATCTATCTATCTATCTATCTATCTATCTATCTGTCTGTCTGTCTGTCTGTCTGTCTGTCTGTCTGTCTGTCTGTCTGTCTGTCTGTCTGTCTGTCTGTCTGTCTATCTATCTATCTACCTACCTACCTGTCTGTCTGTCTGTCTGTCTGTCTGTCTGTCTGTCTGTCTATCTACCTACCTACCTACCTACCTACCTACCTACCTACCTACCTATCTATCTATCTATCTATCTATCTATCTATCTATCTATCTATCTATCTATCTATCTATCTGTCTGTCTGTCTGTCTGTCTATCTATCTATCTGTCTGTCTGTCTGTCTATCTATCTATCTGTCTGTCTATCTATCTGTATCTATCTATCTATCTATCTATCTATCTATATCTATCTATCTATCTATCTATCTATCTATCTATCTATCTATCTATCTATCTATCTATCTGTCTGTCTGTCTGTCTGTCTGTCTGTCTGTCTGTCTATCAGTATATCTATCAATCTATCTATCTGTCTATCTATCTATCTATCTATCTATCTATCTATCTATCTATCTATCTATCTATCTATCTATCTATCTATCTATCTATCTATCTATCTATCTATCTATCTATCTATCTATCTATATATCTATCGTCTGTCTGTCTGTCTGTCTGTCCTGTCTGTCCTGTCTGCTGTCTATCTATCTATCTATCTATCTATCCATCTCTTTTGTCCTCCCCCTGGACACCCAGGAGAGGTGATCGATGTCCTCAGTAGGGATTGGACGCGCTCTCAGTGTAGATCAGGTGCAGCTTGTGGCAAAAATTCTCCCTCAGATCGTTCATGTGGATCGTAACTTGACATCCTTCCAAATTCACTGGCAAACCACATCTGATGTTCATCACCTCGATCATCAGACCTTCCTCTTCTCACAGTTTATTCTTTTACATTTTATTTATTTATTTACCTCCCGGTCTGGAATAACACAATATTTATTCGTTTTTTAGAATTGTCTGTTTCTTTTGCTTCATGTACCCCAATGGAAGATTATATTTTATATTTTATTATCCCTTCCATCCTGTTTCACTCTCTCCATTCATTCATTCATTCATTCATTCATTCATTCATTCATCTTCTAGCGCTTTAAATCCGATCTTCCCTCGGGTCACGGGGAGTTCTGTGTCTATCTCAGGCGTCTATGGGCATTAAGGCAGGATACACCCTGGATGGAATGCCAACCCATCAGGACACACACACATACACACACACACACACACACACACACACACACACACACACACACACACACACACACACACACACACACACACACAAATTCACACACTACACACACTAGGACACACACAACAACAAGACAAACTTTTGGACAATTTTCCAAGGTGCCAATCAACCTACCGTGCATGTTTTTTTGGACCGGGGGAGGAAACCGGAGAACCCGGAGAAAAACCCCCTGAGGCACGGGGAGAACATGCACAACTCCACACACACATGGCCGAGACGGGAATCGAACCCCGGACCCTGGCGGTGTGAGGCGAAACTGCTAACCACTAAGCCACCGTGCCCCCCCACACACTTAATGTTCATTCAAAAATGTATGCATATAATAAGTATTATAATTAGTATCATAATAAGTATTATAATACTATTATATAAGTATTATAAGTATTATTTTGCATAATTTACATATTTTTTATGTTTTCATAAAGCATTATCCCCATTCCTGTTGCTTTTTAGACAGCTTGTTTAAGCAAATTATTGTTATCTAGCTTTTTACACAAAAGCATATATTAAAATATATTTTTTTTATATTTCAATAACTCAAATATATTTATATTTAATAACTCAAAAAAAACACATAGTTTTGGACAAACTATGGTTTATTTGGATTGTTGGAGTTACACTTGTTTTTTTATTCGTTTACACTTTTTTAAAATCATTTTTATCTTGATTTTTACACAGAAAGCATACATTTAAAAACATATACATTTTTTTATATTCCAGTGACTCAAAAGACGATTAGTGTTTGTACAAACTGTGGTTTATTTTAAATGTTGGAGTTTCACTTTTTTTAAATTAATTTGCATTAAAAAAATTATTTTTAACTTATTTATACAAAAGCTTTAATTAAAATAATATATTTTTTTTTATTCCAGTGACTCAAAAAAATACTAGTTTTTGTACAAACTATGGTTTATTTTAGATGTTGGAGTTTCACTTTTTTATTATTAATTTGCATTTAAAAAATCATTTATGTAGCTTTTTACACAAAAGCATACATTTAGAAACATATACATTTTTTTATATTCCAGTGACTCAAAAGAAGTCACTATTTTTTGTACAAACTGCCTTTTTTGGACCCTTTTTTTATTCATTTGCATTAAAAAATATATATATTTTTAATCTAGATTTGTGAGGCACGGTGGTTTAGTGGTTAGCACGTTCGCCTCACACCGCCAGGGTCCGGGTTCGATTCCCGTCTCGGCCATGTGTGTGTGGAGTTTGCATGTTCTCCCCGTGCCTCAAGGGGGTTTTTTTCTCCGGGTTCTCCGGTTTCCTCCCGGTCCAAAAACATGCACGGTAGGTTGAATGTGTGTGTGTGTGTGTGTGTGTGTGTGTGTGTCCTGCGATGGGTTGGCATTCCATCCAGGGTGTATCCTGCCTTAATGCCCATAGATGCCTGAGATAGGCACAGGCTCCCCGTGACCCGAGTGAAAGATCGGATATAAGTGCGCT
>JACRUU010000016.1:5582089-5584589 GCA_030449085.1 Kryptopterus vitreolus
CATCGTCTGATACAAACATCGTCTGACACAAACATCGTCTGATACAAACATCGTCTGATACAAACATCGTCTGACACAAAACATCGTCTGACACAAACATCAAACATCGTCTGATACAAACATCGTCTGATACAAACATCGTCTGATACAAACATCGTCTGATACAAACATCGTCTGATACAAACATCGTCTGATACAAACATCGTCTGACACAAACATCGTCTGATACAAACATCGTCTGACACAAACATACACAACATCGTCTGACACAAACATCGCCTGACAAACATCGTCAGACACAAACATCATCAGTCTGACACAAACATCGTCAGATACAAACATCGTCAGACACAAACATCATCAGACGTCAAACATCGTCAGATACAAACATCGTCAGACACAAACATCGTCAGACACAAACATCGTCACAAACATCGTCTGACACAAACATCGTCTGACAAACATCGTCAGACACAAACATCGTCATACAAAACATCGTCTGACACAAACATCGCCTGAAACAAACATCGTCAGACACAAACATCACAAACATCGTCACAAACATCGTCAACACAAACATGACATCACAAACATCGTCTGACACAAACATCGTCTGAAACACAAACATCGTCAGACACAAACATCGTCATCACACATCGTCTGAACAAACATCGTCTGATACAAACATCGTCTGATACAAACACAAACAAACATCGTCTGACACAAATCGTCAGACACAAACATCGTCTGACACAAACATCGTCTGATACAAACATCGTCTGATACAAACATCGTCTGATACAAACATCGTCTGATACAAACATCGTCTGACACAAACATCGTCATGACACAAACATCGTCTGATACAAACATCGTCTGACACAAATCGTCTGACAAACATCGTCTGATACAAACATCGTCTGATACAAACATCGTCTGATACAAACATCGTCTGATACAAACATCGTCTGACACATCGTCTGACAAACATCGTCAGAACAAACATCGTCAGACACAAACATGATACAAACATCGTCTGACACAAACATCGTCTGACACAAACATCGTCTGACACAAACATCGTCTGATACAAACATCGTCTGATACACAAACATCGTCAAACATGACACAAACATCGTCAGACACAAACATCGTCTGAGACAAACAAACATCGTCAGACACAAACATCAGATACAAACATCGTCTGATACAAACATCGTCTGATACAAACATCGTCTGATACAAACATCGTCTGATACAAGACACAAACATCGTCTGACATCGTCTGATACAAACATCGTCTGAGACACAAACATCTCTGACACAAACATCGTCTGACACAAACATCGTCAGACACAAACATCGTCTGACACAAACATCAGACAAACACGTCAACACATCGTCAACATCGTCTGACACAAACATCGTCAGACACAAACATCATCAGACACAAACATCGTCAGATACACAAACATCGTCAGACACAAACATCATCAGACACAAACATCGTCAGACACAAACATCGTCAGACATCACAAACATCATCAAACATCGTCTGACACAAACATCGTCTGACACAAACATCGTCTGACACATCCATCGTCACACAACACATCGTCTGACATCGTCTGACACAAACATCGTCTGATACAAAACATCGTCTGATACAAACATCGTCTGATACAACATCGTCTGACACAAACATACATCGTCTGACACGTCACAAACATCGTCTGATCACATCGTCTGAACAAACATCGTCAGACACACAACATCAGACATCGTCACACATCGTCAACACAAACATCGTCTGACACAAACAAACATCGTCTGAACACAAACAAACATCGTCAGACACAAACATCGTCAGACACAAACATGACACAAACAACACAACATCATCGTCTGAAACATCGTCACCATCGTCTGATACAAACATCGTCTGTCACACAAACACGTCAGACACAAACTGACACAAACATCGTCTGAACACAAACATCGTCGACACAACTCGTCTGACACAAACATCGTCTGACAAACATCGTCTGACAAAACATCGTCTGACACAACACATCGTCTGACACAAACATCGTCAGACACAAACATCGTCAGACACAAACATCGTCTGACACAAACATCGTCTGAACATCGTCAGACACAAACATCGTCAGATACAAACATCGTCTGAAACAAACATCGTCACATACAAACATCGTCTGACACAAACATCGTCTGATACAAACATCAGATAAACATCGTCTGACACACCATCGTCAGACACAAACATCGTCTGAGACACAAACATCGTCAGATACAAACATCGTCTGACACAAACATCGTCTGATACAAACATCGTCTGACAAACAAACGTCTGATCACAACACAACACATCGTCTGACAAACATCGTCACACAAACATCGTCAGACACAAACATCGTCTGAAACAAACATCAGACACAAACATCGTCTGACACAAACCATCAAACATCGTCTGACACAA
>JACRUU010000016.1:5592089-5607089 GCA_030449085.1 Kryptopterus vitreolus
TCTCAGAGTTCTCACATATATGGGCATATAAGGCTTGCTTATGTTTCCGAGTTGACAAGCATTTTTTTAAATTTTTTTTTACATATGCCACATATATGTCCTACATTTTCTCTCTCTATATATATATATAGATGTGACAACTGAGAACCAACAATGCTCAGTGACTCAAAGCGAGTCCGTGGTACTGAACCAGTTGTCCAACTGCATCTATGGTGAGGAGATTATATAACAAGAAAAAAAGAGACAGTTCTGTTTTTATCAGGGAGGTGGGAGCGCTTTGCTTAAAGCCTTGCGCTCTGGACTCGGAAGATCGCAGGTTCGAATCCCAGCCCCACTAAAGCTGCCACTAGTGGGCCCTTGAGCGAGGCCCTTAACCCTCCGCTGTAAAGTTGATCTGGATATGGATGTCTGGCCAATTCTGTAAATGTCATTTTTTTGTTTGTTTGTTTGTTTGCTTGTCATTTCATAAGGCCATAATATATTATTGTGTGTAACACGTGCATCATTATTGCACTGTAAAATGTGTTTATTACTTTAATGGTCCAGATATATAGAAATATGTCTTTGGCTTTATCAGAGTGTATAACAAACAAACAAACAAACGAAAAAAACAACATAGAAAACAAAAGCCTAAAAAATGCAATGGAAAAGAACGTATTTGATATCCCATAATGCTGTTAATGTTGCCCGAATGTACACATTTAAATGTAATTTAAGTTTATTTGCAAGTTTGTTTGTTTGTTTTTTTGTTATTAACGAGATGATCTGTCTGGTATCTCAAAATGATGATGTAATATTTACCCCCATTCATTCATTCATTCATCTTCTATCTCAGGCGTCTATGGGCATTAAGGCAGGATACACCCTGGATGGAATGCCAACCCATCACAGGACACACACACACACACACACACACCACACACACATTCCACACACTAGTGAGGTGTGTATCTATGAAAGTGTTTGAGGCGTCATCAACCGATGGGGGGGGGGGGCGGGGGTGTGGGCGGAGTCACCATGAGGGTCAGACAGCACCATAGTGCAGAATGGGATCACTGGCAGCTCAGCACTGGGGCATGTAACTCAACAGAGAGAGAGAGAGATAGAGAGAAAGAAAAAAAGAATGTTTAGGTGAATAAACAGTGAAATAAACAGATATTTACTGTCTGTTTAATGCATATTCAAAACGTCATATGCAAAAGATTGTGTAATTTTTGTTTTTTTTTCTATTTCAGAAAAAGGTCTTTAATTGCTATTATACTGAACATGGAACTATGCATGTGTGACATGTTTTACTGATTTACACCCGGGGATAAGTGCAAAAAAAAAAGAAAAGAAAGAAAGAAATGCACTTAAAATGTATTCCACTTTATTAGTGGACAATTATAGCTCTGATTATACCAAGTCGACTCTCTCTCTCTCTCTCTCTCTCTCTCTCTCTCTCTCTCTCTCTCTCTCTCTCTCTCTCTCTCTCATCATATATCGCCTCTACTTTTCTTCTACACATTCAAAAATACATGAAATGCTCTCCTGACTTGATGGGCATTGTTTCTATGGTAACGAAGAACATCTCCATCTCTGGTTTAGTGTAAGTTAGACTGAATTCTTTCGTCAGGCTTTTTACAAATTCCCCCTTTTTTTATTTACTTCTTTCACTCTATCTTTTGTTCCCAGCGATAGATCAGAGGGTGGTGTGTTATATATATATATATATATATATATATATATATATATATATATATATATATATATATATATATATATAAAGTGCATAGTACAGCTGTATTACTCTTGAGCTGTATTACTAGTGTCAGTCTCTTTCTCTCTCTCTCTCTCTCACACACACACACACACACACACACACACACACACACAACGAAGAATGATGTACCGCTTATGATGTACGCAGGTCTCTGTACAGGATTCTTCTTGATTATTTACACAACAACCACACTGTTTTATCCGACTTCTATCTCAGGCGTCTATGGGCATTAAGGCAGGATACACCCTGGATGGAATGCCAACCCATCACAGGACACACACACACACACACTCACTCACACACACACACACACACACACACATTCATTCATACACTAGGGACAATTTTCCAAGGTGACCAATCAACCTACCGTGCATGTTTTTTTGGACCGGGGAGGAAACCGGAGAACCCGGAAACAAACACACACACACACACACACACACACACACACACACACACACACACTGTTGATTACACCTTTTTTGGATGACACATTGTTGTTACATTTATTTATTATTTTTTTTAATGATTGTATGTTGCTCTGTGGTGAACGGTGGTTTAGTGGTTAGCACGTTCGCCTCACACCTCCAGGGTCCGGGTTCGATTCCCGTCTCGGCCATGTGTGTGTGGAGTTTGTGCATGTTCTCCCCGTGCCTCAGGGGGTTTTTTTCTCCGGGTTCTCCGGTTTCCTCCCCCGGTCCAAAAAACATGCACGGTAGGTTGATTGGCACCTTGGAAAATTGTCCCTAGTGTATGAATGAGTGTGTGTGTGAGTGTGTGTGTGTGTGTGTGATGGGTTGGCATTCCATCCAGGGTGTATCCTGCCTTAATGCACCATAGACGCCTGAGATAGGCACAGACACAGACTCCCCGTGACCCGAGGGAAGATCGGATAAAGCGCTAGAAGATGAATGAATGAATGTATGTTTCAGTATAAAGTGATGTTTCAGGCGATACTCATGTTAAATTGTTCATCTAAAGCAGGACGTGGAAAAATAAAATAAAAAAATAAGCAGAAACTGAAAATAAATGCAGGAATTATTGAACCTTGTAGGTTTTATGCCACGGATACTCGAGAAAATGAGAAATCTAGATTTGACAGATTTGGGTCCACACTGACCTCAGCAGCAGCAATTACACTATTCATATTTGATTCCAACACATGCACACACACACACACACACACACACACACACACACACACTGTCCTACACATCACATCCCTTTTTCATTATTTAACAGGTAGCAGCCTCTGACCTACATAAAATGAAAGCGTTTTTTTTTTTTTTTACACTTTAATTTATTTTCATCTCCTCTTCCAATTTAACGGCACAAAGAATCTCTTCCCCTCCAATAAGATTAGAAATGCGCGTGGAAATCCGGCCGCACCTTCGTCAGAAAGCAGAAGGTAGAAATTGTTTATTCTTTTCCAAAACACTTTCTTAATATTAATATTAACTGACGATCAACGATCTAGGCTTTTTTTTTACCCTCAGTAGGGTTTATTATAGGGTTTACGTTCGCCTCACAACCGCCAGGGTCCGGGTTCGATTCCCGTCTCGGCCATGTGTGTGTGGAGTTTGTTCATGTTCTCCCCGTGCCTCAGGGGGTTTTTCTCCGGGTTCTCCGGTTTCCTCCCCCCCGGTCCAAAAACATGCACGGTAGGTTGATTGGCACCTTGGGAAATTGTCCCTAGTGTATGAATGTGTGTGTGTGTGTGTGTGTGTGTGTGTGATGGGTTGGTATTCCATCCAGGGTGTATCCTGCCTTAATGCCCATAGACGCCTGAGATAGACACCGTGACCCGAGGGAAGATCGGATAAAGCGCTAGAAGAGGAATGAATGAATGAATGAAAGGGTTTATTTTGTGGCCTAAATGGTGTTGGTCTACGGCGTCGTGTCTCGCAGGCGAGTCGTAAGTAATTCTAAGACGACAGATGAAATATTAAAAGGCCATATGTAGCCATGTTTGATGTTCCTCGGCAGAGTTTGACTGATACGCTTGTAACTGGCGCGGAGTCTGATGTTTGATGTAACTCCAGAGTCAGAGAGCGCAAGCGTCTGGGAAAGACTTTACACCGCACATGAACAGTGTACGAACATTCGTCCTGTTATAATAGACTTTCTGTAATCGGAATTAACCGGTCATTGGTTATTGGGGCCGAATAAATACTTCGATGAAAGCAACTCTTTCTGAAATACGCAGTTTGTTAATGTATTTTCGATATATTCTTTTTCTTTTTTTTTTCATTCTTTTGCTTCCTCTCTTGTCAGGATATTCCCGTGCGTTACCATGGAGAGGAGAAATATGTGTTAGTATGTGATTTTGTTCAGAATTGTTGCAATACATATATATTCATTCATTCATTCATTCATTCATCTTCTAGCCGCTTTATCCGATCTTCCCTCGGGTCACGGGGAGTCTGTGTCTATCTCAGGCGTCTATGGGCATTAAGGCAGGAGGATACACCCTGGATGGAATGCCAACAACCATCGCAGGGCACACACACACACACACACACTCAGATTCACGCACAGTATGGGACAATTTTCCAAGGTTGCCAATTCAACCTACCGTGCATGTTTTTGGACCGGGGGAGGAAGGGGGGGAAGGAGAACCGGAAAACCCGGAGAAAAACCCCCTGAGGCACGGGGGGAGAACATGCACAAAAAAACTCCACACACACATGGCCGAGACGGGAATCGAACCCGGACCCTGGCGGTGTGAGGCGAACGTGCTAACCACTAAACCACCGTGCCCCCTATATATATATATATATATATATATGTATATATATATATATATATAAATATATATTTAAAATCCTTTCCTTGCGTTATTTTTTCCCCCGTAAACACAGAATAAAAAAATTAAAACGCAAAAAATGCAAAAACTAAAAATTTCCCCCGAAGCGAGAGAGAGATAAGAGAGAGATAATAATAGAGAGATGATAAATTTAGTGATGCTTTTGCACACGGCACTAATGATTATATTTAACTCTTTCCTGTCACTTTATTTACGATATGAATGAAATGTGTACATATATATATATATATATATATATATATATATATATATATATATATAATTGTACGTTTGATTCGTATGTTGATAGCTATACAGGTTCTGGCACAGGACTCGCTAGTCGTTGTTAGCATTTTCCTGCAAATTTTCCGCTATTTCCACTTAGTCTTCTGTTTTTTTCCTTTTTTTTTTTTCTTTTTTTTTTTCTTTTTTTTTTTTTTTTTCTATCTATCCATCCCCAACAGAGACAGTTCAGCTAGCAAAGAGAGAGCTGCTTGACAGGCACATTGAGCATGAATTTCCCACTGTGAGGTGTTTGATCTTTGTCCAAATAGATAATTAGCTTGAAAAGCCTTCACTTGCCACCCACAGACGTCCTCCATTTTTTTGTGTACACACACACACACACACACACACACACAACACACACACCACACACACACACACACACACACACACACACACACACACACACACGAGCCTATACATTGGGGGGAAAAAAGATGCATTTCTAGAAAATTTTCTAGAAATTGATATTCGGATAAAAAATGCCATAAAACTTTGATTTATTTAATAAATAAATAAATAAATAAATAAATAAATAAATAAATAAATAATAAATAAATAGCCCGGATCCGATACGCAAAAATCCCATCGGTGTGAACGCGCCGGATGTGTTGCGAAAAAAATGAAACATCCATGCTAAATAAATGAAAAGTGCATAATATTATAATATTCATTCATTCATCTTCTAGCCGCTTTATCCGATCTTCCCTCGGGTCACGGGGAGTCTGTGTCTATCTCAGGCGTCTATGGCTTTGTCTATTATGGCATTAAGGCAGGATACACCCTGGATGGAATGCCAACCCATCTCACACACACACACACACACACACACACACACACACACACACACCACACACACACCACAACACATTCATACACTAGGGACAATTTTCCAAGGTGCCAATCAACCTACCGTGCATTTTGTTTTTTTATGGACCGGGGGAGGGAGGAAACCGGAGAAACCCGGAGAAAAAAACCCCCTGAGACACGGGGAGAAGGGAGCAGAACATGCACAAACTCCACACACACATGGCCGAGACGGGAATCGAACCCGGATCCTGGACGGTGGTGTGAGGCGAAACGTGCTAAACCACTAAACCACCGTGTGCCCCACTAATATTATAATATAATATAACATAATATATAATATAAATAATGTATAATTAATAATATACACTATAAAAGTAACCAAAATATTTGCATCATCTTTCTTTCTTCTCTTCCTTCCTTTCTTTCTTTCTTCCTTCCTTCTTCCTCATTCCTTTCTTTTCTTCCTTTCTTTCTTTCTTCCTTTCTTCCTTCCTTTCCTTCCTTTTGTTTCTTCCTTCCTTCCTTTTTCTTTCTTTCTTTCTTCTTTCTCTCTTTCTTTCCTTCCTTTCTTTCTTCTTTCTTTCTTCCTTCTGAGGGGAGGGAGGGGGGCTTTCTTCCTTGTTTTCTTCTTAGGACTTCCTTTCTTTCTTTCTTCTTTCTTTCGGTCTTCCTTCCTTCCGGGACCCTTCCTACTCCTTCTCCTTTTCTAGGGAGGGAGGGAGGGAGTCCTTTCATTCCTTCCTTCCTTGTTCTCTTTTTCTTTTCCTTCTTTTTCCTTTCTTTTTCCTTCTTCTTCTTTCTTTCTTTTCATTTCTTTCCTCCTTCTTTCTTCCTTCTTCCTTTCTTTCGTTCTTTTCTTCTTTTTCTTCTTTCTTCCTTCCTTTCCTTTCTTTCTTTTTCTTTCTTTCTTCCTTCCTTCCTTCCTTTCCTTTCTTTTTTTTCTTTCTTCTTCCTTCTTCTTTCTTTCTTTTCTTTCTTTCTTTCTTTCTTCTTCTTTTTCTTTCTTTCTTTCTTTCCTTCCTTTATTTCCATTTTCTTTCTTTCTTTCTTTCTTCTTCTTTCTTCCTTTCTTTCTTTCTTTCTTTTCTTTTTTTTTCTTTCTTTTTTTCTTTCTTTCTTTCTTTCTTTTCTTTCTTTCTTTCTTTCTTTCTTTCTGTCTTTCTTCCTTCCTTCCTTCCTTCTTTCTTTCTTTCATTTCTTACATAGGACCGTGATAGAAATTAACCTTCAACACACACACACACACACACACACACACACACACACACACACACACACACACACAACACACAATGCATTGACACAGGCAGGCATATTTGATGAGCGCACCGCTGCGTATCCTGTTGTGAATTCATCATTGCCGCTATTTATCTCGATCCGTCTGTGCGTCCCGGCGCTTATCGATATATTTTATGGAGAAATGCAAGTCGCCGCATGCTGCGAAATCCTGGTGTTCAATTAGTTCTGTATTAAATAGGAATGTTGTCTGGCGTGGATGTGCATTTCAAACTTCTTTATCTAAATAAATACACTTAAATACCATATTGCAATATTAGTGCAAAAGCATCACTATTATAATCTCTCTCTCGCTTCTGTCACAGTTTCGGCGCGTAACTCGTCCCGCAGTTTTTATCCGATTGTCACGAATCGTACCTCATATCGTCCTGATGGTGTGAGGTGCGCTGTTACTTTTATAAGGAATCGCACCTCGGAATTCCGAACCCGGGGTTAAAAAGCGGGAATTTTTTCCCCATAGAAAATTGAAATTCCGTGCCTCACAGTTCGGGCCTGTGAGCGTCCGACATGCACATATGTCAAATCCACTCGTAGAGGAATCCGGAGTGGATCACGATCATATACCTCCCGAACCCCACACCCTTTCGGAATTTCGGGAAATCCGCGACATTCCGGCCCCATAGAGAATGAATGGGGAAAATTTGACGCTCCGTGTTGGCTCGACATGCACATTTGACATATCCACTCGTAGGTGAGATTAAGTAGGTCGCGATCATATGAACCCCAGACCTGCTCGGAATTCCAGGAATTCTGCGTCGTTCCAGCCCCACACAGATGAATGGGGGAGGGGGGGCTTCAGAATGGTTGTGTATATTGTGTATAAGGGTTGATTTATCAGATGATGTTAAATAAGTAGGGTGGAATAAACCAGTCAGTCTATACAGCATTAACACCTTGTCGACGATTGTGTTCCAGGCAATTGCACTCCTCCGACGCCGGTTCATATTGGACCAAGCGAAAAACACACAATTCATTTATTTTATATGGTTTTAATTACATTCAGGCAGCAAAATACACTTGTATGTCTGATGTACTGGAATTGATCCAGCAGCCAAATAATATCTGGCACGTCAGTGTTAGTTCACTCGCAACACTGGCAGATGGTCCCATTGACAGACCCGTCTGAGAAAGTGTTTATAGTGAAACATGGTAACAGGGCGGCGAGCCAAGGACTCGGGTTTGCATAGCAGGTATCAAAATAGGAAAAAAAAAAAAAGGCCTTTTAACTGCGCTTTAAAGCGTTTCACAAGCTAAAATTCGATGCATAATAATGGAAATATATATATATATATATATAGTCTTTGTCAGCCAAATAATCGACAGTGTGCACAGGACAAACCCGAACCAGGAAAAACATCTGACGAGTGTCTATTTCTGCTGCTACACTCCAGGGTCAGTTTGGCTTAGACAGCATGAATCTTTCATTGGGTGAATTTTTCCAGTTTGGCATGAAAAGCATGGAAAGCGCAGCTCCGGGCGCGACCCCCTTACAGCCGGGTCCGTTTAATATTTAGCGTTGACTTCGAAATGCTACCTCGTTCGGAGAGACGAATGTTTAGGCACCAAAAATGGACATTTTGGGAGTGTTTTCCGGAGGGGGCGGGGCCAGTGATGCACGTGACATCATCAAATTATCCAGCGTCCGACTCCCGTCGATGTGCCGAGCGTCACGTCACATGACCCCGTGTCCGAGTTTTCTCCGTTTCACAGATTTTTCATGTTTGTACGTGATCGTGACCGACTCCATCTCACCTACGAGTGGATATATCACATGTGCATGTCGGGCGAACACGGGTTGAACAGTGCAGCGTTAATTTCCCCATTCATTCTCTATGGGGACGGAATGTCGTGGATTTCCCGAAATTCCGAACAGGTGTGTGGGGGTTCGGGAGGTATATGATCGTGATCCACTCCGGATTCCTCTACGAGTGGATTTGCCATATGTGCATGTCGGACGCTCACAGGCCCGAACTGTGAGGCACCAAAATTTCAACCCCATTCATTTTCTATGGGGAAAAAATTCCCGCTTTTTAACCCCTGGTTCGGAATTCCGCGGTGCGATTCCTTATAAAAGTAACAGCACACCTCACACCATCAGGACGATATGAGGTACGATTCATGACGATCGGATAAAAACCGCGGGACGAGTTACGCGGCGGAAATGTGCCCGGAAGCGCGAGAGAGAGATTATAATAGTGATGCTTTTGCACACGGCACTAACTATTCATCATTTACTGTTCCGGTTATTGTTGGTTCGAATCTCAAACACACCTCAGGATTCTCATGTGGCCCTTTGGGAAAAAGTAATTGCCCCCCCTCCCCACCCGTATTAGAGCATCGCCTTAATCGATTACCTCCAGGATGATAACTCGCATGATAAGACGTCTTCCACGAATACGATCTTTTCTCGGCGTGAACGCGTGGCTGCGATTACGTGATGCAATCGCGTTAACCTAAAGCAGAATTTCCGCAGGAATGTTTCAGCACGTCGCCATGTCCATGCCAATGAAGTAATCGAGGCTGGAAGTGGGTCCTGGCCAGGATTACTGTGGCATTCCTAATAAAGTGGTCTGTCAGTATATATGCCCAGTCCTTCCATTTATCTGGGGAGGAAGATGTGGGGGAGTGAATGTGGGCTGATGGTTGGGAGGGGGAATCGGGGAAGAGGGGGGGGTGTTGGGTTGGTGAGACAGAGAAGGGGAAATGGTTGTGCTAAGAGGATGATGCTGTCGAGAGCTATTTTGGTTTGATGGGATAATCAGGATGGATGAGTGCGGAAAAAAACCTGCTCTTGTGAGACTCGTTTCTCAGACAGAAGAAGGGAAAGAGTGGCACATGGCGAGAGGTAGCAGAGGTCAGTAAAAGAAAAAAAGAAAGGGAAGGAGGGGCCCAGCACTAGGAAAGCTACACAGCACTACAAAAAGATATTTGAGCGGCGTATTTTGACTTACATCGTTTGTTAACAAACGCATTCACGTACAAAACTATCAAGACGAAGACAAAAAAATAAACGACATTTTCCGCATCTCATAATCAGCGAACAGGAGGCACGGTGGTTTAGTGGTCAGCACGTTCGCCTCACACCGCCAGGGTCCGGGTTCGATTCCCGTCTCGGCCATGTGTGTGTGGAGTTTGTGCATGTTCTCCCCGTGCCTCAGGGGGTTTTTCTCCGGGTTCTCCGGTTTCCTCCCCCGGTCCAAAAAACATGCACGGTAGGTTGTTGATTGGCACCTTGGAAAATTGTCCCTAGTGTATGAATGTGTGTGTGTGTGTGTGTGTGTGTGTGTGTCCCTGCGACGGGTTTGGCATTCCATCCAGGGTGTATCCTGCCTTAATGCCCATAGACGCCTGAGATAGACACAGACTCCCCGTGACCCGAGAGAAGATCGGATAAAGCGCTAGAAGATGAATGAATGAATGAATAATCAGCGAACACATTTAAACGAACGATTGTTGCCACTTACGCACAATATGGGTACAATATTCATGCCTTCGTTTAGAGGACGGCGCTCCAATTAAGAGGTCCGGCGACTTCCGCGCCTCGTCGAGACGTCTGGGTGGCACCTGATCGCTTATAACGAGCTCATAACGAAGAATTACGTGTTTACGTGCATTCAAATACTCTGTACAAAATAAATAGCAAAAATGATAATTAGAAGTGGGGCACGGTGGTTTAGTGGTCAGCACGTTCGCCTCACACCGCCAGGGTCCGGGTTCGATTCCCGTCTCGGCCATGTGTGTGTGGAGTTTGTGCATGTTCTCCCCGTGCCTCAGGGAGGTTTTTCTCCGGGTTCTCCGGTTTCCTCCCGGTCCAAAAAAAACATGCACGGTAGGTTGATTGGCACCTTGGAAAATTGTCCCTAGTGTATGAATGTGTGTGTGTGTGTGTGATGGGTTGGCATTCCATCCAGGGTGTATCCTGTCCTTAATGCCCATAGACGCCTGAGATAGGCACAGACTCCCCGTGACCCGAGGGAAGATCGGAAGATCGGATAAAAAGCGCTAGAAGATGAATGAATGAATAATTAGAAGTCCTTAATCTCAAGTTAAAGAAAATGGTTCAGAATGACTATAATTTTCATTTATAGGGGACGATGTCGCTCTCTCTCTCTCTCTCTCTCTTTCTCTCGCTATCTATCTCTATCTATCTCTATGTTTATCTATAAATCTATTTTTTATTAGATTTTTTAATTCTTTTTTTTTTTTTACAATATCAACCAGGTTTATATTTATACTTTATTAAATGGCAGATTTCTCTCGAACATGGCCTTATAAACTGCGATTTAATAAACTGGTTATTCTCTATGGCAACCAGACCTACTCATTATTATTAACTGCTCACTGAATTCCTTCTCTGTGGGGCACGGTGGCTTAGTGGTTAGCACGTTCGCCTCACACCGCCAGGATCCGGGTTCGATTCCCGTCTCGGGAATGTATGTGTGTGGAGTTTGCATGTTCTCCCCGTGCCTCAGGGGTTGTTTTTCCCCGGGTTCTCCGGTTTCCTCCCCGGTCCAAAAACATGCACGGTAGGTTGATTGGCACCTTGGAAAATTGTCCCTAGTGTATGAATATGTGTGTGTGTGTGTGTGTGTGTGTGTGTGTGTGTGTGTGTGTGTGTGTGTGTGTGTGTGTGTGTGTGTGTGTGTGTGTGTGTGTGTGTGTGTGTGTGTGTGTGTGTGTGTGTGTGGTGTGTGTGTGTTGATGGGTTGGTATTCCATCCAGGGTGTATCCTGTCTTAATGCCCATAGACGCCTGAGATAGACACAGACTCCCCGTGACCCGAGGGGGGAAGATCGGATATAAAGCGGTAAAAGATGGTAGTAGGGTAGAATGATTAAGGTAGAAAGATGAATGAATGAATGAATGAATTCCTTCTCTGGATTTGTTTTGTTTTTTTCGTTTAACTCATTTTATTTTTAATCCTAGCTTTAATCCTAGTTTTAAACACTAGAATTCAACGCTAAATATTAAATAGACCAGGCTGTAAGGTGTGTGTGTGTGTGTGTGGGTGTGTGTGTGTGGGGGAGGAAGGGGTTCATCGGCAAGCATCGCTCACATTTTCTTCAGGAAATCTCACATGTCTAGTTGTTGTGTTATTATTTATTCACCATTGTTTTTTTGTTGTTGTTGTTTTATTTATTTCTGTTGTGTCATTCCTTCCTGTACATACAAGTTCCTTAGGTTCCATTAATAACATATCTCAGTGTCTCACTCACGTAACAATGTGTGTAGGCAAGTGTTTCCGTTTGCGTAGGCTACACAATCGTATGTTTTTGGGGGTGACTTTCATGTTTCATGAAATCCTGGTAAAAAAAAAAAGATTGTTTTTATATATATACATTTATTTATTTGTACACCGAACGACGCTCTGTCATGCAATGTTTTGTATAATGATAATACACAATTTAAGCGGAGAAATAAATATTCGTTCATTAATCATCGATCTTCCCTCGGGTCACGGGGAGTCTGTGCTTATATCAGGTGTCTATGGGTATTAAGGCAGGATACACCCTGGATGGAATACCCACACACACCCCACACACACACACACACAACACACACACACACACACACACACACACACACACACACCACACACACATCATTCATACACTAGAGACAATTTTCCAAGGTGCCAATCAACCTACCGTGCATGTTTTTGGACCGGGAGGAAACCGGAGAACCGGAGAACCCGGAGAAAAAACCCCCTGAGACACGGGGAGAACATGCACAAACTCCACACACACATGGTCGAGACGGGAATCGAACCCAGACCCTGGCGGTGTGAGGCGAACGTGCTAACCACTAAACCACCGTGCCCCCCCCCATGCTGCTCCCCGGTCTATATATATATATATATATATATATATATAATATATATATATATATATATATATATATATATATAGTCTATATCTCATATATTCATTCATTCATATCATTCATCTCTACCGCTTTATCCGATCTTCCCTCGGGTCACGGGGAGTCTGTGTCTGACGGGGAGGAAACCGGAGAACCCGGAGAAAAACCCCCTGAGGCACGGGGAGAACATGCACAAACTCCACACACATGGCCGAGACGGGAATCGAACCCGGACCCTGGCGGTGTGAGGCGAACGTGCTAACCACTAAAACCACCGTGCCCCTTAGAGAAATAAACGTGCATTATTATCTATTTTACAGAGGGTATAATTCATCATATTGAGAGGTTTACGTCAACATTTGGACATGCGTGTGTGTGTGTGTGTGTGTGTGTGTGTGTGTGTGTGTGTGTGTTGCTCCGTGTATCTTCTATAGTGCCTCTGATTGCATGTTTAGGCTGGAGTGTCTGATCGAGTGTGTGATTCGGCTCCTCGCCTGGATTCAGGTGCTACCTGGCCTGAATACAAGATTCTCTCTATCATGCTGATTTCTCTCCCCGAGAAGAATTAGCCTCGATAGGTGATTATGCAGCGATTCCCGATGCTTGAGTGAGCGAGTGAACGAGCTTCCTGCAGGAGCACTTAAATCATGTTCCTGCTGAAAATCCGCTGGTACAGAGGCTGAGGTCGCTCCTGATTCGGGTCTGTCGGTCAGAACGCTGCTTATTAAGTAAAGTGCATTTCCATGATGGGTCGTTATTTCACCGCATCATTCGGCGACGGAAAATTGGTCTAAGAAGACCCAGAGAGGGTTTTTGTGCGTGTGCGTGTGCGCTCTCGGTCGCGAGAGGCTGGAAACGCTGCTGCCGCTGAACGTCGGCGGCTAATTGGAATAGAACTGGGAGACACATCGCTGAAGTGCTGGGTGACATTTGTCTCTCTTCCTCTTTTTTTTTCTTTCTTTTTTTTTATTGTTCCCGGGGTGTAATTGAATAAGCTTTCAGTAATGCCACTCATCCTTTTGTGTCTCCTTGTCACCTTACCCAGACGGATGGACAGAGAGGAGTGATTTATATTGAGGAGGAAGCGGGGGGGGGGGGGGGGGGGGGGGGGGGGGGGGGGGGGCGAAAGTAGGACACGCTTTGTACGGAAACACTAAGGTGTATTCTTTCGCTTCCTGTCACGGGCTCATCAGTCGGAGAAACCCAGTCTGACTTCAAATGTGAAAAACCTGCCCGCCAGCACAACACACACACACACACACACACACACACACACACATATGCATTATTTTCACATGTGCTCCCATTATACAATATTATATGCATGCAATCAAATAAATGCTATTCTTCCTTTTTTTTTTTTTTAATTTGAAGGTATGGGGATTAATAAACACCAAGTAACTGACCAAGTAGTAATCACACACTTTCCCATACAAAACCCTGGTCCGTTTAATATTGAGCGCTGACTTTGAAATGCTAGCTCGTTCGGAGAGACGAGTGTTTAGACACCAAAAATGCACATTTTTTCAAGAGGGGGCGGAGCCAGTGACACACGTGACATCGTCAAATTATCCAGCGTCCGACTCCGAGCGTTTAGATACGTCACATGACCCTGTATCCGAGTTTCTCGGTTTTGCGGATTTTTAACGTTTGCGGTTACGTGACGCCATGCGGAAGTCACATGATCACGACTTACTCCATCTCATCTACGAGTGGATATGTCACATGTGCATATCGGGCGACCTTCCCCATTCGTTCTCTATGGGGCGGGAATGTTGCGGAAATTCCGGACAGGTGTGTGGGATTCGGGAGGTATATGATCGTGATCCACTCCGGATTCCTCTACGAGTGGATTTGCGCATATGTGCATGTCGGACGCTCACAGGCCCTGGAACTGTGAGGCACGAAATTTCAACCCCATTCATTTTCTATGGGGAAAAAAAAATTCCCGCTTTTTAACCCCGGGTTCGGAATTCCGCACTGCAATTCCTTATAAAAGTAACAGCACACCTCACACCATCAGGACGATATGAGGTACGATTCGTGAGGATCGGATAAAAACCGCGGGACGAGAAATTTGAGCGAAGCGAGAGAGAGAATATAACAGTGATGCTTTTGCACACGTCACTGATCATTACTTTTTGATTGCTTTCATTTGTCCACTAGGTGGCGCTTAATG
>JACRUU010000016.1:5612089-5632089 GCA_030449085.1 Kryptopterus vitreolus
TTGTCGCGTTGTTTATTGTTGATCCTGTACGCTGTCCTGTCCTGATTTGTTTTCATAGGCCGAACCTGGAGTCGAGGAGACCTTGCGGAGTTACGGGGAGGGGGGGGGGGGGGGGGGGGAGGGGGGGGGCGGGTTGGAGGGGTGGGTTGGAGGGGGGGGGTTGGAGGGGTGTTTTTTTGGGATTTCCATAGAAATAATGGGTCACAGCCTCTTTGTAGGATTACTCACACTCCGTTTCAGTGTGACTAGTGTATTCTCAGATTGATGACGCATACGTGAACAATGATCTCAGACCTGTAGTCAGGCCACCTACAAAGAAAGATGTGGGTTGCTGTACGGCTTTGTATCACCCAAGGCATTAAGTAAAATATAAAATATATTAAATATTAAACATATAAAAAATATATATAATAAAAAAAATATATATATATATATATTAAAAAAAAATAATATATATATATATATATATATATATTATATATAAAAACATTAAACAACTAAATATAAATTCTTTTTATGGGGTTTCAACTTGGCATATCTCCTTTAACAAACCTCATATAGGATGTGGCTTTAAATCCATTATTATTAATTGATGTTAATGGAGCAGGGCACGGTGGATTTAGTGGTTAGCACGTTCGCCTCTCACACCTCCAGGGTCCGGGTTCGATTCCCGTCTCGGCCATGTGTGTGTGTGGAGTTTGTGCATGTTCTCCCCGTGCCTCAGGGGGTTTTTCTCCGGGTTCTCCGGTTTCCTCCCCCGGTCCAAAAACATGCACGGTAGGTTGATTGGCACCTTGGAAAAATTGTCCCTAGTGTATGAATGTGTGTGTGTGTGTGTGTGTGTGTGTTGTGTGTCCTGCGATGGGTTGGCATTCCATCCAGGGTGTATCCTGCCTTAATGCCCATAGATGCCTGAGATAGGCACAGGCTCCCCGTGACCCGAGAGATCGAGAGATCGGATATAGCGGTAGAAGATGAGATGAATGATGAATGAATGAATGAATGAATGAATGAATGATTTTGTTAATGGCAAGTGTCACAAATTGCTTCCGAAATTTCCCTAAATATAGATCTCCTCACTATATTAGTGTATATATTACCATATGGGAACTTAAGCAAGCGCATCGCAATTCCCAAATCCGTATTATGGAAATTTTCTTGCTTCCGTATAACATGTTTAGGTTCTACACACGTTTCCGTATAACCTAAACACCGTATCACCAGTTTATATGGAAAAGCAACCGGAACACAATTCTTAAAGGAGCCACGTCCCATATTTTACACTGAAATTAACAAGAAATTCATATTAAAAGAATCATTTATAATTATCAATAATTTTATTAAAGAGAGAGAGATTTTGAGTGAAATATAATATTAGTATATAATTATATAATTATAAATTATAACATCTGTGACAGTTAGTTACAGTATTACAAACATGAAAAGTATTCATTTATGGCACATTGAAAAAACAAGATTTTTTAATTTAATATTATATATTATATAGTATATTTATATAGTATATATATATATAGTATATTTAAACACGATTAAATTTCTGACTCGATTGACAGCCCTAATACGTACATATATATATATATATATATATATATATATATATATATGATCAGTTTATGGGAGGTGCATTTTCTCTTCTTGCCTGCCAGAAATAGAAAATCTAATGGGTTTTCCGCTGTTGTGTAGCAGGTCAACCTCAGGGTTGAATGTTCTGTATTGTGCATTCTAAAACCATTTTTCTTCCGGGGAGAAAATCCCAGACCGGAATGAAATAAGTGGTCCGGGATCCCTCAGGTGGTTTGAAGTTCGTATTGTGCATTCTCAAACATTTTTCTTCCGGGGATGAAATCCCAGGAGATGGAGATGGCGAAAAGTGCAGACATGCTTCACTCCAGCACAAGCAGAAATGCTCATGTGGTAAAAAAAAAAAAAAGAATGGTGGTTAAAAAGTACCGACGACACTTTCACAAGTTAAAATAAAGATGACCTGCGTGAAAAAAACGTCAGATGTTAAAAGCTCGGAATGCGTTTTTAAGAACCCTCGACTGCTTTTAAAAACGCCGTTACGATGCAGTTAACGTTCCCTGACGAACCTCTGAGGCCCTTCAGAGAAACAGCTGTAATTATATATATATATATATATATATATATATATATATATATATATATATATATATATATTTTTTTTTTTTTAATGCACACAGGGGGACTCTAATTACTAATTAGGGGACTTGTGAAGGGGGTTGATTGTTCGGCCGACATGTACATTTGACATATCCAGTCATAGTTGAGATGGTGTATGACTCTTGATCCCACTTGGAATTCCGGGAATTCCGGCCCATACAGATGAATGGAGAACATTTTGACGCTATGCTGTTCGGCCGTATCGACGTATCCACTCGTCCGGGGCGGCGAGGACATCGCACTGATATCACACTCGGTCCGAAAAAAACAACAGGGAATTATGGGTGATCAAGGCAAATGCGCTTTTTTGGCACGGGAAGAATTTTTACCATAGAAAATGAATATCAGCTCTAAATATTAAACGGACCAGGCTCTAAGAAGGCGGAGGGGGGGGGGGGGGGGGTCGCACCCGGACACGCGGTTTTGCATCAGCAAGCATCACTCACATTTCCTTCATGAAATGTCCCATGTCTAGTTCACTTTATGGGTTTATTGTAAAAAATCAATAAATAAATAATGTTAAAGATGTAGGGGCACGGTGGCTTAGTGGTTATCACGTTCGCCTCACACCGCCAGGGTCCGGGTTCGATTCCTGTCTCGGCCATGTGTGTGTGGAGTTTGTGCATGTTCTCTCCGTGTCTCAGGGGGCTTTTTCTCCGGGTTCTCCGGTTTCCTCCCCCGGTCCAAAAACATGCACGGTAGGTTGATTGGCACCTCGGAAAAATTGTCCCTAGTGTATGAGTGTGTGTGTGTGTGTGATGGGTTGGCATTCCATCCAGGGTGTATCCTGCCTTAATGCCCATAGACGCCTGAGATAGGCACAGACTCCCCGTGACCCGAGGGAAGATCGGATAAAGCGCTAGAAGATGAATGAATGAATGAATGAATGAATGTTAAGGATGTTTTATAGTTACCTTTTTTGCTAATAAAGGTTATTTTCCCATATGGAAATTGTACATCTTTGTGTATGAACGTGACTTGATGTAAAAATGAATGGAATGTATTGGTTTACACACACACACACACACACACACACACACACACACACACACACCGGGGTGATTTTGGAGGCTCGGCAGGTTATCAGTTCGGTCTCCCAGACTCCCTAATTTGATCCTGAACGACCGAATTACTGTTTCTGTGGAATTTCACGTCGCCGGATTGCTTTTCTCAGAATCCCATTGGCTTTTCATTTTCTCCCTGAAACAAAGTGTGTGTTTGTGGCTTCGCACCTAAATTGTATTATTATTATTATTATTATTATTATTTTGGGTTTTTTTGCAGGATTTTTGTCCGAATTATTTCCGTCTTAAAAGTCAACTCTTTGACATTGGATAAAGTGCAGTGAATGTACCCACTGTGATTACCAGTATTTCTGTATTTTGCCGTGACCTGTCAAGTCTATTTTTTTTGTTCATTATAAAGTACTTTACCTCACCTCGGCTTGAGCGCGAGTCACAGAGCACTATTACAATAGACTTCTATAATGAAGGGATTTCCAATCACCCATTTCTTTCATCTTCTCTTCACCTCCTGTTTAATGAGATGACATTGGCATTGATTGCCTCGTTCATCACCCGTTATTTTCCCGATGTGTAGAAACGGTGACTTCTTTCAAATGTCTGTTACAGTTCTACCTTATAATCCTTCATATACGTAAACCTCGTTTTACCATTCCCACGGCTTTGGGGTGTTTTTGATCTTCGCATATCCCAGATTGTTTTTGGAAGCTGGGGTCAGAGAGCAGGGTCGGCCATGATACGGCGCCCCCTGGAGCACAACGGGTTAAGAGCCTTGCTCAAGGACCCAACAGTGGCAGATGACCGGGGTGATACCGGGGCTCGAACCCCTGACCTTCCGAACAATAACGCCTTAAATCACTGAATTAACCCTAATGTATATAGTGTAGAAGGAGCACAGAGCACAGATACAGCGCCCCCTGGAGCACAGAGGGTTAAGAGCCTTGCTCAAGGACCCAAAAGTGGCAGATGATGGTGATACTGGGGCTCGAACCCCCGACAGTAACGCCTTAAACCACTGAATTATCACTAATGTATATAGTGTAGAAGGAGCACAGAGCACAAATATGGCGCCCCCTGGAGCACAGAGGGTTAATAGCCTTGTTGAAGGACACAAGAGTGGAAGGTACCGTGGCTAGTGATACCGGGGCTCGAACCCTAGACCTTCCGAACAGTAACACTTTAAACCACTGAATTATCCCTAATGTATATAGTGTAGAAGGAACACAGAGCACAGATACGGCGCCCCCTGGAGCACAGAGGGTTAAGAGCCTTGCTCAAGGACCCAAGAGTGGCAGATGATGGTGATACCGGGGCTCGAACCCCCGACCCTCCGAACAGTAACACTTTAAACCACTGAATTATCCCTAATGTACATAGTGTAGAAGGAACACAGAGATACGGCGCCCCCTGGAGCACAGAGGTTAAGAGCCTTGCTTGAAAGACCCAAGAGTGGCAGATGATGGTGATACCGGGGCTCGAACCCCCGACCTTCTGAACAGTAACACTTTAAACCACTGAATTAACCCTGCATGGATCCCATGGGATTTGTGTGTACAGTAGTAGCGAGGTACTGAATGATAAGAAAGCGTCTGTGGGTCGACGATGCGGGGCGAATGTGTTTGCAGCTCACACCTTCAACCTTTAGACCTCTCGCTCCGTCACATCCACTTTGGCTTTCTCACGAACTGCACGCTGTCATTTACTGTCAGTTTCACACACACACACACACACACACACACACACACACACACACACACACACACACACACACACACACACACACACACACACCATGCACACACACACACACACACCACACACCTGCACACAGCACTTTTGTGTTGTGACTGACTCTATCTCTAATGAGCTCTCTTTCTCCTCTTTCTTCCTTCCAGTGGGATTCCGGGGAAGAAGTGTGGCACCATAATATTAACCGCTGAGGAACTCAGCAACTGCAGGGTAAGTTCACCAAACACTCGTTTGCATATGCACACAAAAATCGGAGACACAACAGAAAAATACTCCTTATATATATATATAAATATGTATATATATATATATATATATATATATATATATATATATATATATATATATATATATATATATATAAGAGGACACGGTGGTTTAGTGGTTAGCACGTTCGCCTCACACCGCCAGGGTCCGGGTTCGATTCCCGTCTCGGCCATGTGTGTGTGTGGAGTTTGTGCATGTTCTCCCCCCCGTGCCTCAGGGGTTTTTTTTTCTCCGGGTTCTCCGGTTTCCTCCGCCGGTCCAAAAACATGCACGGTAGGTTGATTGGCACCTTGGAAAATTGTCCCTAGTGTATGAGTGTGTGTGTGAATGTGTGTGTGTGTGTGTGATGGGTTGGCATTCCATCCAGGGTGTATCCTGCCTTAATGCCCATAGACGCCTGAGATAGACACAGACTTGACTCCCCGTGACCCGAGGGAAGATCGGATAAAAGCGGTAGAAGATGAATGAATGATATCGATATATATATATATAGATATATATATATATATATATAGATATATATATATATATATATATAAGGATGTCAATACATAAATGCATTTCTTTTTATCAAATGTTTTCAGTCTTAATTGGTATCAAACTGTTTAATGCATGTTTTCCATTATTCGCTCCCAAATCCATGTTTTCAATCTGAATGCTTGAGCGTCTCTTCATATGATAATAAATGTGCTTTAAATGCAGATAGTTCTGGCAAATGAGAGGGGACTAATGTATTCATCAAATAAATGAAGAGCTAAGGGAACGGAGGGCACAAACTTTCTCTCTCTCTCTCTCTCTCTTTTTTTTTTTTAAACAGAATTATTTATCTCACAGTTCATTTTTCTCACTCGGAATAATTAGAAGCAGCAATTAGCAGAAGTGGAATAAGGATATTGCGTGTTATTACATTCGGCCAATATTAAAGACCTAAATAATGAGAAGGAGTGTGTGTGTGTGTGTGTGTGTGTGTGTGTGTGTGTGTGTGTGTGTGTGTGTGAGAGAGAGTAAGAGAGACTGGTAGTATGCATGGAATCATCTATATGCATATTGCAATTTCAGTGTCTTGTATATATATATATATATATATATATATATATATATATATATATATATATATATATATATATAATATAGAATGAATATAAAAGAATGGATTCCGGTGCGTACGTCATTCTTTTTTTTCATAGCCCCAAGCTACATTTGTCAAGAAGTAAACAAAGTAAACAAAGTAAGTGCGATGGACATTTCTCCCAGTTAAAAGGTCAGAAATCGATTATGAGTCGTGTAAAACGAAGGAATAGTTCCGTAAAATGTGCGTAGAAATGCGCGTAGATATTTGCGCAAAACGCTTGCGTTATTTTCTAAGTAACGTTAAAAAAAAACAAAAAAAACGGAAGGTGAAATGTTTCCGTTAAGCATGTCATGTGACTAAAACTCTCGCGATAAGTCATTCAGAAAAATGGAGATACATTAGGCGTTTTTATTTGTAATAAGAGACGTGGGTGCGTTATACAAGCATTAATGGCGAGGCGAGGCGATCCACCCTACACCTGGGCGTGGCCACGTATAGATGGAATGCCAACCCATCACATACTACACACACACATAAAGCACACACCACACACACACACACACACAGGAAAAACTTCACACACAAAAACTAAGGGGGGGGGGGCATTCACACACACACACACACATTCATACACTAGGGACAATTTTCCAAGGTGCCAATCAACCTACCGTGCATGTTTTTGGAACCGGGGGAGGAAACCGGAGAACCCGGAGAAAAACCCCCTGAGGCACGGGGAGAACATGCAAAACTCCACACACACAAGGGATGGCACATGGTCACGAGGAATCGAACCGAACAAGGGACACCAGAGAAGCAGGTGGTCGACCCGATGGGAATCGAACCCGGACCCTGTAGGTGTGAGGCGAACGTGCTAACCGCTAAGCCACCGTAGCCCCCATGCGATGTGACCGGGAAAAAAAAACCCCCTCGTTACAGTTTTGAGAACGATTCATTTTTCGTATCGTCTAATAAAAAAAAAAAACACCTCATTCGAGCGTCAAAACATTTTTGCAATACACGTGTGTTTTTGCGAATTTTTCCATTATGCGTCTTTTCAATTCGCGCATTTTGAGGGTAGTGGTGATGAAACGGCTAATAATAATCATGTATTAATAATGTGATGAAACAGGTTTTTCCGTGATTAAACACTTTAAAACGTCAAAACGTTCACTCACGTTGTCAAGGCTCCTATCCAAGATTCTTGTTTACTGCTTCAACCAAGGCACCAAAAAAAATAAATAAATAACAACAAAAAAAAAACATTGCCTTTATTATTTAACAACAACAATCACCGTGGCTGATTACTCATCGCTGCTTTACCTCCTACTTGAGGATGCGAAGTTCTCTGTGTACAGTATAATTATATGAGTGTTGCACTCTTAACCATGTTCGTGTCTTTATGTAATGACATTCGTTATAAAATGGACTTTTCTTTGGAAAGAATGTAAAACCACAGATCCACCAATCAACACAAACACGGGAATAACGTTAAAAAGACAGAGATACTGGGCGAATAATATATTACAGTCGGTTTATGACAAAGTGAGAAGGATATTTTTGTGTTTCCAACAGGATTAATCTTTTATTAGAGAGTATTTGCACATGCAGATGTGTTGTTGTTGTTGTCGTTGTTGTTGTCGTCGAGTTCCTTGGTCCTTGATAAAATATATTCTCTAAAAAGTCTTTGTATTTTTCGCTTTTTAGTTATAACCTCACATTATTGTTTGGATTCACTATAGTGGCCATCTGTAATGTAAATAAATTGTGTTTATATGTGTTTATATATATATATATATATATATATATATATATATATATATATATATATATATATATATATTATATATATATATATATATATATATATATATATATATATAGTGGTTAGTGGTTAGCACGTTCGCCTCACACCGCCGCCAGGTCCGGGTTCGATTCCCGTCTCGGCCATGTGTGTGTGGAGTTTGTGCATGTTTTCTCCGGGTCCCCGTCCAGTCTCAGGGGTTTTTCTCCCGGGTTCTCCGGTTTCCCCCCCAAAAAACATGCACGGTGGTCCAAAAAAATTGTCCCTAGTGTATGAATGTCCTGTGTGTAATGTGTGTGTGTGTGTGTGTGTGTGTGTGTGTGCTGTGTGCTTGCGCGATGGGTTGGCATTCCATCCAGGGTGTATATCCTGCCTTAATGCCCATAGACACATAGACACATATATTATATATATCATGTATTATATATTTATATATATATATATATTATATCTATATATATATATATATATATATATATATACATATACACCCACACATTAATATAACAGAAAAAAGTAAGGACTAAAGTTGTAATATGTTTAAAAAGCCCAATGTTTGTGTCCATGTGGTGTGTGTGTGTGTGTGTGTGTGTGTGTGTGTGTGTGTGTGTTGTGTGGTGTTCCTATACCTACAGGATATTGCTACTATGCAGCTGTGCGCCAACAAACTGGACAAGAAGGATTTCTTTGGCAAGTCGGATCCTTTTTTGGTTTTCTACCGCAGCAACGAGGACGGAACGTAAGTGAGAAGGCAGTTGGAAAAATGGATCTCTCGCTCTTTGTCATTTTTGTCAAGCTGTAAGATTCCTTGACGTTTAAATTAGGTAAAGAATATATTTTTATTTTGACACAGGTTCACTATTTGTCATAAGACAGAGGTCATAAAAAACACTCTGAACCCGGTGTGGCAACCCTTCACCATCCCGGTGCGTGCCCTGTGTAACGGTGACTATGACAGGTAAGATATCAAACGTCAGGTACACGTTCATCCGATCTCCCAATCCCAATCCCAATCCCAACCCCAACCACAGTCCCAATCCCAGTCCCATCCCAATCCCAATCCCAATCCCAATCCCAACCCCAAACCCCAATCCCAATCCCAACCCCAGTCCCAATCCCAACCCCAATCCCAATCCCAATCCCAACCCCAACCACAGTCCCAATCCCAATCCCAACCCCAATCCACAGTCCCAACCCCAATCCCAACCCAATCCCAACCCCAACCCCAGTCCCAATCCCAATCCCACCATCCCAATCCAACCCAATCCCAATCCCAACCCCAATCCCAACCCCCAATCCCAATCCCCCCAAATCCCAATCCCAATCCAACCCCCAAACCCATTCCCAATCCAATCCCACCCAATCCCAATCTCAAACCCCACCCCAACCCCAATCAAAACCCCATTCCCCAATCCCAACCAACCCAATCCCACCCCAGTCCCAATCCCAATCCCAATCCCCAATCCCAACCCCAACCACAGTCCCAATCCCAATCCCAACCCCAATCCAATCCCAATCCCAACCCCAACCCAACCAATCCCAACCCACCCAAATCCCCCCAATCCCAATCCCAACCCCAATCCCAACCCCAACCCCAAACCCCAAAACCCCCAAACCCAAACCCAACCCCAACCCCAACCCAAAACCAAAACCCCAGTCCCAATCCCAATCCCAACCCCAATCCCAGTCCCAACCCAATCCCCCAACCCCAACCCCAACCCCAATCCCAAATCCCAAACCCCAACCCCAACCCCAATCCCCAACCCCAACCCCAACCCCAGTCCCAATTCCAACCCCAATCCAAACCCCACCCCATCCCGCAACCCCAACCCAAGTCCCAATCCCAATCCCAATCCCAATCCCAATCCCAACCCAGTCCCAATCCCCCAATCCCAACCCCAATCCCCAATCCCAATCCCAATCCCCAACCCCAATGTCCCAATCCCCAGTCCCAACCCAGTCCCCAAGTCCCAATCCCATCCCAACGTCCCAATATAATGTTTTATACTGCATACATACTTGGACCAATATCATAGTTTGAGACGTAATGTAATTCACAGACTTTAGTACATATATATATAAATATGTTAATGTTAACTATCATATCAATAATGCTTACGTTTCAGGGATCTTGAAAATATATAATAGTATAATAGTAATATAATGTTCTGCATACATACTTGGATTTGGTATGTATACACAGACATATATATATATATATATATATATATATATATATCTATATATGATGGGTATTATATATTATATATATATAATATATATATATATATATATGTGTGTGTGTGTGTGTGTATATATATAATATGTATATATATATAGAATATATATATGATATCTATATATACAAACACACACATATATATATATACACACGTACACCTATATGTATATACACATGACCCACACATACACACATGTCACACACACACAACACCCACGATAGGCGCACATACACACCCAGACACATACATCACATATACATACTACCATCCGTTACCACCACAGAGTACCTATAGTATATATATATATATGATATCATATATATATATAACACACACACACCACGTCACACATGAATGTATACACACACACACACACACACGCACACACACAAACACACCACACACACACAGACACACACCACACTTACTGACCACCCACAGATACATATATATATATATACACCAGAGATATATATATATATATATATATATATATATATATATATATATCTATATATATCTATATATATATATATATATATATATACACCACACAGACACACACCACACGGTTACCAACCACATTGCCATAGTAAATACACTATTACTTTATTATTACTGTATTATTTTATACTGTTTATTCATTTGAAACGTTATTACTGTTTGTTATTTTTCCATGTATTTTATTTATTTATTTATTTATTTATTTTTCTTATAAATTAATATTGCTTTGCGAGGCAACAAACTTAAGATACATACAACCTTAAAACAGTGTTGATAGGTTTATTTATTTATTTATTTATTTATTTATTTATTTCATTGCCTCCCACCTCGGCTGACATGATTATTTGATCTTACACCCATCCAATCACTATTAGGTTAAGATTTTATAAAAAAAACATGTATATTGTAAATAAAAGCACATTAAACAAACCTCTACTGATAGAAAAATGTATAAAATAATGGATTGCGTCCGGGTTTTCGGATCTCCTGGGAATCTTCAAAGTGCTTTTTCAGATACAAAAGAAAATAATGTGTAATAATTCAGGACGACCTAGAAAAAAAAAAACATCCAAAAAAACATCCTGTGGATAATGTTTACATAATGAGTAAATATTGGTGTAGTGTGTTTGTGTGATTATACTGCAATTCTGTACACTTCTTATTTTGTTTTTTTTTTTTTTGTTTTTTTTTTTTTTTACTCCGAACAAATGCGAGTGAAATTTACATAACAAACAAACCCAAAGCTGGAAATGTACCGTAGTCTGTTTACACCATTAGAGCGGGATTTTACCGATGCGCAAAATAGTTGCTTTGAGTGATTGTGGCCCCTGTCATTTCTTTTTTTTCTTCTTCTTCTTCTTCTTCTTTCTTTTTCTTTTCTCAAAATATCGTCCTGCAGAACCGTTAAGGTGGACGTGTACGACTGGGATCGAGACGGAAGGTAATTACATTTAGGTAGAAAACACTTCATCCCTCTATTACCCTGGTTATGTTCGGGTTAGCTGGACATAACGAAAGTAACATGGAAAAGAAAGATAGAGGAATGACATAAAATAACCCCCCCAAACGAACCCCCCCCCCCCCACACACACACACACACACCACATATATATATATATATATATATATAATTTTTTTTTAGTTTTTTATTTTTTTATTTTTTCGCGGTCCTTGAGCGTATACTCCAGGGGGCGCCGTCATCATGGGTGGATCTGACCCATGTGACAAATAAAGGTTGAGGTTCACACTAAGGGCGATGGACTACTGGTCAGAAGGTCGGGGGTTCGAGTCCCAGTCCCTATCGCCAAGCTGCCACCCTTGGGTCCTTAACCTTCTGTGCTCCAGGGGGCGCTGTATCACGGCTGACCCTGCATGCTCTCTAAACCCCCCCAGCTTCCAAAACAAGCTACAGTATATATATATATATATATATATATATATATATATATATATATATATATATATATATATAATGCAATGTTCTGTAATGTATATGTAACAGCTATTCTATTCAACAACTGGGGGTTAAGGGCCTTTCTCAAGGGCCCACTGGAGGGAGTTTTGGTGATGGTGGGATTTGAACCTATACAGACACTTAAAGCACACGTAAAGCCAAAGTAACAGAAGAGAAAAACGCAAATTAAATCAATATCACTTTTAATTTAGACACCCCCCCCCAAACCTTGCATCAGTTCTGGAGTCAGAGCCATAATACAGCGCCCCCTGGAGCCCCCTTGGGTGGCAGCTTGGTGATTCCTGGAACTCGAACCCACGACCTTCACCGAAACCTTCACCTCCCCCCTCCATCCCCTCCCTAATGTCTCTTCGTGTAATCCCAGACTCTGTGTGGGGGTCAAAACCAGTGACATTGCTTGTAGGTTTCGAGGTTAATTATCCCTCTGTAATATAAATGTCAGGAGCCAATCAGACGCCTCGTTGATGGTAATTGATAGGCGTCTGTCTCACACTCTTTATTCGACCATGCAAAAATTATTGCACCCCTCTCAAATACCTGGATTCATTGCTAAAGCCCGAGATTTCCCCATTTTGACTTATCAGTCCAGACCACCTGCTGCCTTTTTTTTGTTGTTTTTTTCCCCCCGCACCACATCTGGTCTTTTTCCCTGCATAGTTGAGTCGCTTAACCTCGCTTCCACATCGGCGTCATCATGCCATTTTTCTCCCACTTCTGGACAGACAGTATGGCCGAGTCCTCCGCCCTTCCGTGCCAATTTTGAACCCGTGTAAATACACGCATTATAATTCCCATGCCTTAAAATGCAATGATCTCAAGCACAATAGCGATGATCTCTCGCTCTCACTTCCTCCTGCAGTCACGACTTTATCGGCGAGTTCACCACCAGCTACCGAGAGATATCCCGAGGTCAGAGCCAGTTTAATGTGTACGAGGTAGGTATAATAAGGGGGGGGGGTATATTCTGGCTACAGGATATACATTATAATTCTCTTTCAGCCATGTTTTTGCAAGAACAGAATCATAACGGAATCGCCAAAAGCTCACTTTTCCAATTTCCTACCGCAGAAAACATTTAATGAGGAATAATAATAATAATAATAATAATAATAATAATAATAATAATAATAATGTGGGGCACGGGGGCGTTTAGTGGTTAGCACGTTCGCCTCACACCACCAGGGTCCGGGTTCGATTCCCGTCTCGGTCATGTGTGTGTGGAGTTTGTGCATGTTCTCCCCGTGCCTCAGGGGGTTTTTCTCCGGGTTCTCCGGTTTCCTCCCCCTCCCCCGGTCCAAAAACATGCACGGTAGGTTGATTGGCACCTTGGAAAATTGTCCCTAGTGTATGAATGTGTGTGTGTGTGTGTGTGAATGTGTGTGTGTGTGTCCTGCGATGGGTTGGCATTCCATCCAGGGTGTATCCTGCCTTAATGCCCATAGACGCCTGAGATAGGCACAGACTCCCCGTGACCCGAATGGGAAGATTCACAAGATGAATGAATGAATGAATAATAATAATAATAATAATAATAATAATTCAATAATAATAATAATAATAATAATACAGAGTTTTCAGTCTCGGGTTTTGATTGGATGACGTCCGTCTTCATAGTACGTTATCACCTATATATCTTTTCGTGTATGTACAGGTTTTAAATCCAAAAAAGAAAGGAAAGAAGAAAAAATATGTTAATTCCGGCACAGTAAGTTTCTTTCATTTTGGTTACATTTGCATTTTGAGCGTCTGTGGATGAAAAAAGAAAAACGCTTTATTTCTCTCTCTCTCTCTCTCTCTCTCTCTCTCTCTCTCTCTCTCTCTTTCTCTCTCTCCCTGAAGGTGACACTGCTTTCCTTTAAAGTCGAATCCGAGTACACGTTTGTGGATTTCATCAGAGGAGGGTAAGCAGAACGCTCCGACCTCCTGATTTGTTTACGACCTGTTTTTTTCTTTAAATCCATAAAGTGTTTTGTCATTTGTGTTTGTGCGGAACAATTGCAAAAGCCAGCGCTTAAGGTTCCTTTTCTGTTACCTGGCAGTCTATCTACTATATATATATATATATATATATATATATATATATATATATATATATATATATATATATATATATATATATATGTAAACCAAAGGAAATAAGAGTGCAAACGCATTGTAAAAAAAAAAAAACAAACAACAAAAACAAAACAAAACAAAACAAAAAAACAAACAAAATATATATATATATATATATATATATATATATATATATATATATATATATATATACCCAAAGGATAAAAGAGAGTGCAAATGCAGCGTGTAAAAAAACAAAAACAAAAAAAGATAGAGAGACGAAAGACAAAAACAAAAAAAAATAAATATATATATATATAGATATATCTATATATATTCTTTTGGTTTTACACTGTGTTTATTTGGTTTGTCTGTTTATAAAAGAATTAAAAGATAAGATTAGCGTTAGGAGTGAAGACAGAACTGCAAAAAATAACACTTCATACCTGAAATCGCACCGGAAATGCGCAAATATTTATTCAATATACATTCATTTATTACCAACTATTTCATATTTCCTTTCCTCATTCCAGAACCCATGTCCCGACCACCTTATTGACCTTTATGGTTATAAAATAAAAACAATAAAAAAAAAAAAAAAAAAAATATATATATATATATATATATTTATATATATATATATATATATCTATAGGGTTGATTGTGAAATATGGACGTTATGAAGTATGTTGCAGTCGATGGAAGACTTGACATGTGATCCTGATGTTCAGCGTGATGTGGGAATGATGAGATGAAGGCGATGTGGATGAAAATAAGCCCGTCGTCGGAGCGGCAAATAAAACACAGACAAACTGGACAAACACACCAGTGATCCGTCTCGATGCACATCCTCCACCGTCCGCTCGAGCAGAAACAAACTTTATTTGCTTTGTAATGAGTTATAAAGGGCCGGTGAAACCCTGCTGCACAAAAATAGGTTGTGGTAAATTACATCATCGGTTTCATTTCGCCAGTTTTGTCAAGTGTAAAAAACTTTAGTGTTTGCATTTTCCTGGATGTTGACATTTCTTGCAACGGGGGGTTTAGTGGTTTTATTCTACACCCTTCGGGAAGAATTATCATTAGTATCTACTTTACTATTTTATTATTATTATTATTATTATTATTATTATATTATAAAGAAAAAAAAAACAGATGTTTAAAAAGCACATTGAAACTATGATCCCGATGTCCACAAACTTGTGTCAGTGTTGTGAAGGAATAACAACCTATTTATTTATTTATTAAGTAATTATTTTATTTATTTGTTTATTTATTTATTGTATTTTGTCACGACAGGACACAACTCAACTTTCACGGTGGCCATCGATTTCACAGCATCAAAAACGGTGAGTATCTATTAAAACTAAGGAAGCCGTCCGATTAAAAAAAAACGAATATTTATTTATTTGCTTATTTATTTATTTTGCTATTTATGATAACAAATAGGAAGAATCTTTTCCCTCCTGACTGCTGAGAACCTTTGCTGCCTATTTAGTCCAAAGCTTGAAGAAATACAAATAAAAAGAAAAATAAATACATATAATATATGTATATTATATATTACCGATACACGAAACAAGGTACGCACTCCGGAGCCTAACGTATCATCAGATTATATGGAAAGCAACCAACAGCGGAAAGAATTCTTAAAGGGCCACGTACCATGTTTTACCGAACCGCGAAATAATTAACATTGAAATTAATTAATTAACAAGAAATTTATATTAAAAGTTTCCAGAGTAAAATACATATTAAATAACCGATAATTTGATTAAAGGGAAAGATTTTGAGTGAGATTTATATAATTATAAACATCTGTTACAGTATTAGTATGAAAGGAATTCATGTTATGCTAGTACAAATTATGGAAAATTTGGCGAATTAAGTAGTTTAAAATATTGACAGCCCTAATATACATATAATAGAATTATAGAATATAATATATATATATATATATAATATATATATATATATATATATAATATATATACCCTTAAGCAATTTTTTTAAGCTCCTACTTTTAAAAGCCTCCTAATAGTCCGATGTAATCTGATCGCTTGGTTCATTAATTATGAATGAATGAATGAATGGGGGGCAACAGTGGCTTAGCGGTTAGCCACTTCGGCTCACACCTCCAAGTCGGGTTCAATTCCCGTCTCGGCCATGTGTGTGTTCTCCCCCTTGCCTCAGGGGGTTTTTTCTTTTTTTCTCCGGGTTCTCCGGTTTCCCTCCCCGGTCCAAAAACATGCACGGTAGGTTGATTGGCACCTTGGAAAATTGTCTCTAGTGTATGAATGTGTGTGTTTGTGTGTGTGTGTGTGTGATGGGTTGGCATTCCATCCAGGGTGTATCCTGCCTTAATGCCCATAGACGTCCTGAGATAGACACGACTCCCCACTCCCCGTGACCACCCCGAAGATCGGATAAAGTACTAGAAGATGAATGAATGAATGAATGGATTTGTTTTTTTCCGTAATCCCAGGTAACCCGGCTCAGCCGACCTCCCTGCATTACATGAGCCCGTATCAGATGAACACCTACGCTATGGCGTTGAAGGCGGTGGGAGAGATCATCCAGGACTACGACAGCGACAAACTCTTCCCAGCCTATGGATTTGGAGCCAAACTGCCTCCTGATGGCAAAATCTCCCACGCCTTTCCCCTGGTGAGGATCATGTGTGAATCTATCGTAAATCAACATGTTTTGTCATAATGATTGGTAAACTTTTGCCATGTGTCATGCTGCTATATTCACCAGGCTTTATTTCCACTCGAGGATAAATAGTCAGATAATAACACACCCGATGGGACACGGTGGTTTAGTGATTAGCACGTTCGCCTCACACCGCCAGGGTCCGGGTTCGATTCCCGTCTCGGCCATGTGTGTGTGTGGAGTTTGTGCATGTTCTCCCCGTGCCTCAGGGGGTTTTTCTCCAGGTTCCTCCCCCGGTCCAAAAACATGCACGGTAGGTTGATTGGCACCTTGGAAAATTGTCCCTATTGAATGTGAATGTGTGTGTGTGTGTGTGTGTGTGATGGTTTGGCATTCCATCCAGGGTGTATCCTGCCTTAATGCCCATAGACGCCTGAGATAGACACAGACTCCCCGTGACCCGAGGGAAGATCGGATAAAGCGCTAGAAGATGAATGAATGAATGAATGAATGAATAAAAACACACCCTTGTTGTTCAGAGAGGGAAAACAATAAAAGCCCTCCATGTGAAATATGAAGTGATGCACACGAAGGTAATGGAGGAGTCTGCTTAAGCCTAGAGGCAAAGGAAAGGAGAAAAGCACAAAACCGCCCCCTTATCGAGGCCGAAGAGTTTTTGTCTTCTTTTGTAATAAAGCCAATAAAAGGCGATAAAGTGTTGAAATAAAGCGTTTTCCTTGAGCCCCCCCCCACCCCGATGCGCCTCGTCTCTACGCATGAGTTAAAGGAACGAAAAAAGGGATTATGGAGGAGAGATATTAAAGGAAACAATGTGTTTTTGTTGAGAGTCATTCATGTCATGATATGTTTAATTAAATCAAACGATGTCGTTCAGGCTAAAGAACTTTTCCCATTAACTACCGGCTGTAATCGCTCCAATTAAAACCCACCTCAGTGTGACAGTGTGTCATGCAAAAGCAATTTTAATTATAACAATGACATATTATGTAGGAACAAACCTTCCTCACTCCCTTTCTTCATGTATAAATCATTTCTTTCTTTCTTTCTTTTTCTTTTTCTTTTTTTTTAACATTCCCTCTGTTTTCTGACGTAATGTATTAGGATTAGGGGGCACGGTGGCTAAGTGGTTAGCACATTCGCCTCACAGCGCCAGGGTCCGGGTTCGATTCCCGTCTCGGCCATTTGTGCATGTTCTCCCCGTGCCTCAGGGGGTTTTTCTCCGGGTTCTCCGGTTTCCTCCCCCGGTCCAAAAACATGCACGGTAGGTTGATTGGCACCTTGGAAAATTGTCCCTAGTGTATGAATGTGTGTGTGTGTGTGTGTGTGTGATGGGTTGGCATTCCATCCAGGGTGTATCCTGCCTTAATGCCCATAGACGCCTGAGATAGGCACAGACTCCCCGTGACCCGATGGAAGATCGGATAAAGCGCTAGAAGACGAATGAATGAATGAATGAATGAATGACCAGAAGTACCAGAGCATTGACCTTGAAGTCTTTCTGAGCCTGGTTTCCTTTTATTCCTCTTTCTTTCTTTCTTTTATTTATAATAATGCAAAGAAAATATGCAAAAAACAACAACAAAGGAAACACAAGAAACAACAGGAATGTATGGATGTATGGATGTATGGATGGATGTGTGTAAAAACGTTTTAGACGGGTAACCTTTTCCAGCAATGCATCCGAGGGAATACGTCCTCAGAGTCGATCTAAGGCACGTGATTCGCTTTCATCTCGAATTCAATATTACATCCTCGTGCGCTTTGCACGCTCAGGGTCAGGAGTTCACTCCATCCAGTGAACAGTCCGGCGCGCTAATAAACCAAATCGCATATGAAGCACTTCAGTGGCTCCTGGAGGAGGTCTGTATATAGCAATATAGGAATATATATATAGGAATATATAAAGGAAATCGTGAAACGATAAGCCGGAGCAGCTTAAAATGATGGAACGCGACCAAAACCGGAACATAATTCTTAAAGGAGCCACGTACCATACTTATCAATAGAAACAACCACCGAATAATTAACATTGAAATTAATTCATTAACAAGAAATTCATATTAAAAGAAGCATTTCCAGAGTAAAATACATATTAAATCACCAATCAGGAGAGTGAAATCTATATAATTCATACATCTGTTACACTTCGAGTATTAGAAACATGAAAAGTATTTATTTATGGAAAACTATACCATAAAACAGGAGTGAACAGTCCTGCCACTAAACCAGGTCGCATATGAAGCACTTTATTCGCTCCTGGAGGCCTGTGTATAGCCAGATGTCATGAGGAATTCGCGACCAAAACCGGAACATAATTCTTAAAGGAGCCACGTACCATATTTAACAAATGAAACAACCACTTAATAATAAACATTGAAATGAATTCATTAACAAGAAATTCATATTAAAAGAAGCATTTCCAGAGTAAATACTTATTAAATAACCGATTATTTAATTAACGGGAGAGATTTTGAGTGAATTCTATATAATTAATACATCTGTTACACTTCCAGTATTAGAAACATGAAAACAGTCCAGCACTCCAATAAACCAGGTCTCATACGAAGCACTTTAGTGGCTGTTGGAGGTCTGTATATAGCCAGATGTCATGCGGAAATGGCGAAATGTTACTCGGCGCCGCTTCAAATGATGAAATCTTAATGTACCCAAACATGACTTCACACTCTCTCCGGAGACTTCGTGTTGCTGCCTGCGTCAGATCTGAAACATTGATAAACGTCTCCAAAAGCCACGAAAAGAAGGACCAGCCGCTTATCTCAAGGCACTTATCTCAGCCTGCACCGCACCGGGTGCTTTAGCGATAGTCTCGGCCTGGATTTACTCCATCTTTCAGGGTACAAGGAAAGCATGCTTAAAGACTCGTATCTGTTGTGGCACATCGGTGGGTATTAAAAGACGAAACCCCTGGCAATAG
>JACRUU010000016.1:5637089-5662089 GCA_030449085.1 Kryptopterus vitreolus
CACACACACACACACACACACACCAACAGATGCTCCCTCTCTCTGGCAGAAAAGCACACAGAATTATAGCAATCATTGTTAAAAAAATAAGGAGTAAACAATCTCCAACGCTGACATTCACACCATTTCTGTACACCGTTCGGATATTGCAGTGTAGAAATGAATGACGGTGACAAACCAGTGTGTGAAGATCAAACCAGTGTGTGTCTTCTCACCGCCAGCTATGGAGGAGTTGGATGGTGATGAGGTCAGAGTGTCATCTAGAGGACGTTTCGCAGAAAGAGACATCGTTCAGGTAATTTCCACTCTTCTGCTTTCCGCTGCACCAGTCTGTAAACAAAAGAGTAAACAAAAACGTTTTACACAATAATGCATGGTAGGACATATATCAAGGGGGGGTTGATTACATCATTCAACAGGTATTATTGGCTAAATGAAATGTTATATATATAACATAGGGTTGGGTTTAGCCACACAACAAGTAATGACATTAAAGCTGAATGCAAAATTAGATATCAAAATTGTTTATTATGATAATTTTGACTTTTAAATGGGTGTGTCTTAAGCGAGGGGGGGGCGGGGTTTACTTCTCATTTTGATGAGGTGCGCTGTCAAAGACACGTCTTTTCAAATTCACATTTTATACATACATATATACAAGGACATGTTTACGACCGTCCAACATGTAAACATAAGAAATAAAAAGAAGATAGTGCAGACATTCATAATAAATAAATGGAAACAATAAAACGGTGTGTGTAAAACCAATAGCAATGAGGTAAAATAATTATAAGAATTAAATAAGAATACTTAGAATTATAAGAATACAGTGAATGGTATGGGGGGGGCACGGTGGTGGTTTAGTGTTTAGCACGTTCGCCTCACACCGCCAGGGTCCGGGTTCGATTCCCGTCCATGGCCATGTGTGGTTGGAGTTTGTGAATGTTCTCCCCGTGCCTCAGGGGTTTTTCTCCGGGTTGTCCGGTTTCCTCCCCCGGTCCAAAAACATGCACGGTAGGTTGTTGGCACCTTGGAAATTGGCAATGGCCTTGGCACCTTGTGAAAATTTGGCCTAGTGTGTGAATGTGTGTGTGTGTGTGTGTGTGTGTGTGTGTGTGATGGGTTGGCATTCCATCCAGGGTGTATCCTGCCTTAATGCCCATAGACGCCTGAGATAGGCACAGACTCCCCGTGACCCGAGGGAAGATCGGATAAATTATATATATATATATATATATATATATATATATATATATATATATATAAAAATATATATATATATATATATAAAAATATATATATATATATATAATATATATATATATATATATATATATATATTATATATATATATTATGGCAACAACAAGCAGGATTGCTCAGGATTACTGAGGATTGCACCGGAGTGGGTGTGAGTAGGATTTAAAAAATAAATAAATAAATAAATACAAATATGTGCAACCATAATAGAAATGGTCTGCAAGCTAGTTAAACTAGTTATATAGTCAGTTATAAAAGTCTCAAAGCGCTCCAGGAGAGTTTTCACCAAATCGGAATTGTGTGGGTGCTGGAAAAATATGAATATGAAATTATTCCCATTAAAATGTAGCATTCCCGTCTGATTCGACTGGTCATTTTGCATGTTATTTGTGTTATTGTTCATTTATTGATTAAAAAAGAGGTAGATATGATTTATATGAGGCGTGATAATAATAATGGTATTTATTTTTTTCCCCCTCGACAAGTTTGTTCCTTTCCGCGACTACATCGACCGCTCCGGGAACCAGATCCTGAGCATGGCTCGGCTGGCGAAAGATGTTCTAGCAGAGATCCCCGACCAGCTGTTGTCCTTCATGAAGAGCAAAGGGATCGAACCGCGTCCAGCCCCGCCTTCCGCCGGCATGCCCAACAAACTCCCCGTCAGCATGCGCATCTGAGAATCTGCGTTAAAAGCTCGTCGACTTTGTTCAACCGGATAAAATGTACACAAGTTCCACGATCTAATCTTCTCCGTTTCATTTCCGTGACTCCACAGATTCCTGCGTCTGGACAAACGCTCCCCACCTTACGAACAAACGCTTTACCAACGTTACGTTAAGTCAAATTTGTTCGGATTCAACCCCCGACCCCCCCCCCCCCCCCCCCCCCAAAAAAACGCAGCGTTAGCTATTCACGGAGCTTTACGAACATAGAGCGTAGAGAAGGAGTGTCGCGTCTCGTATCTCCTGAGCGGCGTCTCTCTGTACCTCTGCCTCAGTCTTTATCATTCTACATTATAGTGAACGTAAAAATCGTTTTTTTTTTTACATCTTAAAAACGATCGTTTATTAAAAATCGAATGTGAAGTGCCGGAAAAGACGGTATTGCAGTAAACTGGCGTTTTTTATAGCATATATAATAATAATAATAATAATAATAATAATAATAATAATAATAATAATAATAATTCATCTTTATTTTATATACCGCCTTTATAAGAACATCTCAAAGCGTTTTCCATTCAAAGAAGTGTAACATTAAAAATGAATTGATAACAAATAATAATAAAAACTAATAAGAACATAATAAAAACATTACAGGATAATAATAATAATAATAATTATAATAGGGGACACGGTGGTTTAGCGGTTAGCACGTTCGCCTCACACCTCCAGGGTCCGGGTTCGATTCCAGTCTCGGCCATGTGTGTGTGGAGTTTGTGCATGTTCTCCCCGTGCCTCATGGGGGTTTTTTTTTTTCTCCGGGTTCTCCGTTTCCTCCCCCCGGTCCAAAAACATGCACGGTAGGTTGATTGGCACCTTGGAAAATTGTCCCTAGTGTATTGAATGTGTGTGTGTGTGTGTGTCCTGCGATGGGTTGGCATTCCATCCAGTGTGTATCCTGCCTTAATGCCCATAGACGCCTGAGATTCACACTGTGACCCGAGGGAAGATCGGATAAATGTGCGGTAGAAGATGAATGAATGAATGAATAATAATAATAATAATAGCAAAACAATTCATTATTATTATTATTATTATTATTAATAATAATAATAATAATAATAATAATAATAACAACTAAACATAGTAAAATACATATTATAACAATGTTTAAAGACGAACGGGTCAATAACGAACATCGGTGACAACTTACGAACAAATTCACACATGCGAACGAACTCTCGGAGCGTGACTCGTTCGCAAGGTGCGCAGCGTCTGTACTTCCTTCCATCGAGTGTTTCTATTCGTGTCACCTCTCGTTCCATTCCCAGCGTACCATCCTCTCTTCATACGAGCGGATTCTTTCTCGGCTTTGACCTTCCTTTCAGGCATGACCAGGGAGACGTTACTGAAGGATCAAATCCCGCTGACCGTTACGAGTTGCAGTGTCTGCGTTGGCTGTTAAAACAGAGCATGCAACACAATGCACACGGGCCAAATACACAAGTCTAGACCACAAGGGCACCTTTCGTAAAAAGAATAAGCCCGACGAATAAATCAATGAGAGGAAAGACAATGTGTTCACAACGACCACATTGAAAATGTAGCACAGGGCGATTATGCTAATTTTTTTTTCTTTTTTTGGGGGGGGGGGCGGTGTGTGTGTGGTGTGTGTGTGTGTGTGTGGAAGGGGGGGGGGTGCTTCAAAATATGCCTCTTGTTCCTTGCAAATTAATGCAAAATTATTCTGGTCCTTCTCAAGCTCCATGCCACTGACTCCTGCTCTAGATGCATGTGAGAGTTCATGCCCCAAATCTTCAGTCTCTGGCTGCTTTTGATACTAAATGATTGTAGCTGCGAAGACATTCTTGGGCGGTAAATTTAAATTTTTATTAAATGTAAATTTTTTTTTTTTTAGCAAATAGGAAGAACTCGTACCGCATCAAAAAACAATGTTAAAAACAGAAAGGGGGACCCAATGTGACCTTCGATTGGTTGTATTTGATCAGTTTTGGAGGTGATTTCTATCATAAAATGCTTTTTTTTTCCGTGCTTACCATGATTATGACGCACCTTTTCAGCTATAATAGTCTTCCTGTCAATGTAAAAGAGTCATAAAGGCTCATAGAACTGGGTTTCATGGTCTGAACTCTAAACGCTACTAATCCCGCACGGCAGGTCAAACGTCCCGTCTAGCTAAAAAGACGATACACTATTAACGATACGCCAATATTGTTCCAAATAAACACATGGAAATTGCAATCCAAATTTCTTCTGGTTTTGGTCTTTCTATGCTTTTAGGAGGAAATTGACGGGGATGTTATTTATTATCTCATGAACGTAACTTACGACGTCACAGCTGTGATGTGTGCTGTTACAGATGTGTTTATTTGGCGAATAAACTGTAAGGACAGCTGGGTTTTTAGCTGAAACGTATTTATTTGAAGAGCTCGTTTCCCTTCGCAAATAAACTAACAGGAACTGTTTTTTTATTTGTTTGTTTCTGCGTCTGAACAAAAGGGTAAAAGCAAACACTCACTTTGTAACTATTTGTAATATACTGCGCTTTATGATATTGCATGGAATCAAAGGGGACCATTAACTCAATTTCTATTTTGTTCTTGTGTGGTATATATATATATATATATATATATATATATATATATATATATATATATATATATATGTGTGTGTGTGTGTGTGTGTGTGTGTGTGCATAAAAAAAAAAAAATATATATATATATATATATATATATGTGTGTGTGGGTGTGTGTGTGTTAGATATATATATATATATATATATATATATATATATATATATATATATATATATATATATATATATATATATATATATATATATATGCAATGGATATATGAAAGGTTACACATCTCTGATAAAATGGCTTTATTAGTATTATTTATAAGTATTATTTTTGAATAAGAGTTAATCAGAGTTAATCATTCTAACCTGCCAGTATTTTCCCACTTCTCTTATAAAAAAAAAATTTATAATTATAATATTATTTTTTTCAATAATATTACATTTGATTCATTCTTCAACCACATTTATGAACGGATTTCACACTCTTTCTTTTTACATTTTTCTTTTTAAATCCCCCCCCAAAAAAAATCTGATTGTATTTCATGTTGTAAATTCACCCCTGATGGAAACATTGTGACACAATCGATCTTGGTATCACCAAACCCCGACATACACGCGAAGGATGTGTTGCCTTTTTATATCTATTACATAGCTGCCATACGACATTGTTTTTTTTTCTATACGAGTTTAATTCGGTATTATTTTGTCCTTGACTTTAGTTGTGAACAATATACATATTCTGTGATGAAGAAACCTGCGTAATATGGTAGAATACGGCACTAAATTCCATGTAGCTTGCTGCAGATCTCTAGATATTTGCGTGAACCAATTCAATAATGATAGCTTTAGCATGTAACCTTAGCTGACTTTCAAACGAAACGAGAAAAAAAGAAAAGTGTAGTTATTTTAATTTTCTATTCCACTTTTTGTATTTTTGCATGACTATTTAAACGTTTGCTCAATTATGCATTCAAATGGTAGTTTATTGTTAAGGAATTGGTAAAAAAAAAAAAAAGAAAAAAAAGAACGGCATGCGCACAACATGACAATACAATGTTGTTCAAAACCGGTAAAACACAATGTTTATTTTTTTATTCTTTAACAGTATTTACTTTTGCCAGTAAATATCATTTTGTCTAGCAGTTTCCTTGTCATGCCACAATAAACTATGCTTACTCTGAAGAAAGTGTGCGAAGAGTGTTTGTTATATATATATATATATATATATATATATATGCACATACACAAAATCCTACATAATATACTGTTGCATTTACTTACATACTTACATATACTTATACATATACTTATGCATTATATAGATACATACACATATATATATATATATATACATTATATATATATATATATAGATATATATATATATATATATATAGCATACACAAAATCCTACATAATATACTGTACATATATATATATATATATATATATATATATATATTATTAAATCTATATATATATATATATATACAACATCCTATATATACTATATATATATATATATATATATAGTATATATAATATGTCTTACATTACATTTCGCATTTAGTTCCTCGTTTAGTACTTACTCGGTAGATACATACTTCACCATATGAATAAAAATAGGTCTAATCCGTTTAAATGCCTGCTGCTGTCTCTATTCCCTGTTTTATTTCTCCGTGCAATCAGTGATCTCTTCTCTTCTCTCTGCTATCTTAGCGTCTCATTCTTTTCTTCTCTCGTTTTTCCCCCCCCTCTTATCACTCTCTCCTTTTCTTCTGTCGAGCGGCGAATTGAAAGAGTCGTCAGAATGCATTATAACGATTGAACCTTTCACTCGGCTGCCATTCTCTACTCAACAGGCTGCGTTCGGATCTCTGGATCTCTACGGATGACTTGTAAAAACACAATATTATTGTTCATTGAGAGTTTAATTATATTACACTAATATTATATATGAATTGTATTATTATGTATATTCTGTTGTGTATACCAAAAATATAGTATATATATATATATATATATATATATATATATATATATATATATATATATACACACACACACACATTTTGTTAGGCCTGTCCATCAACATCAAGCATCAGACACACAACATTGTGCACAACACAACACAACACAACATTCATTCATTCATCTTCTACCGCTTTATCCGATCTTCCCTCGGGTCACGGGGAGTCTATCTCCCCGTGCCTATCTCACCCATCCCCCGTGTGCCTATCTCAGGCGTCTATGGGCATTAAGGCAGGATACACCCTGGATGGAATGCCAACCCATCGCAGGGCACACACACACACACACACACTCACACACACACACTCACAGTCACACATACACTACACTAGGGACAATTTTCCAAGGTGCCAATCAACCTATCATGCATGTTTTTGGACCGGGGGAGGAAACCGGAGAACCCGGAGAAAAACCCCCTGAGGCACGGGGAGAACATGCACAAACTCCACACACACATGGCCGAGACGGGAATCGAACCCGGACCCTGGAGGTGTGAGGCGAACGTGCTAACCACTACGCCACCGTGCCCCACCACAACACAACATTTACACAGAATTTGGAATTTTCATTTTACTATTTATAAACCAGAATATGTGTAAAAGTTCACACTTTATATAGAACTATTTTAACGTCTCCCGTATTTAATGTCAGTTGTACATCAACTTGGGCAAACGGCCTTTAAAAGGAAATGTATAATGCGGTTAAACATAATCACCAGTAAATGATCATCCAATCATGTTACAACTTGTGCACAGAATTTCTTTTAGTTTAACTGTCACTGTCGCCTTTGCTTGTGCCATATAACAATCAGTAAAACAAACAAACAAACAAACAAACAACTTTTAATTGCAACTTTTTCTCCACATTCTTCTCATTTTTGGCCATCGAGCGCGCTCATTGGCCGACGCGACATCCAATCGTAGCGTTAACGACACGCCCACATTTCCATAATTGGCATTGTGGTGGGCGGGGACACATGGCCCTGTACAGGAAACAAATAGTTAGCCTTTACTGCCATCTAGCGGTCGCTACCGATATGGCGCCCCATATAACGAATCTAGAAATGGGGTTTATTGTTATTTGTGATGAAACCCGGAATGAATGAAATAAGTGTAATTAATAATAATAATAATAATAATAATAATAATAATAATAATAATAATAATAATAATAATAATTTCCACTCAAAATGAGATGCAATTGCAACATTTCACACACACACACACACACACACACACACACACACACACACACACACACACACAACACACACACTCACACACTCACACACACACACTCTCTCTCTCACACACACACACACACACACACACACACACACACACACACACACACACACACACACACACACACACACACACCCCCAGAGGTCATTTCCGGACTCAGGTTGAGGCTTTGGCTCGCCATAAAGCGCGTAGTGGCTCAGCGGGATCCGGTAGGGCGGGCCTTTGTTAACGCGCCGCTGCTACAGGGATACCAAGATGGAAATCCAGGGGCTTTCTAATACCCAAAACACCCAGTACCAACATGGCGTCCCGCCTGAGACTGTTATGTCGCCTTCGGGAGCGACAACGACGACTGTTTCCCGACAAACGCGGCGCGAAAGCCACTTCGTATCGCAAGGGGACGACAACAACAACAACAACACCACCAGCACCAGCAGCCGGCCTCCATCCGCTCCGCTTCGCCTGCTGGCACAAAATGGCAGCGGTGCTCGGCAGTGTGCGCCGCCGAAACGGAGCCGGAGTAGCAGCCCGCTTCCTGGGGTGGAGGAGGAGGTGGAGGAGGAGGAGGTGGTGGAGGAGGTCCACGGAGCTTCCATGGAGCTCTGTAACCTGAACGTGTTGAAAGAGAAAGACTACGGGGATTTGGAGCTGCCGCCGGACTTCGTCCGGGCCGAGCTGAAGTACGGAGAGGAGACCGAGGACGGCGTGCTGCAAATGGCGCTGCCGCTTTTTGACGGCGAGGAGGAGGAGGAGGAGGACGGGGACGGATACACCGCACCACGATCGCCGCACCCACAGCCAGGTGCGCTGACCGACATGGGTTCACCTGGAAACGAGTGCACGACCGGAGCCAAAACGACGAAGCACTCTTGCGTCGGTGTGTACAGAGAATCCGGAAAAGAATCCGGTGCACTCGGCGCCAAAGAGACGTTCAGACCGGTGCAAAACAATCCGGTTTATCCGGGATCACAACACAGCAATTCGACGATCAAAGCGAGCGGTGTTGATGCTTTGACAACCGGTTGTAAACATGCCGCCGAAGCGGTGAAGCCTGAGGCTGAAAAGCGCACCGTGGCGCACCGGGGAAAGCGGTGTGATGAGAACGCGATGCTTGGGTGTGATGATTCGGCGCCGGATCATTCGGTGTGTGAAACGAAAAACGCTGAGACGCCTAGTCACAGCCAGGCTTACATGCAGGATTACGTCACCACGTCCGGAAGCGGTAACGGAGACGCGGCGCCCGACGGCCCGCCCGAGACGTTCTCCGGGACCATCATGATCAACAACCAGAGCATCATCGTCACTATTGAGAACGGGGTCCTGACGCTCGCCGCCCCGCCGGAAGGTTACGCGTACAAGGAGGACGCGGTGGTGAGTTTAAAGGAGCACCTGGGCGTCAAGGAGCACGAAGACATCGTCCTGCTGAACTACGAGGGCGGCGCGAAACCCCTGGGGAAGACGGCCGAGGACGACGCGGGGAGCGAATGCGAGGACTTGTCCGAGTTGAGCCCTCTGGACAAACGCGAAGAAGGGGCCGCGTGCGACGGCGATTCCGCGTCCCGCGTTTCGCGATGTCCCGGCGAGGACGACCTGCGGCCCGCGAGCGTCTCCGCCGCCGTCTGTCCGGGCGGCGCGGCGAAGAAAGGCGTCTCGGTGTCGTACCGCTGCCCGCAGGCCGGCTGCGTGTGCACTTTCGACAGCCGCCAGAAGCTCAAGATGCACCTGGTGTTTCACGCCGAAGACCAGCGGCCCTTCAAGTGCGCGGTGGAGGGCTGCGGTTGGTCCTTCACCACCTCGTACAAGCTGAAGCGCCACCTGCAGTCTCACGACAAGCTGCGGCCCTACGAGTGCGAGCACGAAAACTGCGGCCGCCGCTTCACCACCGTGTACAACCTGAAGGCGCACGCGCGGGCCCACGAGCAGGAGGACGCCTTCGCGTGCGAGCTCTGCGGCGAGCGCTTCCGCAGCGCCACCCGGCTCGCCAACCACCAGAGGGCGCACTTCGAGCCCGAACGACCCCACAAATGCGAATTCCCAGGTGAAGGTTCGACCGGTCTGTAAATCTGACGCCGGGTTTTTTTTGGGTGCTGAAAATGAACGCCGTGTGTTTTTTTTGTTTTTTTTTGCTCCTCAGGATGTGAGAAGGCCTTCATCACCTTCAGCGCCCTGTTCTCTCACAACAGGACTCACTTCCGAGAGACCAGCCAGTTCACCTGCACATACCCAGGCTGTGACAAGCGCTACGACAAGGCCTGCCGCCTTAAAATCCACCTTCGGAGTCACACAGGTACGCCTCGTATAGTCGAACCTACGCCTTGCTGGTAATTACACAAGAAGCCGATGTGACTCCCAGATTGAGTCGTTTCACCTTTTCTGTTTAACAGGTGAGAGGCCTTTTGTCTGTGACTCCGAATCTTGTGGATGGACTTTTACTAGCATGTCAAAGCTCCTGCGTCACAAGAGGTAACAGATTAATAGTGTGTGTGGTGTGTGTGTGTGTGTGTGTGTGTGTGTGTGGGTGGGTTGGTTGTGTATGCATATTGCAAATTCACTAAGAGATCGAACGTTCCCATAAGGAACATAATAATTCCTTATAAGGAATTACCGTTATAAACCATTTTTATTTAACACACATTATTGTATTATTCATACGAAGTAATGCAGTTTAAGTATAATACTTTACATGCAAACATAATGAATGATTTTTCGCAGACTGAAACAATTTATTTATTTATTTATTTTTGGAATGATGACACTTTGCTGCAGTTTCATTTTGGAAAAAGAGAACTGGCGTTTTTATTTTATTTATTTATTTATTTTTTCCCCCCCCAGAGTGTTTGAAACTTTTCTTAGAATGTTAACTTAAAGCGCATCGCATTCCCAAATCCGTATTACGGAAGTTTCTTTTGCTTCCGTATAACCTAAATGTATCACCGGTTTATATGGAAAAGCAACCGGAACAGAGTTCTTAAAGGAGCCACGTCCCATATTTTACACTTAAACGTATACATGAAACGTATTCATTTATGCTACATTGTAAATATGCGAGTTAACGCCTGCCAATTGTGCGATTAATCAGGATGAAATATTCTGATCGACCGACAGCCGTAATATATACATTATGTGGTTTTGTTTTGTTTGTTAGGAAGCATGATGATGATCGGCGGTTCACCTGTCCAGAAGAAGGCTGTGGGAAGTCGTTTACTCGCGCAGAGCACTTGAAGGGCCACAGCATCACCCACCTGGGCACCAAGCCCTTCGAGTGCCCAGTGGAAGGTTTGTATGTTGCACATAATAATGCTTGGATTTTACACACGTCCATATTTCAAATAAATATATGTAATTAAATTGCATAACGCTGTTACATGTAACTGGTTATTGGTTATTATCCTTAAAGGCATGAAAAGGAAACGTATTCCGGGATTAATATCCTTAAACACTGCATGTAATGGTTTAAACAGATTGAAATGCACATCGACTCAACAGCAGGAATGTTTCGATCTTGTCGGCCAACACCTTCATGCACATGATGAGCAAAAGCACACATCATAGTCAAAGACTTTCTGTTGTTTTTTTGTTTTGTTTGTTTGTTTTTTTGCATTTGTCTGTAAAGCTAATCCAAAGAGTTCCCTTTGCCAGGCACAATAAGACAAAGCATAAAAGTTCATTCATTCATTCATCTTCTAGCGCTTTATCCAATCTTCACTCGGGTCACGGGGAGTCTGTGTCTATCTCAGGCGTCTATGGGTATTAAGGCAGGATACACCCTGGATGGAATGCCAACCCATCGCAGGACACACACACACACACACACACACACACACACACACATTCATACACTAGGGACAATTTTCCAAGGTGCCAATCAACCTACCGTGCATGTTTTTGGACCGGGGGAGGAAACCGGAGAACCCGGAGAAAAACCCCCTGAGGCACGGGGAGAACATGCACAAACTCCACACACACATGGCCGAGACGGGAATCGAACCCCGACCCTGGCGGTGTGAGGCGAATGTGCTAACTACTAAGCCACCGTGCCCCATTTTTTATATATATATATATATATATATATATATATATATATATATATATATATATATATATATTATATAATATATATATATATATATATATATATATATATATATATTTATTTATTTATTTATATTTTATTTATTTTTTTACACGCTTTCAAACCTGTTTTGCCAAAAGCACATGTTTGATGTTAAAAACGTCCCCGTTCTTTACCTTCTGTCTAATGTGATACTCTGTGCAGGATGTAATGCAAAGTTCTCAGCCAGGAGTAGCCTGTATATCCACTCCAAAAAACACCGCCAGGACGGCGTGTCGCTGAGAAGCAGGTGTCCGGTGGCAGGATGCACCAAACACTTCTCGTCCCGCAGCAGCCTGAAGAGTCATATGCTTAAACACCACAACCTGAGCCCTGGTGTGTGCACATGTATCCATCAGCATCATGCATCTGCATCCATCAGCAGCTTTACACCTGTTTATTAGAGTATATATATATATATATGTCTCGCTGATGTTGAAATCACTTCTTTCCAGATGTGTTGAGTCAATTAGAAAACACGGCCACTCTGACGCCCAGCTGTGAGCTCACTAGCGCCGCCCAGAGTGCCACGGCAGCCGGCGCCGTCGGACCGGAGCTCAGCAGCCTGGATCTGACGTCGCTTTTCTCGAACGTCCCCGCAGGAGCATCCGCCGTCCCTACCGGACCTCCCTCGCAGTCAGGCCCCGCTTCCTTCACTATGGACATGGCTCTTGCGAGCAGCGGGATCCTCACTATTGACCCGGCGTCGGTGGGCTCGGCTTTGGGCGGAGCCAAACCGGTGGACCCTTTGATCTTGGCCGCGGGTGGGGACATGGGGGTGCACGTCCTGGACGCGGGGGGAGGGGGCGGAGTCTTGCAGCCGAACACACTGCAGTTGGACGACGTACAGACGGTGAACCCCGAGGCCCTCGGCGCGTTAACGGCGCTGGCCATTCAGGGCACGGAGCAGCTTCAAGCCCTGAGCGCTTCCAGCGCGTTAAGCGCCGAATCGCCTTCGTCTTCGCTGGCTCCATCCCTTTCGTCCTCTCTCGCGTCGCCGCTGTCGTCCTCTCTCGGCTCCTCGCTCGTTCCGTCTCTGGCTTCGTCCGCGGTACCGGAGCTGCTGTCTCCGCAGGTAAAGGCTGACATGGTGGCGAGCGAAGCCGCCATGGGGCCGTTACTAAGCCAGACGGAGAACAGCAAGGCCCTGGGTCAGTTTGTTTACCCGAGCCACAGCACATCCTACAGCGGGCAGAAAGACACTGAGATGCCTTCAGTTGCACCTTGTGCTTTTATTGTGAGTATAACGAACGTCGCCTGTTTTAGACTTCCGGAAACGCTGAAGTATAAATAGATGGGGTGCACGGTGGATTTAGTGGTTAGCACGTTCGCCTCACACCCCACACCTCCAGGGTCGGGGGTTCGATTCCTGTCTCGGCCATGTGTGTGTGAAGTTTGTGCATGTTCTCCCCGTGCCTCAGGGGTTTTTCTCCGGTTTCCTCCGTGGTACAAAAACATGCACGGTAGGTTGATTGGCACCTTGGAAAATTGTCCCTAGTGTATGAATGTGTGTGTGTGTGTGTGTGTGTGTGTGTGTGTGTGTGTGTGTGTGTGTGTGTGTGTGTGTGTGTGTTGCAATGGGTTGGCATTCCATCCAGGGTGTATCCTGCCTTAATGCCCATTGACGCCTGAGATAGACACAGACTCCCCGTGACCCGAGAGGAAGATCGGATATGAACGAATATATATATATATATATATATATATATATATATATATATATATATATATATATATATATATATGTATATGTAGTGTATATATATGTATATATATATAGTGTGTATATATATATATATATATATTAGTACCAGTATTAAGCGTATTAAACTTCAGTATTCTACTTTTTCCTTATTCTCGTGTAGGAGAGCACCGGTTCCGCTCGCACAGACTACAGGGCCATCCAGCTTGCGAAGCGGAAAAAACAGAAAGGCCCCGCCCCCACTCAGTCTTCTGCAGGCTCAAATCAGCGCAAGACGAAAGGGCCGAAAGGTCCCGGCACCGCTGGAACGCTGTCTTCGTTTGGAGAAGGATCCGCGTCGGCAACCACGGCGGGTCTCACTATCCGAGACCCCGTCACTGGAGTGCAGTACGTACAGATTCAGATACTCCAGGTGAGTCACGTCAGGGGGGTGTTATATTTTGATCTGTTCGGAACCGCAGTGCGATTAGCGCGCTATGTGTGTGTGTGTGTGTGTGTGTGTGTGTGTGTGTGTGTTTCAGGACGAACCGGCTACGGACGGAGATTTGGCGTTCCAGCTCAGTTCGCAGACGTCCAGCTCTCATTCCCAGCTGACGGTTGACCTCCCGGTCAATATCCTGCAGGTCTCACACATTTCCTAAATTAATAAGGATATAAATGTTTATGTGCTGGATAATTAAAAAGCTTTAATCTGGGTGAGGAAATGTGTGTTTAGAGTAGTGTAGTGGTGATATTTGAGTGGGGGGGGGTGTGTATTTATGATGAATATGTTTATGTAGGGGTTTTAGTGGTTAGCACGTTCGCCTCACACCGCCAGGGTCCGGGTTCGATTCCCGTCTCGGCCATGTGTGTGTGTGGAGTTTGTGCATGTTCTCCCCGTGTCCTCAGGGTTTTTTTTCTCCGGGTTCTCCGGTTTCCTCCCCAGGTCCAAAAACATGCACGGTAGGTTGATTGGCACCTTGGAAAATTGTCCCTAGTGTGTATGAATGTGTGTGTGTGTGTGTGTGTGTGTGTGTTGTGTGTGTGTCCTGTGATGGGTTGGCATTCCATCCAGGGTGTATCCTGCCTTAATACCCATAGACGCCTGAGACAGACACAGACTCCCCGTGACCCGAGGGAAGATCGGATAAAGCGCTAGAAGATGAATGAATATGTTTATGTAGTTATAACTGGCTATAATGCGCTTTATGTCATTTATTCCGAAATGCACTTGTGATTTCATCAGGAGCCTTCTGCCATGACGGAGGACGATAACGGATCTGATAAATCGCAGTTCACCGGCAGCACCATTAACCTACAAGACCTGGAATAATCAACACGCTTAACAAAGAAAAAATCACACTAAACCTGCAGAAGAGGTTGTTTGTTTGTTTGTTTGTTTGTTTGTTTTCCCCACAATTATTCCTACAAGGGCATCAGTTTGCATTGTCTACCATCAGGGTATTTGTTTACTGAGTGTTTTATATAAGGTGTTTCCGGGCTTTGTAGTGTATTTAAAGTAATATATATATATATATATATATATATATATATATATATATATATATATATATATATATATATATATATATATATATATATATATATATATATATATATATATAAAAAACATCCTAAATCCTAATTTGTAGGATGTGGTGTATTTGGCCCGGAATAAAGTTCTTTCATGCACCTTCGTATTTTTTGTTGTTTTGTTTTTTTGGCGCTAAGAAAATACTTACAAGCCATTAGACTAGACTAATTATATATATATATATATATATATATATATATATATATATATATATATATATATATATTACATTTCAATAGGTACAATTGGAATTGGGGAACATGATCTTATACGACAGATGATAAGTCTAGATATTTTCATGCAATGTTTTGTAAACGAATAAGAAACGGCACAACAAGGTAAGGATTTATTATTGATCGTAAAATAACCATCAAAATAAGTATTCGTCACAAGAATTCTCTTCAAATCCGACGGCTTTTATGGCCATGAAAAGTGTTTTTTTTTTTTTTTTTTTTTTTTTTTTGTTTTTTTTTTTTTGTATGGTTTTGTAAAAAAAACAAAAACAAATGTACATTGTTATTGTGTGTGTATGAAAGTATTACACAAGATTAAAAGTGGCTCTACTTTTATTAAAACACGACTAAGTTATTCTACCATCACGAGTCGTTAATATATCGTATTAATTCGTAATTGTTTTTCATGTGAAGAATTTTGATACGTAATAAAGAAGTGTTTTCGTTTACCGTTTTATTTATTTATTTTTTTACTGATCTATTTATTGCATTACTATTATTTCGGCGCTAGTTTATGTAATTGGCCAACGCGCGTGTTTGTGTAGTGTTAAGTTGTCATTAGCAGTGTTGTGCAGTAACGGCGCTACGTAATTTAATTACTAAATAAAAATAACAGTAGTTACTTTTAAGCCCCGCCCCCACCCCACAATTTGATTCCCGATGCAGCTCCGTTTCAAAAATATAATGTTATATAATGTTCGCTTCACACCGCCAGGGTTCGGGTTCGGTTCCCGTCTCGGCCGTGTGTGTGTGTGTGTGTGTGTGTGGAGTTTGTGCATGTTCTCCCCGTGCCACAGGGGGTTTTTCTCCGGGTTCTCCGGTTTCCTCCCCCGGTCCAAAAAAACATGCACTGTAGGTTGATTGGCACCTTGGAAAAATTGTCCCTAGTGTATGAATGTGTGTGTGATTGTGAGTGTGTATGTGTGTGTGTGTGTGATGTGTTGGCATTCCATCCAGGGTGTATCCTGCCTTAATGCACATAGACGCCTGAGATAGACACAGACTCCCCGTGACCCGAGGGAAGATCGGATAAAGCGGTAGAAGATGAATGAATGTTAATTTCGGGGGCACTACGGTGGTTTAGTGGTTAGCACGTTCGCCTCACACCGCCAGGGTCCGGGTTCGAGTCCCGTCTCGACCATGTGTATGTGGAGTTTGTGCATGTTCTCCCTGTGCCTCGGGGGTTTTCTCCGGTTTCCTCCCCCGGTCCAAAAAAAACATGCACGGTAGGTTGATTGGCACCTTGGAAAATTGTCTCTAGTGTATGAATGTGTGTGTGTGTGTGTGTGTGTGTGATGTGTGTTGGCGATGCGTTGGCATTCCATCCAGGGTGTATCCTGCCTTAATGCCCATAGACGCCTGAGATAGACACAGACTCCCCGTGACCCGAGGGAAGATCGGATATAGCGGTAGAAGATGAACGAATGTTAATTTCATTAAGCGCCACCTAGTGGACAAATGAAAAGTAATCAAATGTAATGTTACTTTACTTCTATTACCCCCCCCCCCTTCCCAAAGTAACCTTCCCAGCACTGGTCATTAGAAAACAGTGAATGCTTTAAGAGAAGAAGTAAAGATATTCCTCCTTCTCCTTGTCTGTGATATCGTCGTTCTCTTTGTTCTTGACTTTATGGACAGGAGGCTGGGAACGAGGCATCAACTTCCTCCCCGACTGGACACATTGTACAGGACGAGGGTTTAACGTTAAAAAATAATAATTCATCGGTAACGTCACTTTGTGTCAAACTTTTTCTTACCGTCCGCTTGATCTCGGCTTGCGCTCTCTCCATGGCTTTCTTCAGTCTCTCTTCCTGGTGCCTCTTCTGCAGAGTCAGCTTCTCGTCACGCAGTCTACAAGAACGGAGAAACACCATCATGTGGACGACGCTTGATTAACTCGGTACAGCGTCTGCGACGGCGGAGAGTTCCCACCTAACTCTCCTCTCTTTATCCTTGGCTCGTTCGGCCAGCGCCAGACGGTCAGCAGGAATCCTCTCCACGCGCTCCAGGAGATCCCCCAGCTGGCTCTCGATGGCCTTCAGCATCTGCAACGTGCTCAGGTTGGGTTCGGCGTCTCCGATACAGCTCCGGTACACCTCCTCAACCTTCTGGCCCAGAGCGTTCAGGGTGCTCTCCTTAATAACATGGAGAGGGGGGGGGGGGGGGATAAGATAGAAGTTGCTGGAAGGAAGAGGTAGCAGGGAGTTTACAGTGATTAAAGCCTCTGGACCACGTGTGGGCCCTTGAGCGTGGCCCTTAAGTTGTAAGTCGCTCCGGATAAGGGCGTAAATGTAAGATTCAGGAAAACGGCGCCGAGGCAGGTCGTCTGGCCGTGTGTGTGTGGGAGTTTAACAATTGTGGAATTGAGAGGGACGTTATTACATCATGTCAACTTTTTTGCACAAATATTCAGGAAGCACAATATTCCAGAAAAAACAATAAACAAATATATGGATTAAATTCATGTGGATTTATGATGTATACGTTTAAACTCTAGGGTTAGAAAAAAAAATAAAAAATATATATATATATATATGTGTGTGTGTATGTACACACATATATATATATATATATATATATATATATATATATATATATATATTTATATATAGATACCCTAGGGAGGTGGTGGCTTAGTGGTAAGGTGTTGGCATCTGGACCAGAATATCACAGGTTCAAACCCCACCACCATCAAGCTGCCACTAGTGGGCCATTGAGCAAGGCCCTTAACCCTCATTGCTCATTTGTAAGTCGCTCTGGATAAGGGCGTCTGCTAAATGCCGCAAATGTAAATGTAAATATAGATAGATAGATAGATAGGTAGATAGGTAGATATATATATAGATAGATAGATAGATAGTATAGATATATATATAGATCATATATACATATATATATAGATAGATAGATATATATATATATATATAGATAGATAGATAGATATATAGATAGATATAGATAGATATAGACATACATATACATATATATATAGATAGATAGATAGGTAGATATATATATATATAGATAGATAGGTAGATAGATACATAGACATACATATACATATACATATATATAGATAGATAGATAGATAGATAGATAGATAGATAGATAGATATTGAATATTAAAGTAATTTTCCTTACTTCCTCTGCTTTGGTCTTTCCGAAGTCGAAGAACCTGGTACTCAGCTCCAGTTCTGCGGTTTTCTCTTTTTCCCTCTGAAGCGTCTGCGTCATGCCATCGATCTGCTGCTTCAGATAGTCGGCTTCTTGCTCGCTATACACACGATCAGCGATTATTCTGGGGTTCGGCCGAGAGTTTTTCCGAATATGACTGAAAAAATACCGTGTCCGTGAACCCTATACGACATGCTCACATGCTCTCGCGAGTCTTCTCCATGAGCTGTTTGAACTCCTCCAGGCTCTCCTCGGTCTCTTGAGAGTTTTGGATCAAAGTCAGGTTCCGTTCTTCTAGCTCACTAAGCAGGTCTAGCAGTTGTTGGGGTTGGGTGAAGTACAGCTCGGGCTCCTCCTGCGGAGAAAAGCGTCAGCCAATAGGAAGGCAGGAAGGCTGGTCGGCGAAGTAAGACAAGGCAGGGACACACCCTTTACGGAATGCCAACCCATCACACACACACATACACACACTCGGGACAATTTTTCCATGGTGCCAATTGAACTACCGTGCATGTTTTTGTACCGTGGAGGAAACCGGAGAACCCGGAGAAAACCCTCCCCGAGGGAGAACATGCGCACACACACACACACACACACACACTCACATGGCGGAGATGGGAATCGAACACCCCATCATCCACCAAAGTACAAAACAATGTACATTTGCCTTATTAACTTATTAATGCCCACTGCATTTATAGCTATAATAGTCTGTAAGAGGGGGCTTAGTGGTTAACATGTTCGCCTCACACCACCAGGGTCCGGGTTCGATTCCCGTCTCGGCCATGCGTGTGTGGAGTTTGTGCATGTTCTCCCCGTGCCTCAGGGGGTTTTTCTCCGGGTTCTCCGGTTTCCTTCCCCGGTCCAAAAACATGCACGGTAGGTTGATTGGCACCTTGGAAAATTGTCCCTAGTGTATGAATGTGTGTGTGTGTGTGTGTGTGCCCTGCGATGGGTTGGCGTTCCATCCAGGGTGTATCCTGCCTTAATGCCCATAGACGCCTGAGATGGGCACAGACTCCCCGTGACCCGAGGGAAGATCGGATAAAGCGGTAGAGAATGAATGAATGAATGAATGATATATATTGACATTTTCTATCCATACGTTTTATAGCTTTTAAGACAGCAACGTGTTTATTAAATACGTCCAGAAAGTCAATAATATCAACAGTAAACACAAATATAAATATCCCATATTGTCGTGTTTCATGCATTGAATGTAAAAGGAATATTGTTTGATTATAATTCACACTCACCTCGTATTCCGAGCTGTCACTCCCGGAGGCGGGGCTTCTGTCGAGAAGAACAATAAGTTGTTCGTTAAAAATGATGCACTTACGTCACAATTAAACGAGTGTGAAAAAGTGCACGTGTGTACCGTACATATTTTGGCCGTCCTGTGGAGTCGATTTCAGGCCCGGTTTGGATGGAACTCGGGTCTCGCGAACGGGAGGCAGCTCTCGAGAACCGGGACTACTTTTCTCTCCATCTGTGGATCAGAAAGATGTTACAGCAGTCAACAGTCTTACGCTATTATTCCATCATTAATATCTCGCAGCCAGGCACGGTGGCTTAGCACGTTCGCCTCACACCGCCAGGTTCTGGGTTCAATTCCCGTCTCGGCCATGTGTTTGTGGAGTTTGTGCATGTTCTCCCCGTGTCTCAAGGGGTTTTTCTACGGGTTCTCTGGTTTCCTCCTCGGTCCAAAAACATCGATCTTCCTTCGGGTCACGGGGAGTCTGTGTCTATCTCAGGCATCTATGGGTATTAAGGCAGGATACACCCTGGATGGAATGCCAACCCATCACACACACACACACACACACACACATTCATACACTAGGGACAATTTTCCAAGGTGCCAATCAACCTACCGTGCATGTTTTTGGACCGGGGGAGGAAACCGGAGAACCCTGGAGAAAAACCCCCTGAGGCACGGGGAGAACATGCACAAACTCCACACACACACATGGCCGAGACGGGAATCGAACCCGGACCCTGGCGGTGTGAGGCGAACCAGGTGCTAAACCACAGTGCCCTTTTCTTTATGCATTGTATACGCAAATTATTCCATGGGAGGGGACTTACATCTATTAGACTGACGAGTCTTTTTCTCTCTCTCACCCTCGCCGGTGGTTTCCTCCTGCTCGCCCGTGTTGGCGAGTTTGCCGCGGCTTTTCTTTTCAGCTCTCTGCTTTTCCTGCCACTCGGGCGGAGAAAGCTTAAACAGAAAATCCCGGTAGAGTTTGTATTCCTGCAGCGTGTCCTCGAACTTGGAAATGTTGCTGAAGGAAAGAACGTACGTTTAATGTTGTGAATGAAAGACGGCTGGCACACGGTTGGTTCATTCGTGGTCACTTGCTTGTATTGGCTTCTAATATTATTATATATTAATATCGAAATCTGGCTTATTAAAATTGGACCAGTTTATTATTTCAAATCTCGATTGCATACATACGAACCTTTTAATGGCCACCATCTTAGCGGTGACCTTTTTGATCTCGGCTACTTTTTCCAGCTTCGCTTTGCTCTCCTGCTCTGCGCTGTAAATAAATCAGAATCTTCCCTTCATAACAATAATAAACCGCTAAAATGAGCCGTCGTTTACAAAATAATACAATACAAAATTATTATTTCTATCTGTGTGTTTTGTCTTTCACTGTTGCACTCGAGGTCTAAGGGCCGTCCTCAAGGGCCTAAATTGTGGCAGCTTGGGGGTGGGATTTAAACCCGCGATCTTATGGTGCAGAGTCCACTGAGCTGCAATGCTTTTCACAACTGCTGGATTTTATGGACGCTGTGCTTTCATTTGTCCACCAGGTGGCGCTTTAAGTTAACGTTCTAAGAAAAGAACTATTTTGAACCCTCGATTAAAAAAAAAAAAATATATATATATATATATATATATATATATATATATATATATATATATATATATATATGTACATATATATATATCGGTTCTATCGTCATCATTCAAATCAAAATCACAAAAATTTTACGTGAATTTTACGTGAAATTGTTCGATTTTCATAAGTAATTTAATGACACATTTTTCTCAGCAACTGTAACAAATTAGCGTTACATTTATTTGGTAATTAAATGACGTTACGTTAAATACGTTAAATACGTTAAATACGCTAAATAAAAGTAAATTGTTTTGAATGCACGATTGTCTTTGCTGATTTACATTCGGATCGCCTCGACGGAGCTTTTGTCGTTCTCTTTTAGGAAGGCGTCGAACAGGACGGCGTCGTCCTCCAGGAGCTTTTCGGCTTTCGCCAACTTTTTCTCTTCGCGTCTCGCCAGCGCCTCGAGTTTCGCAATCTCTTCTCTCTTTACAGCCAGAGCATACTGCATACTGGAAAAAGAGAGAGAGAGAGAGAAGAGAGAGAGTAAGAGGATGAATTAAAAGGATGTACCCCTTCTGAGGAATGGGGGACCTGTGTAAGGAATGAAAAGAGGTCATTCCTCGACACAGATTAATACCTCGAGGTAGAACATCTCTCGTTTCTTGCTAACGTACTCCTGTATGCTCTCTTTTTCTAATATTGCGATCTAGGAGGGAATAGAATACACAATATCATTGTGTGAACAAGAGTATAATAATATAATAATATATTATATTATATTAGATATATATATATATATATATATATATATATATATATATATATATATATAGTGGGGTTTACCCGTTCGGGTGTGGTCTTGGCCAGTTTGTGGAGTTTGCATGTTCTCCCCGTGTCTCAGGAGGTTTTTCTCTCCGGGTTCTCCGGTTTCCTCCCCCCGGTCCAAAAACATGCACGGTAGGTTGATTGGCAACGTTGGAAAATTGTCCCTAGTGTATGAATGTGTGTGTGTGTGTGTGTGTGTGTGTGTGCTCTGCAGATGGGTTGGCATTCCATCCAGGGTGTATCCTGCCTTAATGCCCATAGACGCCTGCCTGAGATAGGCACAGACTCCCCGTGACCCGAGGGAAGATCGGATAAAGGGTTTTAAAAGCGGTAGAAGATGAAAAGAATATATATATATATATATATATATATATATATATATAGATATATATATCATGGAGCGATTCAGGGAAGTGTTTCTCAAATGATAATATACACGACGCATGTTGTGTGTGGTGTGTGTGTTGTGTGTGTGTGTGTGTGTGTGTGTGTGTTTGTTTCACCTTTGACCATGGCCATGGACACAGGGATTTTTTGGGGAAGATGGACGTCCGCACGTGGCCGGTTTGTGGTTCTCTCTTCCTTTTCCTCGATGCCATCTCTTAGTTTTTTTCTCATCTCCTGCTGTCTGGCTTTCATTCTGCCTAAATACGTCTTCTTCTCGTAGACCGGCTGATTCAGATCTCTCTGAAAGTCCTGCACATAAAGATCACTTAGTATCAGCGTCGGAGAGTTACTCGTTACATGTAACGGCGTTATGTAACGTAATGTAGCGTAATTACATCATGAACAGCAATTCGTTACAGTTACTGAGCAGAAAAACGTGTAATTAATTAAATGTTAAAGATTATTACCGTTATTATGCTCTAAAAAAAAAAATTCGCCCGCACCCCCGCCTCCACAAACATTTTATCCGCACCCCCCCCCCCCCATCATCAATTTGATTCCGATGCAACTCAGTTTCGAAAAATATAACCTACTCTTTCTTCCGAGGGTTTTGATTTTTTTTTTCCTTAGAATGTTAACTTTCAGTAAGCGCCACCTAGTGGACAAATGAAAGTAATAAAAAAATAATCAAATGTATTCAGTGACTTTACTTTCATACAGTCATTTACACTAATTATTACATTTTGAATAGGATCATTTATAATCTATTCTATATCCAAAGTATCCTTCTCAACACTGCTTCCTATAGGGGGTATATAATATATATATATATATATATATATATATATATATATATATATATATATATATATATATTTTTTTTTTTTTTTGTTTATATATTGCATAGGGCACATTTTTGAACATGTTAAGATGCAAAGAATCAATAAAAAGTTATGATATACAAAACGATACACAAAAAATGTGTGTGTGTGTGTGTGTGTGTGTGTGTGTGTGTGTGTGTGATTGTGAATTCCATCCAGGGTGTAGCCTGCCTTAATGCCCATAGACGCCTAACATTCGAGGGAAGATCGGATAAAGCGGTAAAAGATGAATGAATGAACGAATGAATGAATGGTACATGTTTAGAATTAAAATAGAATAGAATTAGTAAAATAATATTAAACATATTATATTATTCATTCATTCATTTTCTACCGCTTTATCTGATCTTCCCTCGGGTCACGGGGAGTCTGTGTCTATCTCAGGCGTCTATGGGCATTAAGGCAGGATACACCCTGGATGGAATGCCAACCCATCGCAGGGCACACACACACATTCACACACACACATTCATACACTAGGGACAATTTTCCAAGGTGCTTAACCTACTGTGCATGTTTTTGGACCGGGGGAGGAAACCGGAGAACCCGGAGAAAAAAAAACCCCCTGAGGCACAGGGGAGAACATGCACAAACTCCACACACACATGGCCGAGACGGGAATCGAACCCGGATCCCTGGCGGTGTGAGGCGAACGTGCTAACCACTAAACCACCGTGCCCCACATATTATATATTAACTCCTATATTACTGCAATTAATTCTTCTATTGAATGTGGGTTTGGATGTATATACGTGGTATTTAAGTAATGAGAATCCAAACCGACTGGAAACGACTTATTGCTGATGTTAAAATCCAACACCGGCATTTTGTTCCATTTGGATGACCTACTAGTTTTTGCTGATCTTTCTGCGTCGTTTTAAAGTGGAAGACTGTATGATCTTCAGGCATGTTAAACGGGTTCGGTGCTGTTCCGTTCCCGTTATGGCCATCTCCTACCAAGAAAAACACATGTCGTTATAATGCTAATCAAAATGATCATTAATCCCGACTTAAGCAGAAACTATTGTTTGGGGGAAAATGAATTCGCTTTCAAATCACTTTGACTTGTGTTTCTTAGTGATCAGAATAATTACCTTTTCCTGAAGGTACTGCTGAAAGCATTCTGCAAGAGATGGAGCGAAATAAACACGTTTCGAGTCATTAACATTTACGTGCTTTTTCATTCATTCATCTTCTAGCGCTTTATCCGATCTTCCCTCGGGTCACGGGGAGTCTGTGTCTATCTCAGGTGTCTATGGGCATTAAGGCAGGATACACCCTGGATGGAATGCCAACCCATCACACACACACACACACACACACACACACACACACACACACACATTCATACACTAGGGACAATTTTCCAAGGTGCCAATCAACCTACCGTGCAAGTTTTTGTACCGGGGGAGGAAACCGGAGAACCCGGAGAAAAACCCCCTGAGGCACGGGGAGAACATG
>JACRUU010000016.1:5669589-5707089 GCA_030449085.1 Kryptopterus vitreolus
TTTTCTTTCTTTTCTTTCTTTTCTTTTCTCTTTGGATTTGATGTGATTTCTGCTCTCCGTTTGCGTCTCCTGCACGCGCATGCATGCCTGCTGCCTCGGACGAAAACATGTTTACGTTGACGAGCGCGAGGCGGGGGTTACGCGTGCGTGTCTCGCGGAAGAGAACTATTCACGATTTATGGGTTTTGGGATTTTCGAATCCGGTGCCAAAAAATCAACCTTGAATAAAAAAAAATATATATATATATATATGTATATGTATACTTGAAAAGCGTAGAACGCGGGTGCATGCATTGGGATTGTGTATTGCACGTGCATTACAATGCAAACGCGTCGGTGCACGCGCCGTAGATTAAAAAAACAAACAAATAAATAATAATAATAATAATAATAATAAATCAGTGTAAAGTGCATGCTGATAAAAAAAGAAAGGAAGGAAATGCGTTGCGCGCTCCCGTGTGCATTGCGCGTTCTGGTTAAAGCGCGATTCACGTGGCGTGTAAAGTGACGCAGCCCACGCGCGGGTGGACACTGGAGCACTAATAAAAGTGGTGCGTGCTCGCGACTCAACGTGTTGACAGTTTGTGAGCTGCGCGCGGAGGTTACTGTCGGTCAAAACAGCCAGGCGGAGGAAAACACACACACACACACACACACGCACGCACGCACGCACGCACACGCACACGCGCAATGGTGGCCGTGAAGAAACGCGTGTGCCACAATGCACTTTTTAAACGATCAGACCGATAATTGCATCCTATTTATTTATTTAACCCACGTGTAAATATGTCATTCGGAAATTGTGTATATGATCACCGGTCATTTGGTCTATTTTCTTACCTTTCAGCACAATTAATAAATGCCTAATGTTCTATTTCAGCCACATATGCATATCTTTTTTTCCGCCATTTCTTTCGTTTGTTGCTATGCAAGAAAATAGTAATATTTATTTGCATTATAGGGCATCGTTATGTTTTTTTTCCCCTCAGCACTTAATAAACATGTAATAGTTATATTTGATTATATTACTACAGCATCAGTGCTTTCCTACTGTATTTAAGAGAGAAACTCCCAAACGCGTAAACGGATCTGCTCTTGCACGCCATCTAGCGGCAGGAACAACCAATACGTGTCTGTTTTGGTTTCCACGTCACTCGTGCAAATGCCTGGAGTGGCAAGGATTCAATAGAACGTGCTTGAGATGATAGATCTTGATTATAATAATACGATAATATTGATCCTCTGCTCTCTCTCTCTCTCTCTCTCTCTCTCTCTCTCTCTCTCTCTTGGTTTGCAGGTGCATCCTGGAGCTTTTGGCGTTGTGTGTGAGAGTGAGGAATATTTCCTCCGCGTGAAAACAAAAACAAAACATCATTCTCACTTTACATGGACTCGAATCGCTCTAGCCCGAGGAACGGGAGTTTAATCTTGGCCCCCAAGGGAAAGGCGGGGAAATCTAGGGAATGGTGGATCGTTTCTTGTCAAGCGGAGAGAGCTTCGTTTCGTACGGCGGCGTTGACTCTGCGTCCCCTGCGCTGCACCGCTTATCGGATATGGTGTTGAACTCGGGGAGCTATAAGGTGATGCCCTCGCCGTTCTCCGAAGACGACCTCAGCGATGCGTCGAGTCTGCGTTCCTGCTCCTCCCCGGATTCCCAGGTGCTTGGCTCAAGCTACGGGAGCACATCGAGCGCCGAGAGCCAGGACGGCATCCTCAACTTCCTGCTGTCCCACGCGTCCCTCGGAGGCGGCAATAACGCCGAGGTTACCGCTGCGACCTCCTCTCCGCTAGGGGGCGTCCTTTGGAACTCGCAAAAGGACAGCTTAAAGGAAGAGAGGTTCGAGTTACCGATATGGTCGCCGTCGAACATGGAGGAGGCGCCTGCCGAACCGTTCCAGCCCACGCTGGAGGAAATCGAAGAGTTCCTGGAAGAAAACATGAACGGTCCGGTTTCCCTTAAGCACGAAGACAACTCGCACCTCGGATTCGAACTGGAGCTGGACCTGGGATTGGGGACAGGGGTGGTGGTCACGGAAGAGACGTCAGCCCGGGTGGCGGAGACAAACGCCATGGGGTCGCAAAATCATTCGGTCGCTAAGCGCGCGCCACATTTCACGCTTGATCAAAAGACCAAAAGCACAGACAGTATTCCGAGCAAGCAGGAGTCAAGCGGGCGGGACGACGCCGACGACGCAGTAAAGACGGAGACCCCGAGCTCACGTGTCTCCGGCGAGGGCGGCGCTACGGGCGGCGACGGCGAGGGTAGCAACGGGATGCCTGTTATTCTTCAAATACAACCCCTTCAGATCAAACAGGAGAATCCGGGCCCGGCGACTTCTCCCTCGACAACCACCCCGAGCGCAGACATCAAAATCGCCCAACTGCTGGTGAACATCCAGGGACAGACCTTCGCGCTGGTCCCGCAGTTTCTACCCTCTGCCCCGAATTCGCCTTCATCGTCCACCAGGATCAACGCCGCGTCGAAATTCGTGCGTATCGCGCCAGTGCCAATCGCGGCTAAACCCGCGGGGAGTGGAGGCGACGGGCTCGGCTTGAGCGGGTTCCAAGGCGGCCTCCTCGTCGGCGGAGCTCAGAAGTTCCAGAAGAGTCCGGTGGCAGATCTGATCAAAATGCACAAGTGCAACTTTCCAGGCTGTGCCAAGATGTACACCAAGAGTAGCCATCTTAAAGCGCACCTGCGGAGGCACACGGGAGAGAAGCCCTTTGCTTGTAACTGGCCTGGCTGTGTATGGAAGTGAGTGTGTGTTTGTTTTATTTATTTGTTTTGTTGTTGTTGTTGTTATTTGCTTGTTTTGCAAAGTGCAAAAGAGAAATATCACTGGCAGATCCTTCCTTATAGAGCAGGACAGGGATACAATACAATAGAATAGACTTTATTTGTCACATATACATTACATGTATCGCATACATGTTTGGAAGCTGTCAGCCATGATACAGCCCCCTCCCCCTCCCCCCCCCCACCCCACCCCCCCCCCCCCCCCACCCCCCCCCCCCCCCCCCCCCCCCCCCCCCCCCCCCCCCGGAGCACTGAGGGGGACCCAAGGGTGGCAGGAGTGGTGATACCGGGGCTCGAACCACCGACCTTCCAGTCAGTAGCCCCAGCCCAACACTGAGCGACGCCCCTCCCATGCAGCATGTGCTTCCTCCAAGTCACGTGTGTTTTCAAAACATTGCCAAGAATGAACTGGTGTGCTTTGTGTGTAAACTGATCTATTGTTGGGTTCAGGGTCGGGGTGTGTTATTGAAACTGTAATATTGTCAGGATAAAAAAAAGGAAAAAAAAAAAGGGGGGGGGGGGGGTTACACCCAAATCCCAAGCAATAAGGATACAGTAGGGAAAATGGTTCGGTCAGAAATTTTACACAAAAGCCGAAAAAAACAAATGCATACATTTAGTAAAAAGAAAAAAGAATAAATTAATTAATTATAAAAATTATCATTCATTCATTCATTCCTTCATTCTACCGCTATATCCGTTCTTCCCTCGGGTCACTGGGGAGTCTGTGCCTATCTCAGGCGTCTATGGGCATTAAGGCAGGATACACCCTGGATGGAATGGCCAACCCATCACACCACACACACACACACACACACACACACACACACACACACACACACACACACACACACATTCATACACTAGGGACAATTTTCCAAGGTGCCAATCAACCTACCGTGCATGTTTTTTGGACCGGGGGAGGAAACCCTGAGAACCCGGAGAAAAACCCCCCTGAGGCACATGGAGAACACATGTACAAACTCCACACACACACATGGCCGAGACGGGAATCGAACCCGGACCCTGTATATATATATATATATATATATATATATATATATATATATATATATAATATTAGATATATATTTACTGAACAGTAGTTATTAATTTAGTGACAAATGTATTCTTTTAAAAATGATGATATTGGATTCTGATTATTGCAAACATATTCCAGAGATCAAATATGGAAAATTCTTTCTCCAAAAACAAAAAAAAAAGTAGAAAAGAATGTAAGAAATTCAGATGAGTGTACGAATCCTGAAACAGATATAACCATAAACTGATACAGGCTTTTTTAAACTAACGATATTATAATAACATCTGAATCATTATATTTGCTAAATAAACACTTTAAAGAAAATAAAGTCTGAAACAAAAAAAATAAAAAAATATTTCCCTTTCCCATAATTGAGCTGTGTAGCCGGGGGTGGGGGTGTGGTGTGGTGGGGGGGGGGTCGTACTACAGACGTGTGTAGTGAATAACAACATACATCTGTCTAATCTCTCAACAGTAACCATTTCTCACTGCGGACTCCAGTAAATTAAAGCCCCATGATCAACTACATGAAACAGCATGGAGTGATCTGAAACAGGCCATAACTTAAAAAAAAAACCTCATGAAGTGAAATATTTTTGGATAGAGGAACTTTGGTTTATGCCAGTGTGAAAGGTTTCACTACTTGTTGAATATAAATTCGGGTTGTGAAAGTTATTAACGCGTCAACGCAAATTCACTGTAACGGCGCTAATGTTATTAACGCGTTATTAACGCAGTGTGCGTTACTATGTGAGCGATCTGCTCCGTCACTCTGCGTCGTGTCGGCGAATGAACGAAACCCGAACAACAATAATAAATAAATCAGTGCATCCACTCACGCTTCCTAAACTTCCACCCCGAATGACGCCCCCTAGCTGCGCATTCACAACAGGTACGATACCATATAAGACCTCGCTAATGTTACACGACATAACGCATGACACTGAATGCAAACAATTTGATGGGAAATCGCATGACTCGTTTTAACGCAGGTTTAATTGTAGGTTACGATTTTATTAGGGCTGTCAAAGTTAACCTGTTTCCGCAAATTCACTACAATGCCGCTAATGTTATTAACGCGCCATTAACGCAGTGTGCATCACTATATGAGTGATTTGCTCCTTCACTCTGCGTCGTGTCGGCGAACGAACGAAACCCGAACAACAAACGAATAAATAAACGTTCAGTGCATCCACTCACGCTTCCTAAATCCCCCCAATTACGCCCCCTAGCTGCGCATTCACAACAGGTACGATCTCCTCACTATATTAGCGTATATTACCGTATGGAACCTTACGCAAGCGCATCGCATTCCCAAATCCGTATTACTGCAATAAAGCGCATTTTACTGAACGCAATAAAGCGCTTCCGTATAACCTAAACACCGTATCACCAGTTTATATGGAAAAGCAACCGGAACACAATTCTTAAAGGAGCCACGTCCCATATTTTACACTTCAAACCAACACTAACAAATACATTGAAATTAACAAGAAATTGTCATTAACAAGAAGCTTTCCCAGAGCAAAATACATATTAAATAATCAATAATTGTATTAAAGGGAGAGATTTGGAGAGAAATGTATATAATTATAACATGTGTTACAGTTAGAGAATTAGAAACATATTTATTTATGCTACATTAGAAAAAAATGTGATTAATCGTAAGTTTATTCCCGATTAAATATTTTCAATGGATTGAAAGCCCTAATATAAATATTCAGAATTATCACCCATCTGAAAGCTTGATCATTTCATATTATCTTGTAGCTTTCTAGAAAGTGTTGTTGTTGTTGTTGTTGTTGTTGTTGTTGTTTAATAAGGTTTTTAATTTATGACCTAAATAAGACAAGGAACAGCATAGACACAAAAGTAGAAAGTAAGCATATAAAAGCTCTGGAGAAAAGCTTTCTCTCTCTCTCCCTTTCCACAGACACACACACACACACACACACACACACACACACACACACAAAACACACACACACACACACCTTCCCTACTCATGCTACAGTAGCACACTGGCAGCAAGCCAGGTCAGACAAGAACAACCATTCTCAAACAAAAAATTTCCACATACAAACACCACACACACACACACACACACACACACACACACACACACACACACACACACACACACACACACAAGCCAGGCCTGTTCTCCTGTTCATCCACACCTCCATCAATATCTCCTGGAATTGCATAATTAGATCTGATAAACTAACAAACTTCACAGCTGTTAGTTGTAGAGCAATGAATCGTCGTTCTCTCCGTCAGCACGTACGTTCCAACAAGAGGAAACAAGTTGTTTTCCAGGCCATGAATTTTTTTTGCAACAAAAGACGGTCTGTCCAAAGGCTAAAGGACAGGATTTATACATTAGTGAGAACCTGTACGAAATGTCGCTTTGGTTTGTGAGTGTGTGTGTGTGTTTGTGTGTGGGTGTGTGCACATGGCACATGTGCGTACACGTGTCTTCCGATATGCATGCGGATATATACAGACAACATATGATACCGTCAGATATTCCTGTCTTTGTGGGGACCCCAATGTCCCCGCAAAGACAGGAATATCTGACAGTGTAATTTGGACAGTATATATACGGAATAGTGTTTATTTACAAAAACTGCAAAATCTTTGGGGTGACATTAGACAATAAATATCAATGTAAAGATCATGTGTGTGTGTGTGTGATATTCCTGTCTTTGTGGGGACATTTGGTGGGGACCAAATGTCCCCACAAAGACAGGAATATCTGACAGTGTAATTTGGACAGTATATATACGGAATAGTGTTTATTTACAAAAACTGCAAAATCTTTGGGGTGACATTAGACAATAAATATCTGTGGAAAGACCAAGTGTGTGTGTGTGTGTGTGTGTGTGTTTGTGTGTGTATGTGTATGTAAAATACACTGTGAGACTGTGAGAAAGGGGACTGTTTCAGGACAAATGCATGTGCTGAATAGTTACCATGACTGTGAGAGTGGAACGCCTCCCGATCCTATACACACACACCACACACACACACACACACACACACACACACACACACACACACACACACACACACCTATAGCTCTCACAGGCATAGAAAGTGGTTTCTCCTCTTACCTACTGTATCTGTGTTAAGAAATCTGTCTGAGTTACAAAGTGGGGTCCTTTTTTCTGCACTACTCTATTGGACACACACACACACACACACACACACACACACACACACCATAAATGTGAAAGAAAGCATAGAAAACATGGGCACCTGGTATGTTTATTAAAGGGTTACCGTGCAAATGGTTACCTTTGGGGGGAAAAAGTGAGGTCCTGTTTATCGTGACCTCAGATTAAAGTCTCCCTCGTTTTTTTTTGCAATTTATACTTTTTTTTCGCGTTCTATCCCGACAAAGACTTTCTTGTGCGTATATTTTGTTAATTACCATATTGGCGTCATCGAGCTCTGGGGCTGATTGTTACAGACCAGGAAAAAAAAAAAAAAAACAAGCGCTTAAACACGTTTTTTTTTCCTTTCTAAGAATTGCTTCTACTCTCTAATGAAGCTCTCTTTCACTCACTCAATCTCACACACACACACACACACACACACACACACACCACACACACACACACACACACATGCTTTTCTCTAACGGCAAGTAAGCAGGCCTCTTGGCATCCACAGGGCGTTCTAAAACCGGACATTCCTTTTTGCTTTCGAAGAAAATCTTTTTTTCTTTTTCTTTTCTTTTTTTTTTTTTTTTTTTTTAAGAAGACCACACTATAAAATCACAGCTCTCAGAAGAGCCATAACAATCTACTGCCTGTAGATGCTGGTATCTGCTTTAAGACTAGAACTAGGTTTACTGAGAGGAATATACTATATATATATATATATATATATATATATATATATATATATATATATATATATTATGTATATAGGTTTTTACAGGGTCCCTGGAAAGGACACTTGTCTTGTTCTATAGTCCTCCTCATGTATACCAACTGAAAAGCCCTGTTTTATACACAATACATAGTATTATGAAAAAAGTAAAAAGTATTTATTATTTATTTTCTTTATTTATTTATTTATTTTTTATTTTTTAACTCCCCCTTCAATCTGCCTTCATTCTAGCCACAATTGAGGCTTGGCCCCCGAATCCCTCAGCAGGATGGACTTCTGGGTATTTCTGGGCTTTTATTGGAATATCAAGAACATTCTTTGCATGAAGCTGTTATGGAGTCACTTCAGGTCCAAGTGAAATTATTTTTCGATTTTGCAACCCGCGTCCAAAGTCTCTGTGCTGCAGTCCTGGAGCGGATCCAAGTGATCATCGCTGACGCTTTAACACGATTTGTTCAGGAAGCATTAGAGAGGTCGGGGACGAAGTTTATCGGGGGGAAAAAAAAAGAAAAAAACAAGCGTTGCGTGTGCTTGAGGTCATGGTCACGGTGCAGGACGTTTAAAAAGCGGCACGGGTTTGCAGCCATCGCTCGTCCTACAAGCACTATCAGTTTGTGTTCGTCACAGCACTTTTGTGCCGTTCGTGAATACGTAAGAGTAAAATAAACGCAACGCCGCAATAAACTGTAAAGTACATTATGTTATCGCACTCGCACCTTATCTCATCAGGGTGTTTGGATGTGAGCTCTTAACACCTGGTGCCACGGCGGATCATGAGAGACCTTCGCTGAATTCGCACTCTGTTGACGAATGAATAGGTCGGGCGATTAATCATCATTATCGATTAATCATCAATATCGATTCATTTGAATTTACGGTTCATGTTGAAAATACGAAAATCGATTTTTTTTACGATTTCACTTCGGTGACTTCTCCGCCTTCCGTCGCCGCACTTGCGGAAAATACCATATATAACATATCGGGGCCATTTTGACCAATCCGAAGAGCTCGTTTCCAAGAAGGGGCGGGGTTTCATCAGGAAATGGTTCGGCTTTGCAATTTCAGACTTTCAACAAGCCAAAGCCCCGCTGTAACATTAGTCTAACATTTGTGAAATGAAACTGCACGAATCATTTATTCCAAACAGAAGCACGTTGTTGAAGGTGTGTGTCACGCTGACGAGGCCACAACAAACACCCACAACAAAAAGCGCACACATTTTCCCTTCACTATATCAAAAATCGTATTTTGTCCCAAAAAATCGGTGATTCAATTTTTACGACGTATCGCCCGACTCTAACTTGGTCTATTAGGATACTTATAGCAGCTGTGGATTGGCAGATGGCACGCAGATGTTTTTTTTTTGGGCATGATCTGATAAATCACGTCAGAATCCGAACCAGAAAAGGTTTTACTGCCCGGTCCAGCGAAGGGTTACGTAACGATCACGGCATAGTATTAGGAATTTGTCGGGTGCCAAAATATATACGCGTGCACAAGTTTCAAAATACAAACTAGACATAAATACAGAGAGACAGAAAGTGGCCCCGGTATCTCCAAGCTGCCACTCTTGGGTCCTTGAGCACGGCCCTTACCCCTCTGTTCTCCAGGGGGCGCTGTATCATGTCTGACCCATGAACAAGCTGTCATATTAGAAGAAATGTATATATGACAAATAAAGGCTATTCTATACGGAATGAAATAAATAATATGAATACCACTTGTTTTTCCAGGTTTTCCAGATCGGACGAGCTGTCCCGTCACCGGCGTTCCCACTCGGGCGTGAAGCCGTACCAGTGCCCCGTATGCGAGAAGAAATTCGCCCGCAGCGATCACCTGTCAAAGCACATCAAAGTCCACCGCTTCCCCAGGAACAGTCGGACGGTCCGCACTGCGGCCTGATTACTACCCCCTAATCCTCCACCCCCCCCCCCCCCCCCCCCCCCCGTGCCCCCCACCCCCGTGTCGCACCTCCTTCCTAACTACAAAAAAAAACGCCCATTTTGGATTCGTGGGAATTGTTGCGACGAAATCGACGGTAATCTTTTAACGCCCCTCGTATTTAAAGCGTTTTAAATGCGATCTCAGCGGCAGAGCACAGACGCGGCGTTTTGTCATATTTGGTGCTACATCGTGTACGGATTACTCAGAAGACCGGAACGGCGTTAATACGGACAAAGAGGGCGAATTTTGAATAAGCTACAGGAACGCGACTGCGGAGCGCCAATAGAAACGAGCGACAGCGGCGATTGTACATGTTTAATATGTACGCCATCTATCAGTGTTGACAAATCTGCTTTTAAGGCGAGCTGTCTTGTAAAAAAAAAAAAAAAAACAACAACAACAACAAAAAGGTGTTAAAAAATAATGTCGCATCTTAATGGCTCTGCTGTGTTTTTGTTGTTGTTGTTGTTGTTGTTTTGCCTTAGCCAACCACACAGCTCTTTATCTCAGGTCTGGATGCTGGGGACGCTGTAAATCCAGTCTCGGCATTTCATAAGTTTTGAAGGTTAAATCGATATGATCAATCTCGGAGCGAGAAGTCAGAAGTGTTAATGGCTTATAGTGTTTTGTTAGGGCTCGTTAAACAAACAAAAACAAAAACAAAAACACTAAATAAGCACATTTGGAACAAGTGTCTTCGCTTTGGGGTTGAGTTGTTTTTATTTACTGTCATTATTCCAGCATGCTACCGGAATACATACAGACCATTGTATTACTAATGCTGGTGCTACATCCTTCTCCAATCAAACACACACACACACACACACACACACACACACACACACACACACACACACACACACACACACACGCGCGGACAGAAAACGTTACAGATGTTACTGTCCCTGAACAAAAAATGGGTTGTGTTACAGTGTGAGGACACTGTAACTCTGCAAACGGTTACACAACGGCAAGTTTGTGTTCGTTTATGTTTATTAGGAACGTTTGGGAAAAGTGACGTGGACGTACCAAGGTGTTTGTAGACGAAATAGGCAAAAGCACAATAGTGTTGGTGCCATGTTTTATTTCGTGTTATTATTATTATTATTATTATTATTATTATTATTATTATTGGGGCACTTCAGGACACTTCCTTATCTGTTTCATGTGTGTTCACGTTTGGATCAAGGGGCCCACTGTACATATATATACGTATATATATGTATATACATACATATATATATACACATATATATGTATATATATATATATATATATATATATATATATATATGTATATGTGTGTATGTGTGTGTATATACATATATATATATGTATATATGACACACACACGTATATATATATATATATATATATCTATATATATATATATCATATATATATATATATATATATATATATATATGTATCTATATGTATCTATATAGTATATATATATATATTATATATATAATATGTATATATATATATATATATATATATATATCATATATATTATATAAATATCATGGCATGGCATTCCTTTCATTCATAGAATGAATATTATGAATACTTGTTGACACGCAGGTGTTTTTAGCCGCATCCTATGAATGTATGTAAATAAATCCTGTATGACTTTAAGGGTGGGAAGGCAAATCAAACAAAAGGGAAATTTTTTGTTGTTTGTGCTTACAATTTATTTTTTTTTTGTGTAATCCTTAAATGTGTGTACATAAGGGTTATCCGTACATAAGTATATAATTATATATATATATATATTTTTCCCCTTGTACACTGAATTCATTTACAAATAAATGATTTAAATGTAGATAAATGTTGCTTTTCTTGTCGTTGTCTCGATACTCTATAAAAAGTAAATCATAAATATGGGAACATTTTGTGCGACATTTCCAGCGCTAGCGTGTGTTGCAGATCGAGGACTTTAAAAGTGTATCCATGGAAGGCCTTGGGAAGGTAAAACTGCGTCATGAAAATATTCGCAAAAATATTTGCACCCGTTACAGCCTGGCCCGTTTAATATTTAGCGTTGACTTCGAAATGCTAGCTCGTTCGGAGAGAGAGACGAGTGTCAAGACACCAAAAATGCCTATTTAGGGCGTATTTTCAGGAGGGGGCGGAGCCAGTGACGCACGCGACATCAAATTATCCAGCGTCCGATTCCTGTCGATGTTCCGAGCATTTAGACATGTCACATGACCCCGTGTCCGAGTTTCGCCTCTTTCGCAGATTTTTCACGTTTGCGCCTTTTATTCATTCATTCATTCATTCATCTTCTACCGCTATATCCAATCTTCTCGGGTCACGGGGAGTCTGTGCCTATCTCAGGTGTCTATGGGCATTAAGGCAGGATACACCCTGGACGGAATGCCAACCCATCGCAGGGCACACACACACACACACATTCATACACTAGGGACAATTTTCCAAGGTGCCAATCAACCTACCGTGCATGTTTTTGGACCGGGGGAGGAAACCGGAGAACCCAGAGAAAAAACCCCTGAGGCACGGGGAGAACATGCAAACTCCACACACACATGGCCGAGACGGGAATCGAACCCGGATCCTGGCGGTGTGAGGCGAACGTGCTAACCACTAAGCCACCGTGCCCCCCGCGCCTTTTATTATTCACCTTTATCTCGCTAATTTCTGTTAATTAATTAGAATTAGTGAAATTGGCTGTACTCGTCTATAAACTACTCGCACTGTAGCCATTCATATGTAGGCATATGACTACATGTAGGATGTTCGCAACCGACTCCGTCTCATCTACGAGTGTTTATGTCACATGTACATGTCGGGCGAACACGGGGCCGAACAGCGCCGCGTCAAATTTCCCCATTCATTCTCTATGGGGCCGGAATGTCGTGGATTTCCCGAAATTCCGAACAGGTGTGTGGGGTTCGGGAGGTATATGATGGTGATCCACTCCGGATTCCTCTACGAGTGGATTTGCCATATGTGCATGTCGGACGCTCACAGGCCCGAACTGTGAGGCACGAAAATTTCAACCCCATTCATTTTCTAATGGGGGAAAAAAAATTCCCGCTTTTTAACCCCGGGTTCGGAATTCCGCGGTGCGATTCCTTATAAAAGTAACAGCACACCTCACACCATCAGGACGATATGAGGTACGATTCGTGACGGATCGGATAAAAACCACGGGACGAGTTACACGACGGAAAATTTGACCCGAAGCGAGAGAGAGATTATAATAGTGATACTTTAGCAGTGCAGTTAATACGTCATTTAATAGATGAGATATGAGAGTAACGACGAGGTTTGACTGTTAGAGAGATCGGGTTGTACGCCCTTGCAGTGTGTGTGTGTGTGTGTGTGTGTGTGTGTGTGTGTGTGTGTGTGTGTGTGTGTGTGTGTTAAAAAAACGCTGACTCACCGGACATAAGTAAAGAGTCAAAGTCATATGTTTAACTAGGAAAAGCTTTTTTTTTTTTTCACTGCTTATCGTAAACATATGTGATGATTACAGAGAACTGCTTGTGTGTTGTATAGTGTGAGTAGTGTGTATAGGGGTTTGCCCAAGAATCCGGGATCAGATTTGACCATGGGGTAAAGTGAGATTCTCATTCTGTGACCTGATAGATAAATAATTCGATAGATCTATAATCTAGAGACTATTTCATCATCGAGCGACTCGCAAGGAGGATGCATTAGTATCACAGACAATAGTGCGTTTGTTCTAAACGGTGGAAATTTCTCCCACGTTTCCCTGATTTGTGGAAAACCACAACACACACACACACACATTCACACACTAGGGACAATTTTCCAAGGTGCCAATCAACCTACCGTGCATGTTTTTTTTTTGGACCGGGGGAGGAAACCGGAGAACCCGGAGAAAAAAAACCCCCTGAGGCACGGGGAGAACATGCACAAACTCCACACACACACATGGCCGAGACGGGAATCGAACCCGGACCCTGGTGGTGTGAGGTGAACGTGCTAACCGCTAATCCACCGTGCTCCCCGAGACGAGTGTTTAGACACCAAAAAACGCACGTTTCGGCCTTTTTTTTTTCAGGAGGGGGCGGGGCCAGTGACGCATGTGACATCATCAGATGTGACAGGTTTCCAGGCCTTCCCAAAGTTGTGCAGTGGAATTGAGATCAGGACTGCGTGGAAACGACTTGCCACTTTTCCCGCGCCAACTTTGACAAAGTGTGTTTTCGAGGAATTGTAATGCACGAATTAATATTAATATTAATTAATACGAGAAACTTGATACAAGAGGCACGGTGGTTTAGTGGTTAGCACGTTCACCTCACACCGCCAGGGTCTGGGTTCGATTCCCGTCTCGCGCATGTGTGTGTGGAGTTTGTGCATGTTCTCCCCGTGCCTCAGGGGGTTTTTTCCGGGTTCTCCGGGTTCTCCGTCCGGTTTCCTCCCCCGGTCCAAAAAAACATGCACGGTAGGTTGATTGGGACACCTTGGAAAATTGTCTCCTAGTGTATGAATGTGTGTGTGTGTGTGTGTGTGTGATGTGATGGGTTGGCATTTGTCCATCCAGGGTGTATCCTGCCTTAATGCCCATAGACGCCTTCCCTGAGATCTTGTTTAGAGATAGACACAGACTCCCCGTGACCCGAAGGGAAGATCGGATAAAGCGCTAGAAGATGTATTGCTACAGAAGCTTAGCCACACAGGGGCTCGAACCCGGATCTTCCGATCAGAAGCCCAGCGCCTTAGACCGCAGAGCCACGCCCCCTCCACTGAGAGTCACCTAAATGACGATGAGATTCCCCTTTTTGAGTCAATGTTTTGGTTCTTCTTTCCACATAAGGCAGTGTTATCCTTACCCCAGGCTTATTCATCAGCGATAAACACATACAAATCTTCTATATTCATCGCTCTTTCATTTTTTATACATTGCGTAAAGCTGCTCTGAGAAATTGTGAAAAGCGCTATAGAAATAAAAACTTCTTTACAAGGCCGCGTGGCCATACGTTATCCAATGGAATTCTGTCATTTCCACATTCCATATCCCTGGAATAGATGTCCTAATCTAGAACATCGCACTACGCTATTATTTACAGCGCCAAAGACTTAAACATGCAACTTTTTTGGACTTCCCAGATGGACTGTTATGATATAAACAAAAAAAGACTTGAACAACTTTCATCCAAACTATCCCGAGGCCATCATTAGAAATCGGTTTAGGTTTATTAGAACAAGATGGCTGGAATTGCATAAAGCAGTCCGGAGTGGCGAGTCACCTCCCTGACGATTTCAGCATCGACCGACTCCCAGGACACGCATTCGCATCACAGACAATAGTGCATGTTTTAAGTTTCCCCCACGTTTCTCCCAGAACCCAGCACCATGTTTACGCATTTATATATATATATATATATATATATATATATATATATATATATATATATATATATATATATATATATGTGTGTGTGTGTGGTGTGTGTGTGTGTGTGTGTGTGTGTGTGTGTGTGTGTGTGTGTGTGTGTGTGTGTGTGCTATATCTATATCTATATCTATCGATCTATATCTATCTATCTATCTATCGATATTATCTATATCTATCTATATATATATATATATATATATATATATATATATATATATATATATATATATATATATATATATATAGATATATACAGTTTCATATAAGTACAGTTTCATCATTTAAAAAAAATTATTTTAATCCTACAATATGGTCAATATGGAATGTAAAGATCGTAGCACAGAATAGTAGTATAAAAGAATAGAACTTTATTGTCATTGTACACAAAGTACAATGAAACCATGGATGCCTCCCAACAACAACAGTTAAATAAAAAAAATATAAAAACAGACAAGAACATATAAGAAAAAAAAAAAATATATATATATATATAATTCTTCACAGATAACGATGCATGGTGTATTAAAATCGAATTCTTAATCTATATAAATAATATAATAATAATAATAATAATAATAATAATAATAATAATAATACCATGGGCTGTAAAACAAATCTTGGTTTTAGCGTATATTGTTAATTAGTTAAGAAGTATCTTCTAAAAATCAAAACCTGTTTCTGCATGACAAAGCATAAGCAAATTAAGAAGAAAAAGAAGAAGTTCAAGGCTCATTAAATTCATTTTTTTTTACTTCTGAACAGATGGACTTTCCATGACGGCAGACGCCTTACGTCAGACGAGATCCCCCTAACCCCCCCCCCGACCCCAAAAAAAAAAAACCCAAAAAAAGAAAATCTTATTGGAAAGAATTTGGTGCATTTCTAACGCTGACGGTATTGAACAAAAAGTTTGTAACTTAATAAATCGTCAATATTTATATTAAGTCTCTGCGTGCTTTCTAGACAGGAGGGGAGTATATATTAAGAATTAGTTTGTGGTCTGTATATTTGAGTATATATATGTTCTTGTGTACGGTTGGGGAGCAAAAGGAGGGTTTTTTTCTTTTCTTTCTTTTTTTTTATGTATACAGTCTTGCAATGAGACAAATTCCTCCTGGAGCCTGCAGTCAATTAAATGCAGAAGAGCAAGTTAAAGCATGCATATGTATAATGCTTTATATATATATATATATATATATATATATATATATATATATATATATGCATAGAAAATGTACAGAAAGAATTGCACATGTTTCTAAGCACTGGAAATATGGAATGCTTTATTTGGCTTTGTGTTTCTTATTATGTACTGCAGAGCTAATAAAAGCCAAAGCTCCTAAAAGATCTCCATATGTGAGGGAGTATGTATTCCGGACTCAGTATGCTCCCTGTAAGACGTTTTTAAACATAAAGAGCGAAGTCATGCGGACGTTAAGGGGCTTTGGCTATAAAGCGACCTATGCAGCTCGGCTATAAAGATAATGCGCAGATACACCAGTGAGAGAAGCAGTGAGCAGAGAGAGACCGGACAAGTGCAATACAAGCAATGCAACTCTGAAAAAGCATCAGAAACATGTTGCATTTCGATTTTACTAAATGTTTTTTTTTTTTCTTCCTCCCGTTTTGAAATTCGGCTCGATACTGCCGAATTTACATGCATGGAGCAATCGTTGTCTCCTTGCCCATGATCGAATGCTTTTCTCTATGAACCAAATGCTACTGACCCAGTCCTTATCACCGACGGCCGAAGTGTCTGTAAATGTTTGTGGTTAAAAGCGGGAGCCAACGCCGGCCATGAACTCTGTGTCCAGTCTGTTTGTGAAAGGCAGCGAACATGCACAAATTGACAAGGAAGCGGCGAGGCGCTTTATTTTCCACCAGCAACACGCGCTTTAAATCTTCCCCCGCTAAAAGGTGAACCGTCTTGAACGCTCATTATCGCACTTTTAAAGCCGTCGCCTTTAGGGCACGATTAAAAGGTCTCATAATTCACCCCCTTTAAAGCGATCTTTTCCTGGCAGCTTCGTTTAGCCGATAAAATACTGATGGGCATCTCGAGTGCTGTTTGTAAATTTGTGTTTTCTTTATTTAAGGCTTTCGGAGAGGAATTTTTTTCGCAACTTTCCAATTCCAATAGCGCTCCTGTATTGAGCGTATGTATATAATGCATGCGTAGAAGACAACAACACCTCCAACAACACCTATCCTAACACTCCTTTTTATTCTCTTATATATCTCACTGTCCAGAAATTCATTCATTCGTTCATCTTCATTCTAGCCGCTTTATTTGATCTTCCCTCGGGTCACGGGGAGTCTGTGCCTATCTCAGGTGTCTATGGGCATTAAGGCAGGATACACCCTGGATGGAATGCCAACCCATCACAGGACACACACACACACACACACATTCACACACTAGGGACAATTTTCCAAGGTGCCAATCAACCTACCGTGCATGTTTTTGGACCGGGGGAGGAAACCGGAGAACCTGAAGAAAAAACCCCTGAGGCACGGGGAGAACATGGACAAACTCCACACACACATGGCCGAGACGGGACTAGAACCCGGCCCCTGGAGGTGTGAGGCGAACGTGCTAACCACTAAACCACCGTACCCCCATTGTCCAGAAATTGATGTCTATCCTTGTGTACTTAAGTTTGTATTTACCCTTCTTGAATGAATCTCATCCTTAGAGCGAGACCTAAAGCACTTCTTGTACGTCGCCCTGGATAAGGGCGTCTGCTAAATACTGCAAATATAAATGTAAATGTAGAAGTCTTGTGTTTTGGCTCGAATATACCGGTCTGGGAGCACTGCCCGTGTGGCGTCAGAGTGGACATCATCTGTAAAAGAGACTTTGGTCAGAAAGGCAGCAGGTTGTTTATTAGCCAGTCACTTCTGTATTCTTATCGAAAGATTATTTGTGTACACCGTGTGAATCAAAATGTGTTCCTAATGTTTCACCGTTTTTTTTTGTTTAACCCAGACCAGAATGGCATATTTTCCAGTATTTTGCATTCAGCATTCCAGGATAAGCAAAACTAGAAGGAAAAAAACAAAAACAAAAGACCACAATGTGGGAATTCTATTATAATATAAACATGCTAAAGCAAAATCATGTGTAAATGACTCCAGGATGGAGAAGTCGAGGAGAAGGAAAGACTATAGAAGAAGGCGAGCGTCAGTGGAAAATTCATATTATTAAACGGAGTAAACAGGGACCGTACTGCAGGTCCCGAGTTAAACACACCTGTCTCTCTTTTGACGCGGCGAGAAAATGTGAGCAATAGCAGCAGCATCTTATGTCGAGACTTTCCACAACAGAATCCTTATTTTATTTTCCCCCAATTATGTTAGGAGCTTTCGAAAACGTCTCGTTAAGTCATTTCCTTACAGCCAAAGTACTGAAAAGTGCTGGTGTTCCTTCTGATCTCTGGCGAAATGAAAGTAAAAAAAATAAATATATATATTTTTCCTTTAGGTGTTGTTTTTCGGTTCGCTTTATAAGAGTCTTTTATATCCTGGGTTTTTGTTTCTACGATTTTTGAAATAGAGGAAATATCCTTGTATATTTTGGGGTTCACAATTATTAATAACATCACTTTAACGTTTCATTAACGAGCGATAAACGAGGCGGGCATTAATACATGAGTGATCTGCTCCTACGCCTACTAGATGCGAATTCCATGCATATGGAAGCCAAAGCAGTTTATATGGACAGCGACCAAAACCGGAACATAATTCTTAAAGGAGCCACGTACCGTATTTAACAATTTAAAGAAAATGTACGTAGAAATGAATAAGAAGGAATTGATATTAAAATAATCATTTCCAGTGTGAAATATATGTAAAATAATCATTTTATTTTGAAGAGAGATTTTGAATGAACTTGATATATTTACAAATGTTTATTTATATCATTTTGCGAACAGAAAAATAAGAGATTAATAAGTTCATTCATGGCAAGCATTATATCAATCAATCAATAATTATGGGAAATGGTATTCGTCTCAAAACATTCATTAGAACTAATCCAATAAATTAATTGATTTAGTGAAAGAGGGGCACGGTGGTTAGCGCATTCGTCTCACACCGCCAGGGTCCGGGTTCGATTCCCGTCTCGGCCATGTGTGTGTGGAGTTTGTGCATGTTCTCCCCGTGCCTCAGGGGGGTTTTTCTCCGGGTTCTCCGGTTTCCTCCCCCCGGTCCAAAAACATGCACGGTAGGTTGATTGGCACCTTGGAAAATTGTCTCTAGTGTATGAATTTGTGTGTGGTGTGTGTGTGTGTGTGTGTGTGTGTGTGTGTGTGTGATGGGTTGGCATTCCATCCATTCCATCCATGCCTACATATGAATGGCTACAGTGCGAGTAGTTTATAGACGAGTACAGCCAATTTCACTAATTCTAATTAATTAACAGAAATTAGCGAGATAAAGGTGAATAATAAAAGGCGCGGGGGGCACGGTGGCTTAGTGGTTAGCACGTTCGCCTCACACCGCCAGGATCCGGGTTCGATTCCCGTCTCGGCCATGTGTGTGTGGAGTTTGTGCATGTTCTCCCCGTGCCTCAGGGGGTTTTTCTCTGGGTTCTCCGGTTTCCTCCCGGTCCAAAAACATGCACGGTAGGTTGATTGGCACCTTGGAAAATTGTCCCTAGTGTATGAATGTGTGTGTGTGTGTGTGTGTGTGTGTGTCCTGCGATGGGTTGGCATTCCATCCAGGGTGTATCCTGCCTTAATGCCCATAGACGCCTGAGATAGACACAGACTCCCCGTGACCCGAGAAGGAAGATCGGATAAAGCGGCTAGAAGATGAATGAATGAATGAATGAATGATTTTGGTGAGATGTTTGCTGTGGATAAATGATTTTACTATCAGTCTGTAGGGTATATGTGGGAATATGTGGTACGTGTTTGTATGTATTCTTACATTCCAGTTTCCATAACCGTCGATGAGGATTAAGGGCATTTTTTGTCTTCTGCCTGGCTCAAAGCCCATACGCTGCCTAGTGGTGGAAAATACACGACTGGAAATTTTAACCACCAACTACTTTGTGGATCGGCATCACATGAGTGAATGTAACTCTCCTTATACCGCACGCAACCACATGCCGTGTTTCTAAAACCACTAATGCATTCATTTGGATATCGCCGTTCCACTTCGAATGCATATGTAGATCTCACGAAATTAAATTACAGTCATTTCGTTGGTCATTTACCAGCATTATTATTGCCAATATTGAGACCACACAAACTGGAAGATTGTCCAAGTCGTAGTATTTTACATTTTCTATCAATTTCTTTGGTTTCAGTGTCTCAGAAATCTCCTCGTCATGAACATTCATTCATTCATTCATCGTCTACCACTTTATCCGATCTTCCCTCGGGTCACGGGGAGTCTGTGTCTATCTCAGGCGTCTATGGGCATTAAGGCAGGATACACCCTGGATGGAATGCCAACCCATCACAGGACACACACACACACACACACACATTCATACACTAGGGACAATTTTCCAATCAACCTACCGTGCATGTTTTTGGACCGGGTGGAGGAAACCGGAGAACCCGGAGAAAACCCCCCCAGAGGCACGGGGAGAACATGCACAAACTCCACACACACATGGCCGAGACGGGAATCGAACCCGGACCCTGGCGGTGTGAGGCGAACATGCCCAGTCTTGTCATGAACAGAAACATTTTATATTTAATTTATTACATAATTACATAAATTACAAAATACATTTACTAATAGTTCTGATCATTTTTGTGTATAATTGACTTTAATCACTCACTGGAGGTGGATAACGATTATTATAGGGATTAGATAACCACACTGGTAGGTAGGAAGGATTGCAGTGTCACCAAGCGGCCACTAGTGGGCCCTTGAGCAAGGCCCTTAACCCCCCCATTGCTCAGGGCATCTTCCAAATGCCATAAATCTGACTCTATGTAGAAACGGTATACTGTATAATAAGTAAACTCCATGCAGTTATATTAAAAAAAAAAAAAAACCATATGTCTTAAGTAGGATGCACTGAAAGATGGACGACACACTATTTATTTATGTATATGTATATGCTGTGTGATATATGTGTGTGTGTGTGTGTGTGTGTGTGTGTGTGTGTGTGTGTGTGTGTGTGTGTGTTGTGTGTGACAATTCTTGCCTCTCTTTTGGTCTACTTGTTTACAGTAAGGTGTCCTAGATTAGAAGAAATGGCTTGGGATTGACGGTGTGCATCGTCCACACATTATCTTTTAAGAGAGGATTATACATGCATTTGCAAATGGGAGCTAAAAACATTATCTTTGCAAAGGGAAAACCAGGAGAGACATCTTCCATTCCCCTTTTGCAGGCAATGTCTCTATGGGCACATACGTTCTCTCTGCAGAATAGGAGCAGGAAGACATCTGGGACCATTTAATTTGAACAAAGAGGCAAGGGTTAAAACACAATTGGCAGGACCAGAGCATAATCCGAAACGTATTCAGGTCTCGCCGGGGATAAGCGGCGCACAGAGCGAATATTAAACTCGAGAAATGGCGAGACGGTGAAAAGTGGCCCTGAAACTCTGATATATGTGAGATGGAGGAAGGAACAGGAAATTGGGTCTGAGGTTGCATGTAAGATGGGGTTCCGGCGTGTAGAGTAGCTCGGCCTTTTCCTTCCAGAAATATTACTACGTTTGTTTTATGCAATGAAATTCTAAAACTGTAGAAATCCAAACTACTAAAATATAGGTGTGAAATTAAGTAGTAAAAAAAAGAAAAGCAGGGGCACGGTGGCGTAGTGGTTAGCACGTTCGCCTCACACCGCCAGGATCCGGGTTCGATTCCCGTCTCGGTCATGTGTGTGTGGAGTTTGCATGTTCTCCCCGTGCCTCAGGGGGTTTTTCTCCAGGTTCTCCGGTTTCCCCCCCCCGGTCCAAAAACATGCATGATAGGTTGATTGGCACCTTGGAAAATTGTCCCTAGTGTATGAATGTGTGTGTGAATGTGTGTGTGTGCCCTGCGATGGGTTGGCATTCCATTCAGGGTGTATCCTGCCTTAATGCCCATAGACGCCTGAGATAGACACAGACTCCCCGTGACCCGAGGGAAGATCGGATAAAGCGGTAGAAGATGAATGAATGAATGAATGAAAAAAGAAAAGCTAAAAACAACCCAGAATACGTTTTCAATTGTCCAAAATCGCTTCGCTCGTCATTTTCACAAGCTAGTCACGCGTGTAAAAAGTTCATTCGTGGCCTTTTTTGCATTCTTACTTTGGTAGTATACCGTCTGTACTCTAAAAAAAAGTATGTTTTATTAACAATAAAAAACATTAGCGTATGGAAGCTAAAGCAGTTTATATGGAAAGCAACCAAAACCGGAACATAGTTCTTAAAGGAGCCACGTACCATATTTAACAATTAAAATGAAATTCTAAAGCTTTAGAAATCCAAACTACTAAAAGGTGTGAAACTAAGTAGTAAACAAAAACAAAAAAACAACCCAGAATACATTTTCAATTGTCCAAAATCGCTTCGCTCGTCATTTTCACAAGCCAGTCACGCGTGTAAAAAGTTCATTCGTGGTATTTTTTTTGCATTATTAGTTTGGTGGTAAACCTTCTGATCTCTAAAAAAAAAACATATTTTTCCTTTAGGTGTTATTTATGAGAGTCTTTTATATCCTGGGTTTTGTTTCTACGATTTTTGAAAATATCCTTGTATATTTTGGGGTTCACAATTATTAATAACGTCACTTTAACATTTCATTAACGAGCGATAAACGCGGCGGGCATTAATACATGAGTGATCTGCTCCTTTACTCAGTGTTGTGTTGGAAAAAAGAACGAGACCGCTTGTAATGTTAGGAAGGAATATAAAAGAGGTGATAGATGTGTTTTATTAACAATAAAAAACAAAACGTGCATCCACTATGGATTCATAATTTTCCCCAGAATTACGCCTACTAGAATTCGCAACATTTGGAACATTTGCAACTCCTCACTATATTAGCGTATGGAAGCTAAAGCAGTTTATATGGAAAGCAGCCAAAACCGGAACATAATTCTTAAAGGAGCCACGTACCGTGTTTAACAATTGAAATGAAATTCTAAAGCTTTAGAAATCTAAACTACTAAAAGATATGTGTGAAATTAAGTAGTAAACAAAAAAAAAACCCAATTGTTTTCAATTGTCCAAAATAACTTCGCTCGTCATTTTCACAAGCCAGTCACCCGGTTTAAAGTTCAAAAGTCAATAGCTATATTATTGCTACTATGCAAAAAGTGAATTAAAGAGAAAATACTGTATATCCTGTTCAGTCTCTATGAGCATTAAACCCTATGATGAGGCAGAGGTTAATTGATAAGATTAATTTAAAAAGAAAAAAAAAAAAAGGGAAAACTACCTCCTTTTTAACACTATTTTGTGCATTATTTACAGGAATTTGATTTATCTAGCTAGCTAGTGATTTGTGTATCTGTCGTGTTACCAAAACAAATGGCTGATAAGAGCATTTGTGATAAGAGACATTTTTAAAGAAAATTTTAACTAAGGTAAAAAGCTACTTATTACAAGGTTATCATTCATTCATTCATTCATCTTCTACCGCTATATCCGATCTTCTCGGGTCACGGGGAGCCTGTGCCTATCTCAGGCGTCTATGGGCATTAAGGCAGGATACACCCTGGATGGAATGCCAACCCATCGCAGGGCACACACACACACATTCACACACACATTCATACACTAGGGACAATTTTCCAAGGTGCCAATCAACCTACCGTGCATGTTTTTGGACCGGGAGGAAACCGGAGAACCCGGAGAAAAACCCCCTGAGGCACGGGGAGGGGGGGGCGGGAGAGAACATGCAAACTCCACACACACACACATGGCCGAGACGGGAATCGAACCCGGATCCTGGCGGTGTGAGGCGAATGTGCTAACCACTAAGCCACCGTACCCCTATTACAAGGTTATTTTCAGTGCAAATGCACAAAACAAAAATTCGATTTTTGCAAATTTGCAGACAAACGTCTGACACAGGCTACTGCCCTCTACTGGTGTGGTGAGAGATAATAAAAAGCAGGATTTATGTGCATATTCAGCACAGGTTTACGTTTTAAAGCCCAACCGATCGCAGAATCCATTAAAAGGCTTTTCCGACATCAGCGTGGCGTGTCGCAGCTTCTGTTATTCATATGGCAACGTCCTACTTCCATATGTGGCCTGAGAAACACAAAAACCGCAATCCTTTTCCTCCAACACGGTAGCTCAATTCCTTCCAGAAATCCTTACCGGTGTGGGGATGTGAACTCAAAACCCACTGATCTGAAGATCAAACTACCCATCTTTGATTTCACCACTCGCAGACGAATGGAGAAGCAAGAACACGAGTGACTGGGACTAGGAGAAGGAATGGAGGGATTAGTGGTGTTCCACGTTCTTTTCTGGTTCCGGGCGATGCGAGTACTCGAGGTGCAGTCGGCGTAATGTGAGTAGAAAAGGGAAAGAAAGTAGACGCTGGATGAAATCGCGGTCTGGAAAACGATTGGCACAAGACAGGAGGCGATAATGACAAACCAAGGCTTCCCTGCAAACACAAATACATACATCCTATTATCCTACTTCATTAATTTGATTTAAAAAAAAGACACTCTCAACGATTTAAGCGATAAGTTATAGGTCCATACGATTATTATATCTCTCCAGAATAGGTCCTTATTTGGGTGCATGATCTTGCATATGTCGAATAAACCATGACCTGGTGTTTGTTCCTGTTCTTCTCTGAGTCTGCTTTAAATAAATAAATAAATAAATAAATAAAAATCATTGTGGTCTACACGACAGCTGTTTCCTGTTACAGGGTTGCTTTAAAGTGTGATTACTCACTGCCTTACCCATGTAAAAAGACTTTCAACTCTCAAGATGTAGGGGCCCGTCTTATATACTTGTCCTTCATAATTACATAACATCTTTATCATTAGTTTCGCACTCGTTCCTGACTTATTCATAACACTGAATCATTCCTCACCTTCTTTATCCTTTATCCTATTCGGGAGTCTGACTCACTGTATATACAGAACACCCATAACAAGAGTTCACTCATATCATTGTTCATACCTACGGTTATAAATACATCGGCCTGTCGATCTACCAGCAGGATATTTGTTTGAACATTTATGTGAACATTCATTCATTCATTCATTCATCTTCTACCGTTTTATCCGATCTTCCCTCGGGTCACGGGGATCCTGTGCCTATCTCAGGCGTCTATGGGCATTAAGGCAGGATACACCCTGGATGGAATGCCAACCCATCACAGCACACACACTCACATTCACACACACACACATTCATACACTAGGGACAATTTTCCAAGGTGCCAATCAACCTACCGTGCATGTTTTTGGACCGGGGAGGAGGAAACCGGAGAACCCGGAGAAAAAAAACCCCCCTGAGGCACGGGGAGAACATGCACAAACTCCACACACACAAGGCCGAGACGGTAATCGAACCCGGACCCTGGCGGTGTGAGGCGAACGTGCTAACCACTAAGCCACCGTGCCCCTTCATATATATATATATATATATATATATATATATATATATATATATATATATATATATATATATATATATATATATAAACGTGGCCTTAACAACACGCATCCATAACATGTAGGAGCTCCCCCTATATTATAGTACATTACGTATCAGCTATACAAAGATATCAACAGTTTATATGGAAAGCAAACCAAAACCGGAACATAATTCTTAAAGGAGCCATGTACCATATTTACCCCCGGCTTTTACAGAAGCGTTATATACTAAGCTACAGTAAAAATCCTTAGTAAATCATTAAGGGCTTCTCAACTTCTGCTTTGGTCTTTAGTGTGGGTTGTTTATCCCTGCAGGGTCATCTGGCCCTGGTCCCTCGTTACGTACGTAGCACATGACCCTTTATAGGAAGAATGCTTTGAAGCTTCACTGACAGAGGACTGTACGCGGTGCTCTACCAACCCCCCCTCACCCCCGCTACCCCTCGCCCCCCCGCCACCACCCATTTCCCAAGACCTGGGTTCACGTTATACCTAGGCATAAGAAATCCTGGCTTGACAAGTTTTAAAATAGACGCTAACACACACTGTCTTGTTAAACACACTTTCAATACAGTCTCTCTTGATCTCTATCGCTGTGTTTATGCAAGATGTATTCATGTCCTGCCACTTCAGGTTTTTTTTGTTGTGCAGGGCTGGATCACGCTGGGAGACACCTTTACTGTGTAGTGTATTTTATATTTATAGTGTATTTATATATTTATGTTTTATATTAGTATATTTTATAGTGTATTTTTTATATATATATATATATATATATATATATATATATATATATATATATATATATATATATATATATATACATATATATATATATATTTGTCAAAGTTAACGTGTTAACGCAAATTGACTTTAACGCCACTAATGTTATTAACCCTCCTTCACGTGTTGGCGAATTTAACGAAACCACCCAAATAACAAAGAACAAAAAAGAACAAACGAATAAATAAACGTTCAGTGCATCCAATCACGCTTCCTAAATTCCCCCCCTGAATTACGCCCCCTAGCTGCGCATTCACAACAGGTACGATCTCCTCACTATATTAGCGTATATTACCGTACGGAACCTTACGCAAGCGCATCGCATTCCCAAATCCGTATTACTGCAATAAAGGCGCATTTTTACTGAACACAATAAAGCGCTTCCGTATAACCTAAACACCGTATCACCAGTTTATATGGAAAAGCAACCGGAACACAATTCTTAAAGGAGCCACGTCCCATATTTTACACTTCAAAACCAACACTAAACAAAATAACATTGTCATTAACAAGAAATTTTAATATATAAAAAAAGAATAATTTCTTATTCTTATTATTATAAAATTTAAAATATTTAATATGAATATATATATATATATATATATATATATATATATATATATATATATATATATATATATACATATATATCGGCTAACAAGGTTAATGCTCCTGCTAGGAGGTGACATTGCAACAGAGTGCCTCATGCTCACATCACACTCACAGGTCAAAGCACGCATGCTGTCGACTAATGCTAATGTTTCCAGTGAGATCATGTGTCTCTCATGTTTCAGTTTATTCCTGGTGCTTTAAGACTATTCAAGTCAAAGAACTTGTTCTCAGCTCATAAAACCCTCAAACAGATGTACGGTATTCAGAGCAAGCCAGAGTGTAAAATACACCTTGTAAGAAGTACATTCTCATTAGGTCTTTCTTGTCCCTTTCCTTTGCTCACCAGCAATTCCCATTACGACACAATGTTGTGCTTTTTGTGTGCCCATATTAAAAAAAAAAAAACATCATGTGATCTGGAAGCTGGTCCGGAATTCCGGGGCCTCACGTGGACTGGAAGTTCACTGAGTGAATTATATGGGACATCGTGGCACCAAGGACAACAAGGTTTCCACTTCCATGCAAAGAAATGTTTTGTATATGTGTGTGTGTGTGTGTGTGTGTGTGTGTGTGTGTGTGTGTGTGTTGTGTGTGTGTGTGTGTTGCATTTACATAGTGGGAAAAGTGTGTATAAACACATAAAAATGAAAAGGAGATGTGTGTGGTGCCATGTGTGTGTGTGTGTGTGTGTGTGTGTTTCGGTTATTACATAAAATAATATCTTGGTGGGGACCTTGAATACGAAACATTGTGCATTATTTACATAGTAGGGAAAAGTGTTTTCGTATAAACACATAAAAAATGAAAAGAGATGTGTGTGTGTGTGTGTGTGTGTGTGTGTGTGTGTGTGTGTGTGCATGTGTGGGGACCTGTACAAACTTGTGTGTGTGTGTGTGTGTGTGTGTGTGTGTGTGTGTGTGTGTGTGTGTGTGTGTTTCGGTTATTACAATAATATCTTGGTGGGGACCTTCAATAGGAACATCGTGCATTATTTACATAGTAGGGATAAGTGTTTTCGTATAAACACATAAAAATGAAAAGTGATGTGTGTGTGTGTGTGTGTGTGTGTGTGTGTGTGTGTGTGTGTGTGTGTGTGTGTGTGTGTGTGTGTGTGTGTTCAGTTATTACAATAATATCTTGGTGGGGACCTTGAATACGAAACATCGTGCATTATTTATATAGTAGGGAGAAGTGTTTTCGTATAAAAACATAAAAATGAAAGAGATGTGAGTGTGTGTGTGTGTGTGTGTGTCGGTTATTACAATAATATCTTGGTGGGGACCTTGAATATTATTTACATAGGGAAAAGTGTTTTCTTATAAACACATAAAAAGTAAAAAAAGCGTGTGTGTGTTTGTCAGTTATTACAATAATATCTTGGTGGGGACCTTGAATACCGTGAACGTCGTGCATTATTTACATAGGGAAAATTGTTTTTGTATAAACACATAAAAATGCAAAGTGATGTGTGTGTGTGTGTGTGTGTGTGTGTTGTTTGTGTGTGTGTGAGTCAGCAGGTGTCGAGCACATATTCTGTGTTTAATGATCAGGTAACTTGTATTGACTGCTGTGTAAAATCTTCAGAGGAGCCCTAAAGGCAGCCGCATTAAAACCTGACAGTCACAACTTTCAAGAGTGTCAGAAAAAAAAGAAAAAAAAAAAAAGAAAAAAAAAAAAAAAAAGCTGCTATTTGTTCGGGGCAAGCCCCCCCCCCCCCCCCCCCCCCTCCACACCCACACATCAAAGGAGTGCGGTAATTATAGTGGTTGCGTAATCCCACACTACTTCCTTGTGGAAGGGAAATAAAATGGGGCTCCTTGACTGGAGAAAGTGTAAAGGAATGCTGCTAAATAAAAATAAATAAATAAATAAATAAATAAATAAATAACCTGGGCATAAAAACCCACTCCAGTAGTTCGGTTCTCAGCACGACAAAAAAAGAGTTACCATTGTCATTGTCGCACCTTCTGCCAAGTTATAAATAACAGTTAAATAGTGCGTGCACATGGATCACACGAAGATCTACTTTGAGGACGTGACATTTAAATAGTACACAGCTGATCTGTGATTCTCTGAATAATGCCAGTCAGAATTTAATGGCGTTTTGGCCGCGAGGATGTTTTTAACTGCAGACCAAAACCAACATGGAAAATCTATCTATCGAAATCTATCTATCTATCTATCTATCTATCTATCTATCTATCTATCTATCTATCTATCTATCTATCTATATATATATATATATATATATATATATATATATATATATATATATATATATATATATATATATATATATATATATTATACGTATATATATATATATATATATATATCGTATATATATATATATCTATATATATATATATCTATCTATATATCTATATCTATCTATATATCGTATATATATCCATATCTATCTATACGTATATATATCTATATATATATATATATATATATATATATATATATATATATATATATATATATATATATATATATATATATAGTCATATATAGTCACGGGGAGAACATGCAAACTCCACACACACATGACCGAGACGGGAATCGAACCCGGACCCTGGCGGTGTGAGGCGACTTCATCACAAATTAAGGGAGGTGTGTAGCTCAGAGGTTATGGTGTTGGCCTCTGGACCGGAAGATCACGGGTTCAAACCCCACCACCACCACCAAGCTGATTGCCACTAGTGGGCCCTTGAACAAGGCCCTTAACCCTCAATTGCTCAGTTGTAAGCTGTAAATGTAAACAGCAAGTGTACCAAGTGTAGCGCACTGATTATTATGTCTATTCTTATGCACTGTTTATTATGGCTAAACTCGAGAAAGACCTTTTAATGTTCACGGGTAAAACAAAACACAGGGACGAGGGACGTCTGCAAAATCATAAAATGTACATTAAACATATTTAATCGAATGCTTACCAAATAATAAACTCTTTTTTTTTTTAAGTGTGATCGCTATAAGGATGTTTACTCCCCCATTCCCCTAAACAAAAACAAAAAAACCCATATGTTGATCCACTGTAAGAAACCCGAGTGGCCACTAAGCGAACGTTTTTGTCAGAAAGCAGGTTCGGAAAGCGACTGCAAGGAGAAATATCATTATCACAGCACATAAATCTGATTAGTGTGTGTGTTTGTGTGTTTGTGCGTGTGTTGCAAGCTTGACATATGGATTGTGCTTTTAAACAGCTCTAGAGAGAAAGCATGTGCGTGTGTGTGTGTGTGTGTGTGTGTGTGTGTGTGTGTGGAATGGGAACCAGCTGTTTTTCTGCAGCTAACATAACAATGTGTGCTTATAAACTTTACATGAAACCTTTCTCTCTTTTTTTGGTGGGGGGGGGGGGGGGTATTATGCCGCTACTAAAGATCATGGGTTATCATAATAGATAACATAACAAACAAAGGGTCGTATAACAGAAGACTGAGAGATTGAGAGCAAGGTTTAGATTGTGTGTGTGTGTGTGTGTGTGTGTGTGTGTGTGTGTGTGTGTGTGTGTGTGTGTGTGTGTTTTCAAGGATACCAATACCTGACTGGTTTGACCTCTGTGACACGTCCATGCTCCTCATGGAAAAATAATAGAAGGTATAGAAGGGTTTCACAAGAATATATTCATTCACTCATTCATTCATTCATTCATTCATTCGTCTTCTAGCGCTTTATCTGATCTTCCCTCGGGTCACGGGGAGTCTGTGTCTATCTCAGGCGTCTATGGGTATTAAGGCAGGATACACCCTGGATGGAATGCCAACCCATCGCAGACACACACACACACAGACACACACACACACACACACACACACACACACATTCATACACTAGGGACAATTTTCCAAGGTGCCAATCAACCTACCGTGCATGTTTTTGGACCGGGGGAGGAAACCGGAGAACCCGGAGAAAAACCCCCTGAGGCACGGGGAGAACATGCACAAACTCCACACACACATGGCCGAGACGGGAATCGAACCCGGACCCTGGCGGTGGTGTGAGGCGAGCGTGCTCAATGTGCAGCATGCATACAAGCGTACCTCCACTGATCCTCTGTACACCGTGGGATTGATGGAAACAGAGCCATGTGACTGGTCAGCTGATGCCATGGTCGGCGCAGTTACGTCCCAGTTATTCAGCGCTCCACCGATCCCCCCTCATCCCCCTCCGCAACCCCCTCCCCATTCTCTAAACTCTCTCAAAGACTCTCAAAATTGCTGACATGTGTACAGATTGCAAATTGATTCGTGATTTTTTACAGCTTAACTAAGCACATTCTGCTGTTTTGCCTCGAGGCAGGATTTCCCTTTCTTTATTATTCAACCTTTTTTTTTTTTTTTTTTTTTTAAGGTATTTGCTGAAACAATCCAACAGTTATTGTTACATACATAAGGCTCAAAAAACACACATATGGAACAAACAAGTCCCTCCGTTCTGGATTTAAATTATTATTATTATTAATATAAAGAAAGGGGACACAGTGGTTTAGTGGTTAGCACGTTCGCCTCACACCGCCAGGGTCCGGGTTCGATTCCCGTCTCGGCCATGTGTGTGTGGGGTTTGTGCATGTTCTCCCCGTGCCTCAGGGGGTTTTTCTCCGGGTTCTCTGGTTTCCCCCCGGTCCAAAAACATGCAGGTTGATTGGCACCTTGGAAAATTTGTCCCTAGTGTATGAATGTGTGTGTGTGTGAGATGGGTTGGCATTCCATCCAGGGTGTATCCTGCCTTAATGCCCATAGACGCCTGAGATAGACACAGACTCCCCGTGACCCGAGGGAAGATCAGATAAAAGCGCTAGAAGATGAATAAATGAATGAATGAATGATTATAAAGACAAACGAAATCACTCGTTCACATCTTGTTCTCCGGAGCGACTCGTTCTGATACGGTAGTGCAACACATGTCTTGCGTGAAAAAAAGCACGCAAAGTTACCTCAGGGTGTGTGTTCGTTGTGTAGATGTGTGTTTCTGTCCGCTGTGCGTGTTTTATTGAGCCAGCATATGATATTTCACTTGAAGAGTAAAAGAGGAGAAATAAGATCCCGCTTTTGCTCGCCAATAGCAACAAAAAGAGCCTGTAATGCATTTCTTTTGTGTTGTTTCCTGGGAACGCTGGCTGTGTGTATTGTGGTCGGAGCACAACCAGGCTGAACACAAACACTATATTGTACACTTTATTTTTTTTTTTTTTTACATAATTCTTTTTAATGTAACAATGGACCGAATAGCAAAAATCGTATAAGCTGATCCTTATTTGTAACAGACATAATAGTAATATTTGTCAAATCGAAGACAAATTGGTGTCATATTTTAAAGTGATCTGATGTGTTAATGTGATTCAAAGCGCTTGCATTATGAGCGATGACACGACAAGACACCCGACATTTTCTACATTATAACATGTTTATATGTTGTCTTTTGAAACTACATAGCATTGTACGAAGAGCTTTTTTCTTTTTTTAACAAACATATTCAAATGTTGTATTTTGAAGCAAGATCAGTGCTCAGGTCGGGGGCACGGTGGTTTAGTGGTTAGCACGTTCGCCTCACACCGCCAGGATCCGGGTTCGAGTTCCCGTCTCGGACATGTGTGTGTGGAGTTTGTGCATGTTCTCCCTGTGCCTCAGGGGGTTTTTCTCTGGGTTCTCCGGTTTCCTCCCGGTCCAAAAACATGCACGGTAGGTTGATTAGCACCTTGGAAAATTGTCCCTAGTGTATGAATGTGTGTGTGAATGTGTGTGTGTGTGCCCTGCGATGGGTTGGCATTCCGTCCAGGGTGTATCCTGCCTTAATGCCCATAGACGTCTGAGATAGGCACAGACTCCCCGTGACCCGAGGGAAGATCGGATATAGCGGTAGAAGATGAATGAATGAATGAATCAGTGCTCAGGTAGGATTTTCTACATAGGGCGCCACTCGCTGAACGTCACGTGACTCGCGCTCGTGCTCGTGTTCGACACACGCGACGTCACTTCATAACTGTAGCCGCCATTTTATAAACTTTATTCTAGATACATCTGGGATATTTGGACGGCCGAAGCAAATCACCTCGGCTGTCGGGTCTAAAACAAACCCTGGTCAAAAACCAGTTATACCAGCTTGGAAAGCACCCTGGACGGAATGCCAACCCATCACAGGACACACACACACACACACACACACATTCATACACTAGGGACAATTTTCCAAGGTGCCAATCAACCTACCGTGCATGTTTTTGGACCGGGGGAGGAAACCGGAGAACCCGGAGAAAAAAACCCCCTGAGGCACGGGGAGAACATGCACAAACTCCACACACACATGGCCGAGACTGGGAATCGAACCCCCGAACCCTGGGGGTGTGAGGCAAACCACGTGCTAACCACTAAACCACTGTGCCCCCCCCCCCCATTTCCATGACATGGGGGGAAAAAAAACCTCATATAAAGGAGAATCTGTCCTCTTCACCAATAGTGGAATGAAACCTGAAGCTTGATTTGATGCTCTATTTAGTTTGGTAAACAAACTGTGGTTGGTTTTAAGTTTAAACCTGCCAAAATAGAATCACAACATTATTATATTTTTTTGTTTGTGTTTTTTTGGCAAAATAAATGCCTTATTCCTTATATAAAGATAGATACTATAACTATATATGAACTATAATATCGTCTAGACTAACAAATATATATATATATATATATATATATATATATGTATATATATATATTTATGTGGAAGTCATACTATATGTGGAAGTATTTATGTGGAATTCATACTAGACTATAAACTATATATGAACTATAATATCGTCTGGACTAACATATATATATATATATATATATATATATATATATATATATATATATATATATATATATATATATATGTATATATGATATATACTATAATATATATATATATATATATTTATATGGAAGTCATTATGGGTTAATAATTGATCGTTTGACTTTTTTTTTTTTTTTTACCTGAGAAATAGTTAACATATTACTAGCTGCACTGGGATGCCGGGTTCCTTGTCCTTGTTTATTTTCCTTACTAACTAATATGTGGAAAAAATAGTGAGTATAAACATCCTTATCCACCTCCAAAAGTCCTTTGAAAAACATTTATAAAATTGTTGGTTGTTTGTCTTTGTACTGTGTCACTACTTTATTTGAGTTGCACTTTATCACCAGGCTTATATACGTCTGCTTATATTTAAAGCGCCTCTGCAAACACAGGCTGTTTTTTGTATGCACACACACACACACACACACACAAACACACACAAACACACACACTAGGACCTGCATCACAGGAATAACAAGCTTACATGGGATGAAGTAAACTTCCTCCTGCATAACTTAGTAAAACTGGTGCCAGCATCTGGACAGGTCAAGAGTCAAACCTGAAAACACTAAACTAAAGAAGGCGCTCGTCAATTCTGAATACGTTTCTTTTTGCTTTCTTTTTTTTTTTTCTTCCTGCAGTTGGATGTTATGTAACGCGCCATAATTAGCCGAGGAGGGGTTTTTAAATCAGTGTTTATGAAATCAGTCTTTTGGCAGAGCAACTTAAACTGGCACTTATATATGCATTTATTTCTATCATCCAGAAGTCCTACATTGGTTTATATAGAACATGCACACACCAGGATTATGTAGATTATGGCATTGATAAACACACTTGTGTACATGCACCTATGTCCATTCGCAATATATATATATATATATATATATATATATATATATATATATATATGTATAATATATATATATATATATATATATATATATATAGAGAGAGAGATATATATATATATATATAGCTATATATATATATATATATATATATTTAAGTATATATATATTATATATTATGTAGATTATGGCATTCATAAACACACTTATGTCCATTCACAAGCACATACTATGTACATGTATGCACTATATACTGTACTCTCTCTGTCTCTCATCTCTCTCTCTCTCTCTATATATATATATATATATATATAGTATATATATGTGTGTGTGTGTGTGTGTGTGTGTGTGTGTGTGTGTGTGTGGAGATATTTTCTAAAATGCCTTCTGTAATTACAGAGAACAGCAGTAGCTCAGTTTTTTTTTTTTTTTTCTCTCTCTCTCCTGGAATCTCTTGGCTTTTACTTTCGGATTTTAACTTTTCCATCCAATTTAGTGTTGCTCTGTTTTGACTTATAGCACAAACTGGTGCTTACTCACGCTTTAATCTGATAAATAGGGCATCATTTGATATATCTAGCCATGTGGTCTCGGTTACAAAAACAAGCAGTCAGCTTAAAAATAAATAAATAAATAAATAAAAATAATGAATTGAACAGGGAGCTTTCACATTTCTGTTCAAGTTGCACTCTGTTATTTTTACCACACCAGGAAGGGAGGACCAATAACAGATCATTAGCCAAACTGAGGGATTGATGCCGGACTTTTTCATCAAGCACGATGACAGATAGTGTCTGTTAAGTTTGAAGACGGCTACTGTGTCTCAGGGGGTTTTTTTTCTCCTGGTCCGGGTCTTCCGGTTTCATGTTCTCCCCCGTGGTCCAAAAAACATGCACGGTAGGTTGATTGGCACCTTGGAAAATTGTCCCCTAGTGTATGAATGTGTGTGTGTGTGTGTGTGTGTGTGTGTGTGTGTGTGTGTGTGATGGGTTGGCATTCCATCCAGGGTGTATCCTGCCTTAATGCCCATAGACGCCTGAGATAGGCACAGACTCCCGTGACCCGAGGGAAGATCGGATAAGAGAAGATGAATGAATGAATGAATTTCACTATTGTATTAAGCAAGGGGTGTGAAACCTATTGTTACTGTTATATATTTGTTTATCCAAAGTAGAATCTTGATACCATTAAATTAACAAGTAAACACTGTAAAGAGCACAGCAGATTCTCTACTTTATCCTGCTATGTTCCGGTCTTGGTCCTACTTTAAACCAATAACGACAGTCTGTGATCGCGCATTAAAATCTGACTCTCGTTAGACACAGACGCCTTCTTGTGCCAGCAGTGATCTGTTCCACCACCATCAGGTATCTGATTGTATGTTCCTTCTGCTGCCTGATGAATGGATTCTTTAAATGCACGGTACACTCAATGCACGGCTGTTTATGTGTTTTTTTTTTCTTCCCATGGAAACACAGGATTCACGCATTTTTGATCGGGAAGGAAGTTGGAACGGCGAGGGTGTGTGCGCGTAGTTAAAGCCCATTTACAAGCCCAATTAAGTCCATCTTGAAAGGATTTTGTTTGAGTTAATGAACATTTTTCACGAAAAAAAAAGAGAAACCTAAACTGTGCTTTAATGATATGATGTGCTTTGTAGTGAAGACGAATATGACGTGTACAGTATTAGTTTTTCGTGCGTGTTCCTAAAAAGCCACGTTCGCAAATTCTATATAATAAAATGTGCTGGGACGGTGGCTAGCACGTTCGCCTCACACCGCAAGGGTCCGGGTTCGATTCCCGTCTCGGCCATGTGTGTGTGGAGTTTGTGCATGTTCTCCCCGTGTCTCAGGGGGTTTTTTCTCCGGGTTCTCCGGTTTCCTCCCGGTCCAAAAACATGCACGGTAGGTTGATTGGCACCTAGTTGTCCCTGCTAACGTGCTAACGTGCTAACGGCTACGCCACCGCGCCCCTTTGTGTGTTAAATATGAACGAAACACCAGCGAGTTGTCTTCAACGGAAATATGGTATGTATGCAAAAAGCAGACTTTTGCTATCACACTTTACTTACTCTCTTCCTGTTTTTTGGGCACACATGTGCACACACACACACACACACACACACACACACACATATACTGAGGCAGATTGCTTCCTTGCTTGGTATCGGATGTAAATCTGCCTGTGGGTCTTAGACAAGCCAACGGGACTAAATTGAAGACAAATGTTAAGCTCCTCTTTTTGCTTCATGAAATGCCTCTCATGAAAATGAGCTAGTGAGAGAGAATGTGACTAATGGAGAGAGAGAGAGAGAGAGAGAGAGAGAGATTATGTCACACTACAGCTGGGATGTGGATAGTGTCAGTGATTGCTTCTATTCTGGTCTTTATATTTTCGAATATTTTGTATTCGATATAAAAATAAATCTATTCACAGTGTTTCAGTAAATTTTGGGGGTTTTTGGTGCCAATTTAGAAATAAATAAATAAATAAATAAATAAATAAATAAAAAATAAAATAACATTAATTAATATCATGTTGGTTATATGCTGAGTTGAAGTACCCGTGCAAAGTAATGGAGAGTGTGTTAGGGAAGTGAGGAAAAGGGTGCAGGAAGGGTAGAGTGAGTGGAGGAGTGAAGGTAAAGGGTGTGATGCAGGGTGGAGAAGTGAAGGAAAGAGTGCAGGAAGGATGGAGCGGGTGGAGGAAGGAAATGGAGGAGGGTGGAGAAGTGAAGAAA
>JACRUU010000016.1:5717089-5722089 GCA_030449085.1 Kryptopterus vitreolus
AGGGTCGGGGGTTCGATTCCCGTCTCGGCCATGTGTGTGTGGAGTTTGTGCATGTTCTCCCCGTCTCTCAGGGGGTTTTTCTCCGGGTTCTCCGGTTTCCTCCCCCGGTCCAAAAACATGCACGGTAGGTTGATTGGCACCTTGGAAAATTGTCCCTAGTGTGTGAATGTGTAGGTGTGTGTGTGTGTGTGTGTGTAATGGGTTGGCATTCCATCCAGGGTGTATCCTCCCTTAATGCCCATAGACGCCTGAGATAGACACAGACTCCCCGTGACCCGAGGGAAGATCGGATAAAGCGCTAGAAGATGAATGAATGAATGAATGAATGAATGTTATTTCCATTTAAACCATGTACAGCATGTGCATAAAATCTGACTCACTTCATACTGTATATCAATGTAATCTTTATTTAATCATCGGATAAATGCATTTATTTACCTTTTCACAACAGGTTATGTAGAACATTCAGAATAAACGTGAGTTGTCATTACACTGTTATCATTCCTGGTGTATCCTGGGATAGGGTTGGGAGTGAATTAGTGTTGTTTGTATACTAGTAGCACCGCCGTGTGGTCAGAAAGAGTAATGCATATTTTTTTTCCCTCCCACGCAGTTCCTTTACTGGTGATAAACTAATAGAAAAACACTATTATGGATGTTCTGTCTCGCTCTGTTCAAGGCTGATATGATTCTATTCAGATCTACAACCCATTAAAGACATTTATTTATTTTATTAACCATGTCTCACCCAGTAACAGCTCTGAGGGATGGACATTTTGCAGAATGCACATTTGGAGTAACCAAATCCCATAACATGTAAAGTTTTGAAATGTATTCGTCTGCCGATGGTCAGCTGACACCAGAGCTGTCAATCAGTAACTCTTGGCAAGACGAGGGTTGTTCAATACTGTCTTGTGTGTTTATTGTGTATTGAAATAATGATAATGCATATTTTTAACGTTTGGCGAAACTGCTGAAGGCCGACGTGCATTTAATGAGATAATAACGATGTCGTGTGTCTCCATATAATTTAACACATTACTGAGGTCAGTTTTTGCGATATGCTGTGCTACGTGGTTAATCTTTTTCTAGTCAATGAGCGGTGTAGATCCAGGTCATAGTCCTTCAGAAATGTTTGATCTGTAATGTCAAGGTTAATCAAAATGCAGTTATCCTACTTAAAATTAAAAAAAAAAAAAAAAAAAAAAAAACAATATATATATATATATATATATATATATATATATATATATATATATATTTATATTGTGTATTGTATTGTACATAACCTAAATATATATATATATATACCTATATATATGTCCTAGGTTTAAAGTGCTGTAAAAAAGTATATAAAGATTATATATATTTTTTTGTATAATAAAAAGTATCTTAAAATGCTATATATCTCAAATATTGTATAATCTTGCTGTTAAATGCTATATTGCTTAATATATTGTTTTTAAAGTGCCACTGCCAGTGCATCCTGAAACACACACACCCCCCCCCCCACCCCCCCCCGCCCCCCCCCCCACCCCCCCCCCAAAAAAAATATAAAAACAGTGTTTTTATTTATTTACATATAAAGCTTACTAGATATAACATTTCACCCTCTCTAAGTTTCTTTACTCTCCAATAAACGCGTACCAAGTATTCTTGAGTCTAGTTTAAAGCTAGGTACTAGCAAGTCCCAGGAGACCAGATTGATGTCACTGTACCGAAAATAAATAAATAAATAAATAAATAAATAAAAAAAAGCTAAAACAGGTGGTTTTCTTTATTATATTGGTCATTATGGAAACAGAGAGGAGCATGACCTTTGGACAAAAAGCACCTTCTCTCTCCCAAAATATTAACCACATTATCACGGCTTCTAAACTGGGTTTATGATGGCAGTAATGCCAGGCACCGGATACATTTATGCAAGTCACCCGGGTACAACTGGCATCGAGTGCTGTGTTGGGCAACGCGGCTTAATTTTCTCCGAATATTAGGCAATATCAGAATTTGTTCTTGGATCTTTTCTTCTGTTATCAGCAAAACAAATCAAATCTTTCAGTGTTCCCCCAGCAATTCTCCGGGTTAATCGAAAAAATGACCCACTCGTATGTAAAAAAAAAAAGGAAATGAATAAAATAAAAAAAACAATATGCAAAATGCTATAATTTAATTAAAACTTAACCCGGTAAAGAATAGAGTTTAAAAAAAAATAAAATGAACACAATTTTTCTTCCTGTGCAATTTCACACGTCATTTCTCATGAATTAAACATGGAATATGACTTTTTATAGTTATTTATAGTTATTTTTATAGTTTTATAGTCAAATTACATGTTGAAATGTCGAAGGAATTATTTCCTCTTATCATTCGTTCCCCTCAAAATCTTTTCTCTCTCTCTCTCTCTCTCTTGGTGTTTTTTGTCGCTCGTGATGTTACTGAAGAGCAAAAATCTCCCTATCTGGAAATTCTTCACGGTTAGAAAAGATGTTATCTTAAAGCTCGGGAGATTCCTTTTATATAGTAGATTTATATAGTAGGTTGACAACAATAATACAACCCTAAGAAGTGCACTCGTACCAATTCAGCAGTGCTGCATGTACATTCAGTGAATGTACATTCAGCAGTGCTGCATGTACATTCATATATTCATTCATTCATTCATCTTCTACCGCTATATCCGATCTTCTCGGGTCACGGGGAGTCTGTGCCTATCTCAGGCGTCTATGGGCATTAAGGCAGGATACACCCTGGATGGAATGCCAACCCATCGCAGGGCACACACACGCACATTCACACACACATTCATACACTAGGGACAATTTTCCAAGGTGCCAATCAACCTACCGTGCATGTTTTTGGACCGGGAGGAAACCGGAGAACCCGGAGAAAAACCCCCTGAGGCACGGGGAGAACATGCACAAACTACACACACACATGGCCGAGACGGAAATCGAACCCGGATCCTGGCGGTGTGAGGCGAACGTGCTAACCACTAAGCCACCGTGCCTGTACCGATATATATTATAGTTATTACTGTCATAGCGTTATCATTGCTGACGTAACCTCATAAAAGCATCATAGTAAAAGCATCGTACCCCTGTCAAACCGAAACAGTCATGAAAAAGATAAGCAGACTAGAGACGAAAAGAGATTAATAAAAGCCTTTCACTTAACCATACAGATGGAAGTGCATGGAGTATAGTGCATGGAGGTTCATCTGAAGATTCCAGCACTGGAATGCAAATATAAAAATATATAATAATGTAAAAATACAAAATAATGTCTACTAAACTAAAGTAAGACATATTTAAACGGACTTAAGTGGATCTTTTTAAAGCTAGATGTGAATAATGAAGTCATTTTCTTGGACGTGATAAATCATAGAATACGCCTTTATTTGTCACATATACGTTACAGCAATTGTTTCTTGGAATATCCTAGATTGTTTATGAAAGCTGAGGTCAGAGCGCAGGGTCAGCCATGATACAGCGCCCCCTGGAGCACACAGGGTTAAGGGCCTTGCTCAAGGGCCCAATAGTGGCAGCTTTGGCAAGCTTCCCATCAGTATCCGCAGCGCCTTAAACCACTAACCTTCCTTAATATCGTCAAGTTATTTAATACTATAAATGGTTCATCCAAATCATATTTGGTGTCCAAATACAACACAATAGGACAAATATTGTACAAAAAATGATGCAATTTATTTTTCTTCATTAGCATAGGGTTAGAGGGGCATGGTGGCTTAGTGGTTAGCACGTTCGCCTCACACCGCAAGGGTCCGGGTTCGATTCCCGTCTCGGCCATGTGTGTGTGGAGTTTGTGCATGTTCTCCCCGTGCCTCAAGGGTTTTTTTCTCCGGGGTTCTCCGGTTTCCTCCCCCGGTCCAAAAACATGCACGGTAGTTTGATTGGCACCTTGGAAAATTGTCCCTAGTGTGAGTGTGAATGTGTGAGTGTGTGTGTGTGCCCAGCGATGGGTTGGCATTCCATCCAGGGTGTATCCTGCCTTAATGCCCATAGACGCCTGAGATAGACACAGACTCCCCGTGACCCGAGGGAAGATCGGATAAAGCAGTAGAAGATGAATGAATGAATGAGCATATGGTTAGGGCTGGATTTAACATAACACACTTTCTGTAACTAGTAAGCCCTTTTCCCACCTGTTTAGTTCATTTTGCCTTTTGCATTATTTGAATAAATTCAAATACGTTAAAAATAATAATAATAAAAAAAAGACAGTATAGCATTAGTTGTAGTTTATGGCTGTTTGCGGTCTAAAACAGATCATGCAGTCCTTTATTTATTTAATTAGACTAAGATAAGAAGAACAAACAGAATAATGGCCATAATGTTTCCTACTACTTTTATATCGCACAAATATTCCTATACAAGCATGAGTCAGCATTGTTGCCAAACATGGCCTTGTTTATGTGCACTAACAAGAATGTACAATCGATTAAATCGGATTATGGTTAAAAATGATAATAATAATCGTACAGAAAAAAACAAAAAACAAAAACAAAAGGTTGTGCAATTAGAGATCATGTTTAGGCATGTTTAAATCGCGGTAAACACCAAAACATAAACAAAATGTTTGGAACCCCTAGCGGCGAAGGCGTGCAACTACACCTCACACGGACGGGTCTAAAGCAGCGCGTTGTTAGAAATGCCGGTCATAGTGGGCTTCGCAGGACGTGGCTCGTCACTCGGCTTCTGATTGGTCACTGAGAGATTCGCTGTAATATGATTGGTGGATGCTTCTGCCTGCCGAGCGGCAGAAATAAATATCAGCCACTCCCATTGGGTCGTTTGTCTCCGTCCTGACACGCGAGGAGGGTCTTCAAAAAAAAAGAGCTTGCGAAGGTAAGTCCCCGTATTTCCTGAACTTAAAACGCGGTGTTTTGCAAGTATAAGCCTAATAGAGTTATTTATCGCATGCAACGCGCGTGCATGTTGTTGTAAATGCATTGTTAGTTATTTACGGGTTTAATGGATAAAGTG
>JACRUU010000016.1:5724589-5769589 GCA_030449085.1 Kryptopterus vitreolus
TATATATATCATATATGTATGTATATATATATATATATATATATGGGGGCACGGTGGCTTAGTGGTTAGCACATTCGGCCTCACACCGCCAGGGTCCGGGTTCGATTCCCGTCTCGGCCATGTGTGTGTGGAGTTTGTGCATGTTCTCCCCGTGCCTCAGGGGTTTTTTCTCCGGGTTCTCCGGTTTCCTCCCCCGGTCCAAAAACATGCACGGTAGGTTGATTGGCACCTTGGAAAAATTGTCCCTAGTGTATGAATGTGTGTGTGTGTGTGTGTGTGTGGGATGGTAAGTTGTGTTAGAGAACCTGATGGGTTGCCATTCCATCCAGGGTGTATCCTGCCTTAATATCCCATAGACGCCTGAGATAGACACAGGGTCCCCGTGACCCGAGGGAAGATCGGATAAAGCGCTAGAAGATGAATGCGCTAAAATGACCTGCATGTTTACAGGTGCTGAAGCAGAGAACGATGGCGTTGCCGTGTTTAAGTTTCCGCGCTGGCGGGTAAAAGGCAAAGCCATTGACGAAGTGGTGGCCCAGTATAAGGCTGTGGGAGCTGAACTCAATGTCTTGCCCTTCTGCTCTCAATTCATCCCGATGGAGGTGATCGACCACCCGAAGCACGGCTCCATCATCTACCACCCGTCCTTGCTGCCCCGCCACAGAGGCGCCTCCGCAATTAACTGGTCAGTCTGGTCTGTGTGTGATCTGGTTAACGAGCTCAGGACAAACTAGCAGCGTAAATATGTGTTGTGTCGTCTTTAGGACTCTCATCCACGGGGACAGAAAGGGCGGTTTTACAGTGTTCTGGGCCGATGATGGACTGGATACCGGGCCGATCCTCTTACAGAAAGAGTGTGACGTCGAGCCTGACGACACTGTGAACACCATCTATAAGCGCTTCCTGTTTCCAGAGGGAGTCAAAGGGACGGTGAGAATATCAATACTATCAATAATTTACTATAATCGGCATTAATAGAACGTGCACTTAAGTGCTGTCGATGTTAGAGGCAGACAATACACCGATTATACATATGTATATTAACCTTTTTTTTTTTTGTATGAGCTACTTTGGTGATTTTTGAGATTTTCTGTGTGTGTGTGTGTTTAAGGTGGAGGCAGTGAAGTTAATTGCTGAAGGTAAAGCTCCAAGAATTAAACAGTCAGAGGATGGAGCTACGTATGAGGGCATTCAGAAAAAGGACAATGCAAAGGTGGGCAATTGTTTTTTTCTTTATGCATGACACCATGACACACACACACACACACACACACACACACACACACACACACATGCATCATATCTATCTATATCTGTGTGTATATATCTATATATATATATATATATATATATATATATATATATATCATAATGTATATATATATATATATATATATATCACGTGGGTCACGGGGAGTCTGTGTCTATCTCAGGCGTCTATGGGCATTAAGGCAGGATACACCCTGGATGGAATGCCAACCCATCGCAGGACACACACACACACACACACACACTAGGGACAATTTTCCCATGTGCCAATCAACCTACCGTGCATGTTTTTGGGGGTATCGACGGGGTCGACCGGGGGAGGAAACCGGTGAACCCGGAGAAAAACCCCCTGATGCACGGGGGAGAACATGCACAAACTCCACACACACACATGGCCGAGAGATGGGAATCGAACCCGGACCCTGGCGGTGTGAGGCGAACGTGCTAACCACTAAACCACCGTGCCCCTTATATATATATATATATATCTATATATGTGTATTGTGTTATGTTTATGTCTAGATCGATTGGAATCAGCCTGCAGAAAAAATCCATAACTGGATCAGAGGAAATGATAAAGTTCCCGGAGCCTGGGCAGAGGTCGATGGAAAGGTTTGTCACATTTTCTGCTGTTATTGAAATAATAATAATAATAATAATAATAATAATAATAATAATAATAAAGTAAACCAGGCGAATATTTGCTGAGTAATGGTCAGTTAGCAGGACAGTCTTTGTGTCTCCCCTCTCTTAGAATGTGACGTTCTACGGTTCAACATTAGTGGGTACGGGTTCCAGCCCTACAGGACAACCTTTAGAGATCCCCGGAGCGAGTCGCCCGGGTCTGGTGTGCAAGAATGGCTTGATTCTGTTCGGCAACGATGGCAAGGCGGTGAGTCGGACGCGAGTAGAATTTAAAGTAGTGCAGTCTACTTAAAAAATAAAAAAATTTTAAATAAATTTTAAAAAATACAAAAAACGAGACCTGTTTACACGTTGATATGGAAACATGGAAATGTTGGCGAAATGAAAAACGAATATATAAACATCCTTGGACAAACATGTTCATTATTATACTCGTCAGTGTGTAATAAAACTCCTCTTGGCCGCGCTGGTGCACTGCATGAGCTGCCACTTTTGTTCCTGCTTTTGGGGTTGAAAAAGCTCTTTGTTTTCCGTTTAGGGATTCACCAGTGCAGGGAGGAATAATAAAGGGAGGAATAATAAAGTGGGAATGAATAGTTTATGCGGGGCACGGTGGCTTAGTGGTTAGCACGTTCGCCTCACACCGCCAGGGTCCGGGTTCGATTCCCGTCTCGGCCATGTGTGTGTGGAGTTTGTGCATGTTCTCCCCGTCTGGCCCCGTGTCCTCAGGGGGTTTTTCTCCGGGTTCTCCGGTTTCCTCCCCTCCCCCGCCGTCCAAAAACATGCACGGTAGGTTGATTGGCACCTTGGAAAATTGTCCCTATAGTGTATGAATGTGTGTGTGTGATTGTGAGTGTGTGTGTCCTGCGATGGGTTGGCATTCCATCCAGGGTGTATCACTGCCTTAATGCCCATAGACGCCTGAGATAGACACAGACTCCCCGTGACCCGAGGGAAGATCGGATAAAGCGCTAGAAGATGAATGAATGAATGAATGAATAGTTTATAAAACAGCAAGTGGACAGCTGGGACTGAATAATAGAATGTACACGATGCATTTAAAGAATGTGGATTAATTGCATGATGCCTAGTTTTGGCCTTTTAAACTTTGCATAGTAAAACATACAATATGCATATAGATTTGTGTATTTTTGTTTTTGTTTTTGTTTATTTTTTTGATAGCTGCTGGTGAAAAACCTGCAGTTTGATGACGGGAAGATGATTGCCGCTGCGCAGTATTTCAAGGCCTCGTCGAGCGCGTCGGTGGAGCTCACGGAGGAGGAGAAGAGCTTTGCTGAGCAAATGAGGGTGTTTATTTGTGTTTACCTTTCACTGCTGTTTACTATGCTAATTTCAACCCGTTTTTTTTTTTTTTTTTTTTTTTTTTACACTGTGTAATAACACTTAATGTATGACTTTACACTTTTTATGCTATCTTTCTCTCGTATCAAAACAGAGATATAACAGATCCCCGGGCTGCCAGATGGATAAAATATGATATCATTAACCAACATGGGCTTGCAACACACAGGAGTGATGCAATAGTGTGTTTACAGAGTGTCACTTAGCTAAGTGTGTTGTTTTTGTTTTTGTTTGTGTGTGTGTGTGTTGTGTGTTTATTCCAGGTGGTTTGGAAGAGCATTTTGTCTAATGTCCAGGCAATTGATGACTCCACAGACTTCTTTAAATCCGGTGCTGCTTCTATGGATGTTGTCAGGTGAAGCACTTTTGTTTGCGGTTTGTTGAGTGGGCGGAGTCAATATTTACATGTAACGACGTTACGTCATTTCGTTACAAAATAAATGTAACGGTCATTTGTTACAGTCTCTGAACAAATGTGTAATTAAATTACTTGTGAAAATGTTAAAGGTTACAAATAAGGAGCAATTTCTTTAAAAACCTCGGATAATAATAATAATAATAATAATAATAATAATATGGTGGGGCACGGTGGTTTAGTGGTTAGCACGTTCGCCTCACACCGCCAGGGTCCGGGTTCGATTCCCGTCTCGGCCATGTGTGTGTGGAGTTTGCATGCATTTCTCCCCGTGCCTCAGGGGGTTTTTCTCCGGGTTCTCCGGTTTCCTCCCCGGTCCAAAAAAACATGCACGGTAGGTTGATTGGCACCTTGGAAAATTGTCCCTAAGTGTATGAATGTGTGTGTGTGTGTGATGTGTGTGTGGTGCCCTGCGATGGGTTGGCATTCCATCCAGGGTGTATCCTGCCTTAATGCCCATAGACGCCTGAGATAGACACAGACTCCCCGTGACCCGAGGGAAGAATCGGATATAGCGGTAGAAGATGAATGAATGAATGAATGAATAATAAAATGTCGCCTCACACCACAGGGTTGTGGGTTCGATTCCCGCCTCCGCCATGTTACTTGCCAGTGTATCATGTCGTAGCTACGCAACGATTTAATTTCTAAAACAGCATTACATTTATTTATTTTTGTTGAGGGGGCGGAGTCAATATTTACATATAACAACGTTACGTCATTTCGGTACAAAATAAATGTCATTTGTTTTAGTCTCTGAACAAATGTGTAATTAAATTACTTGTGAAAAATGTTTACAAAGATTAACAAATAAGGAGCAGTTTCTTTAAAAACATTGGAAATAATAATAATAATAATAATAATAATATGTCGCCTCACACCTCCAGGGTTGCGGGTTCGATTCCCACCTCCGCCATGTTACTTGCCAGTGTGTCATGTCATAGCTACGCAACGATGTAATTTCTAAAACAGCATTACATTTATTTATTTATTTTTATTTGTTTTGCCTGTGCATAAAATTGTATTTAATACAAACGTAACGTTATAAATGTTTGCCGATTATTTAGTTGGAAACTTGAAAGTAACGAAATGCAATCTGTTACTTTACTTTTATAAAGTAAAGCTTTTAAAGTATTTTTATATTTATTACCTTTCCAAAGTACCATTTCCCAACACTGGGGGGCAGCACACATATTCTCTCACACACGAATAATTGCTGTATATAATAGCTCTTTTTCTCGTCTGTATATCTGTTTTTCTCATGCAGACTGGTGGAGGAGGTGAAGTTAAGGGCGAGTCAGCTGCAGCTTCAGAACGAGGACGTCTACATGGCCACGACGTTTCAGGAGTTTATTCAGATGTGTGTGAGGAAGCTGCGAGGGGAGGACGACGAAGAAGAACTAACCGTAGACTACGTAAGCGTTTATAAATGCGTTATGTAAACATGTATTCGCTTTCCCTTCTTTCCTGGAAGTTCCTTCCATCTGCATAGATTTTCCGCTTCCTGGACATTTTGTAGAACATCGTTGGAAAAATCGCCCTCGGAAAACACCGATGTGGGATACAGTGCACTCTAGTGGCGGGATGCGGTCACTTCGCGGTTAACGTAGTCGCATGCATTGCGGGAGATGTACAGTAGTTTATTGTCAGCGCACGCTTAAAAGCAGCACAGATCATTTCTACAAATGATCCCAAAACGTTTGAGACATCGTTATCGCCAAGCTACCACCCTCGGGTCCTTGAGCAAGGCCCTTAACCCTCTGCGCTCCAGGGGGCGCCGTAGCAAGCCGGGATTTGCGAAGATAGAATTTCACTGTGCGGTAATGTGGATATGTGACGAATAAAAGCACACACACACTCTGAAACCGTTATGTTCCAGGTGGAGATGAATATCAACAACATGACTGTTCGAATGCCACACCAGATCTTTATAAATGGAGAGTTTGTAGATGCTGAAGGAGGAAAAACCTACAAGACCATTAACCCAGCGACGGCTCAGGTAGAACCTAAGGATCTTATATATATATGTGTGTGTGTGTGTGTGTGTGTGTGTGTGTGTGTGTGTGTGTGTGTGTGTTAGCACGTTCGCCTCACACCACCAGGGTCCGGGTTCGATTCCCGTCTCGGCCATGTGTGTGTGGAGTTTGTGCATGTTCTCCCCGTGCCTCAGGGGGTTTTTCTCCGGGTTCTCCGGTTTCCTCCCCCGGTCCAAAAACATGCACGGTAGGTTGATTGGCACCTTGGAAAATTTTCCCTAGTGTATGAATGTGTGTGTGTGTGTGTGTCCTGTGATGGGTTGGCATTCCATCCAGGGTGTATCCTGCCTTAATGCCTGTAGACGCCTGTGATAGACACAGACTCCCCGTGACCCGAGGGAAGATCGGATAAAGGGGTAGAAGATGAATGAATGAATATGTGTGTGTGTATGTATATATATATATATATATATATATGCTATGAATGCTATGAATAATACTCCTTTATAAATGCTCTATTATCATTAATTAGGCCATTCTAGATAATGCTGAACGTCCATGTCTTGCCATGTTCCCCCGTAGCCGATCTGCGACGTAGCTTTAGCTCAGCTCGCCGATGTGGAGAAAGCTGTGTCCGCCGCTAAAGATGCATTCGAGAATGGCGAGTGGGGGAAAATGAACCCCAGAGACCGGGGACGACTCCTCTACAAGTAAGATGCATTCCGTTATCCGTGCTAACTACAGGGATGCTGATGTGGGGAAATGATTTTACCAGAGGAATAATGATTCACACGCATGTTTTGCATCATGAAAGGACACGCGTATGTGCGTTATTTATACTTCAGATTGGCAGATTTGATGGAGCAGCATCAGGAGGAGTTGGCCACAATCGAGTCCATCGACTCCGGAGCTGTTTACACACTGGCCCTTAAAACCCATGTCGGAATGTCCATTCAGACTTTTAGATACTTTGCCGGCTGGTGTGACAAGATCCAGGTGTGTGTGTGTGTTTGTGTGTGTTTGTGTGTGTTTGTGTGTTGTGTGTGTTTGTGTTTGTGTGTGTTTGTGTGTGTGTTCAATTTAAATACAAACGACCAAATAAAATGGAGGATATGTTTCGGCTTTGTTTACAATTAAAATCAGATTTTTGTGATGGACCATTCATACATGTTTATTAATTGTGTGTGTGTGTGTGTGTGTGTGTGTGTGTGTGTGTGTGTGTGTGTGTGTGTGTGTGTGTGCGCGCAATTTAAGAGTTTTGTTCATCTTACTAAACAAGCTACCAGGATATGTTTTTGCTGTGTTTACAATTAATGAGATTTTTGTTATGGACCATTTATACATGTTTCTGAATAAGGGGTGTGTGTGTGTGTGTGTGGTGTGTGTGTGTGTGTGTGTGTGTGTGTGTGTGTAGTGTTTGTATGTTTATGCTGTTGTCATTAGAAGCAAGTTAGTGTCTCTCCTTGTTTTTTTTTTATATTTTCTCTGTTTGGTAGTTTTTCTTGTACATCACCCTTGACATGTTGTTACTTTGTGTAACCATGTTGTGTTACTCTCTGTAGGGTTGCACAATTCCAATAAATCAAGCTCGTCCCAATCGCAACCTCACCTTTACTAAGAAAGAGCCGTTCGGGTAAATCCTCAGTTCTAAATACACACTTTTTTTGTGCCGGATTTGTAAGATTGTGTGAATGAATGGAACGCTGTGTGTGTGTGTGTGTGTGTGTGTGTGTGTGTGTGTGTGCGTTTCAGAGTGTGTGCCATTATAATTCCGTGGAACTATCCGCTCATGATGCTGGCCTGGAAAACTGCAGCGTGTCTGGCAGCTGGAAACACTGTAGTGCTGAAACCTGCACAGGTGAGAATCCAACTTCCTCCCAGCCGTCTCGTTTTTAATGATTCATAAGCGTGGGACATTGGGGGGGGGGGGGGGGGAGCATCGGGGATGGGGGGGGGAAGGGGGGGGGGTCGTATCTGATTGAAGTTGTGCCTCGTTTTACCGGATTTGTGTGCGTTAAAACTCCAGGTGACCGCACTGACGGCTATGAAGTTTGCAGAATTGTCTGCGAAGGCAGGATTCCCTAAAGGAGTTATCAACATCCTGCCTGGATCAGGTACAGAGTCAAGAGAATAGTAATGTGAAGTGCTTATGGTATACATGGGACCAAGTATCCGCAATTCTAAATGATAATATATATATATATATATCATATCATACATACAACATACATACATGTGTTTGTGTGTATATATATATATATATATATATATATATATATATATTCTATTTCTCTCAAAAATATCTCCCTTTTAATATAAATTATTAATTATTTCATATTTATTTTACTCTTTTAATATGTTATTTCTTGTTAATTACAATGTTATTTTGTTTAGTGGTTGTTTTGAAGTGTAAAATATGGGACGTGGCTCCTTTAAGAATTGTGTTCCGGTTGCTTTTCCATATAAACTGGTGATACGGTGTTTAGGTTATACGGAAGCGCTTTATTGCGTTCAGTAAAAATGCGCTTTATTGCAGTAATACGGATTTGGGAATGCGATGCGCTTGCGTAAGGTTCCATACGGTAATATACACTAATATAGTGAGGAGATCGTACCTGTTGTGAATGCGACAGGAGAATATCACTCGTATAGTAATGTAACACTGCGTTAATAACATGTTAATAACATTAGTGGCGTTTTTGTAAAGTGCCGTTTGACAGCCATGATATATATATATATATATTATATATATATATATATATATATACATAGATATATATATATATATATATATATATATAGATGATATATAATGGACGAACATTCATTGCATGTGAATAACTAAGATGTCGCAGCCTCATTTTGCATTTCTAGGTTTTTTTTTCTTTTTATGACTTGTTATAATGATTTATAAACATGAACGTACATATTTCAGGCTCTCTGGTTGGTCAGCGTTTGTCAGACCACCCTGACGTGCGCAAACTGGGCTTCACTGGTTCCACTGAGATCGGCAAACAGATCATGAAAAGGTCAGTGAACTCTGACTCTCCGCTCCAAACAACCTGACCAAAATGCTGAGCTCATATGTGTGTGTGTGTGTGTGTGTGTGTGTGTGTGTGTGTGTGTGTGTGGTGTGTGTGTGTGTGTGTGTTTATGTGTGTGAGTGTGTTTTGTCGTTTTATAGCTGTGCAGTCAGTAATTTGAAGAAGGTCTCTCTGGAGCTGGGGGGTAAATCCCCTCTAATTATTTTCAGCGACTGTGACCTGGACAAAGCCGTCCGAATGGTCAGAAACATTTCAGCCTCGTATCGAAAATGTCTCTAACACATTATAATACGTGATGACGGTAATAATGCCTCTTGGCCTGTGCAGGGGATGAGTTCAGTGTTCTTTAACAAGGGCGAGAACTGCATCGCTGCAGGACGACTGTTTGTAGAAGACTCCCTGCATGATACATTTGTCCAGAGAGTGGTAAGATAAGAAGCGTATGGATTCCGCCTGATATAACGCGTATTATACGCTTCGTAGAGTACTTCCGGGCTTTTAATTGAAGCATATTATCCGCTTGTAGTTTGAAGAGGTGAAGAAGATGAAGATCGGTGACCCGCTGGACCGGTCCACTGATCACGGCCCCCAGAACCACAAAGCCCACTTGGATAAACTTGTGGAATATTGTCAGAGGGGAGTGAAGGAAGGAGCCAAACTTGTGTGTGGTGGGAAACAAGTCAGTCGGCCAGGTGAGGAGTGTGTGTGCGTGTGTGTGTGTGTGTGTGTGTGTGTGTGTGTGTGTGTGTGTGTGTGTGTGTGTGTGTGTGTGTGTGTATGTGTGTTATATTAGAGATAAGATATATAAAAGCGATCGTTTACTGCATTCCTCGCATATCTAAGCTTGTTTTTGGAAGCTGGGCGGGTCAGAGAGCAGGGTATAGCCATGATACGGCGCCCCCTGGAGGACAGAGGGTTAAGGGCTTCGGTCAGATTTTCCCGTAGTTTTTTCCCCATCGTCATGAATCGTACCTCATATCGTCCTGATGGTGTGAGGTGTGCTGTTACTTTTATAAGGAATCGCCCCGCGGAATTCCGAACCCGGGGTTAAAAAGCGGGAATTTTTTCCCCATAGAAAATGAATGGGGACGAAATTTTCGTGCCTCACAGTTCGGACCTGTGAGCGTCCGACATGCACATGTGGAAAATCCACTCGTAGACGAGTCCGGAGTGGATCACGATCATATACCTCCCGAACCCCCACACACCTGTTCGGAATTTCGGGAAATATTCCGATATTCCCGCCCCATAGAGAATGAATGGGGAAATTTGACGCTCCGGTATTCGCCCGAAATGCACATTTGACATATCCACTTATCCGCGATCACATGACTTCCGCATTATGTCACGTGACCACAAACGTGAAAAATATGCGCAACTCGGACTCGGAGGTCATGTGACATGTCTAAACACTAAGCGCATCGAGCGGAGTCGGATGCTGAGTAATTTAGTGAGGTCACGTGACCTTACAGGCCCCACCCCCTCCCAAAAAAAACACCCAAAATGGGCATTTTTGGTGTCTAAATACTCGTCTCTCCGAATGAGCTCACATGTCTCGAATGTCATCGCTAAAAATTTTAACGGATCAGGCTCTAACGGGTCGCGCCCGGTGCTGAGGTTGGCACCGGGAAGCATTGTTTAGGTCACACAGCAGATTTAAGTTGATGCGGAAAATGCGGACTTTTTTATCCTTCAGGTTTTTTCTTTGAGCCCACGGTGTTCACTGAAGTGCAGGATCACATGTACATCGCCATTGAGGAGTCCTTCGGCCCCGTCATGATCGTCTCAAGATTTAAGGACGGGTGAGTAATAAACGTTACATGACGCCGTTAAACTTCTAAAAAGATTCACAATAAATCACTACATCCCTCGTTGTTGTTGTTGTTGTTGTTTGTTTTTGCGCTTAGTGATGTAGACGGTGTTCTCCAGAGAGCCAACAGTACAGAATATGGTTTGGCGTCAGGAGTGTTCACGAGGGACATCAGTAAGGCTCTGTATGTGAGTGAGAAGCTTCAAGCTGGAACCGTGTTTGTCAACACGTACAACAAGACCGATGTGGCGGCTCCGTTCGGGGGCTTCAAGCAGTCTGGGTTTGGCAAAGATCTGGGTAAGTCTGAAGTGTGTGTGTGTGTGTGTGTGTGTGGGAGGGGGTGTGTTTGTGTGTGTTTTGGGTGTATTTGGCTATTGTATGTGTTTGGAGGTGTGTGGGGGTGTGTGTTTGGGCATTTGCTTGTTTGTGTGGTGGTGAGTGTGTGTGTTTGGGTGTGTTTGTATGGGGGTTTTGGGGGCGTGTGGTGTTGTGGGGGTGCTTGTTTTTGTGTGTATGTTTGGGTGTGGTTTTGTTGTGTGTTTGGGTGTTTTTGAAGTGTTTTAATGTGTGTTTTTCGGGGGCGTGGTGTTTGTTGGGGGGGCGGTGTGTGTTGTTGGGTGGGGTCGGTTGGGATTGTGTGTGTGGGTGGTTTCGGAGGCGGTGTGTGGGGGGGTGTTTGGGTGTTTGGGTGGGTGGAGTGTGGTGTGGTGTGGGTGTGTGGTGTGTGTGGGTGTGTGTGTTTGTGTGTGTGTTGTGTGTGTTGTGTGTGTGTTGGGTGTGGTGAGTAATGTGTGTGTGGGTGTGTTTGTGTCGTGGGTGTGTTTGTGTTTTTTGTGGGGTGTGTGGTGGGTGTGTGTGTGTGGGTGTGGATGGGGGTGTGTGTGTTGTTTGGGTGGGTGTTTGGGTGTGGTGTGTGTGATGGTGTGTTTTGTGGGGTGTGTGTATGTGTGGGTGTGTGTGTGTGGATGGTGTATGGGTGTGTGTGTGTGTTGTGGTTGGATGTGTGGTGTGTTTTGTTTGTTGTTTGTAGTGTGTGTTGGGTGGTGTGTAGTGGTTGTGTGTGGGGGTGTGGGTGTTTGGGTGTGTGTGGGTGTGTGTGTTTGGGTGTGGGTGTTTGTTGGTGTGTGTGTTTGTGGGGTGTGGGTGTTTTTTTGTGTGTTTTGGTGGGTGTTTGGTTGTGTGGGGTTGTGTGTGTGTTTGTGTGTTTTTAGTGTGTGTTTGGTTGTGTGTGTGTTGTGGTGTGTTTGTGTGCGTGTGTGTTTGTGTGTGTGTGTATGTGTGTGTGGTTTGTGTGGTGTGTGTGTGTGTGTGTTGGTGTGAGTTTTTGGGTGTTGTGTGTATGTGTGTGTATGTGTGTGGTATGTGGGTGTGTGTTTGTTGGAGTTTGGTGTGTGTGTGTGTTGTGTGTGTGTTTGTGTGTGTTTTTGAGTGTGTGTGTGGGTGTGTTTTTGTGTGTGTGTTGTGTGTGTGTTGTGTTTGTGTGTGTGGGTGTGTGTGTTGTGTGTGTGTTGTTGTGTGTTGTGTTTTGGTGTGTGTGTGTATGTGTGTTTGTGTGTGTGTGTGTGTGTGTGTGTTTTTGTGTGGTGTGTGTTTTGTTGCGTGTTTGGTGTGTGTATGTGTTTTTATGTGTTGTTGTGTGTTTGTGTGTTTTTATTGTGTGTTGTGTTGTGAGTTGTTTTGTGTTGTTGTGTTGTGTGTGTGTGTGTGGGTGTGTGAGTGTGTGTGTGTTGGTGTGTTTTTGGAGTGTGTTTGTGTGTGTGTGTGTTAATGTGTGTGTGTGTTATGGTGTGTGTGTGTGTGTGTGGTTGTGTGTGGTGTGTGTGTGTGTGGTGTGTGTGTGGTGTGTGTGTGTGTGGTATGTGTGTGTGTGAATGTGTTTTTTGTTTGTGTGTGTGGGTGTTGTGTTGAAGTGTGTGGTTTGTTGTGTTGTGTGTGTTTTTGTGTGTGTGTGTGTGTTGTGTGTGTTGAAGTGTGTGTGTGGTGTGTGTGGGGTGTGTGTGTGTGTTGATTTGTGGTGTGTGTGTGTGTTGGGTGTTTTGTGTGTGGATTTTGGTGGGGGTGTGTGTGTGTGTGTGTGGTGTGTGGTGTGTGTGTGTTTGTGTGTGTGTGTTGTGTGTGTGTATGTGAATGTTTTGTGTGCTGTGTGTGTGTGTGGTGTGTTTGTGTGTTTGTGTGTTTTGGTGTTTTTGTGTTTGTGTGTGTGTATGTGGGTGTGTTTGTGAGTTTTGAGGTGTGTGTGTGTGTGTGTGCGTGTGTTTGGGTGTGTTTGTTTTTGCCCTCCTAACATCTTTCTATGTATGTTTTCTCCCCATCAGGTCAGGAGGCGCTCAATGAATATTTGAAGACAAAAGCCGTGACAATCGAGTATTAATTTGTCCAACATTTGTAAAAAAAAAAAAAAAACAACAACAACTAAGAAAAAGGAAATTTAACTCTTTTATACCCAAAAACCAGTGATGATGATGATGATGATGATAAAAAAAAACCTTAATTGACTTTATATAGTTTTCACAATATAAAGTTCTATAACTCTTAATACAAAGCTATATATATATACATATATATATTTAACAATAAACACTGATTTATACTTTTCCTTTATTTTTAACTCCTTTTAATATGAATTCAGACATTTTTTTTTTTATGATATTCTAATATGAACTGTGAACACTGGATAGAAGAAAAAGTCTCATATTTATATTGGAATAATTGATATTAATAATGAATACATTTTATAATATATAATTGTCCCATTTTTATTTCTCAGTGCGCTGATGCGTACTGGCCATAAAACACAAATAAAATATTTTCTCACTCGATTGCATTTATGGTGATTTTTTTTTTTTATGACTATATTATATCATACAATGTGACACATTTTTATGGGATTTTATTTTGCTATGTTAATGAGCCTAACAAATAAATAAACATACTACAAGAGGTAAATAAACTGTAATATTTGCATTTGTACACATGAAGAGCAAAATTGCATATGAATTTGAATATTCATTCATTCATTCATCTTCTACCGCTATATCCGATCTTCCCTCGGGTCACGGGGAGTCTGTGTCTATCTCAGGCGTCTATGGGCATTAAGGCAGGATACACCCTGGATGGAATGCCAACCCATCGCAGGACACACACACACACACACACACATTCATACACTAGGGACAATTTTCCAAGGTGTCAATCAACCTACCGTGCATGTTTTTGGACTAGGAGGAAACCGGAGAACCCGGAGAAAAACTCCCTGAAGCACGGGGAGAACATGCACAAACTCCACACACACATGGCCGAGACGGGAATCGAACCCGGACCCTGGCGGTGTGAGGCGAACGTGCTAACCACTAAGCCAACGTGCCCCTGAATTTGAATATGAATTAAAAAAAAATACACAATTTGTAAGAAAGAAAACTTCATAAATGCTTTGTTTTAATGTAACTTTTTTTTATTATTTATATTCTCTACATGTTGTTAATATATAATTAACAATATAACCGCCCTAATATTAAAATCTGGTGAATCTTTTTATTTGGAGAAATGTTTGTCACAGGAAAACTTAAATAAAAGTGTATTTCTCGTATCTTCGTAATGTGTTTGGATGGGCAATAATTTGTTTGTTTGTTTGTTATTAAATAAATGAAATAAAATTTTGTTGGGGGTTTATAAGCACTGCTATAATTGCATCATGCTGAAGCGACCAATGAGTTTGGAAAAACACAACGCCACGTATAACGCTGATCCCAGTGCATCACAAACGTGCTGTCCAGTTCACATGGGCAAAGGGTGATGTAGTGTTCAAACTGGACTGTCGGATTCTGGCGTTACTCACGAGGACATTAGTGCGGCGTTTCTTTTATTTATATGCTTTTTTTAAATTATTATTTAATTTATACCAGTTCTCTATATTATTATAAACTTTGTCTAACTTCTGTCTAAGTGAAATCTGTATTTAGGAGGCAGATATATAACGTGTGTCGATGTCGAGGTGGATGTGATGACTGCCGAGTCGTCTTTAATCATTTTTCAGCAGGTGCTGATTCCTTTCTGCTTCGCTGGACTGGGAACAGTGACTGCTGGAATGGTGCTGGATGAAATACAGGTTAGTGCTGATATTATCTGTCTGTCTGTCTGTCTGTCTATCTATATATCTGTCTGCTGTCTATCTATCAATCTATGTATCCATCTGTCTGTCTGTCTCTTCTGTCAGTCTGTCTATCTATGTCTATATCTATGTCTGTCTGCTGTCTGATATTATCTGTCTGTCTATCTGTCTATCTATCTGTCTCTTCTGTCAGTCTGTTTATCTATGTCTATATATATCTGTCTGTCTGCTGTCTATCTGTCTGTCTGTCTGTATCTGTCTATCTATCTGTCTGTCTGTTTGTCTGTCCGTCCATCCACCTATGTATCTACCTGTTTATTTGTTTGTTTGTCTACCTATCTATCTATCTGTCTGTCTGTCTATATATATATATATATATATATATATCTATCTGTTTGCTGTCTATCAATCTATCTATCTAGTCTGTCTGTCTGTCTGTCTCTTCTGTCAGTCTGTTTGTCTATCTATGTCTATATCTATGTCTGTCTGCTGTCTGATATTATCTGTCTGTCTATCTGTCTATCTATATCTATCTATGTATCTGTCTGTCTGTCTGTCTGTCTGTCTGTCTCTTCTGTCTTCTGTTTCTGTCAGTGTTTTTCTGTTCTATCTATCTATCTATATCTATCTGTGTCTGCTGCCTATCTATCTGTGTCTGTCTGTAACTGTCTATCTGTCTGTGTGTCTGTCTGTCTGTCTGTCTCTCTCTCTCTCTCTATATATATATATATATATATATATATATATATATATATATATATATATATATATATATATATATATATATATATATATATATATACTATATATCTGTGTGTGTATAATATGTATATGTCTGTGTGTATTAGGGAAGATAGTCACTTTATCTACATGAAAAACAGCAGCATGAAAGCGTTGTTCTGCAGCACTAAATGTCATGATCACCCTGACATGTGCTCCAGTCTCCTGTTGATTTTTCTGCGTATCAACAGCCAGACTCCATGAAATCAACATAACCCGAGCGCAGCGAAGAGCCGCTCGTCCAAATACCATCTTACACCCGTTGTGTTTTATTCTGATGCGTATTCCGCTAAAGCCAAGTGTCCTGGTTGTGTATGGACGGGACGAAGCCTACGACGTCTGCGAGGTTGTTGAGTATCATGTCTGCAGAGGAGGAGAGAAGCCTGCCAGTTATTGGCCCATATACCTCATGACTCAGACACATATCTGCTGTCTCACTGGCTGTCCTCTGCTTGTCCTCTACATGTTTTTTTTTCTTCGTACGCAGGCAGAGGACAAGCATTTTGCGGTTATTAAAACAAAATGAAGTCGTCGTACTCACACAGACTAAAAAAAAGGATGGGGGCGGTATGTAAAAGGAAGTGAGAATGATGCAAGGGTAGTGTAGGTCAAAAATACACACCTGTCTACAGTGGGAAGAAGGGAACGGGGGGGGGTGGAAATTAGAAATGGGTGATGCTTTAAATATATATAGAGCGCTGAAAGGAAAAAAGCTGCAAGTTGCTTGCTTCCCCCCCCCCATACACACACACTCAGTCAATTCTGAGAGTGAGGGCAGAGAGAAAGAGGGAGGGGGGAGAGAGAGAGAGAGAGAGAGTCGCCTCTGGAGGACAAACCACCCAGCATGCTCGTACCTGCGTCACTTTAGGACTCACGACAAATCCCACAAATCAGGCTGACAGGATGCTCCCTCTGCAGAGACAAGGACCTTTAGAGCAACGAGGCGCTTAAGGCGAAGTTGATTTTGTGGGCTGACTGCTGTACCTGTGGAGGACGAGGACGAGGACGAGGAGGAGGAGAAGGGGGGGGGGGGGGGGGTTGAGTTGTCTTTGAGATAACGATGAGGGAAGACCTGCTGCTGCAGGATGTGAGCGCTGAGCAACGGGGAAGACACTCGTCAGAGAAGAAGCTGGCTGCCTTCTGGATCTCTCTTTCCCAGCGCACCCGGATGCTCTTTAGACTCAGACAGCGCGGCGGCTTCCACAGGAGTCCGTCTGTAGCCGGGCTGCTCAGGAGTGAAGTGTAAGGTCGCTCGTGTGTGTGTGTGTGTGTGTGTGTGTGTGTGTGTGTGTGTGGGTGAGAGAGATGGTAAGAGAAAGACGTTTTTAAGTGCATCGAGATGATTCGTCAGGACCAAATGACATTGAGACACGGCGTGATGGAGAACGGCTGAGAATCAACAAGTGTGCATCGTCTCGTCTTCAGCGCGTGGATTTTGGGAACACACCACGGATGGTGAGCGGCGGCGCTTATCCGATAACAGATAAAAGATCGGCCTGGAATGCACCGCTGCTGATGCGTGTCTGATTTTGCGAATCGCGACGTCATTGGAGCTGACGTTTGTAGGACTCCTCTACACTGACATGCTCAGCCAGATGGTGCCTTCCGGAGACTCCCATGCGAATCGCTGCTCGTGTACCGACTTACCTTCTGGTGGCTGCAGGAATGATCATAAATACAGTACGTGTGTGGAGTGTGTGTGTGTGTGTGTGTGTGTGTGTGTGTGTGTGTGTGTGTGTGTGTGGGTTCATTCATTGAATTCTTGCACTGATTCTTTGGTCTGTGTGTATTTCAGCATTGGGAATTGCTTAAAGAAATCTCCCAGGTGTTTATACTGGTTCCGGCACTTGTGGGATTAAAGGGCAATCTGGAGATGACTTTAGCATCCCGACTATCCACAGCCGTGAGCATCGTAACGCATACACAGCATACGTATGGTTTATAGCCATGGTTTATAAAAAAATATTTTAAAGAATATCATAAAATACATTATAATAATAAATAATAATATATGATAATATATTATTATAATAATTATTATTCATTCATTCATTCATTCATTCATCTTCTACCGCTTTATCCGATCTTCCCTCGGGTCACGGGGAGTCTGTGTCTATCTCAGGCGTCTATGGGCATTAAGGCAGGATACACCCTGGATGGAATGCCAACCCATCGCAGGACACACACACACACACACACCACACACACACACACACATTCATACACTAGGGACAATTTTCCAAGGTGCCAATCAACCTACCGTGCATGTTTTTGGACCGGGAGGAGGAAACCGGAGAACCCGGAGAACCCGAAAAAAAACCCCTGAGGCACGGGGAGAACATGCACAAACTCCACACACACATGGCCGAGACGGGAATCGAACCCGGACCCCGGCGGTGTGAGGCGAACGTGCTAATCACTAAGCCACCGTGCCCCCTAAATAATAATTATAATAATAAGAAAATTAAATACATGCATTTATATTGTGAATCAGAATCATATTCCACTAGAAGAAGCAAATAGGTAGAATATTATTAATATATGGAGGTTAATATGGCTTTTATTTCTATTCCCTTTATGAAAGATTTGATGAATACGTTTAGAGAACGAATTAAAAACCATATGGTAATCGAAGAATATTATTCATATATAATTAATATGGCGATCCTCATACGTCGATCATACGAAAAGGGAATAAATATTAACCTTCTGCATTCAATATATTTATTATAATATTTCGTTTCGGTGTTTATTGTGATGGTATATAAACAATATGTCTTCTCCTTATGCAGGCCAACACCGGGCAGTTAGACAATCCCACGCAGCGGACGTCGATGGTGTTCACCAATCTGGCTTTAGTCCAGGTCCTTCTCTCTAAACACTTATATATAAACGCATGATCCTATTCTGGTTGAAAGTGTGATTGACATAGCGCCTCTCTCTCTGCCTCGCTGCCTCTGACTCGTTCTACCAGGTGCAAGCAATAGTGGTGGGTTTTCTGGCTGCGGTGGCTGCACTTGGTTTCGGGGGCATCGTTAACGGCAGCGTGGACCTTCAGCAGGCGGCTGTACTGTCTGCTAGTAGTGTCACCACAGCCTTCGTTTCAGCTCTCACGCTGGGTACAACAAATTCCGGTGTTTTATTACCAGTGTTGGGGAGTAACGAGTTACATGTAACGCACTTGAATTGCAAAATAAAAGTCATTCGTTATAGTTACTGAGAAAAAAAACAACTTGTTATTAAATTACAATTACTTTTGAAAATGTTAAAGATTACAAATCACATAGACCAAAAAATTCGTCCCACCCCCAACAAGGGGGGGGGGGGGGGTGCCTTAGTATGTTCATTTCAGTAAGTGCCAAATGAAAATAATGTAATGTAAATGAATACAAATGTAATCAGTTACATCATTTGTTCACTTCTATCGCTTTATCCGATCTTCCCTCGGGTCACGGGGAGTCTGTGTCTATCTCAGGCGTCTATGGGCGAAGGCAGGATACACCCAGGATGGAGTGCCAACCCATCACAGGACACACACACACACACATTCATACACTAGGGACAATTTTCCAAGGTGCCAATCAACCTACCGTGCATGTTTTTGGACCGGGAGGAAAACCGGAGAACCCGGAGAAAAAAAAAACCCCTGAGGCACGGGGAGAACATGCACAAACTCCACACACACATGGCCGAGACGGGAATCGAACCCGGAACCCTGGTGGTGTGAGGACGAACGTGCTAACCACTAATCCACCGTTCCCCCTTAATCAGTTACTTTACTTTTATAAAGTAATTAAAAAGTTACACTGCTTATTACATTTTGAATAGGGTGAATTGTAATCTGTTACATTTCCAAATTAACCCAACACTGCTTATTACATAATCAGCTTAATGTTGGATTTTACTGGACTGTGAACAATTTTTCATTGTTTTTCTGTATATATATATATATATATATATATATATATATATGATATATATATATATATATATATATATATAGGGCTATAGTATATATACAGGCCAGGGCTGCTGACTGTAGGGGGTGATTATTGGATCTCGGATGTTGGGTATTAACCCTGATAACGTAGCGACCCCAATCGCTGCCAGTTTCGGAGACCTCATCACCCTCTCGCTGCTCGCAGGGATCGGCAGCTTCAGCTTCTTCTTCCGCTATCGAGGTATTCACCTTATTCACCTCCGGAGCATCACTTGGGTTTGGGATTGATGGATCAAATGCATCATGGAGTCATCCATAAACCAACAACATAATCTGTGTCCTGATATCTAAGAATATTATTGACCTACAATCAGAAAGTAAGGGTGTTGTAGAGAAACTGTATTATTTTGCTCTGTAGCAATGAAAAAAATAACACTTTAACAGGTTTCCTCTGACAGTAAAATTATGGTTAAAAGTGTTGTCTTGCCTGATAAATCATAATGCATAATGAATCATAAATCATAATACTCTCAAATTTGACTCCTAAAATTGACTCCAAATTTTTTCTATTAAAAAATATAAATCATTTTCTGGTTTGTAAAAAAAAAAAAAAAAAAAAAAAAAATATATATATATATATATATATATATATATATATATTTTTTTTTTTTTTTTTTTTTTTTTCACCAGAAAATGATTTTTACACCAGGAAAAAAAAAAAAAAAAAAAAAAAAAAAAAAAATATAATATATATATATATATATATATATATATATATATATATATATATAAATAAATAATTTTTTATTAATTAATTAATTAATTAATTAATTTTTTTATAGGAATATGGGCAATTTTTATTGACACGCTAAGGATTTATTTATTTTTCACATTTATTCCATTACATGTGTATTCTTTCTAATTGACCACTAGAGGGCAGTAGAGGATGACGATATTAGTTGAGGTTAGCCAATCCGATCAATTCTATTACAACAATGAATTTTTACATGGTTTGGAGAAACCGTGTTGACTTTCCAGGAGACTTGGACATGCTTCAACACCCTCCCTACACAATTGTGATATAATTGTGTTATAATTTTATAACCGTTAATTGTTATAATTGTTAACTGTCTTTTGTAACATAAAACTTCCTGTTCTTGTTTCAGAGATGTGGTTTTTACTTCTGCTGATAAGTGCGGCGTTGCTCTTGCTCGTACCTCTGTGTGTGATCGTTGCCCGCCGCAGTCCTCCAATCAGAGAGGTGCTGAAGTCGGGCTGGCAGCCTGTTGTCGTTGCTATGCTAATCAGCAGGTAACCGTTTATGAATAATAATAATAATAATAATAATAATAATAATAATAATAATCATTCATCTTCTAGCGCTTTATCCGATCTTCCCTCGGGTCACGGGGAGCCTGTGCCTATCTCATGGCGTCATTAAGGCAGGATACACCCTGGATGGAATGCCAACCCATCACACACACACACACACACACACAATCACACACACATTCATACACTAGGGACAATTTTCCAAGGTGCCAATCAACCTACCGTGCATGTTTTTGGACCGGGGGAGGAGGAACCGGAGAACCCGGAGAAAAACCCCCTGAGGCACGGGGAGAACATGCACAAACTCCACACACACATGGCCGAGACGGGAATCGAACCCCCGACCCTGGCGGTGTGAGACGAACGTGCTAACCACTAAGCCACCGTGCCCCTAATAATAATAATAATAATAATAATAATAATAATACTAATAATAATAATAATAATAATAGAAATAATAACTATTATTCCCTTCTCATGAGAACGAATAGATTTGTCCAGTGATTAGGGTTTGGCACAAGCCAGTGCACTTAGTGCTGGTCCCCAGTGTAATGGCATTGATTAGGAATTGCAAGGGGGTGTTTCCGTTACCATTGGCTCAAAGGGGAGTATGGGGGTTTTCGTTTTTCTTTCCTGCAGGTCTGTGCATGGTTTAACATTGTTGAGTTCATAAGATCTCATCCGGTTCTCCTTTATTCAGTATCTTACACACAGACCAGATTAATGGGGAGGTTGTGTTATATGTGCCAAATCAAATACGAGACCAGTAAACAGAACTACATAAAACATACAGGGTACCTGCTGTTGGAACAAAGGAGCAGAAGGAGATAAAAAGAGAAATGAATAAAAGAGAGGTCTAATGAAGCAATGCATAAGCTACTTGTCAAACTGCGCAGATGTGATCAGTATGATGACCCACTCTGTCTGTGTGAATGTCTGATTCGCTGGTGTATTCGCAGTGCAGGAGGTTTGATTCTGGATAAAACCGTCAGCGATCCGCGTTTCGCAGGAATGGCCGTGTTCACACCCATCATTAACGGTAGGTGTATCGTTTCAATTTAAGCCTTATTGCGTGCTGAATGTACTATAGATATATGAAGATGATTAATGTTAACTTTGTATGACAGTTATTACACTCGATAGAGCTTCTATAATACCATAAATGAAATGTAACTGATGATCTGATTGGACGATACAATTTATATTATTGTGAAGAAGGAAAAGGGGTTCGAGATTGTTACTGTGGCACTATTTCTCAGTCTTTACAACCCTACAGAATATATATAGGATTTCTATATAGGATATATATATATATATATATATATATAGATATATATATATATATATATATATAATCAAACTGTCTATCCTTGTGTACTTAAGTTTGTATTTACCCTTCTTGAATGAATCTTATCCTTAGAGCGAGACCTAAAGCACTTCTTGTACGTCGCCCTGGATAAGGGCGTCTGCTAAATACTGCAAATGTAAATGTAAATGTAAATATATAGATAGATAGATAGATAGATAGATAGATAGATTAGATGTTATATAGATATATATATATATATATATATATATATATATATATATATATATATATATATATATATACATATATATGTACCCTAATGTGCCCTAATGTACCCTTATGTACCCTAATTCTGTGAAGACTGAGAAATAGTGCCACAATAACATGTCTTCACAGAATATATATATATAGATATATAGATATATATATATATATATATATATATATATATAAATATATATATATATATATATATATATATATAAAAAATATATATATATATATATATATATGTGTGTGTGTGTGTGTGTGTGTGTGTGTGTGTGTGTGTGTGTGTGTGTGTGTGTGTATATGTGTCACAGAATATATATATATATATATATTTATATATATATATATATATATATATATAAAACAATATATTTTCACCGTGTAATCTTCCTTTACACAACTTCCTGTTTTACACTGATCAATGATCACTCATTACTTTACCTCGTTCATTTATTTATGACCCTTTTCTGACCCCCTCGTCTATTCTATTTACCACTTCCATTCTCAATTGCACACACTGTACTTTCAGTTCTGGTATCAGTTTAGTGTTAATATTTTAGTGCCAGTCGTCTCAGAGGCAGGTTACAACATGCCCGTGCTGAAAAATGATCATTAGACAGGAAATGCTGTAAACAATCGAGTAAGAAGATCAGCTTGATTTCTTATAAACGTATACCAACCCAACTAAAACCTCGTTATTTAATTAAGTAGTTTATTTGGGGATTATTTGGGGAAAGTAGTTTATTTCGGCCTAGGAGATAAAAAATAAATAAAATACACTGTACTTGCTGACTATAATATGTATACATAATATGTATGTAACCTCTGAATATCCTAATCCGCATTTAGATCCCCTTTACTGCCATAATAATCCCCATGCTTCTGGGAAACTGACCTTTTGGAGTGTTATTGTGAAGATTCGTACTCAATTAGTCATAATGGTGTTTACACAGGCCGGGTGAGAAGGCCTGGCGTTTGCGTCACAGCAGTAGGTTGGGCGTTATTGGCTCAAGCGTCGAACCAATAGTTAAGGTCTTTTTCTTTTTTTGTTTATTGTTAATAAGTTTAGGGTTTCAAGCCGGAGCGCTGCCAAGCTGCCACTCTTGGGCTCCTCTGGAGGAGAGCAATGCTTTTTTTTTAACCCTTTCTGCTAAACTCCAAGCTTCCAATAAGCTAGGGTGTGCAAAATGAAAATAGTACTATTTCTTCACACCTCCCATGCCTCACGCCTCACGGGTCCGGGTTCGATTCCCGTCTCGGCCATGTGTGTGTGGAGTTTGTGCATGTTCTCCCCGTGCCTCAGGGGGTTTTTCTCCGGGTTCTCCGGTTTCCTCCCCCGGTCCAAAAACATGCACGGTAGGTTGAAAAATTGTCCCTAGTGTATGAATGTGTGTGTGTGTGTGTGTGTGTGTCCTGTGATGGGTTGGCATTCCATCCAGGGTGTATCCTGCCTTAATGCCCATAGACGCCCACAGACTCCCCGTGACCCGAGGGGGGAAGATCGGATAAAGATAAATAAAGCGCTAGAAGATGAACGAATGAATGAATTTGCGCGATTCGATTTTCCCTCTGTTTTAGGCGTCGGTGGGAACCTGGTTGCCGTTCAGGCCAGCCGCATCTCCACGTCCCTGCACTGCATTAATGTACCTGGTGTCACGTTCCAACACGTTAAAACACGCGTCCCTCATCCCGGGACGACCTTCTGCTCCTCAGGTCAGAGGCCAGTCTGAAGTATTAATGGATGCTAAACGTCAGGAGACGTTGTTGTTGTTGTTGTTGTTGTTCTTGAAGGTATCCATTATTGTGTTTAGCAGTAAACTCCAGATCTGCCCGAGTGCTCTTGCTGCTGGTGGTTCCAGGCCACCTGCTCTTCCTTTACACCGTTCAGAGGCTCCAGGGTGGACATGCTGCCATGACACCTGCTTTCGTCTGCTGCTACCTGTGTGCTACACTACTGCAGGTCGGCTCAAACTTTTATACACGCAAACAATTAATGCTAGAAATAATAATAATAATAATAATAATAATAAATTATTAATAATAATATTATAATATAATACAAGGGGGCACGGTGGTTTAGTGGTTAGCACGTTCGCCTCACACCGCCAGGATCCGGGTTCGATTCCCGTCTTCGGTCATGTGTGTGTGTGTTTGTGGAGTTTGCATGTTCTCCCGTGCCTCAGGGGGTTTTTTTCTCCGGGTTCTCCGGTTTCCTCCCCGGTCCAAAAACATGCACGGTAGGTTGTGGATTGGCACCTTGGAAAATTGTCCCTAGTGTATGAATGTGTGTGTGTGTGTGCCCTGCTATGGGTTGGCATTCCATCCAGGGTGTATCCTGCCTTAATGCCCATAGACGCCTGAGATAGGCACAGGCTCCCCGTGACCCGAGGGAAGATCAGATAAAGCGCTAGAAGATGAATGAATGAATGAATAATAATAATCCTTTATTGGTCACATATACATTACAGCACAGTGAAATTCTTTTCTTCGCATATCCCAGCTTGATGTTGGTATTTGGGGTCAGAGCGCAGGGTCAGCCATGATACGGCGCCCCCTGGAGCACAGAGGGTTAAGGGTCTTGCTCAAGGACCCAAGGGCGGCAGCTTGGCCATACCGGGGCTCGAACCCGCATCTTCCGATCAGCTACCCCCTCCCCGCCATCGCAAATATATTGCGATGGCGTCCACGCAATATTTGCGTTTGCTTTTTTCCGTTTACGTGTAAAGAATAATTGTTGGTGTGGTAAATGTAGGAACTACATCATATTAAAAAAAGGCTTTATTAACATAATTATATACTATTATTTTATATTAATATTTAGGAATTCCGAGAATGCGAGCGTATTTAAAAAAAACTTATTTCTAATTTATTTTGAATGTTCCCATTTATTTCCATATCCTTTTTGGAGTGTTACTGTGAAGATTCGCACTCAGAATGTACGAGCCCTGGTATCGCCACGCTGCCACCCTTGGGTCCTTGAGCAAGGCCCTTAAACCCTCTGTGCTCCAGGGGGCGCCGTATCGTGCCTGACCCTGCACTCTGGATACCAGTTTGGCATCCATCCTCTGAAATAGCAAATTTGCATTTAGTTATATATTATTTACGATTAATGATACATGACACGGATCATGTTTTCTCACAATTATGATCAACAAAGATTAAAATTAAATGCAAATGAACAAATTAATGATTTTTTAAAATTGCAAATGGAAGACTTTTCATTTCTTCACTCAAATAAACAAATAAATATAAACACGTTTTTACTAAAATGACTTTATCTTTCATATTTTAAGGCCATATAAACTTAAGGCCATATAAATGTTTAGGAAGATTAAACATATTCATTTTTAGGTTCATTTGAAACTATATATTATTCACTATTAAATGGTAAACTGTAAATCTCTAAATCCAAATCCTGTCAACAGGAAAACAACACTAACATTAATCTTATTCTGAAGTACAAAACGAGGGCAGATAAAAAAACGCTAAAATGTTATTTTATTTTGCCTTAATTGATGATTACAGTGGAGTTTTATAGCTTCGCCTCCTTCTTCTCTGACCTTTACGAGAGAGAGTTGGGCTGCAGGTCTTCCTGTGAAATTTAAAATAGCTTTTTTGTATTATTGTATTTTATATTGTTGGTCAACAGTGCTGGACATGCCTGCTTTAGGTTGTACCAAAATATACAAATATTTTTTACCCTATTTTTTAGATATCCCTGAAAATTGCATTTAGCTTTGCGCCGCTATGCACAATATACAAATATTGACTAAAGAGTCATGCGTCTATTTGTCATTACGAGACTTAAATTCCTAGTCATGCTCTCTATTCCTTGTTAATCAGAGTGACAGTAAGTAATCACTGGTGCCTTTGTGTCTATATATGCATAGCAGTGCTTTTTGTTTGTTTTGCCGCCCTGTGACTCAACATGCCGTCGGGAAAAGATTTCGCTCGACGTTCCCAGCAGAAGCATGAGGGGTTTTTACCACCCCAATCTCCTCAAGTGTTTTAATGGGAATTGCTTGATTGTTTACATTTTCTCCTAATTATAGGGATTATCATATATTCCACAGAACAGTCAAAAGGTCCAACAGTGGCAGCTTGGGTGGTGGTCGTGGCATTTGAACTCAAATCAGAATTCCAACATTGTGTCGCGGAATAACATCAAACCGATTTAATGTATTTATGATGCATATTTGACACTATAGATCATACAGATCATGCACCATCTAGTGCAATTATAGTATCTGCCTGAATTATTATTATTATAATTTTTTTTATATATATATGATTGTAAATAAATCCACTTTACAACAAGCGCTAGTTCTCTAGTACTGAACAAGTGTACAACACTGCACAGAAGTTTTAGGCAGGTGTGAAAAACTCGTGTAAACAAAGAATGCCTTAAGAAATATAAATAATGATTTTTTGTCAATTTACAAAATGCAAAGTGAGCGACGAAAATGGAAATCAAATCTATATTTGGTGTGAGTGACTTTTGAAGAAGCCCATTTTTATATTCATTTCTTTTTTTTGAGGGTTTGAACGTTTTTTTCGTAGAATGTTAACTTAAAGTGCCACCTAGTGGACAAATTAATGAAAAAGCAATCAGTATATATATATATAATATATATCTATATATATATATATATATATATATATATAATAAAAAGCAGTCGCCTAAAATAATTATTTATTAATAATTCACATATATTAATTTGTAATAAGAAAATAGATTTATATTAATTAAGATTAATTAATTATAATTAAGAATACCAAAAAAATGTAAAGCTAATTAAAGATATTTGTCTGTATTTTACAACTTTTAATTTTAAATCCGTGAGGGGACATGTTGGTTTAGAGGTTAGCACGTTCGCCTCACACCGCCAGGGTCCGGGTTCGATTCCCGTCTCGGCCATGTGTGTGTGGAGTTTGTGCATGTTCTCCCCGTGCCTCAGGGGGTTTTTCTCCGGGTTCTCCGGTTTCCTCCCCCGGTCCAAAAACATGCACGGTAGGTTGATTGGCACCTTGAAAAATTATCCCTAGTGTATGAATGTATGTGAATGTGTGAGTGTGTGTGCCCTGCGATAGGTTGGCACTCCATCCAGGGTGTATCCTGCCTTAATGCCCATAGACGCCTGAGATAGACTCCCTGTGACCCGAGGGAAGATCGGATAAAGCGCTAGAAGATGAATGAATGAATGAATGAATAATTTTAAATCCGGTGAGAAATGAGAGCTGAGGGTTAACGGCCCAAAGATGAAACTATATGGAGACAATGGAGGATATTCAAACTGACAACAAGGCATTGTTTTAGCGGCGAACTGAGCAGCATCTTCAAGCTGTAATCACACTGTCTCAGGACAGTTGATCCTTTTTGGATGAACATCAGACCCAGTTAGAAACGTGGCTTCCGATCAGCTTTTCAAACTTCTGACTGGGAGAGTTACAAAATAAATCTGAGCAATTTCCTTTTGGATTTGAACACATATTCAAAAAAGACATTTAATCGTCAGCAAACAAGAATCTGTTGGACTTTTTTAGACTATGCATGCAGTATACACAATTCTGTGTCTGAGTATAATATGATATTATCAGGAGTAAAAAGAAAAAAACGTATTATTATTATTATTATTATTATTATAAGGCTGGCTCGCATCTAACTTCACTCTTCAACCCCCCCGTCTCTCACTGCAGGTTATAATACTGCTGTACGTGGCAGATGTGTTGGTGTGGCTGATCTGGAGACGTGGGCTGGACCCTGATAGTTACTCCATCCCCTACCTGACCGCACTGGGGGATTTCATGGGCACAAGTTTCCTCGCGCTCACGTTCAGAATAACCTGAGATCAAATCGCTTTATCAGATATGCAAGTTGTTTTGTTTAAATTACCCCCGTCTATGGACTTCTTTAGGTAGAATTTTATTTTTAGAAATATATATATATATATATATATATATATATATATATATATATATGTGTGTGTGTGTGTGTGTGTGTGTGTGTGTGTGTGTGTGTGTGTGTGTGTGTGTATAGACAGTGTTGGGGAGAGCGGTTACGTAATTTAATTACAAAATAAATGTAACAGTAATTAGTTACAGTTACTGAGAAAATGTTAAAGATTACAAATTGGGCAACATCTGAACAATTTCGTGAAAAAATCGCCGCTTTAGACTTAACTTAAAGCGCCACCACCTAGTGGACAAATGAGAGTAATGAAAAAAAAGTAATCAAATGTAATTGGTTACTTTCATAAAGTCATTGAAAAGTTACATTAGTTATTAGGGGGTCATTTGTAATCTGTAATGTATAACATTTCCAAAGTAACATTCCCAATACTGTATATATATATATATATATATATATATATATATATATATATATATATATTTTTTTTTTTTTTTTTTTTTTTTTTTTTTTTTTTCATAGTTACTTGCCTTGGTGGAAATCTCTAGGTGCTTCCTTAAATACACAAGCTGCTCCAACATAAGTGATAAAAAATGGCACAATGGCATTTATAGAGGTCTTACAGGTTACACAATAAGGACCGAATACCAGGCATTTATTGGGCAAACTATATAGGAATAGCATTCGCCTAAAATAATTATTTATTAATATTCACATATATTAATTTGTAATAAAGGGGTCTAGAAAACCGATTTATTTTATAATTAAGAATACTCTATGTGCCAAAAATGTCAAGCTAATTAAAGATGTTTGTCTGTATTTAAGGAGAAATCCTATAAATGTATCAGTGTGTCGTTTACTGCAAACAAAAATGTGACAGTAGTTTCACCCCAGGCAATAAACACATCCTATGGTGTCATTAACATGTCGTACATTGTAAACTAATATTACCAGGCTATGGTGTGAGCAAAACAGATGCTTTCTTCTGTGTTCTCATTTAGTTCTCCTATCGAATAAAAGCATTATGTTATTGTAGGGGTCGGAGCCAGATTTAATATCTAATTAAACAAATGCAACATTTTACATTGTACAACATGTTTGTAATGAATGTGCTCTTTAATATTTACCTTGTGATGGAAAAAAGCTGTTGTGCTAACTGTGCACTGATGATGCAATGATGTATTTATTAATTGTACAAATTAAGTTATGGACTATGCAAAAGAAGTGTCGCGTATTTTATACTTAATTGTGTTCGTCGAATATGCTGCGGTGTCTCGCACAGTTCCAGAAGGCATGGTGTAGACGTCCAATAAAAGCCGTATTAACTCTCTTAAGTGTGCTGAAATGGAATTCAAACTAATCATGAGCTCAGCCGTCTTTGTAATGTTCTAGGAATCTTAGCCAAGAGCTCCACTGATATATTCTGCACCGCTGAACTTAAAATCCAGCCTGGAATCTGCTTCAGGGTTCATACTAATGGTTTGTTTGCCGATTTATTCATAGTCCAGCGATTTTTCTTTTCAGAACAGAATTATCCTGATTATACTGTGAGCCAATTCCAAGAATGATATGTGTATATATATATATATAGATATATATAATATAATATATATATCTATATATATATATATATACACTCACACACACACACAACACGTTGCAATTCTTGGAATTATATATATATATATATATATATCTATATATATATATATATATATATTATACACACACATACATGTATATGTATGTGTGGAATATGTGGATATATATATATATATATATATATATATATATATATATATATATATATATATATATGTACATATATTTTACATGAGTATATAAAGAAAACAAGCAATAGTTTTGTTTTTATACCAAACATGGGCAAACAGAGGTCAGGTTTTCTGCTTTATTTTACTTTATAAATAAATTTCATGCTTTTTATCATCATGAAGATCGCACGTTTGTTCCGTCAAACCGTGACCTTTCTCTCCAACAGACCTGCGATGCCTTCAAATCCTCACCCTCGAGGCACAGTCAGAACGACTGTATATTTTGTTCATGATGGAACAATAAATGAAATGAAAGAACAATGAAAAGCGTTCATCACAAACGCCGCACGCCAAAAAAAAACCCACTTTATGTTATGGAAGAAAAGTGCACGGCCTTCACAACATCATCCTGATCAACATGAATGCTTTTTATTTATTTATTTATTTGTCTGCAACTCCATTGTCTAAATTGGTGTGTTTTCCATCCGTCCGACCGTTATTAAATTAAAATACAAACGAGGCTGAAAAGACAAGCTAAGATAAAAGTAAAAAAACAAAAAAAACTTGCGCTCATGTTCAGGACTTGATCACTCAAGATGAGATTTGTAAAATCGCAGTTCCACTGCATTCACAGATTAACTTGTGCGGACAAAAATAGAAATATTTTTTTCTTTTTTTTTTGGTCTCTAAATATTAGTATAAGGCACCGGGCCTTATGTGAACTTCAGGTATGCAGGCATGGTATAATTAAAAAGCAGAAAGTCCATCTTGTACAGGTTGTATAGCTTTTTCTGATAGGCCAAGCTTATATCCTTAAAGTAGCTGGCGACCATGTCTGCTGTGGTGCGTGTGCTTTTGGCCGAGCTGGGAAACATGACCTCGTCCTCCACCCCGGCCAGTTTGAGCACATAGCTGGAGTCCTGCTGCAGCGTCTCGTACTTGCCCACGATGTTGTAGTGTATGAGGCAGGGGTGACAGAGCGAGTGGACGCGCTCCCAGTGCTCGTTGAAAGGCTCTTCTCGCTGCGTTCCCGGGTCCACCAAGTAGCGGACGAACTCCGAGAACGAGACGTCGTCGCCGCGCTCCAGCGCCTCCGGGCTGGCCTCGGCGCGGTGCCGCTGGATGATCTTGGTGCCGTAGCGCTTATGGAAGGCGGTGTTGTAGCTCCGCGTGAACTTGTTGCGGTATGCCGACACCAGGCGCTCAAAGGGTTCGCGCACGAACACGAAACTTTAAGTAGGTGCGTAGGCGTTGGTTGATCTCGGAGGTAGAGTACTCGGACAGAGTGCGGAGGGTCCCCGGGACGTGCGCCTCGTTGGCGGGAATCTGCAGCGGGTCGCGTTGCGCCTCGCCCGTCAGGACCATCAAGACGCGCTTCCAGTTGGTGCAGGCCACTTTGGGGACGTAGCAGTAAAGCAGGCCGTGGTGATCGTCCACGATCAGATGCTTCAGGTCCTCCGGGATCAGGACACGCCGTTTGTTCGTGTACGAGTGGCACATGTCCTCCAGGACGTCACGCCGACTTTGATGCATCAGCTGAAGTGGAGACAGTTCTGTCTGCGAGAGAGAGAGAGAGAGAGAGAGAGAGAGAGAGAGAGAGAGGAAGATCATGTTTCCATACGCTCTGTAAAGCTTTTCAGATATCCATCACAATTTGAAAACAATTACTACAATGTCTTTTAATGTTATATTCGATTGGAGGAAAGCGGGCCGAGACCCGACCCATGAGGTCATTTGTTCCGGTCCTCCAAATATCCTAGACATATATATAGATATATATATACATATATATATATATATATATATATATATATATATATATATATATATATATATGATGATATATATATATATATATATATATATATATAGATGGATGGATGGATGGATGGATGGAGAGAGAGAGAGAGAGAGTAAATTTTAAGTCGAAAAACAGCCCCCACAGTTATTAAGTGACGTTGCGTTTGTTGACTCGAGTCACGTGACGTTAAGCGAGTGGCGCCCTCTCTGGTGAGACGCCACGATTGACACAACGATGATAACTTTTGTTCATTTCTTCTGTTTATTTCTTTCTTAGTATTTTTCCCCCTAAAAATTGAAATGTTTAAAAATAAACCCTACACAGTCTAGTTATACAAAAAGACTTCTACAATACACTTGTTGTTGTTTATGCACTTTGTACAATGCCCTAATGTTATGTAGTTTCATACTGCCGTTATATTGCCGTTGTGTCATCGCTCATATTGTAAGCCCAATTTTTCATGAACTAGCACCGCATGACAAACTAATAGAATAGCGCTGTTGTAGCGTTAGCATTTCCCTTCACTGGAACTAGGAAATCCAAACCTTTTCCACAGTTAGCAGTTAGTTTTCCCAAAGTTAGTAGTTAACGTTTCCACAGTTAGTTTTCCACACTTAGCCACACTTAGTTAGTTTTAACAAAGTTAGTAGTTAGCGTTTCCACAGTTAGCAGTTTCCAGTTAGTTTTTCCACAGTTAACAGTTAGTTTTTCCACAGTTAGCATTAACAAAGTTAGTAGTTAGCGTTTCCCACAGTTAGTTTTTCCACAGTTAGCATTAACACAGTTAGTAGTTAGCGTTTCCACAGTTAGCGTTTCCACAGTTAGTTTTTCCACAGTTAACAGTTAGTTTTTCCACAGTTAGCATTAACAAAGTTAGTAGTTAGCGTTTCCACAGTTAGCGTTTACACAGTTAGTTTTTCCACAGTTAGCATTAACACAGTTAGTAGTTAGCGTTTCCACAGTTAGTTTTTCCACAGTTAGCGTTAACACAGTTAGTTTTTCCACAGTTAGCATTAACACAGTTAGTAGTTAGCGTTTCCACAGTTAGCGTTTACACAGTTAGTTTTTCCACAGTTAGCATTAACAAAGTTAGTAGTTAGCGTTTCCACAGTTAGCGTTTCCACAGTTAGTAGTTAGCGTTTCTACACTTAGCAGTCAGCTTTTCCACAGTTAGTTTTTCCACAGTTAGCTTTTTCACACTTAGCAGTTAGCATTTCCACAGTTAGCAGTTAGTTTTCCCGTAGTTAGTAGTTAACGTTTCCACAGTTAGTTTTTCCACAGTTTGTTTTTCCACAGTTTGTTTTTCCACAGTTAGCATTAACACAGTTAGTAGTTAGCGTTTCCACAGTTAGTTTTTTAGTTTTTCCACAGTTAGCATTAACACAGTTTTTCCACAGTTAGTTAGTTTTCCACAGTTAGTTTTTCCACAGTTTTTCCACAGTTAGCTTTTCCACAGTTAGTTTCCACAGTTAGTTTTCCACAGTTAGCGTTTTTCCACAGTTAGTTTTTCCACAGTTTGTTTTTCCACAGTTTGTTTTTCCACAGTTAGCATTAACACAGTTAGTAGTTAGCGTTTCCACACTTAGCAGTTAGCTTTTCCACAGTTAGTTTTTCCACAGTTAGCTTTTCCACAGTTAGCAGTTAGTTTTCCCACAGTTAGTAGTTAGCGTTTCCACAGTTAGTTTTTCCACAGTTTGTTTTTCCACAGTTAACAGTTAGCTTTTCCACAGCTAGCTTTTCCACAGTTAGTTTTTCCACAGTTAGCTTTTCCACACTTAGCAGTTAGCATTTCCACAGTTAGCAGTTAGTTTTCCCACAGTTAGTAGTTAGCGTTTCCACAGTTAGTTTTTCCACAGTTAGCTTTTCCACACTTAGCAGTTAGCATTTCCACAGTTAGCAGTTAGTTTTCCCATAGTTAGTAGTTAACGTTTCCACAGTTAGTTTTCCACACTTAGCGTTTCCACACTTAGGAGTTAGTTTTTCCAAAGTTAGTAGTTAATGTTTCCACAGTTAGCAGTTAGCTTTTCCACAGTTAGCATTTCCACAGTTAGCATTTCCACAGTTAGTAGTGGGTTTTTCCAAAGTTAGCCGTTTGCGTTTCCACCGTTAGCATTTGGTGTTTCCACAGTAGCAGTTTGCTTTTCCACAGTGAACACCTTTGTGAATGAACTAGATTTTATTCTATTAGTAATGGTCGACTAGATTTGGACAAGATCTTGAATATAACCCTATCAAACACCTCTGGTGACGGATTTAGACGCTGACCCCTCATTTGGGATGTTTTTGTTCCCCCTCGGGCCTCTTTAACCCCACACATCGCTACCTGATCAACGCAAACACGAATCTCCACAAACACACTCCAAATACTAGTGGGACAATATTACAATTACAAAAGCAAATAGGGATTAATATGGAATGGGATTTTCCAAAAAAAAGCACACTGGTCTGCGGAGAATGTCTACTTTTGTGTTTGTTTAATATTGTGTAGATATAATTGTCTAGCAGCTGAGACGGCAAAGAACCAAACACTGCCGCAGCACTGCATACCGACGTCTTCAAATTAAAGTCATGGACTGAGTAATTTTCCGTTTACTCACTGAGTCACTGATGTGTTTTTCCTCGGTACCAGATGCACACTGGGAGCACATATTTACCTGCCTGTCCTAAGCAAAGGCTGTTATTTACTGTGCAGCTGTGTGTTTTGCAGTAAACTGAAATGTGGGGACAGTCTTAAACACTGGGAAATTCTTAGGTCAGCCTTTACCCAGTTATTGTGTCACCATCAAGTCTTTCTGTAGGAAACCAGTCGACAAATTATAACAAATAGCAGAAACATAGTGAAAAAAAAAAACGTTATATCAGTACGCAGACGAGTAAACCCTGGGAGTTACATGGAATGGCATTACGTAATTTCATTAACAGAATTTCTAATTCAATTAAAATGTTAAAGATTACAAATAGCGTCCCATCTGAACAATCTCACGTAAAATCAGTGCTTTAGACGACGGCATGATGAAAACGTGAATTTTCATTTGAATGACGAAAATCTGCTGCAGTTTCACTCCAAAAAATAGAACCCGAAACTTTTTTGGTTAGAACGTTAACTTAAAGTGCCACCTAGTGGACAAATCAAAAAGTGATCAGTTAATTTTATAAAGTCATTGAAAAGTTACAGTACTTATTACATTGTGAATAGGGTCATTCGTAATCTATTACATTTCTAAAGTAACCTTCCAACACACACACACACACACACACACACACACACACACACACACACACACTGTTTCAGTGACCCTAGCACACATCCATGCATATATATATATATATATATATATATATATATATATATATATATATATATATATATCTCAACAGTATGCGCTGTGATGTGAAAGAACCGTTCATTCCCTACGTGAAAGCTGGAGGGGGGGAAAAATTTGGCCACGTGGAGAAAGCATTTCCTTCACGCGCCGTCTGGCCCGAACATACAGATGAGCTCGCTGTTAAAGGGACGTTTATGAGCCATTAGCAAGAAACCTGAGAAGGCAGCACGGCTCCCACCCAAATGAAGCGGCCCAGATAAAGAGAGACGAGAGGAAGGAGCCAAGCCAGCTTTTTTGGAATCGCATTAAAAGCCCAGCAAAAAAAAATAATATAAAAAAAATCAATGACATGGTTTGAAGCAATGTATTATAAATATAGCCAGACTGGAATACACGGCAATTAAAGCTGATTATTCCTGTTTGTCCAGTAATGAAAAACAATAAAATTGTACGGATATTTTTTTAAGTGTTTTTTTTCCAACCTAGAAATCGAACAAAAAAAGAAAATGAATTTTTTCCTGTTCTGAACTGGGAATTAATTTGATTAATTAAATTTAAACGACATAAAACCCACTCTAGCCCCAGATATGTTTGTATTTGGTTAAGCTTATTAACAGTGTTTACGTATAATTTTAAAGAGGTTTTTTTTTAAACATTTATCCTTTAAACAAACGACGTAAACAGAATAGCATTAGTACATTCCTTTTTTTCTATTCTTACTGCTTCTCTTCAGCACATAGCACAAGCTTTTATCCATACACATGTATTTCTAGACGCACATTTTGAGATAAACAACTAAAAGTCTGGATTTATTTCTTATCATTGACTTCATCTTATTTCCCTTCCACCATTATAAATAACTTATAACAACTTGACATTATAGCCAAGTAACGTTTCAAGTAATGAAGTACAAATACATCGTACTTTACTAGAGTAATTATTTTTACTCCTTATATTTTCACGCAATTATTTGTACTTTCTATTCCTTACATTTTAAAAATAGCCCTCGTTACTCCGATTTCATTTCGGCTCGTCATCGTTTGAACAATAAAAAAAACCCTATCCAGATAAATGGCTCCATCCGGATAGAGTGAATGTGATTGGATGAGAAGTACATTTACATTTGTGGCATTCGGCAGACGCCCTTATCCAGAGCATTCGACTTATGAGCACTACGGTGGCCTTGCTCAAGGGCTCCTAGCTTGAATTGGTGGTTGTGGGGTTCCGAACCTTATCTTCTGGACTAGTGGTAAGGCCGACCACCTAACCAAAAGGACACCTTACGTGTTAACCACCAATCCCGAAGTATGAACTACGGTGGCCAAGGAGGACAAAACACATTAATAAATCCCGAAAACAAAATAACAAATATAACAAATTCGGAAACATGTTAATAAATCCGGAAAAAATAAATTCAAAAACAAAATAACAAATCTAAATAAATCTAAAAACAAAATAAAATACAAATAAATAATAAATCAAATAAATAAATAAAAAATCTAAAAACAAAATAAATTCGGAAACATAAATAAATCAAATCAAATAAATAACAAAAAAACAAAATAAATTCGGAAACACATAAATAAATCTAAAAACAAAATAAATTCGGAAACACATAAATAAATCTAAAAACAAAATAAATTCGGAAACACATAAATAAATCTAAAAACAAAATAAATTCGGAAACACATAAATAAATCAAAAAAACAAAAAATAAATCAGAAAACACATGAAAAATCAAAATAAAAATCAAAAACAAAATAAATTCGGAAACACATTAATAAATCTAAAAACAAAATAAATTCGGAAACACATTAATAAATCTAAAAACAAAATAAATTCGGAAACACATTAATAAACAAAAAACAAACATAAATAAAAACATCTAAAAACAAAATAAATTCGGAAACACATTAATAAACCCGAAAACAAAAAAATTCGAAAAAAAAAAATTCGGAAACACATAATAAATCTAAAAAACAAAATAAAAATCGTAAACTTTAAACGTAGACGTTTTTCCTACTTCCTGAATATCTTGAACGACAGGCGTCTTGTCCAATGAGCGGCAAGTTTTCTTTTTTCAAACTCTACCGACCTTTTCAGGTTTGTGTGGATTTGTTATTTTGTTTTATGATTTGTTAATGTGTTTTTCCCTTCTCGGTCACCGTAATAAACATATACCACTCCGACACACGCGATCTGTCGCACCTGTACACGACAACAAATCACACGTGACACTCCAGCGAGGACGTAACCAGTGTTGGGGGTCGTTACTCAAAAAAATAAACGATCATTTCTTCAAAGTGATTATTTCTCCAATACTGGCTCGTTTATCAAACGTGTGTTTTCTCTTCATCGTCCTCTGCAAATAAAGCTACAGGAGGGAATTCTGTAGAGAGTAAATTAACGATCGGCGCCGCCTAAACTTTCTTTCCCTTAATGGCATTTCTTAAGTTCATTTTACTTTTATAATTTACGTCGTTGTGAAACCAGTACTTTTAGTTGAGCCTAAAAGTGATCCTTCAACTTCTACAGGACTCTTTTTAAAGCCGGTTAAACCGGTCTCATTTGCATTTTCAGCTCTAAAGTTAGCTTATCAATGCCATCAAAGTAATCTCGCATGCGCATCGCACTAAACGAAAGGCGGAAATCTGCATCCGGAATAAACACAGGCAAAGTCAAATGTTTCTTTCGTGTCTGGGATTAGTTGTTTGAATAGTTCAGTGAATGGCACTAACAGATGTCTGTCTGTATGTACGTCAATAAAGTTCATCCATTTTTCAAAGACTTCGTTTTTCGAGAGCACTAAATAGACATGACAGCTTTGTATTCTCTTGGATTTAAAGGTCGGACAGAGGTGTTCTGTGATCGATACTCACAGGATCAGTAGCATAAAGGGCTTGGAGTGGACTCCTCACAGACTTCCTGGGTCCTCGGGCCGGCCCGCTGTCCTGCGCTGAGGCCAAAGACAGACAGGGAAAACAAAAATTGCATAAACAAATAGCAGAGTATAGGGGGCACGATGGTTTAGTGGTTAGCATGTTCGCCTGGGTCGGGGGTTCGATTCCCGTCTCGGTCATGTGTGTGTAGAGTTTGTGCATGTTCTCTCCGTGCCTCAGGGGGTTTTTCTCCGGGTTCTCCGGTTTCTTCCCTCGGTTCAAAAAAACATGCACGCTAGGTTGATTGGCACCTTGAAAAGATTGTGTGTGTGTGTGTGTGTGTGTGTGTGTGTGATGGGTTGGCATTCCATCCAGGGTGTATCCTGCCTTAATGCCCATAGACGCCTGAGATAGACACAGACTCCCCGTGACCCGAGGGAAGATCGGATAAAGCGCTAGAAGATGAATGAATGAATGAATGAGGGGCACAGTGGCTTAGTGGTTAGCACGTTCGCCTCACACCGCCAGGGTCCGGGTTCGATTCCCATCTCGGCCATGTGTGCGTGGAGTTTGTGCATTTTCTCCTCGTGCCTCAGGGGGTTTTTTTTTTCTCCGGGTTCTCCGGTTTCCTCCCCCGGTCCAAAAAACATGCACGGTAGGTTGATTGGCACCTTGGAAAATTGTCCCTAGTTTATGAATGTGTGTGTGTGTGTGTGTGTGTGTGATGGGTCAGCATTCCATCCAGGGTGTATCCTGCCTTAATGCCCATAGATGCCTGAGATAGACACAGACTCCCCGTGACCCGAGGGAAGATCGGATAAAGCGCTAGAAGATGAATGAATGAATGAATGAATGAATATCAGTGTTATTGATGTAGTCCGGAAGGAAACAATTGTAGGAATGGAACGACTGATACACAAAAATAAATCCACACTTATTTAAAAAGCGAACATATAACGAAACCCCCGAGTTAGCGAAATAAACAAACAAACAAAACAAAACAAATCTGCATTTGGCCGAATTGAGTAAACAAATGAGTGATTTTTGGGTGCAATATATTTGCTTTCCCTTTGTTCATTTAAAGAACATCTGCACCAGCTCATAAACACTTGTACATTGCATTTACAACGGCAAAGCATTCCTGCACAACACAACCCGTTAATGGAGAGCAGATGGTTTCTAATGGGATTTTTAATTAAGGGGGGCATTTATTTAAATAAATACTCTTAGCAAAGTTAACAATTAATATTAGTTGATTTAAAGGAACAATACATATGTAAAGGGATGTTTTATTTCGGTACAAGAGGTCGTGTTTGTATGACGCACATGCTGACAGCTGAATAGCAACTCCCAGATGCATTTGTTGTTGTTGTTGTTGTTGTTGTTGTTGTTGTTGTTGTTGTTGTTTTTCCTAGTTGACAGAACACACTTAAGTAGGGCAAAGAGAATTTCCTAAATTCCTAAATTAAATATACTAATTACAGTCCAAATGCAAATAGTTGATAGTTACACTTATTTATAATACACACAATTGTTTACACTGTATAAACACAACAGAATAAGGTCCCCCCCCCCATATTAAAATATCTTGCTAAATATATGCTCAAATATTTTTCTGGTATAAATGCGATATAGGGGGGGCACGGTGGTTTAGTGGTTTAGCACGTGGTTTGCCTCACACCTCCAGGGTCTGGGTTCGATTCCCGTCTCAGGCCATGTGTGTGTGGAGTTTGTGCATGTTCTCCCCGTGCCTCAGGGGGTTTTTCTCCAGATTCTCCGGTTTCCTCCCCCGGTCCAAAAACATGCACGGTAGGTTGATTGGCACCTTGGAAAATTGTCCCTAGTGTATGAATGTGTGTGTGTGTGTGTGTGTGTGTGTGTGTGTGTGTGTGTGTGTGTGTGTGTGTGTGTGTGCTGTGATGGGTTGGCATTCCATCCAGGGTGTATCCTGCCTTAATGCCCATAGACGCCTGAGATAGACACAGACTCCCCGTGACCCGAGGGAAGATCGGATAAAGCGCTAGAAGATGAATGAATGAATGAATGAATAAATATGATATTCAATATTGATTCGCACATGTGTGTGTGTGTGTGTGTGTTGCACTTCTATTGTATTGAAAAATATACACTCAGCATTATTCCAGCTTTAATTGCGTTTGTCTGCCGTAAACGTTTGTCTGTTACGCTAAAAAACAAAGCGTATAAAGATTGACCCGCACGAGCGTCACGCTGGAACACGTGTTTGCTCTTAAATTCTCATTGTAAACATTTATAAGGTTGCCAGCGAAGGTTGTGTTTACGGAACTCTACGGCGGGCTTCAGTGCGGCGGAATGAGCTTATTAAACACTGAAAAGGAAACCGAGGAGAGATTAGAGAGGAAAACAAGGTCCGCATTCATGCCGACATCCAGGTGCCGACCGAATATCAGCACAATCATATTCCCAATTCATCAGACCTGCTGCGACCTCGTAGGAAAAATTCCCGACCCTGAGACGACGCATATTCCGAGAGGATCCCCATGGCGTGGATCTCACTCTGTACAATTTGCTTTCAAGCTTTTCAAATATGAATCTCTGCCTGCATTCCTTCCATACCGGTGTGTATCAGCGTCCGTGCCAAGCTCTGTATGCTTACAGGGAGGATCTGATGGAGCACGGAGTAGATTGGATTTTGATGGATTGCAGGGCAAATGGATTCCTTTGGCTCGGCCTCCACCCTGCATCCACCGCACTCAGCACACATACTACACTCATTCTCAGCCGCTCGGTCGGAGGTCTCGGGTGCGAAAAAGTCCGTAGGAAAAAACGTACTGCTACAAAGTAGGAGAAAACGCTAGAGATATGCAAGGACAATCGAGAAGAATTCACATAAGCTTTTGTGGCGTCAACGCATTCCGGAAATTATTTGAGGTCTCGTCTAGTTTATTTATTTATTTATTTATTTATTTTACACTCAATTTTTCAACACTTAAACTCAATAATAATAATAATAATAATAATAATAACAGAGGGGCACGGTGGCTTAGTGGTTAGCACGTTCGCCTCACACCGCCAGGGTCCGGGTTCGATTCCCGTCTCGGCCATGTGTGTGTGGAGTTTGCATGTTCTCCCCGTGCCTCAGGGGGTTTTTCTCCGGGTTCTCCGGTTTCCCCCCCCCGGTCCAAAAAAACATGCACGGTAGGTTGATTGGCACCTTGGAAAATTGTCCCTAGTGTGTGAATGTGTGTGTGTGTGTGTGTGTGTGTGCCCTGCGATGGGTTGGCATTCCATCCAGGGTGTATCCTGCCTTAATGCCCATAGACGCCTGAGATAGGCACAGGCTCCCCGTGACCCGATGGAAGATCGGATAAAGCGGTAGAAGAATGAATGAATGAATGAATGAATTTAATTCATTTTCCAAGTTTTAAAAAATGCCCTCTTTGAAAACAAGACATATTTTCAGGAAATAAACTTTATGGAAATTACACATAAAGACCACATATCAACATGTGCGAGTAAACATATCGTTATAGCATTAATTACTAAACATATTTTGAAAAGAATTCTGGCCAATTTATCACCTTCCAAAAAAAAAATTAATAAAAAATAAAATTAATAAAATAAAAAGGTGTGTGCGGGGCACGGTGGCTTAGTGGTTAGCACGTTCACCTCACACCGCCAGGATCCGGGTTCGATTCCCGTCTCGGCCATGTGTGTGTGTGTGGAGTTTGCATGTTCTCCCCGTGCCTCAGGGGGTTTTTCTCCGGGTTCTCCGGTTTCCTCCCCCGGTCCAAAAACATGCACGGTAGGTTGATTGGCACCTTGGAAAATTGTCCCTAGTGTATGAATGTGTGTGTGAATGTGTGTGTGTGTCCTGTGATGGGTTGGCATTCCATCCAGGGTGTATCCTGCCTTAATGCCCATAGACGCCTGAGATAGACACAGACTCCCCGTGACCCGAGGGAAGATCGGATATAAGCGGTAGAAGATGAATGAATGAATGAATGAAAATGAAAAAGGTGTGTGTATTTTTTATTAAATAATAAAAAAGGTGTGTGTATTAATTATTGGAATCCAATAATTACTCCTTTTTTTTCCTAAAACCTGTATAAAAAATGATTTAGCGTACTAATTGCGATATAAAGCTTTATACATTATACATGTACGACTAAATAATCCAATATAATAAACGAGTTTTTTGGGTGAGTGTGAGAAAATGTAATGTGGCCAAGAGAAGGTCAGTTGGGAAAAGTGCTCTCTCTCCCTCTTTCTCTGTCTTTGTGTGTGTGTGTGTGTGTGTGTGTGTGTGTCCACGCTCCTGTGAGACTTGGCAAAGTATTGCTGCACTTGTCTGTGAACACTGAACCCACTCACCCTGTCCACACCAACGGTGGCCTCAAACACACACACACACACACAAAAAAAAACCCCAAAAATAAACTTCTTAATAATGACACTCGCTGCTGTAAATCAACACATCATATATCTTAAACGTAAACACACACACACACACACTTACACACACTTACACACACTTACACACACACACTTACACTATAATGCGGTGTTGTGAGCAGCACTAACGAACGCCGAGACTCAAATCATGCATAAAGGTTTTTTCGGAATCCGATCGGCGCCAAGAAATGCTTTCAGTTCCATTACACACCACCAGTAGTAGGAATTGTTGACACACACACACACACACACACACACACACACACACACACACACACACTCGTTTCTGACCCTACGACGTTGCAGCGAAATTCATCAGACAATATACTGTCAAGAAATGCTTGGGCCCACTGTTGCTATGGCTTTTGCAATTTAAAGATGGATTTCTTCTCTTTCATGTCAGGTAGAACCTCCGACCCACACACACACACACACACACACACACACACACACACACACACACACACATATATACACTTTGGCCTTGTTGGACTGTCTTGTTCGAAAGGAAAGAATGCAGGTTTCTGATTTATACTCTTCTTTATTCATTTATTCATTCATCTTCTACCGCTTTATCCGATCTTCCCTCGGGTCACGGGGAGTCTGTGTCCTATCTCAGGCGTCTATGGGCATTAAGGCAGGATACACCCAGGATGGAATGCCAACCCATCACACACACACACACACACACACACACACACACATTCATACACTAGGGACAATTTTCCAAGGTGCCAATCAACCTACCGTGCATGTTTTTGGACCGGGGGGAGGAAACCGGAGAACCCGGAGAAAAACCCCCTGAGACACGGGGAGAACATGCAAAACTCCACACACACATGGCCGAGACGGGAATCGAACCCCGGACCCTGGTGGTGTGAGGCGAACGTGCTAACTACTAAGCCACTGTGCCCCATCTCTCTTATTATCTATATATATATATATATATATATATATATATATATATATATATATATATATATATATATATATATATATATATATATATATATATATATATATTGATCCACTGTAAAATCCACTGTAAAACTCCACAGACTGCTGTGTGTAAAATGATTAAATCCTCCAAACCAAAGCCCATCTGGTGGCATCAAGCGTGCCAAGTCATAGCCTCACAATTCTTTCGCCATTCTGAGGTTCGATATAAACGTGAAGTGCCGTTTTTGACCTACTGCATATTCGCATGTGTCGTGTTGCTTTGACATATTGAGGATAACTGTATGATTGTCTGTGTGTGTACAGATGTTCCTGATCGAGCGGCTGGTGAATGAAAGGTGTGCGTCATGTAAAAACCAGAGCAGCCTCCACCCAGACGTTCTACACATCTGGAAAGTGTTTTATTATCCTGTAAGGCAAACAATCAAAGAGCACTACGTTGCACAAAGCACGCTTAGAAAAGTCCTAAAAAGCCTCTTTATCAGGGAATATTTCACCCAATCAGAGCAAAGATTAGACGTTACCTTAGTGACCAAAAGAAACCTTAGTTACCAGAGTATTACTGCACATGGGCTGATCTGATCAATTAAGAAAGAATGAGGCAGTGAAATGGCGAGAATGTAAAATAACCAGCAGTGGGGGTGGGGGTGGGGGTGGGTGGATGGGGGGGGGGGGCTGGAAGTCAGCGGAGTGCAGTGGGTCAGTCGCCCATGGGGCGTGACATACCCGAATAACACACGCTGTATAAACATTTATGGGGTCGTGGCAGTGTAAAGCAGAAGCATGTCAGGTGAGTGAAAAATGAAATAAAATGAAAAATAAAGAAATAAAAACAGTGTGAAATCAATGCATTATATTATTATTATTATTATTATTATTATTATTATTATTATTATTATTATTACAGAAAGAAAAAAGTAATGAATTGGTCAACTTTAAACTAGGGCTGACAATCGATTCAAATTTCGATTTCAGTGTAGCATAAATGAACACTTTATATTTCTAATACTGTAACTAACCGTAACAGATGTTATAATTATATACACATTTCGCTCAAAATCTCTCCCTTTAATACAAGGAATTTACATTTTTAATATTTTTTTTTATTCCGGAAATGATTCGTTTAATTACTTTGTTTAGTGTTGGTTTGAAGTGTAAAATATGGGACGTGGCTCCTTTAAGAATTGTGTTCCGTTCCGGTTGCTTTTCCATATAAACTGGTGATATACGGTGTTTAGGTTATACGGAAGCGCTTTATTGCGTTCAGTAAAAATGCGCTTTATTGCAGTAATACGGATTTGGGAATGCGATGCGCTTGCGTAAGGTTCCGTACGGTAATAATATACGCTAATATAGTGAGGAGATCGTACCTGTTCTGAATGCGCAGCTAGGGGGCGTCATTCGGGGGGAAATTTAGGAAGCGTGAGTGGATGCACTGAACGTTTATTTATTCGTTTGTTGTTCGGGTTTCGTTCGATTCGCACAACACGACGCAGAGTGAAGGAGCAGATCACTCACATAGTAATGCACTCTGCGTTAATAACACGTTTGTTAATAACATTAGTGCTGTTAAAGTCAATTTGCATTAAATCGTTAATAGTAAGTTAACTTTGACGGCGCTATTTTAAAAGTGACGTCATCACTATGAGGCCTATTATCGGTC
>JACRUU010000016.1:5777089-5787089 GCA_030449085.1 Kryptopterus vitreolus
CAGAGTTTTGCTTCAGAGAGTTGTGAAATTTGTACATTTCCAAAGTCGTGCTAGGCAAGAGGGGGGGGGGGGGGTGGCGGGTGATGACAGATTTGAGAACGGGGGTGAATTAACGGTGGTGGGTGACTAAGAAGGCACCTAGGCACGGGGTTGGCAGGTGTTTTTTTTTGGGTTTGGGGGGGGGGTGACAGAAATGGCGTTGGTGGGGAAGGGACATGTTGTTTTGTTGATGAACAGATCACAATGACAGAATTTCGGGGGGACGATTGTGGTCAGGGGGCGGTCGTGGGGGGGCGGTTGGTCAGATCAGAAGGTGCACGAACAACAGAAATAGGTTTGGGGACAAATCGTTTGAACCTGCCGGGTGACAAGAAGTCAGAACTTTGCAGAACCATGTGTATGAATCATTTTACGACATCAGATTGCACTTCACACATGCCAGTGTTGACACACACACACATATATTATATATATATATATATATATATATATATATATATATATATATATATATATATAATATAGGTAATGTGTGTGTGTGTGTCTGTGTACATATATACGTACACACACATTTTATACACACAATATACACATTTTATTCCTCTTTATGTACGCACCAAGTAGGCCCAGTATAACAATGTGATTTTGTCCACTCTGAATGAGTTTATTTCCCCACGGGAAACGTATATGAGTCATTACCAATGTGAATCACACAGAATACATAATCAGAAACAAAACATCGTATCAAATAACATGCGAGATTTGATGACCTATGATGCCCCAGAAACAATGAGAGGTTCTCTAAAAAAACAGGAATTCATAAAAAAAAAAAAAAAACAAGGAAATAAAAAATAAATACAGAGCAGAGATTTCTTTTAAAACCCCGCCAGATTGCAAAGAAAAAAAAAAAAAAGATTTCCAGTATCAGTAGGTGTGATACGAGTCACAGACATGCATCACACATGCAGACTTCCCTAATGAACTTCCTTACTGAATGACAATAACGTTCTCTGTGTGTGTGTGTATGTGTGTGTGTGTATTATAGTGTATATATATATATATATATATATATATATATATATATATATATATATATTCATTCATTCATTTTCTACCGCTTTATCCGATCTCTTCCCTCGGGTCACGGGGAGTCCTGTGCCTATCTCAGGCATCCTATGGGCATTAAGGCAGGATACACCCTGGATGGAATGCCAACCCCCATCTCAGGACACACACACACACACACACACACACACCACACATTCATACACACTAGGGACAATTTTTCCAAGGTGCCAATCAACCTACCGTGCATGTTTTTGGACCGGGGGAGGAAACCGGAGAACCCGGAGAAAAAAAAACCCCCTGAGGCACGGGGAGAAGGAGAACATGCAAAACTCCACACACACATGGCCGAGACAGGAATCGAACCCGGATCCTGGCAGGTGTGAGGCGAACGTGCTAACCACTACGCCACCGTGCCTCTCTCTCTCTCTCTCTCTCTCTCTCTCTCTCTCTCTCCCTCTCTCTATATATCTCTCTCTCTCTCTCTCTCTCTATATATATATATATATATATATATATATATATATATATATATATATATATATATATATATATATATATAGCATGAAACATGTTTTATGGTATATGACCCTCTACAGGTCAATAAAAACGATAAAAGACAGTTTAAGGGAAAGAATAAAACTCACTTGAAGCTTCACTTGTATCTTGAAGATACGTCACATGAATGACTTGCACAAATCTGTGAAGCCTCGCAAAGCCGTTACAAATCTATCTTTCCTATAGCAATTAAAAATGAGAAACAATCAATACCAATCTGTCTTTTCACACACGTCCAGTTTCACCACGCAAAAGTCCCCAAACTTTATAGGAACTTTCAGTTGACTTTGGGTTATGAAATCACTGCATGACTATCATTAGATATCAGTGTGGGTTATTGGTGTCGACACGCTCCTCTACGCTCATAAAGTAAACCTGGAGTTGAGTAACGTATACGAGCGTTATAAATCAGTATGATATCTACAAAACTGGGAATTCGGATCTCTGCACTGCTCACAATGACAAAGCATGCTGACTCAGGAGACGAGGCACACAAATAGGAATGACGAGGGAAAAGAAAAAGGATCCCAAGCTCGCAAAAAAAAAAAAAAAAAAACAAAAAAGTAATATAATATATATATATATATATAGATATATATATATATATATATTATATTGATATATCACATGTATATACATACATTAGCACACATAATACATTATAGATATTATATATATATATATATATATATATATATATATATATATATATATATATAGATATATATATATACACACACATACACACACATATATATATATACATATATATATATATATATATATATATATATATATATATATATATATATATATATACACACACATGTATATAGACATACATACATGCACACACACCACACAATTATATTTATATATATATGATATCCGGGATATGCACCACACACCACCATATATACTATACATATATATATATATATAACTACATATACATGACATATATATATATATATATATATAAAAACTATGAACTATGTGATTAGCCACAATGACTTGCTATCAGCTGCCTCTTATGGACGTATTTCATAATCGTGCGCTAAAATCACGCTGTAAGACTGTCATGCCACAAAACAGGAAGTTGCAAAAACAAGTCACTACATATTGCATTTACACCGTTTTACTGTGTTTTACATTACTCAATCTATGGACACACACACACACACACACACACACACACACACACACATTACTGTGCTTCAGTTAGGAAACACAATACCTAAAACCTTTTGTTGTTACCTTTTGTTTTGGGAAGAAATAAATGAGTAAAGAGTAAAGAGAGAAAGAAAAGATGACTCGATCTCGTGTGCACTTCAGGATACTTTGCTAAAACGTGTGTAATTAGCATCGGTGCACAGGTAATGAAATGTAAACAATGTGCATGTTTTTTTTTACATGCTTTATTGATAATGTGAGGGAAATAAAGACATGCTCCGGCGCCCCCTAGAGCTCAGAAAATGGATAAGGGCCTTATTCACGGATCCAAACGTGGCAACTTGGAGATAACGGGGCTCGAACCCACAATCTTCCGTAATCAGTACCCACAATCAGTAATCCATAATCCATCATTTGTGGATGACAAGCGTACAAAATTCTCCATACACAGAAAATAAATGCATTTGTTTAATGAAAATGCTTTTGAAAAAAAAAAAAAAATATACTGAAATGTTTATTAAGAGAGGGAGGGGCAAACATGTTGGTAAACAATTAAAGCATACTTACTGATCTTCCACTATCTCTCTCTCTCTCTCTATATATATATATATATATATATCCCTCATATCTATATATATTATCTATCTATCTATTTTATCTCTCTCTCTCTCTCTATATATATATATATATATATATCCCTTTATATATCCCTTTCTCTCTCTCTCTCTCTCTCTCTATATATATATATATCCCTCTATATATATCCTTATCTCTCTCTCTCTCTATCTATATATATATATATATATATATATTTTCGTCTTTATCTCTCTCTCTCTCTCTCTCTATATCTCTCTTATAATATATATATTCTCCCTCTAGCTATATATATATATCCCTCTATATCTTTCTTTCCTCTCTCTCTCTCTCTCTATATATATATATATCCCTCTATCTATATCTTTCTCTCTCTCTCTCTATATATATATATATCTATATATCCCTCTATCTATATATTTCTCTCTCTCTATATATATCTATATATCCCTTATCTCTTGGGCTCTCTCTCTCTCTCTCTCTCTCTCTCTCTATATATATATATATATATATAGATATATATATATATATATCTATCCTTCTCTCTCTCTCTCTCTCTCTCTCTCTCTATATATCTATATATATATATATATAAATATCAATGTACTGAAATGTTTATTAAGAGTGTGAGGGGTAAACATGTTGGTAAACAGTTAAAGCATACTGTAGATGCCCATGATGCAATTTTTGCTGTTGTTTGAAATGATTTATGAAATATAGTAATGAATATGACCGTCGGTATAAAACAGAGCTGTAACGCGTCCTGATAAAGTCACGCATCCTACGCATCTCCCGGGGATATTTATTGGCTACACGGACAAAAACACAACACAAAACACAGACGCACAAAAGCTTCACACCAGTCAAACCACGTCTGATCTTCAAGCCTGTAAGTATCATCACAATTAAGCCATTGAATAAGAGCGGATTAAAAGGAGGCGGTATATTATTCGAGCGCCAGGTCTTTCTGTGATGTTGATCAATGCACAGCGGAGATGCTTCACACGCACAGCTGGGCGCCGCTTTGTTACTGTCCTGGAATTGATGTGTTTATGATCTGGTAGTATAATTGGAGGAATAATATGAATATTCAGTCAGGGTCTTGGAGCCTGGATTTATGTTTAATACAGTTCTGTTAGAAGTGAAAAAAATATAAATAAAAAATTGATGGCATTATGTATAATATTGGGGTCAGGAGTGTATGTATGTGTATATGTATGTATATATATGTATGTATATATATATATATATATATATATATATATATATATATATATATATAATATATGTATATATAAAGTTATACATATTAAATATACAGGTTGGAGATGCGGCTCGATTTAAGGGAGTATTTTTAGTTCAGGACTGGTTTTTGGGGATCACTACGCTAAACTGAGCAAATCATATCTATATATTCTATTATCTATCTATATATATATATATATATCTCCGATATATATATATATATATATATATATATAGATATATATATATATATATGATATCTGCTCTCCATCTCTCTCCCTCGAGATCTCTCCCTATCTCTATCTCTCTATCTATCCTCTATCTCTCTCTCTCCATCCATCTCTTCTCTCCATCTATCTCTCTCCATCTCTCCCTCTCTATCCTCTCCCTCTCCTCTCCATCTATCCCCTATCTCCATCTAGATCTCCATCTCTCATCTCTCTCTCATCTCTCTCTCTCTCTCTCTCTCCTCTCTATCTCTCTCCATCTCTCTCTCCCCATCTATCTATCTATCTCTCCATCTATCTCTCCTCTATCCTCTCCCTCTATCTCTCTCTCTGTCCATCTATCACCTATCTCAATCTATCCTCTCTCTCCCCATCTATCCTCTCTCTCTCTCCATCTCCATCTATCCCTCTCTCTCCCCATCTATCCTCTAGCTCTCTCTCTATCTCTCCATCTATCATCTTTCTCTCCATCTCTCTCTCTGTCCATATATCACCTATCTCCATCTATCCTCTCTCTCTCTCGATCCCTCTCTCTATCTCTCTCTCCATCTATCATCTCTCTCTCCCCATCTATCTATCTATCTCTCCAACTATCCTCTCTCTCTCCATCTATCATCTTTCTCTCCATCTATCCCCTATCTCCATCTATCTATCTCTCTCCATCTCTCCCCTATCTCCATCTATCCTCTCCCTCCCTCTCCATCTATCCCTCTCCAACTATCCTCTCTCTCTCCATCCATCATCTTTCTCTCCATCTATCCCCTATCTCCATCTATCTTCTCTATCCATCTCCCTATCTCCATCTCAATCTCTCCCCATCTATCTCTCTCTCTCTATCTCTCCATCTTTCTCTCCATCTCTCTGTCCATCTATCCCATCTCTCTCCTCTCTATCTCTCCATCTATCCTCTCCCTCTCCAACTATCCTCTCTCTCTCATCTCATCTATCCTCTTCTCTCCATCTTTCTCCATCCCCTATCTCCATCTCCATCTATCTCTCTCCATCTCTCCCCTATCTCCATCTATCCTCTCCCTCTCTCTCTCCATCTATCTCCTCTCCAACTATCCTCTCTCTCTCCATCCATCATCTTTCTCTCCATCTCTCTCTCTGTCCATCTATCACCTATCTCCATCTATCCTCTCTCTCTCTCCATCTCCATCTCCCTATCTCCATCTATCCTCTCCCCTCTCATATACATCTATCTCTCTCCAATCCTCTCTTCTGCCCATCTATCCTCTCCCTCTCTCCATCTATCTATCTCTCTATATATCTATCCATCTATCGTGTCAGTCTTACCTTGTTACTGTAATTTCCTATTATCCAATGTAATCTACTGAAACACTTTTCTATGTAAACATCTAAACAACTGTCTATCAGGCCATTTCTCATCCTCACAAACAGCGCTACAGATCAGGAATAAGAGTTATAAAGAGCTGTTTAGAACAAAAAAAAATAGCTGTCAAAACAAACAAGCAAGCAAAAAACATGAAGGACATCCTTCTACATCAGGGGTCACCAACGTGGTGCCCGTGGGCACCAGGTAGCCCCCAAGGAGCACATGAGTAGCTCTCAGGCTTGCTATAAAAAGTGCACAACTCATCAGTGAGATGCGTCTAAATGTAAAATGTAGTTAATTCGTTGTTGATAGTCACTGTCAAAAATCACAAGTTGTATTCACATAGATAAATGCGTATCATTAATAATAATAATAATAATAATAATATATAATAAAGGTAAATTTGTTATTTCAGAGGAGTATTTCAAACTGGTAGCCCTTTATATGACTCGGTGTCCATGGTAGTAGTAGTGTAGTAGCTCTCAGTTACAAAAAGGTTGGTGATCCCTGTTCTACATTATTCTAGTAGTTTTGATCTCATAAGAAACTGAAGATCACCAGAACATTTCATAATTCTAACGATTGAAACGTTTCCCTCATGTTGAAACTCGGAATTTCCTAAACCCGTTTAACCTTCTTGTGTTTTTTTTTTTTTTAACGTCTCGCGTTGCTGATGCGCTTCATAAACACTCGTCAGAAAATAAGGTTCAGTGTACAGAGGTTTATTAAAGTACTCTGAAAACAGTGATACTATGGAAACACGGGTTTGTACATTTACCAGGCATTGTTGCTAAGCAACAACACATCAGCAGGATTTTACATGGAATAAAGTCCACAGCAACCATTGTGTCTATATATTTGAAAAAAAAACAAACAAACAAACAAACAAAAAAGGCGCAAAAGTGAAGGAAACTAATAACAAAAATATATTGCAAACTATTTAATAGTAAAGATGTATTAAATTCTTAAGTGCTTCAAATCCAGGGCTGAGAATGACACGAGCATTTCATTATATTTTCATTATAAACCTGATCATCTTGCTTTTAGGCTTCATCGTGACCGACACCGAAAAAGAACAAACAACAAACTTATTATTAAATGGATGGAATGTTTTGTTGTTGTTTTTTTTTTGCAAACAAAACAATACAAAAAAAAACAAAACAATGAAAAAAAAAACAAACAATAAAATTAAATCTGGCCTGATTTCCCAAAATGCTTAATGGATGCAATTCTTTTGTATTAAATTGGATTAAATCATTTTGATTTCATGATGTCTGGCTTTTAGGCCGAGATTCTAACAGTCGTGATTTGTGCGCCGTTATTTTGGGAGGTCGATAATCCCAAGCTCAATTCGTGAGCCGGGATCCGAAGCTGCTGGACTCGAGTGTGTTTTGTTGTGGGTTTGTACAAGAAAGTGTGTTTAGGTCGGAACATTTATCAGTCTTAACCCACCCGAGATTCGAGTTTAAGGGCTAAAACGTCACAAAGCAGGGCGAAACCGCGAGCGCCAAGACGAGAGTCGCGCTCTTTTCCCCCGCTGCGATTCCGACTTAAACACGACGTGAAGCAGCAGAGTAACCCCGCTGTTTAACAGGCTGTCCTAACAAACGTCAGCGTCTTCAGCTTCTCATTTCTGCAGCAGGTTCGGCTCCGTCTGTCCTAAAAGGACCCCCAGTGCGAGAAACTGCTCGCCATACCCATAGCTAACCCAAGGATTTATAATTTTTTTAAATACATTTTAATCTAGTTTGAGCATTTCTCCAATTCTTTTATTGCTTGGTGGTTGTCCATCTCTTTGGACACTTTTGGTTGGGTTTGGTGCAGATTAGAGAAGCTATGAAGGATGGATAAAACGCCAGTATAAACCAGTGAGAACCAGTTCGTATGGGTTTTTAGGACAGCCTATTAAACGAGCAGGGTTTAACCTCAGCAACCCGATTGCTTGATGTCACCCCCTGACCTCTTGGTCACCGCCATCGTGGTGAAAATCTGAAAAAGAAACACGAGATGGCATTAAAAAAACAACAATCAACAATAAAACAAATAAATAAATAAGACATGGGATATTTGTATTTTTGTCTTATCTATTTGTCTTATGTTTGTCGTTGGAAAGCGCGGCTCCGGGCGCGACCCCCCCCCCCCCCCCCCACCCCTTACAGCCTGGTCTGTTTAATATATAGGAGAGACGAGTGCTTAGACACCAAAAATGCATGTTTTGGGCATTTTTTTCAGGAAGGGACGGGGCCAGTGACACGTTACATCATCAAATTATCCAGCGTCCGACTGCCGTCGATCCTTTTTGCCTGTGATTCGTTTCAGCGTATCATCTGTGTATTTGTTTTGCCCCTTGCTTTTCCAGCGCGGTTTGGACACATCCCTGTCACATGACCCTGTGTTGTCCAAGTTTTGCAGTTTTGCAGATTTTTCACGTTTGCGCTCGCGTGACGCCATATGATCACGACCCACTCCATCTCACCTACGAGTGTTTATGTCACATGTGCATGTCGGGCGAACACGGGGCCGAACAGCGGCGCGTCGAATTTCCCCATTCATTCTCTATGGGGCCGGAATGTCGCCCAATTTCCCGAAATTCCAAACGCGTGTGTGGGGTTCGGGAGGTATATGATCGTGATCCACTCCGGATTCCTCTACGAGTGGATTTTCCATACGTGCATGTCGGATGCTCACAGGCCGAACTGTGAGGCACGAAAATTTCAACCCCATTAATTTTCCATGGGAAAAAATTCCTGCTTTTTAACCCCGGGTTCGGAATTCCGCGGTTCGATTCCTTATAAAAGTAACGGCACGACTCACATCATCAGGACGATATGAGGTACGATTCGTGACGAGTTACACGGCGAAAATTTACCCGGAGCGAGAGAGAGATTATAATAGTGATGCTTTGCACACGTCACTAAAGATTAAAGACACATGACCGTACCTCAGCACAGGTAGGGTGAATCCCGATAGTGGTGTCTAGCTGCTCCTTTGTGACCCCACACTTCATGGCCGTACCAAAGCCCTGTGTCACCTCTCCAGCGTTAGGACCCAAGTAGTGAAAGCCAACGACGGGCGTCACGGTCCTAGAAAACGTGCACAAGTACAAAAAATTTTAACATTTTTGGGGCGGAAAAAAAACAAAAAAAAAAAAGGCAAAAAAAAAAAAAAAAACAAGACCAAAGCATACACGGCATAACTTTTGAACTTTCGGTTCGGTAATGTCTATATTTAGAAAAGAAACGTCGTCCTCACGCTGTCTAACTTGTTACAGATGATCTTGGCGTAGCACCGGTTGTTGTCCCGGCCAGGTACGGTGAACTCCAGAGGCCAAAACAGACTGTGAAAAATCTACACAGCACAAAACATACTTAGTTTTTTTTCATTTATAATGCATAATAAACACAGTTTCCTTAAAACACACAACACACACACACACACACACACACACACACACACCTCCAAGTTTTCCTCTCCATAATGCTCTATAGACTTTTCCTCAGAAAGACCACAACTGCCGTACTCCATAGGTGTGAACACGGTGGTGGGAACATTGATATAGTCACACTGCAATAAACACACACACACACACACACACACACACACACACACACACACACACACACACACCACACACAAAAGTTTTCAAACAGTCGTGAATATATCACAATGTAAACAAACTGACGATATGCTGCTAAAGTTCGATAAGGATAATAAACTAGCATAAATATGCATTTTCTGTCATGATGTACTCAAACATATCCATGGCATATTCATACACACACACACACACACACACACACAC
>JACRUU010000016.1:5797089-5844589 GCA_030449085.1 Kryptopterus vitreolus
CAAGGAAAAAAAATAAGATTATACAATGTTAATGATATTTAGCTTATGTTTGGTGAGGAGCATCATACTCTGTTAAAAATGTGCTTCTTGTTAAACTTAAATATCCAAGTCGACAATAATCATAAATCAAATAAAAATAATAAATAATTTAATAATTAATAACAATAAAAAAAAAAAACCTGATGCGGCCGTCGATTCCATAGATTTGCAAATCTAAAGAATATATAAATTGTCGCAATATCACAATTTCCAGCCAATGGTCGAATGTTCACGTTAGCTGACAGGTCAAGTCCGAACAAATGACCAGTGAAACGAATATTTATATTGAATATCTGTCTATGGTTGTTTAATTGACGGATCTGCAAAACCACAGATACATAATGTAAACACAGTTTACATAAAGTAAACAATGAAGGTATATGGACTTTATATTGCTCTGTTTGTGTAAGCTCCATTTATATTGCTCTATTTGTGTTACCACTAGGTCATTTTCCGGGGTTCTGCCAGGACCTTCCATGCATCCAATCTGCCAGGACCTTATCTATGGCAATCTAAATTGCTCTATTTGTGTTACCACTAGGTCATTTTCCGGGGTTCTGCCAGGACCTTCCATGCATCCCATCTGCCAGGACCTTATCTATGGCAATCTAAATTGCTCCATTTGTGTTACCACTAGGTCATTTTCCGGGGCTTTGCCAGGACCTTCCATGCATCCCATCTGCCAGGACCTTATCTATGGCAATCTAAATTGCTCCATTTGTGTTACCACTAGGTCATTTTCCAGGGTTCTGCCAGGACCTTCCATGCATCCCAATCTGCCAGGACCTTATCTATGGCAATCTAAATTGCTCTATTTGTGTTACCACTAGGTCATTTTCCGGGGTTCTGCCAGGACCTTCCATGCATCCAATCTGCCAGGACCTTATCTATGGCAATCTAAATATCGGTGGACTGAGGAAAGCGCTCACTTTGTAAGAACGACGATAAGGCTCATTACTATAATAAACGTGTATGCTGGGAGCACCGTGTCATGACCGACATGACTACGCGTCATCGCAACAGTGGAATCGATCAAATTAAAACGACACCCAACCCTCGTTATCGCGTATCTACATCCACCTGATTGAGGAAAGAATTATTAATTCATGCACACCAATTAATCTGCCTAGAGAAATTAGATCATGCTTTAGCCGAGTGTGTGCTTGTGTGTGTGTGTGTGTCTGTGTGTGTGTGTGTGTGTGTATATATAGCAGATGCCTGGATTCAGACATATGCACTACACAAGGCTGCAGACATGCGGTCAGTGTCAGTCTGTAATTGTAATTTTTTCTTTAAGCTCCACCCATTTCTGCCTAAAAACTACACGCTTTGTGGTTCGTAAAACAAACAACGAAATAAAAGAACTTCGTAAAGCCTTTAAATCAGCAACAACATAAACAGGCACGTCTTATCTTTACAACTCGTCTTGTGTCGCCGACACGCAGTTTTCGATAGCAGGAGTGGTCGCGTCCTAATAAACGCCACAATAAACACGCTGTGAGAAAAGCCGAGTCATACTTACCAATCAGATCCAGTTCTAGGACTTCGCAAGTCACGTTCAACTCGGCAAAGAGCTCCTTGACCTGAAATGAAGCGAAAGGGGACGACCGTCAGGAAAAGGTTCAAACGGGTCGTTAACCCGGCTGATAGATACGTGCTAAACTGCACGATAAGATACTGAAGACTGTACGGAGAGATATTATAGGGGGGGTGTATAATACAAGCAATTAAAACCATCAATTAATTAATTAATCAAATAATTCATACATTGCTTGATTATAACTCCAAATCATTTTTAACAGTATATATACATGTGTGTGTGTGTGTGTGTGTGCGTATATATATATATATATATATATATATATATATATATATATATATATATACACACCCACACCCACACACACATATATATATATATATATAACATATATATAATATATATATATATATATATATATATACATATATATATATATATATATATATATTATAGATATAGATATATATATACATGCATACATACACACACACATTATATATATATATATATATATATATATATATATATATATATATATATATATATATATATATATATATATATATATATATACTACACACACACACTAAAACAGATAATTTCTTCAGATCCGCCGTCTCACTAGCACATTCCCAAACGAAGCCATGTCTAGACACGATAATGCATTGCCCAGACAGGATCCGGATTCATCCTGCCAACGTTCGGTGTTAAAAGCGCTATATAAATAAAACCACCACATCTATAGCAGTTGATGAGAAATGGGACGGAGCATTACACATATTACACATATTACACACACACACCACTCATCACAGTGTTACACACAGTGTAGGATTCACTGTAATTCTACAGAAACCTTATATAAAGTGGAGCAAGAGCGGGTTTAGAGCCCGTGGGCATCAGGTCGCCCCCAAACACCGCATGAGTAGCTCTCAGGTGTGTTCTGAAAACTCGTTATTGAGAAATATTTAACGTGATCGGTGTGTTCACACGGATACATGAGTATTATTAATCATTAATAATAATAATAATAATAATAATAATATATGGACTAAAGGTAAATGTGTTATTTCAGAGTAGTATGTGAAACTGGAGCCCTTTGTATGACGCCAAACCTCTGTGTGTGTGAGATAGATGTGTGTGACCTCTGTGTGTGTGAGATAGATCGATCTATCTATCTATCTATCTATCTATCTCTCTCTCTTCTCTCCCTCTATCTATCTATATATATATATATATATATATATATATATATATATATATATATATATATATATATATATATATATATATATATATATATATATATATATATATATATATATATATATATATACATATCCACATCTGTCTATCCATCTATCTATCCACATCTATCTGTATCTGTCTATCCACATCTATCCACATCTGTCTATCCCCATCTGTATGTATATCGATCCACATCTGTCTGTCCATATATCTATCTATCCACATCTATCTGTATCTATCCACATCTGTCTCTATCTATCTACAGTCTGTATGTCTATATGTCCAGGTCTGTGTGTCTCTCTGATACATCTGTCTGTATATATCCACATATATATATATATATATATATATATATATATATATATATCCACATCTGTCTGTATATATATCTGTCTGTATATATATATATATATATATATATATATATATATATACACATTATATATATATATCACACGCATGCGCGCACAATGCCATCATATCAACTTCTGGAACAGTCTTCTTCCAGAGCTCTTACCTTCACCCCCCCCCAACCCCCCCCCCCACATCCCTCCCCAAGTAAATAACACTATTCTTGTCTCTTTAATAAATAAGTTATTTATTAAGGTCGGTGAGGACAGGAGTAAACACGGTGTTCTGTCCTAAACCCGCCCTGTAGCGGAACCTAACTTTATCTCCGCTTGTTCGGACTTATTCAACTACGGCGCCATTTCTGGCGAGCTAATAATGGTCAGTTAGCCGGGCTATGCTAGGAGCCCCCCCCCCCCCCCCCCCCCCCCCCCCCCCCCCCACACACACACACACACACACACACTTACCTTTTTACAGTATGGACAGTAGCTTTTGCTGAAAACCACAACAGATTTGGTGTTGATGAGCTCCTGTATCCGGGCTTTAATCTGCCCGGGTTGTAGCGGCGGCATGACGGCACCGGGACACCGCACTTTACACCGCTGACTAGCCGAGGAGGAGGAGGAGGAGAGCGGCGGAGTTGTTCCCGAACTCTTCCGTCCCTGTTCTATATAAAAAAAAATCACCACAAGACACCTAAAGAAAAGCCGGCCGGGCCGAGAGAACCCTCCCCTTCTGCAGAACTCTCCCGGGTTCACTGACGGATTCACCGCCGCGCACCGGTATTTATAACCTCTGTCCAAAAAACTTCCCTGCCGAATCCAGCGCGGGAGATGACGTCACTGTGACCGCCGGATCACCCCGGTGCACGCCTCACGCTATTTACTATTTCTAAACAGTTATTTACAATAACATACACAAGCGTTTTATTTACATGCAAAAGAACACCGGATGACAAAAATAACAGGATTAGATGAAATAAAAACACAGGACCAACAGGCAATACATAAAGACAACTAAATATTTTATAGCACGATGCTGTCATCTTGCGGTGGAACATGTTTTTGCAAAGGGGGGGGGGGAGGAGGGGAGGGGGGGGGCAATGAAACAGCATTTAAATAAAAATCTAAGTGTGTGTGTGTGTGTGTGTGTGTGTGTGTGTGTGTGTTGTGTGTGATGTGTGTGAGGACGGTCAATAGATCATATTAACATATTTAATCGCGAGTTCACTCATGTTTTTCTGTCCTCAATATACCATAAATGAATACTTTTCATGTTTTTAATACTATATATATATATATATATATATATATATATATATATATATATATATATATATATATATATATAATATATAAAGGGGGCACGGTGGCTTAGTGGTTAGCACGTTCGCCTCACACCGCCAGGGTCCGGGTTCGATTCCCGTCTCGGCCATGTGTGTGTGTGGAGTTTGTGCATGTTCTCCCCGTGCCTCAGGGGGTTTTTCTCCGGGTTCTCCGGTTTCCTCCCCCGGTCCAAAAACATGCACAGTAGGTTGATTGGCACCTTGGAAAATTGTCCCTAGTGTATGAATGTGTGTGTGTGTGTGTGTGTGTGATGGGTTGCCATTCCATCCAGGGTGTATCCTGCCTTAATACCCATAGACGCCTGAGATAGACACAGACTCCCCGTGACCCGAGGGAAGATCGGATAAAAGCGGTAGAGGATGAGATGATGAATGAATATATATATATATATATATGTGTGTGTTATAAATATACAAAGTGCATTCAAAATCTACTATTCTACTATTTCTTGTTAATGAATAATAATAAATAATAACCTATTGTAAACGAGTTTAGTGACGAAATGTTCCTCCACTTGTTTCTTTTTCTAACATGTTTGAGATGTGTTGCCGCCCTTACTTTTAATATTTAAATACCTGACATTGAAAGGAATGTTTGTTTTTTTTTCACATATTTATTCAACTGTTTTGGAATTGGCATTAGATAAACAAGTCTCTTTTTCCTCTTTTTTTTTTTTTTTTCCTCAATTAAAACAAGCCGGATTTGGTTAAAAATAGAGCTGAATAATAACCAGCGGTAGCTATTTTGGAACAGCATTCCCTTGACTACAATAAGAAATGAAGCATCAGCGAGTGGGCGGGAAATGCGCTAATTAAACGGCATCAAGAAGCAGTCGTCGAGAGGTGTTTGTTTGTTTGTTTGTTTGTTTGTAAACTCCCCACTGCTGACTTGGAGCTCTGCTAAGCGGAACTGCAGACGCTTACGTGCATCCTGACAGTAATGAAGACGCTATAAGCCTTCATCAGACAGCACAGTCTAATCCCTGTATGTCTCCACACAGTAATAGGTGAACATCTGTTCTGCAGCACACACTTCCCACGTTTCTCGGCTACAATTAGCCGATTTGACATTGTGGAAAAGTTGTGGTCGAAACAATCTCATGGTTTGGAAGCTAAAAATAAATTAAAAAGCCCTCATCATTCCTTCTTACCTGCATGAAGAATTCAGACACATGCGTCTGTATGAGATGTGCTTTAGCAGGTCCCACCGACACTCTCGGATAATCCCACCTGCTCCTGCATGCACCTTTTACGCAATATTAAAATTATTTATTGCGATATAATATTACAGCAAGGGGCACGGTGGCTTAGTGGTTAGCACGTTCGCCTCACACCTCCAGGGCCCGGGTTCGATTCCCGTCTCGGCCATGTGTGTGTGGAGTTTGTGCATGTTCTCCCTGTGCCTCAGGGGGTTTTTTTTCTCCGGGTTCTCCGGTTTCCTCCCCCGGTCCAAAAAACATGCACGGTAGGTTGATTGGCACCTTGGAAAATTGTCCCTAGTGTATGAATGTGTGTGTGTGTGTGTGTGTGTTTGGTTGGGGGGGGGGGGGGGGGGGGTGAGTGTGTGTGTGCCCTGCGATGGGTTGGCATTCCATCCAGGGTGTATCCTGCCTTAATGCCCATAGATGCCTGAGATAGGCACAGGCTCCCCGTGACCCGAGGGAAGATCGGATAAAGCGGTAGAAGATGATTGAATGAATGAATGAATGATTAGGGGACACGGTGGTTTAGTGGTTAGCACGTTCGCCTCACACCGTCCAAGGGTCCGGGTTCGATTCCCGTCTCGGCCGTGTGTGTGGAGTTTGTGCATGTTCTCCCCGTGCCTCAGGGGGTTTTTTCTCCGGGTTCTCCGGTTTCCTCCCCCGGTCCACCAAACATGCACGGTAGGTTGATTGGCACCTTGGAAAATTGTCCCTAGTGTATGAATGTATGAATGTGTGTGTGTGTGTGCCCTGCGATGGGTTGGCATTCCATCCAGGGTGTATCCTGCCTTAATACCCATAGACGCCTGAGATAGACACAGACTCCCCGTGACCCGAGGGAAGATCGGAATAAAGCGCTAGAAGATGAATGAATGATATTACAGCAATATTATTCTTTTTTTCCGCGTCCCATGCCGTCTTTTTTTTTTTTTTTTTATCTGACTGCATACACGAATGCAATAAAGGTCTGTTGACTTGTTTGTCTAATCTTAACTACCTCTGACTGATATATTGTAATATCCATTCACATCAGTAATTAGATAACAAGAAAACAGATGCGAGAGCGGATGAGGGACTCCGCTGGGTTTCTTTCCATAAAGAATGCCAAATAAAACAAAAGCCAAGATATCTGATTAACAATATACACCAATAACCCGGTCCGGGAAATCCAATTTTAACATTAACTTGACTTGAGAGTACAGTATATTGCTCACATGACTATTCACATGACATTCATTCATTCATTCATCTTCTACCGCTTTATCCGATCTTCCCTCGGGTCACGGGGAGCCTGTGGAATAATTCAATATTTTTTTATTTTTACATTTTTCATTAAATGATAACGTTATTAATGTTAATTTTTCACCCCTATATATATATATATATATATATATATATATATATATATATATATATATATATATTCATTCATTTGTCTTCTACCGCTTTATCCGATCTTCCCTCGGGTCACGGGGAGTCTGTGTCTATCTCAGGCGTCTATGGGCATTAAGGCAGGATACACCCTGGATGGAATGCCAACCCATCGCAGGACACACACACACACACACCACACACACACACACACATTCATACACTAGGGACAATTTTCCAAGGTGCCAATCAACCTACCATGCATGTTTTTGGACCGGGGGGAGGAAACCGGAGAACCCGGAGAAAAAAAAAAAAACCCCTGAGACACGGGGAGAACATGTACAAACTCCACACACACATGGCCGAGACGGGAATCGAACCCGGACCCTGGCGGTGTGAGGTGAACGTGCTAACCACTAAACCACCGTGCCCCCTTTATATATATATATATATATATATATATATATATATATATATATATATATATATATGTGTGTGTGTGTATTACTACATTTAGATTTACATTTGCAGTATTTAGCAGACGCCCTTATCCAGGGCGACGTACAAGAAGTGCTTTAGGTCTACTACCACAGTAATCGAATTGTTAATGTTGCAAAGCGTCATTTGCTTAGGACTTAAATAAAGTCATTAAGAAGCTATTTTGGGATTTCTTTTATTCACACAGCACTAAAGCATACGGAGAGCTGAAACTGTATGGCTGTATGACTCTGCAGATATTACGCGTTGCAAAACACGGTGAGTTTGAAAGTCTTTATTACATATTAATCCAATGCAGTTGTACTATTTTTAGTGCATTTTACAGCAACACTTGAGGAAAGCACTTGTTTAGTTTGTTTCACAGAAATGAGCATTAAGTACCCGACAGATATTGGTTTATTTTGAGAGTCGTAATACATATATAATACATGGGAGTATAGGGTTCATTGAGCTTTAAAGCACATCTTTATCTACATAGGATTTTTTTTTCCTGACTTAACCCTTGTGGCTGTGTGGTGGTGGTGGGATTTGAACCTGCAACCTTCTGGTCCAGAGACGATTGTCTTAACCACGTTATACCACCTTCTTCATGGTTCAACTTTTAGTGTCACTATATAAGTTTTGCAGTCAGTATCTTCATTCATTCATTCGTCTTCTACCGCTACCGCTTTATCCGATCTTCCCTCTGGTCACGGGGAGTCTGTGTCTATCTCTAGGCGTCTATGGGCATTAAGGCAGGATACACCCTGGATGGAATGCCAACCCATCACACACACACACACACTCACATTCACACACACATTCATACACTAGGAACAATTTTCCAAGGTGCCAATCAACCTACCGTGCATGTTTTTGGACCGGGGGAGGAAACCGGAGAACCCGGAGAAAAACCCCCTGAGACACGGGGAGAACATGCACAAACTCCACACACACATGGAGACGGGAATCGAACCCGGACCCTGGAGGTGTGAGGCGAACGTGCTAAGCTACCGTGCCCACTCAAGAGATCATATATGTATGTATATATATATATATATATATATATATATATATATATATATATATATATATATATATATAGTTTTTTTAGGGTTTTGTTTCTTTTGTTTCTTTCCTTACCCTTGCGTTACATGACATTTGTTTGCTTGGTTAATAGTTTTTAGAAACGAATTTAATGCAAACTAATTTCCCAGCATCCTCTGATGATCACAACAAGTATAGAAATGCATATTTGACCTATTGTTCCTGTTTCCTTCAAAACATTTTATTCAGCATATAGATAGTCGATGTGATACTTATATTTTTCAGACTATTTGATGCACTTTGTAGGTTCTCAATAACACGAGGGTTACAACTAAATAATGAACATTATTAATTAATGAACAGTTATCGAGGTGTTTACTGCTACATCCAATGTTTGTTTTTTGTCGTTGATCATTTTTGCACAGAAGAAGAACCTATGACGCCTGCCTGGGCATTTCTGGGGTCTGTGTTTTTCCACATAATAGTAATTAATTAACATGTTTTTTTTTCACCTGTATTAACATGTTGAAAACTATGAGGTGCTCTGGTTATTGACTTGATTGCAGGGTGAAATGTCAGCTATGATATAATTATCGCAGTGTGTTGAATGTGTGTGTCTGCCAGACAGACTGGTCTAACTCACTCACTCCCTGGAACGTCTGTGAGCATAAATAAACTCATAATGTCCAGCAGCATGGTCTGTGTTGTCAGGAATGTCTGGTGTTTAGACGACCCCAAGGGATTTATATAGGCTTAATAAACAGGCCAACTACAAAATATAGCTGTAGGACACATAACTGAGACATATACTGGGTCGTCTGGGCCGTATAATGATTGTGACTGATAGTGACATGCCAGGGAAAGTCAAATATGTATCACGTACATTTAGCCAAAGTGGAGCGAAAGACTTGTGAATAAACTTGGAATAATATCTTATAAGCTCTTTAAGTCTCTGCTAATTGTAATGAATATTAGAGACAACAAGGTGTGAATAAATACAATATATAGTAAACCAGCCAGTCATTTAATGATTTCATTTCTTCTGTAAATCTTTTTCTTGATAACTTAAGAAATACATAATAATAATAATAATAATAATAATAGTAACAATATATTATATATCAGAATTTATAATAATTTCACATGCATCACATTTCCTGCATCTATTCATTCATTCATTCATCTTCTACCGCTTTATCCGATCTTCCCTCGGGTCACGGGGAGTCTGTGTCTATCTCAGGCGTCTATGGGCATTAAGGCAGGATACACCCTGGATGGAATGCCAACCCATCACACACACACACACACACACACACACACATTCACACACATTCATACACACCTAGGGACAATTTTCCAATTAAAGCAAGGTGCCAATCAACCTACCGTGCATGTTTTTGACCGGGGGAGGAAACCGGAGAACCCGGGAGAAAACCTCCCTGAGGCACGGGGAGAACATGCACAAAAACTCCACACACACATGGCCGAATACGGGAATCGAACCCGGACCCTCCTGGATGGAGTGAGGCGAACATGCTAACCACTAAAACCACCGTGCCCCATTATGTTTATGTATTCCCGATTTATAATTGACATTAATTAAACATAAGGAATCTACTACCCCCCACCCCCCCAACAATTATATATATATATATATATATATATATATATATATCTATATATATATATAATATAAATCAGGAATTAAACACAATGCAAAAACTGCCTGTTCTATTGTGGGATTGTGTGGGATTGTGTGGGATTGTGTGGGATTGTGTGGGATCGTGTATTTCAATACATCAATTTTCACACTAAATGCAACAGCGAAATGTGACCCAAATTAAGGCGGACACAGTTGGAAGCATGTAAAACATGTTACACAAATCTCGTAAAGGCTTAAACATCCAATAATTCTCTTTACCATTTCGCTTTTCCTTGACTCGACTTGGCCAGGATGCATTTCACATAAATACAATTGCATAATGATAATAAGAATAATAATGTCCTTGTAAACCATTTTCAAGTCACAGAATTGTATCAGATATGTGAAATTAAATATAGCGCAGACAGACTGCATTGATTTCTTTTTGAAACGGGTAAAACAAACAAAGAAAAAAAAAAAACAACATTTAATGGAATTAGGCCCGTGGTAGCTGGTATGGCATCAAATCTTTTTTTTTTTGGCTGAATGGCCACTCTATGAAGCCTGTAATTAAGAAAAAAAAAGCCATATAATTCAAGTACTGCGTGTGCAACAAATAACGGAAAAACACTAGAAAAGGCTCAGCACGTTTACAAATTAAGCGCTGTAGCAATGCATTGAAGAAAAATCTGGAAGAGAGCGCTGCTACAACAAACTATATGTAAATAGGTATTATTAAAGTCTGTCCAAGAACTGGTGTAAAAAAATAATATACATAGTTTATATATATATATATATATATATATATATATATATATATATATATATATATGTAATTCATTCATTCATCTTCTAAAATGCGCTTTATCCGATCTTCAGTGCATACCACACTAAACACTAAACTGAACCATAGGGGGTCTTCAAATCCCTCGGGTCACAGGGGAGTCTGTGTCCTATCTCAGGCGTCTATGGGCATTAAGGCAGGATACACCCTGGATGGAATGCCAACACCATCACACACACACACACACACACACACACACACACATATTCATACACTAGAGGGACAATTTTCCAAGGTGCCAATCAAACCTACCGTGCATGTTTTTTAACCTTGGAGGAAACCGGGGGGAGGAAACCGGAGAACCCGGAGAAAAACCCCCTGAGGCACGGGGAGAACATGCACAAACTCCACACACACATGGCCGAGACGGGAATCGAACCCGGACCCTGGCGGTGTGAGGCGAACGTGTGAGGGCACGAAACGTGCTAAACCACTAAACCACCATTCATCTTCTATACCGTGCCCCTCTAAATTGCAGAGTAAACTATATAATTCAACATATTATTATTTTGTCAGATGAATAAAAAAAAAAAAGCATCGTCTTATTTTATTCTTTACCTGCTAATTAGATAATTACTTTACTTAGATTTGATGGCGTTAATGAAAAAGCCACAGTATGCCTATTGCAAACGTGTCATTTTTGCTATTAAAGCACGCATTTAAACACGCTAGTGTTACGATAATGAAGTGATATCAGTTACAAACGAATCCAGACATTCTCGGTGTAGGTGTCGGCGGCAGCGAAACACACTCCGGGAAGCTTATTTAAGATCTTCGGCCCCGTTAAGACGCCGATGTCTGGTTTTGTTTCTGTGTATTATTTCTGTGTATGGCTCAGAGTAGTTCAATATTTGCGTTTACAATGATCTCTCTTTTCGCTGTGCATACTGCTCAGATCCTTTTTCCTCCACGACGACTAGGGGAAAAAAAAAGGATACATGAAAAATTCAACGCACCCTGCAGCGAACACAGAGAACATCAACTAACTGCTACTGCAATCAGATAACATTAATGCAGCCGACTCTATTATTTGCATAGCAAACTTACAAGTAGTTTTTTGTACAAACAGCCAATTTCTTTTATTTCGATATGTTTATATTGTACCGTTTGTATTGTAGCTAATAATTGATTTAAAGCCAAAATGATATGTTACTTCAAGTCAAGTGGACTTTTATTGTCATTTCAATAATATACAGTGCAGTATATAGTGGAAAAAGTGTTATAACAGATAAATGAACTATACACTAAACTATACAGCCTGGTCCATTTAATATTTAGCGTTGACTTCGAAATGCTGGCTCGTTCGGAGAGACGAATGTTTAGACACCAAAAATGCACGTTTTGGGCGTTTTTTTCAGGAGGGGGCGGGGCCAGTGACGCACGCGACGTCATCAAATTATCCAGCGTCTGACTCACGTCGATGTGCCGAGCGTTTAGACGTGTCACATGACCCCGTGTCCGAGTTTCACCGTTTCGCAGATTTTTCACGTTTGCGGTTATGTGATGCCATGCGGCAGTCATGTGAGCGCGACCTACTCCATCTCACCTACGAGTGTTTATGTCACATGTGCATGTCGGGCGAACACGGGGCCGAACAGCGGAGCGTTAAAAGTTTCCCCATTCATTCTCTATGGGGCCGGAATGTCGCGGATTTCCCGAAATTCCGGACAGGTGTGTGGGATTCGGGAGGTATATGATGGTGATCCACTCCGGATTCCTCTACGAGTGGATTTTCCATATGTGCATGTCGGACGCTCACAGGCCCGAACTGTGAGGCACGGAATTTCAACCCCATTAATTTTCAATGGGAAAAAATTCCCGCTTTTTAACCCCGGGTTCGGAATTCCGCGGTGCGATTCCTTATAAAAGTAACAGCGCACGGCTCACACCATCAGGACGATATGAGGTACGATTCGTGACGATCGGATAAAAACCGCGGGACGAGTTACACGGCGGAAATTTGCGAGAGAGAGATTATAATAGTGATGTTTTTGCACACGGCACTAATTAGTTGATGTAGTGTAAATATTTCAGACCACAGAGGTGCAAATTATGCAAATGTCCATAAAGAGAGTGTGTGTGTGTGTGTGTGTGTGTGTGTGTGTGTGTGTGTGTGTCCAGTCCAGTTCCCAGTTCAACTTGTTTGGAAGCTTGATACGTTTTAATTGATAAGATAATTGAGACACAAGCATGATGTACCGACGATGGTGGTTTAGTGGTTTAGCACGTTCGCCTCACACCGCCAGGGTCCGGGTTCAATTCCCGTCTCGGCCATGTGTGTGTGGAGTTTGTGCATGTTCTCCCCGTGTCTCAGGGGTTTTTTCTCCGGGTTCTCCGGTTTCCTCCCCCGGTCCAAAAACATGCACGGTAGGTTGATTGGCACCTTGGAAAATTGTCCCTAGTGTATGAATGTGTGTGTGTGTGTGTGTGTGTGTGTGATGGGTTGGCATTCCATCCAGGGTGTATCCTGCCTTAATTCCCATAGACGCCTGAGATAGACACAGACTCCCCGTGACCCGAGGGAAGATCGGATAAAGCGATAGAAGATGGATGAATGGATGAATCATACCGAACTCATGTCCCGTCACATGATCAAAATCTGCTTTTTGCCCCGGACGTGAGAGAAAAGCCGACGCAAAGACATTTTTCCTCTCCGAGCCTCTGTAATGATCTCAGGAAGGAATGCCTGGGCCATCGGTAATGCATCGACTTCTCGTCCCATTTTCCCTCCATCCCTCCCTCCTCATCTCAGCATCGAGCTCCCGGCCTTACGACGGATCCTCCGCCGGGTCGATATCTTGTTACTGCGGCAAAATCAATTACCCCAATAATGCCCAGGGAAATGGAGGCCGCGATGACAGAACGGCTCCTCCTCCTCCTTCTTCTTCTTCTCCTTCTTCTTCTTTTTCTTTTTCTCCTCCATGCCGGTGACAGATATTAAACACGACGCCACGTTCGGCTTTCTTTCGCCCTAGGAACAAATTTGCTCTTCATGGTCGGTAATTGAGCGCGGTAAATTTTAAGGCTTTCACTCTTGCGGATACAGGGTAAAGGATTTAAACGTCTCATCCATAAGCTCTATGTTCTCCATTGTTCCCTTCTTTCTTTTTCTCCCCCCCCCTTCCTTTCCTGTACAGAGCTATTCCTCTGAGGGCTAAAGACCCAGGACTACTAAAAAGGAGAATGAAAAAGAAGCCTGTGTAATGGCCAGGAAGGTAATCCTTACTGAATATAATACGCAGAATTCAGAGATAGCGCTGTTATATAACATGCACGCTTTTAATGTTATACAAACCCAAAGTATATCAAATATATATTTATATAAAAACACAAAGGATTTTTAGTGCCGTGTGCAAAAGCATCACTATTATAATCTCTCTCTCGCTCCGGGCACATTTCCGCCGCGTAACTCGTCCCGTGGTGTTTTCCTTATCGTTTTTCTCCTCCGATCGTCACGAATCACCCTCATATCGTCCTGATGGTGTGAGGTGTGCTGTTACTTTTATAAGGAATCGCACCGCGGAATTCCGAACCAGGGGTTAAAAAGCGGGAATTTTTTCCCCATGGAAAATGAATGGGGTCTAAATTCCGTGCCTCACAGTTCGGGCCTGTGAGCGTCCGACATGCACATATGGCAAATCCACTCGTAGAGGAATCCAGGAGTGGATCACGATCATATACCTCCCGAATCCCACACACCTGTTCGGGAAATCCGCGACATTCCGGCCCCATAGAGAATGAATGGGGAAATTTGACGCGGATCTGTTCGACCCGTGTTCGCCCGACATGCCCATGTGACATATCCACTCGTAGGTGAGACGGAGCAGGTCGTGATCATATTAGTGCTACATGGCGTTACGTAATCGCAAACGTGAAAAATCTGCGAGACTTGGACACAGGGTCATGTGACATGTCTAAACGCTCGGCACATCGACGGAAGTCGGACGCTGGATAATTTCATGATGTCGGGTGCGTCGATGGCCCCGCCCCCTCCGGAAAAACGCCTAAAACGGCCGTTTTTGGTGTCTAAACACTCGAACGAGCCAGCATTTCAAAGTCAACGCTAAATATTAAACGGACGGGGTCGCGCCCGGAGCCGCGCTTTGCTTCGGCAAGCATCGCTCACATTTTCTTTAGGAAACATCGCATGTTTTCTCAGCTAATTAAAGTGCAAGGAAATGCAACACGATATGTCTGCACGATACGGGCAGCATCATTATAAACAGTCTGGCTCTGATAGGATAGGATGTCCAGGCCTGCGGCGTAGGCAAGGCGAAGGAGAAGGAAAAGCGCGATAAAAGACCAGCGCGTACGAGGACGAGGCCTATTACAATACCCGTCTTCTATAGAGATAGAGAGAGGGGGGGGATGTGACAGTTTAATTAAGTCAGATGGCCATTCGGAAAATATTATGGAAGTTAGAAAAGCAATAAACTAGCTGAAGATTGCCTGCGATTCCTCAATTCATACTCCTGAACTACTCGTCTCTCTCTCTCTCTCTCTCTCTCTCTCTCTCTCTATACTCAGCCCCGAAGCGAACGGAAGAATAATTACTCAGCAGTTTTGGGGTGATTTCATCACTCAGACAGATTACATTAGCGACTCATCGGAATGTATCAAAGACTTTGCACACTTGGTATTTTCTTTTCTCCGGCCAAAATAAACAGAGTGTAGAATAGAATAGCCTTTATTTATCACATATACATTACAGCGCATTTCTTCTCATATAGCCCAGCTTTTTATTGTTTGGTAGCCGGGGGGGGGGTCCGAGCGCAGGGTCAGGCATGATATAATGCCCCCTGAAGCACAGAGGGTTAAGGGTCTTGCTCAAGGACACAAGGGCGGCAGCTTGGCGATACCGGGGCTCGAACCCTCATCCCGATCAGCAGCCCAATGCTTTAGAACAATAAGCCACACCCCTACTCCTAGCCTTGACTAGTATCCAATGCTATTTATCCATCCCTCAATCAATCAAACCATTCATTTATTTACCTGTCAATACCTCTAATGATCCATCCACCATCCACGAATCCGTGCACTCATCCTTTCATCCCGTCTATTAAAATTCCACAATTTTCCGACACTTGTCTAGTGACCTACGGGAAACTCACTCGTTCCACTATTGTTGGAAGCACTTAAGTGCCGATCGCTCTTACGGGCTTTCATCGTCTATTTCTAGAGCTTCGAAAGTGCAGTTTGATTTTTGTCTCTGTGCCTTTTTTTTATTTTCCTTTCTTTCTTTTCTATTTTATTTCTTTCTTTCTTTCTTTCTTTCTTTCTTTCTTTCTTTCTTTCTTTTTTGAGCCCATTTTGTCTGTTTGCTTGTTGTGTTGGGTCTATTCAAGCAGAATAAAGAGGAGTAATGAGTGGAGGGGAAGGTATAATCTTCCCGACGAGGCTCCACTCTCACGCTGCTTCTGTATGTGAGAGACAGCGAGCGCTGCAGACTACTAAACACACACAGCTGTAGCGCCACGCTGCTCCGTCTCTCTCTCTCTCTCTCTCTCTCTCTCTCTCTCTCTCCGTTCATTCTCTTTCATAAATACAAAAAGACTGAAACGAGCACACACACACACACACACAAATAAATGAGGCGACACTACTAATGAAATTCCGCTGTTAAATAAAATTTCAATTTTCACCCGAGAAGGAATTTTTTCAGATTTTAGCCGAAATTTTTTGATGTATTTTTTTTCCAGCATAGATTCAGAAAATGGAGGTCATATTTTGTGGCGCTCATGTGAAGGGTCTCTGGAAAAGCATTAAATCAGTTTGGGTGATGATGGAGAGTGTGTGTGTGTGTGTGTGTGTGTTTCGGAGGAATGAAAAGCCTTCACAGTGATCAGATCATTTAAATCGGAAAATCATCAAAAATCAGTCATCAAAAATGCTTTTTTTTTTTTTTTTTTGCGAATACTTTTTTTTTTTTTTTGCGAATACTTTGCTTTTTTTTTTTTTTTTTTGAATACAAAAGCGCTTGGATGTTGGATGTCAGTCCGAAGCCTTCTTTTTCTTCTTCTTCCTCTTCTTCTTCTTTCCCAGCAGCTCGAAAATGTCTTTAAGAAAGAACGAAAGCCTGGGAAACGGACAGACCTGCAATAAACGATGCTGACAGCCCACGGTTCGTACCATATTCACAGCTGACGAGAGTGGAAATGGATGGCCCTCTTACACACATGAATTCCTGCACACTGTATGATAATTAGCAAGCCAGGCAGGGCCACTCAGTATTAGATAAGTCAAGCATTAAGTCTGTGTGCCTCACTGTCCTTAATGGAATATCACACACACACACACACACACACACACACACACAAATATATATATATATATATACACACAATGCTCAGTCGACTGTAATCACTTAGGTACAGCCTACTGCGTCAATGTTTCTCACTTGGTTATCCCGACCTTAACCAAAACAAATGCACTCGCGCACGCACTCGCGCACGAACACAAACACAACTGTCGCCCTTGATAATTAGGCCTGTTTCGGTCGAACACAGCGATATTTAATGGGGGTCGTGCGTCTTCGCACCGGATCATTTCGCTCGATGCATTTATTTATTTATTTATTTATTTATTTATTTATTTATTTATTTATTTTCCCCCGAACACCGAGAAGCAGCCGGGCGTGGATAACCTTCACCCTTCCCTCATGGGTCTCTTCATCTCACTGGATAGCATTACATCAGGAAAAATAAGTAAGTAAATAAATAAATAATAATTACACCCACAGCTAAAAGGGTCAAAAAACACCGAAAGTATTTAATCCTCCATTAGAGCTCGGAATGTGATCCGATCCCGCCCTAAAAAAAAAAAAAAGACACCCCGGAGAGATGTGATCAGATTTTGGTGCTGGAGTTCATTTCTTGTGGCGTATCAAAGAGCGAGAGATCGAGCGAGAGAGCGAGAGAGAGAGAGAAATGCAAACTATTAGTGCCACCAGCCATGTCAGCCTCACATGTACATGCTCCCTTGCCCTGCTACACCCACAGTTCATCCACCATAATACTTGACATAATGTTTGCCGTGTACTCGGAGCGCCGTCAGCGGGATCGTGTATGCGCGGAGAGTATGCGCTTAAAAAATAAATAAATAAATAAATAAATAAATCCACGAGCACTCCCGAATCGGCCCCTGAATCGCTCTCGGATCAGAGGAGCCGTCGGAGAGGCCAGTCAATTACCGCTAAAGTGGAAAGGTGCTATTGGCGCTCGGCAAGCGGCCGGCACAAAGAGGAAATATGAGGGAATGTTTATATGTAGGTCAGTGGGGGTGTTAATGAGAGAGAACGAGAGAGAGAGAGAAAAAGAGAGAGAGAGAGAGAGAGAGAGAGAGAGAGAGGCGGGAATAAAAGAACGGCTTTCCTGTAGACCTGATGCATTAGATATGACAGGATCTCACAGAGTAAGAACATTTATAGTGGCAGGTTGCCTGCCATGGGTATGACAGCCAAATCCTCCCTGATACACAACACATGACACACACACACACACACACACACACACACACACAGAGTGAGGGCCTTGCGACTCGGAGCTGACAGCTCCTCAATGTATTATTTATGGGGCTGCTCAAATCTGCCCAAATCATCCATCCTTGACCCTTTACGAATAGACCATCAAATGTCAATCAATTACTATAGCTAATCAATGTCACATTAGACTTGTCCATATTAAATGCGCTTCAGTGCAAATTAAAGATAAAATCATTTATCCTCTTTGTTAGAGGAAAAAAAAAAAAAAAGAAACCCTGTCAAGTATTTTTTTTGTTGAATATAAGATTAACCCGTTCTCGCAGTACGACTCGCCAATGCGATGGAGGGAAATTATACAATCGGATATTTTCCAGCTGTATAAACAATTTATTCCATTTCTTTTTTCCTGCATCACTGATGTAAAGTTACTCAGGACAGTGTGTGTGGAGAAAAGTGTATTTTGCTGAATACATATCATGTTATGTAATCCTGTAAGTAACTGTAACACATGTTATAATATACTATATACTATATATATATATATATATATATATATATATATATATATATATATATATATATATATATATATATATATATATATATATATATACTTTTCTCTCGAAGATCCCTCCCTTTAATAAAAGCATTGATTATTTATATTTATTTCACTCACTCTGTAAATGATTCTTTTAATATGAATTTCTTGTTAATGACAATGTTATTTTTGTTTAGTTGTTGGTTTGAAGTGTAAAATATGGGACGTGGCTCCTTTAAGAATTGTGTTCCGGTTGCTTTTCCATATAAACTGGTGATACGGTGTTTAGGTTATACGGAAGCGCTTTATTGCGTTCAGTAAAATGCGCTTTATTGCAGTAATACGGATTTGGGAATGCGATGCGCTTGCGTAAGGTTCCATACGGTAATATACGCTAATATAGTGAGGAGATCATACCTGTTGTGAATGCGCAGCTAGGGGGCGTCATTCGGGGGTGGAATTTAGGAAGCGTGAGTGGATGCACTGATTTCTTTATTTATTTGTTGTTCGTGTTTCGTCGACACAACGTAGAGTGAAGGAGCGGATCGCTCATATACTAATGCACACTGCGTTATAACGCGTTAATAACAATAGCGCCGTTAAAGTGAATTGCCGATAATGCAAAGCTTTTTGATAGTCAAACAATGTACACAATGTCACAATGTCATATTAATCCTTTGAAAAAGAGAAATTCAAATGTAAAAAGAAATCCTTTTATATGAACCCCTTCATTCATTCATTCATCTTCTAGCGCTTTATCCGATCTTCCCTCGGGTCACGGGGAGCCTGTGTCTATCTCAGGCATTATGTCTATGGGCATTAAGGCAGGATACACCCTGGATGGAATGCCAACCCATCACACACACACACACACACACACAACACACACACACACACACACACACACACACACACCAACACATTCATACACTAGGGACAATTTTCCAAGATGCCAATCAACCTACCGTGCATGTTTTTGGACCGGGGGGAAACCGGAGAACCCGGAGGAAAAACCCCCTGAGGCACGGGGAGAGAACATGCACAAACTCCACACACACATGACCGAGACGGGAATCGAACCCGGATCCTGGCGGTGTGAGGCGAACGTGCTAACCACTAAACCACCGTGCCCCTTCTTATATGAACCCTTATTAAGGACTATTAACTGGTTCATAAGTCGGTTCACAAATCCGAACACCACCAAAGCAGAAATGAGAATCTACACTAAAAGGAAAGTAACCGAGGCCAGTGCATTACTTATATAATGCATATATACGGAACACAGTAGTGTTATTCACATTCTCTTATTTGATCAAGCATGCAATGTTAGTCTAAATAAGCGTGTTAATGTTTGCACAGCGGATATTGGTGAGTAATAGCAGAAGACATTCTAGGGCTTTGACTAGTCAATAGTGTGTCATTAAAGATAAGTTCCGCCTGCTAACACTAGAGTACACTGTTGCTCTGTAGCCCATTGACCAGCCAGACAGTAACATCGAAATCCGGACAGATCCCCCCACCCCATCCACCCCCCCGCCCCATACAATCTCCCCCTTAACGTAACGCTCCTTACTCACCGACAAAACTGAAAGTCTCTCCCTTGTTAAAATGTTAAGATAAGTTTAAAAGTTAAACATCAGTGTGTACTGGACAATGGAAGACCTTAATAAGGCCCCTGTCTGGACCCCGAGACGTGTTTTTTTTTAACACGAATCGGGTCAATTTGAAGATTTATTTAATGATATAGCGAACGTATTTTGCATCTCATTTCAGTTGCACGACGAGTGGTACGACAAGTTCTAACGTTGATTATGAAACTGCATTTAAAAGTGGCTGGTAATTAAAGAGAAAGCCTTCATGTTGCGACTTGATAGGAAAAGGTGCTTTAAAGATAGCGGTTGTAAGATAGCGGTGCAATTAATGAAACCCTTTCAAAAACTACGAGTGCTCGGAAGTTTGTTACAGTGGAAAAAAAAAAAAAAGTTAAAATACGGACAAACAACTGTATATAAATAGGAGGATAGAAAATAGAGAAAGGATGAAAGCTATGTTTTATCAGAGTGTTTCATCACGCTCTGGCAACACTATGTAAGTCTCTGTGTGTGTGTCTTTATATATATATATATTATTATATATATATATATATATATATATATATACTGAGATAGATATATATTAATGAATATATATATATTCATTCATTCATTCATCTTCTAGAGCTTTATCCGATCTTCCCTCGGGTCACGGGGAGTCTGTGTCTATCTCAGGTGTCTATGGGCATTAAGGCAGGATACACCCTGGATGGAATGCCAACTCATCGCAGGACACACACACACACACACACACATTCATACACTAGGGACAATTTTCCAAGGTGCCAATCAACCTACCGTGCATGTTTTTGGACCGGGTGGAGGAAACCGGAGAACCCGGAGAAAAAAACCCCCTGAGACACGGGGAGAACATGCACAAACTCCACACACACATGGCCGAGACGGGAATCGAACCCAGACCCTGGAGGTGTGAGGCGAACGTGCTCACCACTAAACCACCGTTCCCCTTTATATATATATCTATATATATATATATCTATATATATATATCGATATATATATATAGATATATATATATATATATATATACACGTATAATGTATAACACACTCTCTCTCTCTCTCTCTCTCTCTCTCTCTCTCTCTCTCTCTATATAGATATATATATATATACAGTACACACAGATGCTTAAATAAATATATATATATATATAGATATATATATATATATATATATATATATATATATATATATATATATATATGTATGTATTCCTCTCTTTCTCTCTCTCTCTCTCCTCTCGCCCTCTCTCTCTCTCTCTCTCTCTCTCTTTCTATCTCTCTCACACATCTCTCTCTCTCCCTCTTTCTCCTCCTATCTCTCTCTCTCTCTCTCTCTCTCTCTCCTTAGACCTTAAGTAAATATTACATGAATCAGATCATATTTCACACTGTCATAAATATTTTATTATGCTGTATTAATATGGTGATCACTAACTGAAAGTACAAGTGTAGGTCTGGTGTGGTGTGTGTGTGTGTGTGTGGTGTGTGTGTGTGTGTTTAAAGACTTTAACCAATCTACAACCAGGAATGAAAAACACTTGAAATGACTCCTTGTCAGCTGTACACATTCCCAGACTTTATAATCGAATATATAATATTACATCTCTGACACCAGAGCACTTTACAAACCCACGTTTGAATATTTAAACTTCGGAAACAAGAGCGGAGAGTAAATGAGCCCGTGTCATGCGTTATGTGGCGACTCGGGGACAAAGTCGCTTTGTATAACGAATAGTATCCAGTATTTTTTCTTTTTTTTTTTTATCATTAATATCTATAGTGTTCAACATCCCGATTCTGTACCTGCACGGCCAAAAGAATATAAAAGTATTTACTTCTAGCGCATTGAAAAGTGGAGTCTGTTGCTGAAATGTGTCAATAAACAATGAAATATACAACACTAAACAACATTCATTTAAAGTCGCCATTATACTCGAACAATAAATGTATCCCGTATCATTCATTCATTCATCTTCTACATCGCTTTATCCGATCTTCCCTCGGGTCACGGGGAGTCTGTGTCTATCTCAGGTGTCTATGGATATTAAGGCAGGATACACCCTGGATGGAATGCCAACCCATCACAGGACACACACACACACACACGCACACACACACACACACCCGGAGACACACCCAAGCACATGAAACTGGAGAACCCGGAGAAAAAACCCCCCTGAGGCACGGGGAGAACATGCACAAACTCCACACACACACACATGGCCGAGACGGGAATCGAACCCGGACCCTGGGGGTGTGAGGCGAACGTGCTAACCACTAAGCCATCATGCTCTGGATTTCTTGAATATTAATATTCATCAAAGGGTCTGGGTTCGATTCCCGTCTCGGCCATGTGTGTGTGGAGTTTGTGCATGTTCTCCCCGTGCCTCAGGGGGTTTTTCTCCGGGTTCTCCGGTTTCCTCCACCCGGTCCAAAAACATGCACGGTAGGTTTGATTGGCACCTTGGAAAATTGTCCCTAGTGTATGAATGTGTGTGTGTGTGTGTGTGTGTGTGTGATGGGTTGGCATTCCATCCATGAGTGTATCCTGCCTTAACGCCCATAGACGCCTGAGATAGACACAGACTCTACATGATATATAGCAGGTAGAAGATGAATGGGATATGGTTTTGAGGGGCCACGGTGGCATTAGCACGTTCGCCTCACACCGCCAGGGTCCAGGTTCGATTCCCGTCTCGGCCATGTGTGTGTGTGGAGTTTGCATGCATTCTCCCCGTGCCTCAGGGGTTTTTTTTCTCCGGGTTCTCCGGTTTCCTCCCCCGGTCCAAAAAACATGCACGGTAGGTTGATTGGCACCTTGGAAAATTGTCCCTAGTGTATGAATGTGTGTGTGTGTGTGTGTGTGTGTGTGATGGGTTGGCATTCCATCCTCTGTATCCCGTATCCCTTTCAGTAAATGTTATGTATGGGTTATTTTATTTTATGTGCAATCGTCCCCAAATAAAACAAAATTGCACCTTTTCATTCTGCATTTATACAACGATACTGCAAAAAACGGATATTTTTTTTCCTACCCCCCACATAAACTGTCCCATCAAGTGCATTTCCACTGCCTAAAATGAAACGTCTCATCGTTTCACTAAAGCCGAATGTGCTAAAGGAAAGTCGATAAGTACGTATGAAGACGTGACAGACAGACTTGCTTCTCTCGCGTCTGATATTTGAACACGATCTCATCACCAAACAATTTAAACTGGCATTTCTTTACGGCTGCATAAAGATTTCAAACATCAGCCCGTAAGCATATATAAACACCGGTGTGTGTTTTAATTTAATTACCAAAAAAAAAAAAAGAAAAAGCTTTCTTGTCTGATCTGGATTCATTTGCACATGAGAAACGGAAACCAAGCCTTCGCTAGCGGAAATTTTGGCTTATGGCTTTAAGATGACAAGAAAAGCCTGTCAGCCGGGAACAATGAAGAGCAGATAATAGATGTTTCTGTCTTGTCTAATGTCTGTTTTTGCAGAACCCCCCCCCCCCCCCCCCCCCCAAACCCCCCTTCCCCCCACACACCCCACCCACACACACACACACACACAAATGTCTGGGCAACTGGAAGCACAATACTGATATTTAACACTCTTAGGGAGTCCAACCTGGATTCGATGAATAGGATATGGTTTCGAGAGGCCATGGTGGCACGTTTGCCTCACACCGCCAGGGTCCGGGTTCGATTCCCGTCTCGGCCATGTGTGTGTGTGTGGAGTTTCAGTGGGTTTTTCTCCGGGTTCTCCGGTTTCCTCCCCCGGTCCAAAAACATGCACAGTAGGTTGATTGGCACCTTGGAAAATTGTCCCTAGTGTAATGAATATGTGTGTGTGTGTGTGTGTGTGGGGGGGGGGGGGGGGAGGGGGGTTTGGGTTGACATTCCATCCATGGGTGTATCCTGCCTTAACGCCCATAGACGCCTGAGATAGACACAGACTCTACATGATATAGCGGTAGAAGATGAATGGGATATGGTTTTGAGGGGCCACGGTGGCATGTTCGCCTCACACCGCCATTGTCCGGGTTCGATTCCCGTCTCGGCCATGTGTGTGTGGAGTTTGTGCATGTTCTCGTCATGTCTCAGGGGGTTTTTTCTCCGGGTTCTCCGGTTTCCTCCCCCGGTCTAAAAAAAAAAACATGCACGGTAGGTTGATTGGCACCTTGGAAAATTGTCCCTAGTGTATGAATGTGTGTGTGTGTGTGTGTGTGTGTGTGTGTGTGTGTGTGTGTGTGATGGGTTGACATTCCATCCAGGGTGTATCCTGTCTTAACGCCCATAAACACCTGAGATAGACACAGACTCCCCGCGATAAAGTGGTAGAAGATGAATGGAGAAGACTGTATCTTCACATGAGTGTGGCTGAAGTGTCGAAGAAGCGGCGCTGAAGGCGTCCGGCGCGTCGGAAGAGAAGGAGACGCCTCAACTACGAGTGCATGTGTATTTATGAAGTATGAAGTATGTTCTAGTCCGCCGAGTGCTGCCTCGGATCAGCGTGTAATACTTCCTAATACGGCAGTCGATGTGCTGTTGGATATGGGCTACGGACCACACTGATGGCTTATAAATGGCTTATTTTAAAGTCGGTGTATTTATACAGCATTATTGCACTGTAGCATCGCCGTAGGAGCAGGAATGTGTGCCGCAGCGCTGCGTCGCCATTTGCGAAGTCTACGATTAATAATGAAAAATGTTATTTAGAGGGGGCACGGTGGTTTAGTGGTTAGCACGTTCGCCTCACACCGCCAGGGTCCGGGTTCGATTCCCGTCTCGGACATGTGTGTGTGGAGTTTGTGCATGTTCTCCCCGTGCCTCAGGGGTTTTTTCTCCGGGTTCTCCGGTTTCCTTCCCCCCTGGTAGATAAAACATGCAGGTTGATTGGCACCTTGGAAAATTGTCCCTAGTGTATGAATGTGTGTGTGTGTGTGTGTGTGTGTGTGTGTGTGTGTGTGTGTGTGTGATGGGTTGGCGTTCCATCCAGGGTGTATCCTGCCTTAATGCCCATAGACGCCTGAGATAGACACAGACTCCCCGTGACCCGAGGGAAGATCGGATAAAGCGGTAGAAGATGAATGAATGAATGACTGGTTGGCACCTTGGAAAATTGTCCCTAGTGTATGAATGTGTGTGAATGTGTGTGTGTGTGTGTGTGTGTGTGTGAAGGGTTGGCAATCCATCCAGGGTGTATCCTGCCTTAATACCCATAGACGCCTGAGATAGACACAGACTCCCCGTGACCCGAGGGAAGATCAGATAAAGCGGTAGAAGATGAATGAATGAATGAATGAATGTTATATAGCGATTTTTTGTTTTTCTCCCCCAAAACATGTGAAACGATCTTTCCAGACCGGATGTTTTTCGCTGATGTTAAATCGAAACATAACTCGAACGGATTCATAATGTGTAATAGTTAGCATTGCGCTCCAAACGGAATAAAACTATTTGTAATATGGTTATTAGGAAACGCTTAATAGTAATCGCTCCCCTGCGTATATCCGGCCGCCTCGAATCCCGACGGTGTCATTGATTACTTTTGGGTCCTGTCATGTGTTATTGCCTTTTAAGGTAATCAAAAGCTGATTAGTGTGTTGTTTTTTTTACGCTGTGATAAAGAGGTCGGGACGGAACGCCGTTTAAACGCGCGGTTATTTCACGGAAAAACAACAAACGCATTACACAAGCGGCATTTCTGTCGAAATGGATACATCAAACGTCTTTATTGACGAGATGGCGGAGAAACGCTTCCATTCAATATCCGTGCCGTTTGGAGAGCAATTCCTTTAACGGTACCAAATTAGTCGGGACTCGTATTGTTTTACGGCTGAATCTGAATTCATTTTCATCTTTCCTCCTCGCAGCGAAATTGTTGGACGAAATTGTATTTAAGACAGAAGGAAAGAAAAAAAGGAGCGTCACAATGCCGCAGCCGCCTTGTTGTCTGAAAAAGCGCCACGGTCTTCCGTATTAAAAGGACGAGAGAGTTTTTATGTTGTAGACTTGAGAGGAAACAGGCTTTTTATACACTGCCCCAACTAATTAAACACTTTCAATTAGCAGTGCTCGAGAAGCCCGAAGCAGGAAAAATACAACTTACAAACTGTCAAACAGCTGCTCGCAGGACAGGGAAAAAAAAGAAAAAAGAAAAAAGAAAAAAAGACATTCCGGCATAATATGAATGTATTTGCATGAGGATGATCACATAGTAGGGGCACTATGGTGGTTTAGTGGTTATCACGTTCGCCTCACACCGACAGGGTCCGGGTTCGATTCCCGTCTCGGCCATGTGTGTGTGTGGAGTTTGTGCATGCTCTCCCCGTGCCTCAGGGGGTTTTTCTCCGGGTTCTCCGGTTTCTCTCTCCCTCCCTCCGGTAGCTTGATTGCCACCTTGGAAAAATTGTCCCTGAATGTGTGTGTGTGTGTGTGTGGCGGTATGTGTGTGTGTGTGTGTGTGTGTGTTTGTGCCCTGCGATAGGTTGGCATTCCATCCAGGGTGTATCCTGCCTTAATGCCCATAGACGCCTGAGATAGACACAGACTCCCTGTGACCCGAGGGAAGATCGGATAAAGCGCTAGAAGATGAACGAATGAATGATCACATAGTTACATGTAGAGACGTTGAATTGTCGATCGCTCAAACCATCTTATTAAATGGCTTATTAAATTAAAGTTGTCGGGGCCGGCGGCGTTGGGTTACTACGAAATGACTATCACAGCACATTTACATTTAAGGCGTTTCGGCAGACGCCCTTATCCAGAGCGACTTACAGCTGAGCAATTGAGGGTTAAAGGCCTTGCTCATTGGCTCCCACTAGTGGCAGATTGGTGGTGGTGGTGGTGGTGGTGGGGTTTGAACCTGTGATCCAGTGGCAATGCAACGCCTTAACCACTGGGATACACCACGTCCCATCACCCATGTTTCTCCTCAACACCCTCAATTTTAATTTGCCTTTTATTTATATATATATATATATATATATATATATATATATATATATATATATTTTTTTTTTTTTTATATATCCATTTAACGGGCACAGTTGATTAGCAGTTAGCACGTTCGCCTCACACCGCCAGGGTCCGGGTTCGATTCCCGTCTCGGCCATGTGTGTGTGGAGTTTGTGCATGTTCTCCCCGTGTCCTCAGGGGGTTTTTTCTCCGGGTTCTCCGGTTTCCTCCCCCGGTCCCAAAAACATGCACGGTAGGTTGATTGGCACCTTGGAAAATTGTCCCTAGTGTATGAATGTGTGTGTGTGTGTGTGTGTGTGAATGGGTTGGCATTCCATCCAGGGTGTATCCCCATAGACGCCTGAGATAGGCACACTCTCCCCGTGACCCGAGGGAAGATCGGATAAAAGCGCTAGAAGATGAACGAATGAATGAATATCCATTTAATCTCGCTTTTTCCTTTTTACCGCTGCGTTGACGACTAACTCTTCGTGATAGGGGCCATCACACCTCTGCATGTGGGATTTTAATCACATTCAACAGGATTCGCACGGAAACCCTGCGAAGTGTTGAACTACAGGTATGTTTAATGCATTCAAACGCATGCTTATTTTCCAGCCGAACGTTTGTTATGCGTTTTTTTTTCTTTCTTTCGTTTGTTTTGTTTTTTTTCCCGCCATCGCCGGCACGATTTCTAATTAACGCCTGCCATTCCATAGTTTAAAATAGCCGAACTGACAGTCGCATGTTTGTGTAAGACTGAACGTTGATAACAAGGGTGTAACTTTTTGCTCCGAAGGAGCTTTGTGTGTATATTCCTTTTTGCAGATATGAAAAGGGGGCAAATTAATTACAGGGCTTAAACAATCAGCGACTCCCACTTCAGTCAGCTACCATCATAGCCAGGCTTTACACTAATAGTACAAAAGAAACGTTGCCAGCGAGGTTTTCTTCGCGGGGAAACATAATTATCAGATAGCAACTGCTTTAATGGAATGTTTAATGGTGCTATCTCATTTCAGTTGATCTCTATGAAACAGGTGAAATAGAACAAGTGGGTAAATTGCTAGCTTTATTGTAAGCCGGCTTGGCTTTATTTGGGGATATTTAACTAGCAAAAAGCGGATAAAAATACCAAGTGGGTATTAAAATCTCGGGGCAACACTTCAACACATACAGTCCACGGGATTACACGACTTTTTGTGCTTTGGATTTGAACAGGATTGCTAATTACAAAAAGATCATTCATTCATTCATTCGTCTTCTAGCGCTTTATCCGATCTTCCCTCGGGTCACGGGGAGTCTGTGTCTATCTCAGGCGTCTATGGGCATTAAGGCAGGATACACCCTGGATGGAATGCCAACCCATCACACACACACACACATTCAATACACACTAGGGACAATTTTCCAAGGTGCCAATCAACCCAATCAACCGACCGTGCATGTTTTTGGACCGGGTGGAGGAAACCGGAGAACCCGGAGAAAAACCCCCTGAGGCACGGGGAGAACATGCATGCAAACTCCACACACACATGGCCGAGACGGGAATCGAACCCGGATCCTGGCGGTGTGAGGCGAACGTGCTAACCACTAAACCACCGTGCCCTGCCCCCTGAACAAAAAGATCATTTATAGTCAAATTTGGCAAAGCACATCGAAATGAGAAAGATAAGTAGAAAAAAAGTATTTAAAGAAATGAATAAAGAGGACAACAACTAAAATGTTGTCTATGAGGCATGTGTGAGGAACAATGTTAGTAAGAATAAAGCGTTAGCTAAACAAAGAAAGTCGCGAACCTATATGAAAGGTTGTGGTAATGATAATGGCTTCCCAAACGTGATACATGCTTATATAATATATTTAACAATAAGCAATCCCATATATAATAATAATAATAATAATAATAATAATAATAATAATAATAATAATAATGTGATATTTCCTGAAGAAAATGTGAGTGATGCTTGCTGATGCAAAGCGCAGCTCCGGGTGCGACCCCCCCCCCTTCCTTACAGCCTGGTCCGTTTAATATTTAGCGCTGACTTTGAAATGCTGGCTCGTTCGGAGAGACGAGTGTTTAGACACCAAAAACGCCCGTTTTGGGTGTTTTTTCGGGAGGGGGGCGGGACCAGTGACGCACGTGACATCAAATTATCCATCGTCCGACTCCCGTCGATGTGCCGAGCGTTTAGACATGTCACATGACCCCGTGTCCGAGTTTCGCCGTTTCACAGATTTTTCACAGATTTGTTCGCGACCTACAATTTTTTCCCATAGAAAATGAAATGTGCCTCACAGTTCAGCCTGTGAGCGTCCGACATGCACATATGGCATATCCACTCGTAGGGGCTCCAGAGTGGATCACGATCATATACCTCCCGAACCCCACACAAGTTCGGAATTTCTGGAAATCTGCGACATTCCGGCCCCATAGAGAATGAATGGGGAAATTTGACGCTTCCGCTGTTCGGCCCCGTGTTCGCCCGACATGCACATGTGACATATCCACTCGTAGGTGAGATGGAGTGGGTCGCGAACATGATGCCTGTTTAACCCCAGACCCACTTGGAATTCTGCGTCGTTCCAGCCCATAGAGATGAATTTTGATGCTATGTTGACAGACCAGGTTCTAAGGGGTCGCTCGCGGAGCCATCAGCAAGCATCACTCACATTTTCTTCTAGTTATTCATATTGTCGCATTAATAAAACAATGGTAATGATTTTCTTCATCCAGTCCATTCTTTTATAACGAAAACAAAACATGCCCGTGGTTTGAAAGAGAAGCGAAACGAGCGCTCAGATGCGACTACCTCAGCTTCTGCCTATCCGTAAGAAATTGCTCCTTGATCCAAACAATGTCTCTGATTGAGATCCTCCGTGCAAAAACAACCCCCTTTTCTTATGATGACGATGATGAAGATGATATTAATGAATTTCGTCCTGTTTATGAACTTGGCCTCAAATAGTAGCATTGCATAATTATTTTCCAACAAAGGCAAATTCGTGCGTGTCAGTGTCACATATTGGGACGAATTGATTACATTTCCAGCCAGTCACTGCTCCTTGCTCGACCCAGTATTATGCAAAAAAAAAAAGATTAAGCGCATGAGACAAATTGCACCACATTTGAACCCCTCGTCGAGTCGGCAAATCCTTTTCCAACCCCCCAAAAAACAGTCGATTTAATGTACGTATTCCTCCAGTGCGCGGGGACACGGTGGTTTAGTAATTAGCATGTTCGCCTCACACCCCCAGGGTCGTGGGTTCGATTCCCGTCTCGGCCATGTGTGTGTGGAGTTTGTGCATGTTCTCCCCGTGCCTCAGGGGGTTTTTCTCCGGGTTCTCCGGTTTCCTCCCCCGGTCCAAAAACATGCACGGTAGGTTGATTGGCACCTTGGAAAATTGTCCCTAGTGTATGAATGTGTGTGTGTGTGTGTGTGTTGTGATGGGTCGGCATTCCATCCAGGGTGTATCCTGCCTTAATACCCATAGACGCCTGAGATAGACACAGACTCCCCGTGACCCGAGGGAAGATCGGATACAGTGCTAGAAGATGAATGAATGAATGAATTCCTCCATTGCCAGTTGGTGCATATTTGACACGTACCCATAGATCCTATTGGAGGCACGAACTGCACAAAAAACACACATTTTATACTATTGTAAATAAATTCACGCATCAAAAACGCTCAAACCAGTAGCGAGTAACGAGGCCCGAATACCGAGATGCACAGATTTTGGTATTAATGCACTATTTCTTTATTTATGAAATATTATGGCTGACATTTACATAAATGCAAACGGTTATATAATTGTACATTTTCCTTTAAAAATAAAAAAAAATCCTTCGCTTCCTTACGCAGTCATATGAAAAAACTTGCCTTTTTCACACAAGATGAAGCACAGCACAGGTTCGGATGGAAATTGTGCAATTATCCTGTCACACATCATCATATTCCTGATGCACTGTTTGACACATAATGAGAAAAGTAAGGCAAATGGGAATTCCCACCTCGAGATCACTGATATTTAACCAAATCATTCGGATGACAATTGTATTTAGACGAAGATGCATCATTTCCTTCGTTTGCTCAGATCTAATCCCTGCAGAATAGGGCTTTTTTTTTACCGGGAGGTAGCTAAATACAGGAACTAACGAGGAGAAACGTTGTCAAAACACACATCCGCTTAAGGGGGAGCACGGTGGTTTAGTGGTTAGCACGTTCGCCTCACACCTCCAGGGTCCGGGTTCGATTCCCGTCTCGCGGACATGTGTGTGTGGAGTTTGTGCATGTTCTCCCCGTGCTCATCCGATCCTCGCCCGTGCCTCAGGGGGGTTTTCTCTCCGGGTTCTCCGGTTTCTCCTTCCTCGGTTTCCTCCCCCGGTCCAAAAACATGCACGGTAGGTTGATTGGCACCTTGGAAAATTGTCCCTAGTGTGTGAATGTGTGTGTGTGTGTGTGTGTGTGTGTGTGATGGGTTGGCATTCCATCCAGGGTGTATCCTGCCTTAATGCCCAGAGACGCCTGAGATAGGCACAGACTCCCCGTGACCCGAGGGAAGATCGGATATGGGAATTATCCGAATACACCCAACACAAATGGCTGAGACGGGAATCGAACCCCCGACCCAGGAGGTGTGAGGCAAACGTGCTAACCACTAAGCCACCGTGCCCCCTATATATATATATATATATATATGATATATATATATATATATATATATATATATATATATATATATATATATATATGACTTAGTGGTTAGCATGTTTCACACCTCCAGATTATGTATACAGGTTATATACAATATATATATATATATATATATATATATATATATATATATATATATATATATATATATATATATATATTCCCTGTTTGAACACGCTACCAAGCTATAGAGAAAATCCCCGTATGAGTGATCTATAGCGAGCCAATTATAAGCTAACGACACAGCTAATGCCGAGATAAATACCGCTAACGGCTCTTATATGCCCCCATTATCTAAATGTCATCCGAGTCCTAATATATCCATGTATCCAAATGGCTTCCTCATATACCTGTTTGAAAATGTGAAGTCACTAAGACATGCCTCCTCGTGCTTGTGCTATAAGTATGGACAGATGAAATGAAGATGAATCTGTATTGGAGTGGTCGAAAGAGGAACGGAGGAGGGGAAAAAAACATTCCACACGAGTGAACCGGCTCACTCACCGTCACCGATAATGGGAACGCCAATGGCAGCGGGTTTGAAGATTTCCGAGGTGTCTGAAGGAAAAAACCGAAACGTGACCTCCGAGAGCAATGGGGATCGACTGGTCACGTTAATAAACAGATCCCGATCCGAAGATCCCGAACGCTTTTAAACAAATACTAAAACGGATCCTTTTTAGTGCCGTGTGCAAAAGCATCACTATTATTTACATTTGCAGTATTTGGCAGACGCCCTTATCCAGAGCGACTTACAACTGAGCAATTGAGGGTTAAGGGCCTTGCTCAAGGGCTCCCACTAGTGGCAGTTTGGCGGTGGGGTTTGAACCTGTGATCTTCCGGTCCAGAGTCCAACACCTTAACCACTGGGCTACGACCACCTCCCTATTAATAATCTCTCTCTCGCTTCGATCAACGCGTAAATCGTCCCGCAATTTTTGTCCCATCGTCACGAATCGTACCTCATATCGTCCTGATGGTGTGAGGTGTGCTGTTACGTTTATAAGGAATCGCACCGCGGAATTCCGAACCCGGGGTTAAAAAGCGGGAATTTTTTCCCATAGAAAATGAATGGGGTTGAAATTTCGTGCCTCACAGTTCGACCTGTGAGCGTCCGACATGCACGTATGACAAATCCACTCGTAGAGGAATCCGGAGTGGATCACGATCATATACCTCCCGAAATCCCACACACATGTTCGGAATTTCGGGAAATCCGTGACATTCCGGCCCCATAGAGAATGAATGGGGAAATTTGACGCGGTGCTGTTCGACCCGTGTTCACCCGACATGCACATGTGACATATCCACTCGTAGGTGAGATGGAGTAGGATGTGAACATGTGACTGCCGCATGGCATCACGTGAAAAATTTCGGACACGGGGTCATGTGACATGTCTAAACGCTCACCACATCGACGGGAGTCGGACGCTGGATAATTTGACGATGTCACGTGTGTCTCTGGCCCCGCCCCCTCCCGAAAAAACACCCAAAAGAGGCATTTTTGTGTCCAAACACTCGTCTCTCCGAACGAGCTAGCATTTCAAAGTCAACGGTAAATATTAAACAGACCTGTAAGGGGGGGGGGAAAGAAAATTCGCATTTTCTTCAGGAAATATCCCCCGTCTCGTTTTCTAATGTATTTCTCTGTTAACCACACAAACGAAATCACGCTATTACGTCATTAACGTCCGCATTTCATCTTCAAAACGAGCACTACGGAGATCATAAGGCAAAACAAAGCACCGTATCGAATTTCCTCAGCGCTTCATTGTCTACAAAGAATGCGCTTATTGCACTAAAAGCCACAATAAACTTTTCAATCCTGACAACAAAGATAAAGCGCTCTGATTAGGATTATATGCAAATGAAGCCTAATTATCATTTGCTGCTTAAAATATTTTCTCATTACTTTTAATTCGTTGCAACACCTGCTTTTTTTTTTTTCTCTTCTTTCTTTTATTAATGTGGAATTTTCCAAACCAGGTGTCTCTGTCAATCATTTAAATCAGTTTCTCCGCGTGCATGTTCGCCCCGAACAACTGCCTATTTCTCAGAATAGAAACCATATGCTGAGGTAATTTATCATTCTGTCTTAACAAACAGCTACAGTATAACAAAGATGAGGCGCGAGTCGGAGAGCAGGGTTCAAATAGAAAATTGAAGGGGGGAGAGCGGAGCATCATTACCGCCGGATTGTGTGTTTTTGAGAACGGGCGAAAAAAAAGGACACGTTCGCTTTGCGGTCTCTGATGGAGCATAAAGATAGATTATGTGGAAAATAAGATGCACACAACAGGGTTCAAAAAAATCCCAGAGCACTGGTGAAAATACAGGATTTCTTTTATTCTTTTCTCATTTAATACGACAATTTGCGTTACAAATGATATCGGAATTGAGGGCACTATGGTGGTTTAGTGTTTAGCACGTTCGCCTCACACCGCCAGGGTCCGGGTTCGATTCCCGTCTCGGCCATGTGTGTGAGTGCGGAGTTTGTGCATGTTCTCCCCGTGCCTCAGGGGGTTTTTCTCCGGGTTCTCCGGTTTCCTCCCCCGGTCCAAAAACATGCACGGTAGGTTGATTGGCACCTTGGAAAATTGTCCCTAGTGTATGGTGTGTGTGTGTGTGTGTGTGGTGAATGGGTGTATCAATGTGTGTGTGTGTGTGTGTGTGTGTGTGTGGTGTGTGTGTGCCATTGTGTGGCCATCCAGGGTGTGTATCCTGCCTTAATACCCATAGACGCCTGAGATAGACACAGACTCCCCGTGACCCGAGGGAAGATCGGATAAAGCGCTAGAAGATAAATGAATGAATGAATGAATGAATTTGAATGTGTGTGTGTGTGTGTGTGTGTGTGTGTGTGTGTGTGTGTGTGTGTGTGTGTGCCCTGCGATGGGTTGGCATTCCATCCCGGGTGTATCCTTCCTTAATGCCCATAGACGCCTGAGATAGACACAGACTCCCCGTGACCCGAGGGAAGATCGGATAAAGCGCTAGAAGATGAATGAATGAATGAATGTATGAATTTGTGTGTGTGGTTGTGTGTGTGTGTGTGTGTGTGTGTGTGCCCTGCGATGGGGTCGGGTGTGTGCCCTGCGATGCATTCCATGGACTGGACCCGAGGGTGTGTGTGATGCATTTGATGGTGGCCCAGGGTGTATCCTGCCTTAATGCCCATAGACGCCTGAGATAGACACAGACTCCCCGTGACCCGAGGGAAGATCGAATAAAGCGCTAGAAGACGAACGAATGAATGAATGATATCGGAATGTATTTGAAATGTTTACATGAACTCCAGGGTAAACAGTGCATGGGTATAGAAGAAGAGTAGACGCCTAGTTTAACCAAAGTCAATATCACACGTTCATTTACATTTAAATAGGCATGTATAGTGTCGAAAGCTTCAATATTAAACAATCAATAACGTGAAAATGGGCTTTTCTTTATTACAAACATTGTAAAACGCTCTCGTTTTTCTTTTCCTTCCATTTTCTTCCTAGGAAATAATATATATATATATATTTTTTTTTTTTTTTTTTTTTTGGCGACGTACTTTTCCCGACTTTGGGATGCCGTTGTCTATGCGAACGAAGCTGACGCGGTTAATTGTTGTTTTATAAATGCAAAGCTGGAGTGTGGTGAATGTGACGAGACAGCCACACTTCCACCGAATTACCTCATGCTTCTTATTTCATTAGAGTGTCACCGAGACGATGTTATAAATGGAAAGAGGTGCCATTTTATTTGAAAAAAAAAAACTAAAAACAAAAACAAACAACAACAAAAAAAACATGCATGTACACACCCCTCTCTCCCTGGAAAGAATACTTCGCTTGAATAAGCGTGTGTAAATATGCGCATAGACTGCGTCTAAGACATAGTTTAATTATTCTAATCCTGTCCTCTTTGCGCTTCCTGCTGATTTAAACACGTTTTTTTTTTTTCAAATCCTTTAAACGGGCAACACAAAAGCTAAAGTCTTATCCCCACTGTGCACAAAGCGTCCCTCTTAATAAATCAAGCAAACCCGGGCTGCATAGACATGCAAAATACCACTAACAAGATTTCCACCTCCTATACGTAACTGCGTGAAAAATTCCGAACGGAAATCCACATTGATTGATATTTAGACCCCCAACCCCAAAGCTAATGGCTTGTTAGGCATAAACTTAATGTTAGCTCAACATTAATTAAATGTCTTCATTTCCCTAAGAGCCCTGAGTAAAGTATACCGAATCTATCACTCATCCCAGTTACTCTAGCACTCCCTGCACTCAGCCGCTAATCTGCTCTATCCAGCCATGCATCTCTCTGTCTTCTCTCACTCTCTCTCGTGCACACACACACACACACACTCTCTAAAAGTGGTGATTTACAAGGCTTTAAAGCCTTGTTAGCGTAGGCTGGGTTTAATTGGTTTAACCTTGCTGCTGTTACAGTAGCTATTATGCTGGAGTCGGCTGCAGAGAGCACCGGCAGTGGGAATGACAACGCCTGTCACTACTGCTTAGCTTTATCTGCATTGTCTTGGTAACAATTTCAGGCCTGGTAACTTGAACTAGAATTAAAACGTTGTATTTTGCTGTCATTAGAGGTCTGCACTGACAGGATGATGAGCAGCGCGGTGCGTGAAACGATGGCAGTGTCCGTGGTGCTGATGGTCCTTTTGCGAATCATAAGAATGGCTTTTATTTGTCAAGCAATGAAGTTCTTCTTTTCTTCGTATATATCCCAGATTGTTGGTTGGTAGCTGGGGGTCAAAGCTCAGGGTCAGAGCCATGCAACAGCGCTCCCCAGGAGCACAGAGGGTGAAGGGTCTTGCTCAAGGACACAAGGGCGGCAGCTTGGCGATACCAGGGCTCGAACCCAGACCTTCCGATCAGCAGCGCAGCGCCTTAGACCACTGAGCTACCCCCTCCCAGACTGAGCTAACCCATTCCAGACTGAACTACCCTCTCCCAGACTGAACTACCTGAACTACCCTCCCAGACTCTCCAGCTACCCCCCAGACTGAACTACCCCCTCCCAGACTGAGCTACCCCATCCCATTCCCTCTCAGACTGAACTACCCTCTCCCAGACTCACCCTCTCCCAGACTACCCTCCCTCTACTCCCAGACTGAACTACCCTCTCCCAGACTCAGCTACCCCCTCCCAGACTGAGATATCCCCTCCCAGACTCAGCTACCCCCTCCCAGACTGAGATATCCCCTCCCAGACTCAGCTACCCCCTCCCAGACTGACCCCCTCCCACTACCCTCAGACTGAACTACCAGACTCTGACCCCCTCCCAGACTACCCCGCCCAGACTCCCCCCCTCGCAGACTGAGATATCCCCGCCCAGACTACCCCCTCCCAGACTGAGATATCCTCTCCCAGACTCAGATATCTATCCCCCTCCCAGACTCAGACCTCTCCCAGACTGAGATATCCAGACTCAGCTACCCCCTCCCAGACTAGCTACCCCCTCCCTGAGATATCTGAGCTAACAAATTCCAGACTGAACTACCCTCTCCCAGACTCAGACTACCCCCCTCCCAGACTCCCAGACTGAGACTACCCTCTCCCAGACTCAGAGATAGATCCCCGCCCAGACTAGCCCCATCCTCCCAGACTCAGCTACCCCCTCCCAGACTGAACTACCCTCTCCCAGATTGAGCTAACACCTCTCCCAGACTCAGACTCAGCTACCCCCTCCCAAACTCAGCTACCCCATCCCAGCACAGCTACCCCCTCCCAAACTCAGCTACCCCCTCCCAGATCTCCCATCCAGACTCCCCCTCCCAGACTTCTAGCTACCCCTCCTCCTACCCTCCCAGATTCAGTTACCCCCTCCCAGATTGACAGCTACCTCCCAGCTACCCCCTCCCATCCCAGACTCAACTACCCCCTCCCAGGCTCATCCACCCCCTCCCAGACTCAGCTACCCCCTCCCAGAGCTACTGAGCTACCCCCTCCCAGACTCCCCCTCCCAGACCACTACCCGCTAGCTGATCCCCCCTCCCAGACTCAGCTACCCCCCCCTCCCCCAGATCTGAGCTACCCCTCCCAGAGACCAGCTCCCACCCCCTATCCCAAGACTGCACTACCCCCCATCCCAGACCATAAGCTACCCCCTCCCCACTCCCAAACTGAGCCACCAACCCCCTCCCAGATTCAGCTACTACCCCCCAGATTCAGACTTACCCCCCCCAAGATTGAGCTACCCCATCCCAGACACAGCTAGCCCCTCCCAAAACTCCCAGAAACCCATTCCAGCTACTACCCCTCCCAGACTCAGCTACCCCCTCCCAGATTGAGCTACCCTATTGTGGACTGATCTATTGTGGTAGCCAAGTCATTATATCATTAATAGTATATAATATAATAATAATAATAATAATAATAATAATAATAATAATAATAATAATATATAATAATTAATAATAATAATACGGACATGGACATGGTGTCATTTTTGACTCGACACATTCCCGGGCAGGGAGCCAGCTCAGATCCATTGGAGGTTGCGCATGCCAGTGCCACTCTCAGTGCCGGTCCCAAGCCTGGATAAAAGAGAGGGATTGCATCAGGACGGGGCATCCGGCATTAAAACCTGTGGCAAATCAAATCTGCAGACCAGCGATGCGCTGTGACAAAACCCCAAACGGGGAAACGCTGAAGCACGTTTGCTTCAGAATATTAAACGGATAATTCGAATATTAGTTTCTCGGCAGCTACTCGTAAAAGTTGCGCTCGAAAAAGTGCCAAATGAAAAATTGTCGCAACAACAAAGTCGTCGCATTGTTTTGATAAATGTTGGTTTCTTACGTTCTTATACGGCACATTATGGATATTTTAATCCATTAAATTTATACATTTCTCACTGGTTGCTTGGCAGCACAATTGATTTAAGGTTACTGTCTGTGAAGAAATCCACACTTTCTGCCAGTGACCTAAAAAAAATGTAAATAAATAAATAAATATATATATATATATATATATATATATATATATATATAAAATAACACTGATTATTAAATCTGTAAATAAATAAATAAATAAAAGCACCATAAGTACAGCACCACTAAGTACAACTAGACACGGGGCATTTACTGAAGGAAATGTGAGTGATGCCCGCCGATGCAAACCGCGGGTCCGGGTGCGACCCCTCAGGTCCCCCTAAGCCCCCCCCCCACCCCCCACTTTCCCGATTACCCAAAAATTCCCTGTGGTTTTTCGGAATGAGTGTCATATCAGGACGAGTGTTATATCAGCTCCCGGACGAGTGGATACGTCGATACGGCCGAACAGAGGAGCGTCAAAATGTTCCCCGGTCATCTGTATGGGCTGGAACGATGCAGGATTCCCGGAATTCCAAGCGGGTCTGGGGTATGATCGCGACCTACTCCATCACGATCATATACACACATATACACAAATACCCCACATATATCATATCATATCATATACACAAATACCCCACACACGTTCGGAATTTTGGGAAATCCGCGACATTCCGGCCCCATAGAAAATTAATTAATTCATTCATTCATTCATCTTCTACTTTCGAATCTTCCCTCGAGTCTGTGCCTATCTCAGGGTCTATGGGCATTAAGGCAGGATCACCCTTGGAATAACGCAATTTTTCCACTGTTCATGTTTTTTTTTGGAGGACCCAGAACCGGGGGAAACGGAGAACCCGGAAAAAAAAAACCCCTGAGACACGGGGAGAACATGCACAAACTCCACACACACATGACCGAGACGGGACATGCACATTGCTAACCACTACGCCACCGTGCCCATCCCTATGACATAACCGCTCCACTGTTCGCTATCCACTGTCGTCACGTGGCACAAACGTGAAAAATCTGCGAAACTCGGACACAGGGTCATGTGACATATCTAAACGCTCGGCACATCGACGGGAGTCGGACGCTGGATAATTGATGATGTCACGTGCCTCACAGGCCCCGCCTCCTCCCAAAAAGACTCCCAAAAAGGGCGTTTTTGGTGTCTAAACACTCGTCTTTCCGAACTTTTTCAAAGTCAACGCTAAATATTAAACGGACCAGGCTGTAATGGGGTCGCGCCCGGAGCTGCGCTTTGCATCGGCAAGCATTGCTCACATTTTCTTCACGGAATATCCCAGTCTAGTTTAAATTAGTGTGTTTATATTAAGGCTGCTGGATATACACTACTAGAAAAAAAGCATATCTATATAAACAAAACAGTGCCTGAGAGTGCAAGACAAAAACAACAACTGAGACAAACACAGGTGAGCTTGATCAATTGTCAGAAGCAGAATTCTCACAGCACGCCGCGATTGCCAGCATTTCTATCTATAGGCCTTTTTCCGTGGGTATATGGGTAGGGTTCGAATATGATTAAATCAAACAGCGTTTCGGATTCAGGCCCTGCTTGACTCCGGATTTAATCTGAATATAGAAACAGATGCAAATATTTGCAGCACTATGCATATACAAATAGAGATTTTCGGGTGCTTTTTTTTTTGGAGTGTAGTGCCTTGTGAAAAATGGAATACAAATATCTGTATGTAATTGTCAGTTTTATCTAGGTCTGGGTCAGCAAGATCCTTTCATGCCCTGTATACCTCATGGCTCTTTGTCATTTCTGGAAATGTCATCATGTTGGGGAAGCTGAGGAAATATTGTGGCAGCACTTTTTTTTTTTTTCCGTACTGGAGGCAATGTGTGCTTTATGGAAGATAAGTTGACGCAATGGTAGATTTTATATAGATAATATGACTAGTTTAGAAAACGACATTTTAGAACTAAAGCTACACAACTTTTCGAGCCTCGTGCAAAAGACGCGCTGGCTAAAAATCGGAACGATACCGAGAAGATTAGCACGGCCGCTTGCACAAGGATGACGTAAAGGGGGTGTAGCTCAGTGGTGTAAGGGGTTCGAGTCCCGGGATCTTTCGACACTCGTGGGTCCTTGAGCAAGGCCCTTAACCCTTCATACTCCGGGACGGGGGGAAGGGGGTCAGAGCGCAGAGTGTCAGCCATGATACACGCCAGAATAAAGAGGATTAAGGGCCTTGCCCGCCCCCCCCCAACCCCACCAACGCAGCTTCCAAAACATGGCGTGACATCGCAAGTATTTCCGTCTGTATATTTTTCCCCTCGCGTCTGTTTTTAACACTCAACGTTCTTTCTTTGACTCTTTTCTTGGACTTTTATAGACATGTATTATTATTATTATTATTAATATTATTATTATTACATTTGCAAATAATCTAGCTTTGTGTTTGTGTGTTTAGAAATAGATGGATGGATGGATGGATGGATGGATGGATGGATGGATGGATGGATGGATGGATAGATTCGCCGTTTCACCCACAAATAAAAGTTACACGCACACGTGCCAACACCATCCAGAAACACAGTCGTAAATACACGGATAAATACAATTTACAACGTTTTTTTAATATATATATATATAAAGGGGGTGTAGCTCAGTGGTGTCCCGGGATCTTTCGACACTCGTGGGTCCTTGAGCAAGGCCCTTAACCCTTTATACTCCGGGACGGGGGGAGGGGGGGGGGGAGGGGGTCAAAGCGCAGAGTGTCAGCCATGATACACGCCAGAATAAAGAGGATTAAGGGGGCCTTGCCCGCCCCCCCCCACCCCACCCCATAACGCATCTTCCAAAACATACCAGAAGAAAGAATTGAATGTTTATGTGACAAATAAAGATTATTCTGTCAGCAATACATTTTCCTGCTCAATTCGATACTGAAAGCTGTTTTTAGACCCAAAAAAAAAAGAAAAGACAAAAAAAAAGAGCCCTCTCGAGACAACGGTGCAGATGTAGAACAAAGACGTGTGATATAGAGTTGATGGTTTCAGTGTTGCTTGAAGCCAACAGCTCCCTCCCCACACACTAATCTCTCCCACACACAGTCTGTTTGATGTCCAATTAATGAGACTTCGAGCTGCAAAAGGGTCCCATTCAGGCCTATTATCATACAGAACACTCTTTTTCCTTCATCCTGGCTGGTGAGAGAGAGAGAGAGAGAGAGAGAGGAGAGAGAGAGAGAGTGAGAGAGTGAGAGCAGGATTTGTGTCCAGGACACTGGAGGACATGGGTATACGTACGTTTCACGTCTTCGGCCGTTAGAAAAATCCGTTGTTTTTTTTTTAAGTAAAGATTATTATGTAAGGTTTTGGAGCAAAAATGAACAAAACTACCATTGCACAAGGCTGTTATTATTATTATTATTATTATTATTATTATTATTAAATTATTTATGAAAGGGGGAGCACTTCCACGATTCCCGTCTCGGCCATGTGTGTGTGTGTGTGTGTGTGGAGTTTGCATGTTCTCCCCGTGCCTCAAGGGGGTTTTTCTCCGGGTTCTCCGGTTTCCTCCTCCCCCCCGGTCCAAAAACATGCACGGTAGGTTGATTGGCACCTTGGAAAATTGTCCCTAGTGTATGAATGTGTGTGTGTGTGTGTGTGTGTGTGATGGGTTGGCATTCCATCCAGGGTGTATCCTGCCTTAACGCCCATAGACGCCTGAGATAGACACAGACTCCCCGTGACCCGAGGGAAGATCGGATAAAGTGATAGAAGATGAATGAATGAATGAAATGAATATAACCATCCATCCCGTCCATCCAACCATCCACCAATCCACCCCACCACCCACCTATCCATCCACCATCCACCAGTCCACCCACCTCCATCCACCAATCCACCCACCCCCACCCATCCACCCATCCATCCACCCATCCATTCACCCACCCTATCCATCCATCCAATCCACCATCACCTACCATCCACCCCCTATCCATCCATCCACCAATCCACCCACCTATCCACCATCCACCACCATCCATCCATCCACCCATCCATCCACCCATCCATCCCACCCCTCCACCCCACCATCCATCCACCCACCACCACCCTATCCACCCATCCATCCACCCACCTCCATCCATCCATCCACCCACCTATCCATCCACCCGTCCATCCACCAATCCACCCACCTCCATCCACCCACAATCAATCACCCACCTATCCATCCACCAATCCACCCACCTCCACCCACCTCCATCCCACCTATCCATCCATCCATCCATCCACCAATCCACCCACCTATCCCATCCATCCCACCAATCACCCATCCACCCACCTATCCACCCACCCATCCATCCATCCCCCATCCACCAATCCACCCACCACCCTCCATCCCAACCATCCACCCATCCATCCACCAATCCACCGCCACCCCACATCCAGCCATCACCAATCCAGCCACTATCCATCATCCACCCACCAATCCAGCCACCACCTATCCATCCACGCCACCAGCATCCACCTACCATCCACCCCCACACAGCCCACCCAGCCAGATCCAACCCACCCAGCACCAAGCAGCCGGCCACCAGCAGCCAGCCACCAAGCCACCCGAGCCCACATCCACCCACCTATCCATCCACCACCGACACCGAGCAGCCAGCCAGCAAGCAAGCCACAAATCCAACCACCAGCACAGCCAAGCCACACACGAGCAGCTCACCCCGAGCTCAGCCACCAAGCCACCCACCAGACCAGCCACCCAGCCACCACAGAGCAGCCAGCCACCAAGCCAGCCACCATACAGAGCCACTCCACCAGCGTCAACCACCAAGAGCACCACCGAGCTCAACAATCCAGACCAGCCACACAATCCATCCCAGAGAAAGACCACAGATCCATACACCCACAAGAAATCCAGCCACCAATCAAAACCCACCATCACCCCTATCAGCCACTAATATACCCACCAACCCTATCCACCCAAGCCATTCCATCCACCAATCCACCCACCTATCCATCCATCCCACCAATCCATCACCACCAATCCTATCCATCCATTGATCCATCCACCAATCCAACCACCTATCCATCCATCCATCCATCCATTCATTCAACAATCAACCCCCCAATCCATCTATCCATCCATCTATCCATCCATCCACCAATCCACCCATATATATGAAAGAAAGCAGGAAAAAGATCACTAAAGCAGAAGGAGTTTTGTTTTGTGCACTCTCTTGTTCATTAAGCATGTTACATTTACACCATTATCCAGAGCGACTTAAGGGCCTTGTCCAAGGGCCCGCTCACTAGTGGTAGCTTGTTGGCGCCGACAGTGGAATTTGAACCTGTGATCTAAGACACCACGTCCCGTGTTCATTACATTGCAGGAGAGATCCTCTATAATTATGGGATATCGTGTGTGCATCATACATGGCATCATATCATTTCAACCTGATACTGAATTTTGAAATACTTCCATGCAAAACATCTTTACAACTTCTTATTTGTATTATTATGGATCCAAGCACCACGCACTATCACTTTTTTCCTGCTCCCCCTTTTTTCTTCTTCTTATTCTTCTTATTCTTCTTCTTTATCTGATTCTCAACTGAAACGATTTCTGCAGACCAAATGATAAGCCGTGAAGTCTGTGTCAACAGGTAGCGCTCCGTGCCGCTATCCAGACAAGTAAGATAGGAGGATCTAATAGTGGCGTGACATCGCAAGTATTTCCGTCTGTATTTTTTTTCCCCCTCGCGTCTGTTTTTAACACTCAACGTTCTTTCTTTGACTCTTTTCTTGGACTTTTATAGACATGTATTATTATTATTATTATTATTATTATTATTATTACATTTGCAAATAATCTAGTTTTGTGTTTGTGTGTTTAGAAACAAAGACGTTATCCATGCTGAATGGTATATAACACATAAATGAACACATCATTCCATCAGATTATGTATAATTTCATGGTTGGCTTTGACACATTTTTTGATTGTAAAAATTCTGATATGTTTCCTATATATTAATAAATTAGAATATCATGGAAAATCCATAATCATGGATGGATGGATAGGTGGGTGGATTAATGGGTGGATTGGCGAGTGGATTGGTGGGTGGATTGGTGGATGGATGGATGGATGGATGGATAGGTGGGTGGATTGGTGGATGGATGGATGGATGGATGGTTATTTGGTGGGTGGATTGGTGGGTGGATGGTGGATGGATATGGTGGATGGTGGATGGATTGGTGGATGGATGTATTGGTTGGTGGATGGATGGATGGGGATGGATGGATGGACTGGTGGGTGGATTGGTGGGTGGATTGGTGGATGGATTGGTGGATGGATGGATGGATGGATGGATGGATAGATGGGGGGATTGGTGGATGGATTGGTGGGTGGATTGGTGGATGGATAACTGGGTGGATAGGTGGGAGGATTGGTGGATGGATTGGTGAATGGATGGATGGTGGCTGGTGGCTGGCCCTGGTGGCATGGCTGGGTGGCTTGTGATGGTGGTGGTGCTTGGCTGGATTGGTGCCTGGCATGGTGGTGGGTGGATTGGTGGGTGGATTGGGTGGATTGGTGGATTGGTGATTGGTGGATGGATGGATACACTGGTGGTTCTTGGTGGATGGATTGGTGGATGGATGGATGGTGGGTGGATTGGTGGATGGATAAGTGGGTGGATTGGTGGGTGGAATGGATGGATGGATGGATGGATTTTCTGGGTGGATGGTGGGATTGGTGGGTGGATGGTGACTGGATGGTGGATGGATGGTGGATACTGGGTGGATTGGTGGATGGATTCGTGAATGGATGGATGGATGGATGGATTGGAGGGTGGATTGGTGGATGGAAACAAATAAAAGTTACACGAAAATGTGCCAACACGATCCAGAAACACAGTCGTAAATACACGGATAAATACAAAAAAAACGTTTTTTTAATATACGACGGCGTCTATGAAATGGGCAAAGACGTTATCCATGCTGAAAGGTATATAACGCATAAATGAACACATCATTCCATCAGATTATGTATAATTTCATGGTTGGCTTTGACATGTTTTTTGATTGTAAAAATTCTGATATGTTTCCTATCTATTAATAAATTAGAATATCATGGAAAAGTCAAATTGTGAGACTTTTGTGCATTTTGGCTCACATTTAACAAAAAGAATTTGAATAAAGTGCGACGCCAAACTTCTAATCAACACAAAGTCTTCTAATCAGCTGCAAAGGTTTCTTGATCCTTCTAAATGGTCAGCTTTTGGTTCACTGGTCACGACCCAATCATGGGGAAGACTGAAGATCGGATAATTATCCAGAAGACAATCGCTGACCCCCTTCACACGGAGCATTCATTGCCAAAGTAGCTGTCCGTTCACGGAGTGAATGGAGGATGGATGGATGGTGGATGGATGGATGGATGGATGGATTGGTGGGTGGATTGGTGGGTGGATTGGTGGGTGGATTGGTGGGTGGATGGATGGATGGTTGATGGATGGTGGATGGATGGATGGATGGATGGATGGATGGATTGGTGGATGGATGGGTGGTGGATTGGTGGATGGATGGATGGTGGATGGTGGATGGGGATGGATGGATGGATGGTGGGGTGGGTGTGTGGCGTGGTGATGGATGGATGGATAGGTGGGTGGATTGGTGGATGGATGGATTGGTGGATGGATGGATTGGTGGATGGATTGGTTGGATGGATGGATGGGTGGGTGGGGTGGATGGATGGATGGGTTGGGTGAGTGGGTGGTGGCTGGATGGATAGGTGGGTGGGTGGCGGATGGTATTGGTGGGGTGGGGGATGGATGATAGTGGTGGTTGGTGGGATGGATGGAAGTGGGGGGGATTGGTGGATGGATGGATAGTGGTGGGTGGCTGGTGGCTTGATGGTGGTGCTTGGTGGTGGATGGTGGGTGGCTGGTGGTGGGTGGATTGGTGGATTGGTGATGGCTGTGGTGGTGGATTGGTGGATGGATGGATTGGGGGATGGATTGGTGGGTGGATTGGTGGATGGATGGATTGGTGGGTGGTGGGTGGATTGCTGGCATGGGTGGATGGATGGTGGATGGATGGATGGGTGGTTGGTTGGATGGATGGTATGGATTGATGGGGATGGCTGGTGGATGGATGGATGGGTGGTTGGTATGGATGTGGGTGGGTGGTGGATGGTGGGTGGGATGGATGGTGGATGATGGATAGGTGGGTGGATGGGGATGGATGGATTGGTGGGTGGATGGATGGATGATGGATG
>JACRUU010000016.1:5859589-5879589 GCA_030449085.1 Kryptopterus vitreolus
GGCTTTTATATATTAGCGTTTGTGGGTACGGATGGTTATAGGGGGAATATATATATATATATATATATATATATAGGATATCATTTTGAACCTGTTTTTAACAAGAAAACAACAAAAAAACAACAACAACAAATAAAAAACAATGCTCATATCTTACGTCTGTAATCGTTCATACCAGAGTTCTCGATAAATGTGCATTCATTCATTCATTCATTCATTCATTTATCTTCTAGCGCTTTATCCGATCTTCCCTCGGGTCACGGGAGTCTGTGTCTATCTCAGGCGTCTATGGGCATTAAGGCAGGATACACCCTGGATGGAATGCCAACCCATCTCACACACACACACACACATTCACACACACACACACACACACACACACACACACACACACTCATACACTAGGGACAATTTTCCAAGGTGCCAATCAACCTACCGTGCATGTTTTTGGACCGGGGGAGGAAACCGGAGAACCCGGAGAAAAACCCCCCTGAGACACGGGGAGAACATGCACAAACTCCACACACACATGGCCGAGACGGGAATCGAACCCGGACCCTGGCGGTGTGAGGCGAACGTGCTAACCACTAAGCCACCATGCCCCTCTGCTAAATGTTTTAGTGTAAATTCATTCATTCATTCATTCATCTTCTACCGCTTTATATCCGATCTTCCCTCGGGTCACGGGGAGTCTGTGCCTATCTCAGGCGTCTATGGGCATTAAGGCAGGATACACCCTGGATGGAATGGACCAAAAAAACACATCGCAGGGCACACACACACACACATTCATACACTAGGGACAATTTTTCAAGGTGCCAATCAACCTACCGTGCATGTTTTTTGGACCGGGGGAGGAAACCGGAGAACCCGGAGAAAAACCCCCTGAGACACGGGGAGAACATGCACAAACTCCACACACACATGGCCGAGACGGGAATCGAACCCGGACCCTGGCGGTGTGAGGCGAACGTGCTAACCACTAAACCACCGTGCCCCTCTGCTAAATGTTATTAGTGTAAATTTTTGAATGAAACCGCTACGTTATTAAATATCCCTGTGTATCCCTTCGAAGGCAGCTGTGTAGGCTGCACTGCCGTTCGAACCTGCTGCGTTTCCCGAGGGAGAAACTAAACGTCAAGTTCAATATCTAAAAACGCACATCATACATATTTCAAATAGCGAAGTCTTGCTCTCATGTACATTTCAACATACGATTTGCCATTGTGTCGTTTTTTTTTTTGTATTCATTCACATACAATAAACATTGTAAAGCTCGACACCAGCTACGTTTCCATTCGAAATTCTGCGTTAAAACTTTTGCGATATTTCCGATAAAAAAAAAAACGACGGTGTTTCCATTAACCGTATCACGCGACGAAAACTCGTCCTCTGACGATGCCACTGAAAAAAAAAAAAGAAAAAATGGGCGGGACTAGTTATATCACAGCCAATCGTACGTATATCATGTGACCTGGAAATGCGGGAGGGGGGGGGGGGGGGGGGAGCATAAATGCGGAAAAAAAACACAAATGCGGAAAAAACTGTTTCTATTACATTTTTGCGCATTATTCCTTTTTCGCATCGTCTCAAAAGCGAGCGTAAAAGCTTTATTTGCGCATTTCACGCGTATTTTCAATTGTCTATTTAAATGTGCGCGTTTTGAAGGGCGACGGAAGCGCACTTAGTGCTTAAAAGCGTGCATCAAATGTTCCACAGAACAAAAAAAGTACATTTTATACTTCATACTCCTCAAGGGCGCAAGAATAAAACTCGCAGGACGGTGACAGCGTCCGCTCGTATGTAATAAAAAGGCGTCCATTGCCCCCCCCCCCCCCCCCCCCCCTCTCTGTCTTTGTCAATGCTTTGTTCTAACAGCCGGGTGTAAACAATGCCTTCCAAAACCCCGTAATAAATCCATGGAAAATGCTTAACACGGGCCGTGCTCCGTTGCACCGGTGGAAAAAAAAAAACCCTCTCTGCCGCATTCTCTACGAAATAAAAAGAATTATTTAAAGTCAAGATTAAAGGCATTAAAGGAGATTAGTCAAAATTTGCCAAGATTATGTCTCTAACGGCTAAGTAGGTCGGCTCAACGTTTGAACGATTATTTTTAACCCGAGCCCACTCCCTTTCCCACCCAAGTTCAAAAAAAAAGCTCTAACCCACAGAAAAGTCGTACGCTAATATCAAAATAGCCGCGAAAGGACATCCGTGACTAGCTACTATTTCACGGTGCTAACGTCGCTCGACAGGAGAGCGCTACGAATAAAAAGTACGCGGCGAGAATGGTTGACGTCCGTGGTCTTCCTTTCTTAAAACGGCAATTGGCTAGCGTGGATGCTACGCGCTACGCGATGACGTTCCGAAAAAGATCGCTCTCAGATTAGCGTGTCTCCTTAGCGAGCGTCGATTTGGCGCGTTTGCCGAATTCATGAGCGTTATTTATTGTTACTTGTTGCCTCTGTGCTCTGTATTGAGTATCCCAGTCTCTCTTGTTGTTGTTGTTGTTGTTGTTGTTGTTGTAGCCTAGGCTAACATTCTAGCGGCGACTTTTCGTCCACTCAGCCCCTCCTGTCATGCCTCTACAGTCCACATGCTGATTTTGCTGTCTCGTGACTTTTGCGAATAAACTTTAATTATTCGTTCATTATGCGAAAACTCATTCATGCATTATGTGAAAAGTTTTTTAAAAGTTTTACATCCAAAATTCACTTTAAATGTTCTTAACAACGAAACACTCTCCTGAGCGCCTTTGAAAAAACAGGAAATGTCATTTTTAAAGTGCACAAAAGTCAAATGTTTGATGCAGAATTGAACAAATTTAAATTGTAAAAATGTTCAGATGTACAAAGCTCTTTGTTGTTGTTTGTTTGTTTTTCTTTTTCCTTTTTCTTTTTACAAAAAATGATTTCAATTTAAAGAGATGAAAAGGAAATTGATTTTATTTTATTTATTTTTGTGCATATTATTGCATATTATATGATTGTGTTTATATACTTGGACCAGCATTAAAGTGTCATCCGCAAAACCAGCACTAAATAATTCTTTTATTTATTTTTTTGTAAAAAAAAGTTTGTATTTCTAAGAACAAGCAAAGTGAAGGACACATTTATTTACGGGTAAAATAAAATGATTTATTTGCACCGAGCGACAAATTTTTTGCCTTCGTTTCTTCGTTCTTTCTACATAGACGTTGGTTTGTTTACCAACAAGGGATTATTATTAACACAAAAACAGACCATTATTAAACTGCTTTCTAAAAAGCACTCATTTTCATAGGTGCTAGTACAAAAATTATATATATATATATATATATATATATATATATATATCATTCATTCATTCATCATCTTCTACCGCTTTATCCGATCTCCGATCCCTCGGGTCACGGGGAGTCTGTGTCTATCTCAGGCAGGATACACCCTGGATAGAATGCCAACCCATCACAGGACACACACACACACACACACACACACACTCATTCATACACTAGGGACAATTTTCCAAGGTGCCAATCAACCTACCGTGCATGTTTTTGGACCGGGGGAGGAAACCGGAGAACCCGGAGAAAAACCCCCTGAGGCACGAGACGGGAATCGAACCCGGGTGTGAGGGCGAACGTGCTAACCACTACGCCACCGTGCCCCATATATATATATATATATATATATATATATATATATATATATATATATATATATATATATATATATATATATATAGATATATATATACATACATATATATATATATACTTATTGCATGTTATTATTCACCATAGAAGAATGCCGTACATCGTTATGAAATCGTACAGGAGTCATACGGCGAATAACGATGGAACGCAACCTTAAATAAACCAGCTGTAGAACGATATTCCAGCAGCAATAGCAGCACCAAATATGCGTTTCCCTTTTTTTTCTGGGAATATATTCCTGCTTAAAATTCCAGCAATAGTTCCCTCGTCGGGGAAACAGAGAATGCATAAGTAAAAGAAGACTATTGACCATTTTAATAATCCATAGCATCCGGATTGGTCCTTTAAGGAATTCTATTATATCTATTATATAGTGAAGCATGTGCGGAAATTCAAGGCTGCGTTCCCATCATGCTTCTGATACCCGGAAGCACTCACCGGCAGGGCCAGGGAAAAAAGCAGAGTGCTTAATCCCTGTCCACCAAAAAGCATGTGACTGGCATGAGACCTGGGCAGAAAACATTTATTGATATGAGCTTGAACCTGATGAACTTGATCAATACAAACCTGTTTTATTGTGTTCTGGGACACCTGCAATGTGTGTGGTGTGTGTGTGTGTGTGTGTTATTTCCCACCAAGCTCATGGGTCTACTATCTGTACACCATCCTAGTGCACTGCAAAGCACGTCGTTGGCTAATTTGCTGATGATGGCATAGCTATCGGTGCTAATTAACAACAATGGTGTGGTGGAAAAGTGGCACCACACACAACCTGGCTCCGAGTATCAACAAAGTGAAAGCTCGTTATTGGCTCCACGAGGCTCGGAGGGAGTCAGCGCAACTGATCAGTGTTGATGAGGCACACGTTCCAAACTGATTGCTGCTTTGCGATTCCAGCAGGGCTTCGCAAATGCTACTCCCAAAACACCCAAGACAATGCAACAGTCGCTACACTACAAGACACACACACACACACACACACACACACACACCGAGACACACTCGCTACTAAGCTGTTTGTCACTCTTATTAGCGCGTAATTAGGCTGCCCATTACACGCCGTATAAGACAAACGTACGTAGTTTATATGACATTTACGCACTCGTTTGACTTCATATTGGGGCAAAGAATTAAATCTTTTATAGAAAAATAAGATATAAATAATAAATAATAGCAAAAGTCACGGCTGACGCTTCCTATAGTGGCTCGATAGGACGGGTATTTCATTCATTCATTCATCTTCTACCGCTTTATCTGATATTCCCTCGGGTCACGGGGAGTCTGTGTCTATCTCAGGCGTCTATGGGCATTAAGGCAGGATACACCCTGGATGGAATGCCAACCCATCGCAGGACACACACACACACACACACACACACACACACATTCATACACTAGGGACAATTTTCCAAGGTGCCAATCAACCTACGATGCATGTTTTTGGACCGGGGGAGGAAAACCGGAGAACCCGGAGACCCGGGGAGAAACATGCACAAACTCCACACACACACATGGCCGAGACGGGAATCGAACCCGGACCCTGGCGGTGTGAGGCGAACGTGCTAACCACTAAACCACCGTGCCCCCCTTAGGACGGGTATTTTTAGTACAATAATAATAGCTAATTGAACCAAAACTTTTATTTATTTATTTATTTTTAATAAATCGGTTTAAATAAAAATAATAATAATAACAACAACAGGATATAAAATACATATACAATACAAAAAAAAAAATAAATAAATAAATACAAACATACAATACAAATAATACAATAAAATGTCAGTTATTTACAGTGCAGCCTTTTTCAGAGTTTATACAACAAAGTAAACAAAAATAATCACCAATGAATATTGCGTATATTTACATCAGACTTTTACTTACTGGTTGGCCTGAAACACTACAGAGTTCCCTTTTGTCGGTGGAAAAACAACAACAAAAACATTTTATTTACTAAGCCAATTGGTATTTTATTTATATATTTATTTATTTATTTATTTTGGGTGGGATGAGAGTTGTGACTGCCACCTTACTATTTTATGTTCTGTTTTTTTTTTTTCCTCCTCCAAACAAACATTCATTCATTCATTCATTCATTTTCTACATTCTAAACCGCTTTATCCGATCTTCCCTCGGGTCACGGGGAGCCTGTGCCTATCTCAGGCGTCTATGGGCATTAAGGCAGGATACACCCTGGATGGAATGCCAACCCATCGCAGGGCACACACACACACACATTCACACACACACATTCATACACTAGGGACAATTTTCCAAGGTGCCAATCAACCTACCGTGCATGTTTTTGGACCGGGAGGAAACCGGAGAACCCGGAGAAAAACCCCCTGAGGCACGGGGAGAACATGCAAACTCCACACACACATGACCGAGACGGGAATCGAACCCGGATCCTGGCGGTGTGAGGCGAACGTGCTAACCACTACGCCACCGTGCCCCCCCCAAACAAACATCCTCTTAAATGTTTTTTTTTTTTTCAATCACTGTTCCTTACAATCGAATCACGTTATTGGAATGCGAATCACGTCCTTTTTAATCAGCGTAAAATTTGCTCCCTGATTCATTTTCATAACTTGTGTTCTTTTTATAACTTGTGTTACTGAAGTCTATTCACTGCCGTTCCATCACCGTTCTCATTCACAAGGCAAACACAGGAGAGGTAATATTATTCATGTTCCCGTCCTCTACCTCCCAATCCCCCAATCCCCCCCCCCCTACCCCACCGCCAACCCCCCCCGGTCTCCTCCAACAATGAGAGTCCAGAATTAAAACTTTATGAGAGTTTACACTGAATAATCTGGTCTAACCCGATCACTCGACCCGCTACGTTTGAATATATATATATTCATTCATTCATTCATTCATCTTCTAGCGCTTTATCCGATCTTCCCTCAGGGGAGTCTGTGTCTATCTCAGGCGTCTATGGGTATTAAAGCAGGATACACCCTGGATGGAATGCCAACCCATCGCAGGGCACACACACACACACACACACACACATTCATACACTAGGGACAATTTTCCAAGGTGCCAATCAACCTACCGTGCATGTTTTTGGACCGGGGGAGGAAACCGGAGAACCCGGAGAAAAACCCCCTGAGGCACGGGGAGAACATGCAAAACTCCACACACACACATGGCCGAGACGGGAATCGAACCCGGACCCTGGAGGTGTGAGGCGAACTTGCTAACCCACGAAACCACCGTGCCCCGGTCAACACTGTATATATATATATATATATATATATATATGCTTTCTCAGACTTGGGAAGGTGTCTTGCTGTCATGTGTTATTGGTGATCAGTTATTGTGGCAGGTAATTAACCAGCTATAAATGTAGTAGTCAGAAGGGTGCTTTTGGTGTGTTATATAAATGTCCACGAAAGCACTGGAAACACTCGAGAAATCCACAGACTGTAATGAGTGTGTTGTGTATAATCTACTTCATAAACCATAATGCATTTTGATTGACAGTTAAAAAAATTATACCTCACCACTTTGTGCCATCAATCGGGCAAACAATGCATCTCTCTGAGCGATTCGAGGAGCAAATTGCATTTTAATATTCATTTGATATCTGGCTGATGGATTTGCAATGTAAACATTCTGTTTAATACATTCGCAAACATTTGAAGGTGTTGAGGGCCGGGGTGGGGGGTGGGGGGGTGTAGATCAGTGGTTAAGGGTCAGGACTACTAACGCTTCCACCTTGAGTAAGACCCTTAACCTTAACCCCGAGATCACTGTGCTGTAATGCATATGGGCACTATGGTGGTTTAGTGGTTAGCACGTTCGCCTCACACCGCCAGGGTCCGGGTTCGATTCCCGTCTCGGCCATGTGCGTGTGCATGTTCTCTCCGTGCCTCAGGGGGTTTTTCTCCGGGTTCTCCGGTTTCCTCCCCCGGTCCAAAAACATGCACGGTAGGTTGATTGGCACCTTGGAAAATTGTCCCTAGTGTATGAATGTGTGTGTGTGTGTGTGTGTGTGTGAATGTGTTGGCATTCCATCCAGGGTGTATCCTGCCTTAATGCCCATAGACGCCTGAGATAGACACAGACTCCCCGTGACCCGAGGGAAGATCGGATAAAGCGCTAGAAAATGAATGAATGAATGAATGAATGTAATGTATATGTGAGAAATAAAGGCTGTAAGTAAATGACTGTGCGAAATGTTTTACCCCTTGCATTAGAAGCAGGTTAAGCACGTTAAATCACAGCATGTTTGCTCTCATTAACTATTTTGAAGGGGAACAGAAAAAAAAAAGAATAGCAGGATAAATTTAATCTACGTCTGGCTATTATGTTTTATTCATTTGCTGTTTTATTAATAGGAAAAGGTCAAGTACACGGAATTCTGCACTGTTCATTTATAACGATTGAATACCGCATATGCTTATTTACAATGTCAGTTAATCATTAGAGTTCATTGTGTGAAGAACAATGTGAGAAATGTAAAGTTGGCAGCATGCATTGGTCTAATAAGACTTATGACCCACTTGTAAATAATGCAAATGTAATAATCTATTAAAAAACATATTATATATTTATTTATGTTATATATCTGGAATTGATTCTTTTAGTATTAATGTCTTGTTTATTTCACTGTTAATTGTTTAAAGGTTGTTAAATATGGTACATGGCTCCTTTAAGAATTAGCTTCCAGTTTTGGTTGCTTTCCATATAAACTGGGGATAGTTTAGGTTCCGTACAGTACTGTGCGCTTTTATAATGAGATGCTCATACATGTTGCTCTACATGTTGCTGTGCACCCGTGATATTCATTCATTCATTCATTCATCTTCTAGCGCTTTATCCGATCTTCCCTCGGGTCACGGGGAGTCTGTGTCTATCTCAGGCGTCTATGGGCATTAAGGCAGGATACACCCTGGATGGAATGCCAACCCATCGCAGGACACACACACACACACACACACACACACACATTCACACACTAGGGACAATTTTCCAAGGTGTCAATCAACCTACCACCTACGTGCATGTTTTTGGACCAGGGAGGAAACCGGAGAACCCGGAGAAAAACCCCCTGAGACACGGGGAGAACATGCACAAACTCCACACACACATGGCCGAAACGGGAATCGAACCCGGACCCTGGCGGTGTGAGACGAACGTGCTAACGTGATATGCATCAGTAAAATAATAAAACCAATAATAAAACATATATATGTTTATTATATGTATATATGTATATTCCTCAATAGTAAGTCACTCTGGATAAGCGCGTCTGCCAAATGCTGTATATATATATATATATATATTATATATATATATATAATATATATATATATATATATATATAGTTTCCTGAGAATTTTACAATTCTGTCCATACAGCTTTTATTTGAAGGATGCTGATATGTTGATATTGCGCTTGGTTTTTTTTCCATCCTTGCTGGGAGGCATGTGTAGATGTGACTTCCCTCTTTGCATGGAGAACACCTTAGGGCATACTTTGAATGAGAAAACACACTCTGGATAAATGCCTCAGGGTGTGTACACATGCTCTTGTCACCGATATTTATACAGGCTTTTGCAATATGGCTGCAATTCCTTGAGGATTCAAGCCAACTCTGAAATGTTCTGAGGTGCAACATTCCCAGTTTTACCACCGGGGTTGCGCCTGTCACATGTAGTGTGATGTAGGAAGTCTATACACGGATAGTATGTGGATTTTTTTTTTTTCTTTTTTGATCGACATCATGATTCAGACAGCTCATCATCATAGCCTGGTGGTTTTATCTCAGAGTACTGTTGCGCTCCTTCCCAGGTCTTAAATCAGGTCTTAAACTTGTCATAGTAATAGTGCTGGGAAGTTTGGATCATTTTAGTGACTTGGTTGACTCATTTAATTCACTGCATAGTGTCTAAGGGAGTCATGTGACAAACGAACAAACGACTCAGATGCACTGCATATCGTCTAAGGGAGTCACGTGACAAATGAATAAACGACTCAGATGCACTGTATAGCGTCTTTGAGAGTCTCATGACAAACGAACAAACAAATCAAATGCACTGCATAGCATCTTTGGGAGTCACATGACAAACGAACAAATGACTCAGATGCACTGTATAGCGTCTATAGGAGTCACTTGACAAACGAACAAATGACTCAGATGCACTGCATATTGTCTAAGGGAGTCATGTGACAAACGAACAAATGACTCAGTTGCACTGCATATCGTCTATGGGAGTCACGTGACAAACGAACAAACGACTCAGATGCACTGCATAGCATCTTTGGGAATCACATGACAAACGAACAAATGACTCAGATGCACTGTATAGCGTCTATGAGAGTCACGTGACAAATGAACGAATGACTCAGATGCACTGCATAGCTTCTATGAGAGTCTCATGACAAACGAACAAACAACTCAGATGCACTGTATAGTGTCTATTGTAGTCACATGACATACGAACGAATGACTCAGATGTACTGCATAGCATCTATGAGAGTCACATGACAAACGAACAAATGACTCAGATGCACTGCATAACATCTTTGGTAGTCACATGACAAACGAACAAACGACTCAGATGCACTGTATATCGTCTATGGGAGTCACGTGACAAACGACTCAGATGCACTGTATAGCGTCTATGAGAGTCACGTGACAAACGACTCAGATGCACTGTATAGCGTCTATGAGAGTCACGTGACAAACGAACAAACGACTCAGATGCACTGTATAGCGTCTTTGAGAGTCACGTGACAAACGAACGAATGACTCAGACTCAGACAGATTCATGAGCAGAACCGTTCGAATTCCTGTTTCCTGTCTAATGCACTGCAACGTGTGTATGGGAATCACATGACAAAAGAATCAACGATTCAAACCAGAAGACTCGACTCGAGAGTCATATTAAAGAAGGAATCGTTCATGAATGACTCATCATTACTCAGTCCATATTTTTATTTTTCCTTGATCCACAGGCAGCTAAATACAATGCCTTATAACATCTTATAACATTTATTTAAAAAATAGCTCAAGCATCAATCAGAAAAGCATGTTTTGGAGGTTGAATCGTTTAGTGTCGTGTGCGAGAGTCAACAGTAAAAGCGAACTTTGCAGTAAATGAATAATAACTGGTCCGGCTAAAAAAATATGTCATTAAAATGTAAATAAATAGAGGTTTGTTTTGCATCGGGGGCAGTGAATTGACTCATAAGAACCTATATAGTTCTCCAAGGCTAAAAAATAAAAAAATAAATAAATAAATAAGTGGGATCTTGGCGACTTTGGTTTTCATCAGTTATCCTGTTAGACAGACGAACAGTTATGCAGTTAAAATGCATGCTGTTATTCAGTGTAATTGGATTTTAGTGTGTGCTTGTGAATGCTTTTGGCTATGAGAATAGCTGTAGAAAAAAATAAAAATAAATAATTAAATACAAAAAAAAATAGCGGATATAATTCCTTCTGAGTAGATCCCCAGTGGCCAGACACTCTATGCTTTGAACACTAATTCAGTGTGTGCCTTATTTCAACATCCATTCTTTTTATTATAGCCCTTCACTTTTTCTGTCCACCCCCCCCCCCACTTCGGCCTACCCCCCCCCACCCCCCTCCTCCGACGCTATTGATTTTCAGGATCTTTGAACTTCAAACTCGGCAGCACTCCTCCGTATCCCCTGCTACGCTCGCAAGCATTTCTCTCCTTCTTTCCGTCTCACTTTCCTCTCATATCTACCGTGACGTCGCGTACAGAGCGATGGCGCGCTATGAAACGCGCCACGCCAAGAACAAAAGGGGTAGGACGGGACCCGATGGGCTCGGAGTAATAGATATAAGCTTGACTAAAAGCCATATGTCACCTTGAATTCGATCATGCTTATTACGCATGCACGGCTTCATAAGTGCTAAATTGTTACTGTAACGATAATACAGGGGGAAATGAGGCTTTCAGCAGCATTTAAGGATGACTGAGGATGTATTTTGTTCTTTGCTTGAACAAGTAAAGTCATTTTAAGGGTTTTTTTTTTTTACCCCCTTAAAACCACTTGCTTTTACAAGACTTCAAAAAATGTCTTTTTTTTTTTTTTTGCTATCGGGATTATTAGGGGAAAGAAAGCCAGGGCATATAAATAACAGTTCAGGAAAGAAAAGCGGTCCCAGCACCACCATCAGCTACTGCTGGGAAAGGTCCTCAAAGGGTTATGAAACTAAAAAATAAACACTTTTTTTTCCCCCGCTTAAAACGTGTTGCTTTTTAAATGTACAAAATGTTGTACAAAGCCGAACCTGGTGATTTTTACACTTTTTCCACGTTCTTCCACTTTCGCCCCAGGCATAATGTGACGTAGACACGTTTTTTTTCCGAGCTCTGATTGGCTGCACGTTACGCATATATACGATGAACGATGTAACATTATACACGACGAAACACTCGTGTAACTACGCTGTGATTGGTAAAATTGTCCCTAGTGTGTAAATGTGTGTGTGAATGTGAGTGTGTGTCCTGTTCCTATCATATACCTCCCGAACCGCACACACGTTCCGAATTTTGGGAAATCCGCGACATTCCGGCCCCATGGAGAATGAATGGGGACATTTTTTAACGCTCCGCTGTTCAGCCCGACATGCACATGTGACACATCCACTCGTAGGTGAGATGGAGCAGGTCGCATGACATCGCATGACTGCCGCATGACATCACGTATACATATACGATGAACGATGTAACATTATACACGACGAAACACTCGTGTAACTACGCTGTGATTTGCACGGGCGATCCCTGTATTTATACATGGGGGGGGGGGGGGGTGGAAGGGAGGAGGGGAGGAGGGGGGGGGGCGGGGTTTAGCTCTGTACAGACCACTCACGATACAGGATACATGTCCTTTATTTACAGGAATATGAAATTCCATTGCTACAGAGATATAATCGTGCGTTTGATGGGCGCACACAATATTTGACCGTGAAATGTTACGTGTCATAATTTTAGCATTTGGAAAAAAGAGATGATGCAGATTTCTTTACTGGCATTTGAGTGTTTTCTCTTTTTTTTTTTGCTTTACTCAGGAGAAATGTGAACAGATAAATATCACCAGGGTAAATATCAGCATCATGGCTTTTTAACCAAGCGTTATTTCCCTTGAGACAAGTTTTTATTTTACTTTTAGTACAGCGTGTGTACCGGGCCCACACAATATATATTTTTACTGGTAAGTTTTCCGATTTAAAACTTATACCGCGTATAACAGTACAGTTATATACAATATATTCGATGAAAAACTTTTGTACATTACAGCATTACAGCATTTTACAGCTTGTTTTTTGGGGGGGTCGTTTAGATACGGCGCCCCCTGGTGCACAGAAATTTAAGGGCCTTGTTCAAGAATGGCAGCTTGGCTATTCCGCGGCTCAAACGCCCGTCCTGTCGAAAATGGGGTCAGAGCTCAATCTTAGGGCGTCCCTGGAGCAATCCGGGTTAAGGGACTTGCTCAAGGGCTGTTGGGGCTCGAACCGCCAACCTTATGGTCAGAAACCCAGCGTCTTAACAACTGGACCACCAGCACCACACTAATTATATAATACTTCCATAATTAGACACGGGATATTTCCTGATGAAAATGTGAGCGATGCTTGCCGATGGTCCATTTAATATTTAGCATTGACTTCGAAATGCTAGCTTGTTCGTAGAGACGAGTTTAGACACCAAAAATACACATTTTATTCGGGAGGGGCGGGGTCAGTGACACACGTGACATCATCAAATTATCCAGCGTCCAATTCCTGTCGATGTGCCGAGCGTTTAGACATGTCACATGACCGAGTTACGCAGATTTTTCACATTTGGGGTTACGTGATGCCATACGGCAGTCATATGATCGCGACCTACTCTGTCTCACCTTCGAGTGGATATGTCACATGTACATGTCGGGCGAACACGGGTTGAACAGCGGCGCGTCAAATTTCCCCATCCATTCTCTGTGGGGCCGGAATGTCGCGGATTTCCAGAAATTCCGGACAGGTGTGTGGGATTCGGGAGGTATATGATCGTGATCCACTCCGGATTCCTCTACGAGTGGATTTGCCATACGTGCATGTCGGACGCTCACAGGCCCGAACTGTGAGGCACGAAAATTTCAACCCCATTCATTTTCTATGGGAAAAAAAAAAATCCCGCTTTTTAACCCCGGGTTCGGAATTCCGCGGTGCGAAACGATTCCTTATAAAAGTAACAGCGCACCTCACACCATCGGGAGGCACGATATGAGGTACGATTCGTGACGATCGGAGAAAAACCACGGGACGAGTTACGCGGCGGAAATGTGCCCGAAGCGAGAGAGAGATTATAATAGTGATGCTTTTGCACACGGCACTAATTATACGACAATACACAGTAATATTATCAATGATCAAACGGCGGTGTCTGTTACGCTTATTTGAGATGCACTTGTGGCCTTTGAGGTGACTATAAATCAATACTGCGCTATTCCGACTCAACACCTTTTTTACATTGAAGTCCTCACGGGAGAGATATCTTCCAGGATGGCAAAGCCTGATCCCCAGAGTGCGGTCGGGTGCGGGAGGGGGGATGGTAGCCTGGTGTAAGATCACTGGATGCTTTGATGAGGGACGAAAATGATAAATATTCTATGACCTTCCCAGACACCAGAGACTGGTATCTGTGCTAAGACACAGCTGTTCTGGGAGCTGTTTTCGTTGTCGTTTTTATTTACTTATTTATGTATGTATTATTTATTAATTTATTTATTCATTGAAACCAATTGGAAGGGGGCACGGTGGCTTAGTGGTTAGCACGTTCGCCTCACACCGCCAGGGTCCGGGTTCGATTCCCGTCTCGGCCATGTGTGTGTGGAGTTTGTTTTTTTGCATGTTCTCCCCGTGCCTCAGGGGGTTTTTCTCCGGGTTCTCCGGTTTCCTCCCCCGGTCCAAAAACATGCACGGTAGGTTGATTGGCACCTTGGAAAATTGTCCCTAGTGTATGAATGTGTGTGTGAATGTGTGTGTGCTCTGCGATGGGTTGGCATACCGTCCAGGGTGTATCCTGCCTTAATGCCCATAGACGCCTGAGATAGGCACAGGCTCCTCGTGACCCGAGAAGATCAGATAAAGCGATAGAAGATGAATGAATGAATGAATGAAACCAATGGAATGATAAAAACAAAGATTGAAGTGCGTATTTACACGTATATCAATATCCAACGAATTGAAATAAGCAAATCGAACGTTCCCGTCGCAGCATCTCGAGATGCGGCCAATCAGCACCCGGGGAAACGTCGTTTAACACGGGAAAAACGGGAAACGAAAACGAGGGACAAAACGGTAAAGACGTCTCTACCATCATCTCTCCTCGTGTCTCGTGTCCTAAAAAAAAAAGAAAGAAAAAAAGAAAAAAAGTGGCGCACTCGACTATTATCTCACTAATGTATGACTTTGTGGTTGCCATAGTGCCACCACTTCTCACGTCCCCGCAAAGTGCTTTCATGGACCTAATTGGAGAAGCATTCCAATTTATGCTCAGCAGATCAGCAAGGCAGTGCGGAAGATTAAAAATATATCTCTAGTGACGATTATTTTCCTCCCAAGAGTGTCCAAAGCACGGGTGGGTGTGGGTGGGTGGGGGGTAAAAAAACGATAGAGAGAGAGAGAGAGAGAGAGAGAGAGAGAGAAAAGAAGATTTATATTAGTCAGGACTGAGATTAACGGGGACACGGTGGTTTAGTGGTTAGCACATTAGCCTCACACCACCAGGGTCCGGGTTCGATTCCCGTCTCGGCCATGTGTGTGTGGAGTTTGTGCATGTTCTCCCCGTGCCTCAGGGGGTTTTTCTCCGGGTTCTCCGGTTTCCTCCCCCGGTCCAAAAACATGCACGGTAGGTTGATTGTCCCTAGTGTGTAAATGTGTGTGTGAATGTGAGTGTGTGTCCTGTTCCCATCATATACCTTCCGAACCGCACACACGTTCCGAATTTTGGGAAATCCGTGACATTCCGGCCCCATAGAGAATGAATGGGGACATTTTTTAACGCTCTGCTGTTCGGCCCGACATGCACATGTGACATATCCACTCGTAGGTGAGATGGAGCAGGTCGTGAACATATGACTGCCTCATGACATCACGTAACCGCAAACGTAAAAAATCGGCGAAACTCAGACACGGGGTCATGTGACATGTCTAAACACTCGGCACATCGACGGCAGTCGGATGCTGGATAATTTGATGATGTCACGTGCGTCACTGGCCCCGCCCCCTTCCCCCTTCCGAAAAAACACTCAAAACGGGCGTTTTTGGTGTCTAAACACTCGTCTCTCCGAACGAGCTAGCATTTCAAAATCAACGCTAGAATATTAAATGGAAGGGGGGCAGGGGGGGGGTCGCTCCAGGAGCTTTGCATCGCTTTGCATTGGCAAGCATCGCTCACATTTTCTTCAGGAAATATCCCGCGTCTAGTTTTGTAATTAAATGACATAACGGCGTTAGATGTAGCGATTCCTGCCACACGGAAATGAGCGTGCGATGTTTATTATTTGCTCTTCAGCGAATCAGTTACAGTGTTGTGTACATTTTGCAGCATGCTAACAATTATTCGCAGTACAATTACGCGAACCTCACAATTCATGATGAAAAATGATTATTAGTGTTGTTGCTGGATCAGAAGGTTCGGCGGGGGGGGGGGGGGGGGGGGGGGGGGGGGGGGGGGGGTGGGGGTGGGGGGGGGGGGGGGGGGGGGGGGGGGGGGGGGAGGGGGGGGGGGGGGGGGGGGGAGATCGGGATCGGTAATAGATGTTTTTTTTTCGCACAGTTTGCTCATCTTGGCTGTGTTGCCTGTCTGGCTGGGAGACATGCAGAGAGCTCATTATTCACAGGCCTGTTTGAACAGCTGGCCCTACACAAACTACAATCGCACACACCCAATATTCCTGCGTATTATGTTAGCCTGTTGCGGCTTTTCGCCGTCCTTCTGGCACGATACACGTTGACGGTGGTGGAAAAGGGGCGGGGGGGGGGGGGTGGCAACGAGGGGGAGGGAAAAAATGATTATATACATTATGTACGGGCACGTGCAAAGCACAAACTCTCGCAGACACGCTCGCAGGGGGTCTAATTACCCAAAATTAACTCAATTACCCTCACCTCTTAGCGTCCCTGGCTCTCCGTTTGCCAGGTATCAAACACAGGTGCATTACTCATACGCCTGTGGGACCCGTTCGCGTATCCGGCTGCTGTGGGAACAGATTGGTGGTCCAATAGGGAAAACAGCTTGAAAATGTTGTGGCCAAATGCATTGTGGGTTTTTTTTTTTTTTGCTTTGGCAGGGCTGGAAATCTCTCCGCCGATGAATGATTGAAGCCTGGTGTGTGTTGACTGAATCTTCTGAAGGTTAATTCTTCTTTAGGAAGGCAACACCCTATTTCCTATTAACATCTCCTGAACAATAAGGCCACAATTAACGTTTATAACCGATTATTAACGACTTTTGTATTTCGATTGCATTTTAATTGAGATCGTATAGAGATTTGTGTTTTCGGGAGGGGGCGGAGCAAGTGACATCATCAAATTATCCAGCGTCCGACTCCCGTCGATGTGCCGAGCGTTTAGACGTGTCACATGACCCTGTGTCCGAGTTTCACAGTTTGCCAGATTTTTCACGTGACACCATGCGGCAGTCATATGATCACGACCTACTCCGTCTCACCTACGAGTGTTTATGTCACATGTGCATGTCGGGCGAACACGGGGCCGAACAGCGGAGCGTCAAATTTCCCCATTCATTCTCTATGGGGCCGGAATGTCGTGGATTTCCCGAAATTCCGAACGTGTGTGTGGGGTTCGGGAGGTATATGATCGTGATCCACTCCGGAATTCCTCTACGAGTGGATTTTCCATATGTGCATGTCGGACGCTCACAGGCCGGAACTGTGAGGCACGAAATTTCAACCCCATTCATTTTCTATGGGGAAAAAATTCCCGCTTTTTAACCCCGGGTTCGGAATTCCGAGGTGCGATTCCTTATAAAAGTAACAGCACACCTCACACCATCAGGACGATATGAGGTACGATTCATGACGATCGGATAAAAACCGCGGGACGAGTTACGCGGCGAAAATGTGCCCGGAGCGAGAGAGAGATTATAATAGTGATGCTTTTGCACACGGCACTAATAATAAAATAAAAAACATTGAGGAATTCTTTGTAACTTCTTACTTGCACTCGTGACCCGTGCTACAGATTTGAATTCGTCCAACTTGTCCATCCTGATTAACCCAAACCATAAAAAAATAAAAAAAAGCCACTAAGACAGACGAGGTTTGCTTTAATGGATATAATAGCTGACTAAACAACAAAATCAGCAACACACACACACACACACACACACAGGGAAAAAAACCCTAATGAAGATTAATTTTAGATTGCATTGCCCCAGTGAAGTGCAAAACACAATAAAAATGAGCTTCTGTCCTTGGCAATGTCTCGGAATAAACAAGATTTAGAAATGATGAAAAGAGTCAGACATAAAGCCGGACAGGCGGAGAGAAATACTCACTTAAAGGTCAAGCGTAAACATTTTTAAATTGCGTAGACATTTATAACAAAAACATAAAAGACTTCATGCCGACACTCTAACCCCCGGCTCTTTTTTTCCTTCTTCTCCATTTAAACTTAATTGCATTTTAACTTGAACGGATTTCTTCGCGATAAACCGATTGATCCAAATTTTAATTTCGGCTTTAATACGTGACATCAAACACGACGGGGGAATTAAAAATAAAATTAAAAAATTAAATTAAATATAATCTATATCATTTGTTATTATATAATATAAATATAATTTGTCGAAATTTATCAAATGCATCCTAATGCAAAAACATTTTAATAGTTAATAATTGCTCTTCAGACAATACAATTCACTTGAATAGTTAGTATATATATATATAATATATATATAATATATATATATATATATATATATATATATAATATATAGTAGGGGGTAGTATATTGTGCGTCTAATATATAATAATAAATATATATATAATAATAATAACAAAATGATATCTGGGGGCACGTTCGCTACCTCACACCTCCAGGGATCCGGGTTCGATTCCCGTCTCGGCCATGGTGTGTGTGGAGTTTGCATGTTCTCCCCGTGTCTCAGGGGGTTTTTCTCCGGGTTCTCCCGGTTTCCTCCCCCCGGTCCAAAAAAAAAACATGCACGGTAGGTTGATTGGCACCTTGGAAAATTGTCCCTAGTGTATAAATGTGTGTGTGTGTGTGTGTGTGTGTGCCCCTGTGCCCTGATGGGTTGGCATTCCATCCAGGGTGTATCCTGCCTTAATGCTCATAGACGCCTGAGATAGACACAGACTCCCCGTGACCCGAGGGAAAGATCGGATAAAGCGGTAGAAGATGAATGAATGAATGAATGAATGAATGAATGAATATCTGGGTACGAAATTTCAACCCCATTCATTTTCTATGGGAAAAAATTCCCGCTTTTTAACCCAGGCCCCGGGTTCGGAATTCCGCGGGGCGATTCCTTATAAAAGTAACAGCACACCTCACACCATCAGGACGATATGAGGTACGATTCGTGATATATATATATATATATATATATATATATATATATATATATACTGTGCGTCTAAATTTGACCGAAGCGAGAGAGAGAGATTATAATAGTGATGCTTTTGCACACGTCACTAACTAGTGAACGCAGCTGGTTATTTATCTTTAAGAGTGTGTATGTCATAGATTGCCTTATGCCTTCCTTATTATGCTCTTAATCTCTGTATATAATGCTTTGCTCACCCTTAATAGGTTCATTTGTGAAGTTATTGATCGATATGAGCGATTTATATAGGCTTCCAATCCTGTTGGGACAGAAAAGAAAGAAAAAAAAAAGGTATAACGAGTTTTTTTTTTTTTATTATTATTATTTGATTATTATTATTATTATTATTATTATTATTAGTGCTCATTTTGAAGTGCTTCAGTTCTTCGTTTGAAGACACTCAGGTATTTGGATAAGCAGGGGGGAGTTATATCATTATACCACCTGAGTCCTTGTACCGAGATTGTTTTTTTCTTTCTTTTCCTTTTCAACGCTGGTCTTCCTTGTACCTTGAGGGAAGGTGGGTCGAGTCGAGTCGTGCTCGAGGCTCTAAGAGGATGTGAAGCAGAGCGGGGGGGAGGGGGGGGGCGCTGTAAGAGCCTTCAGGTGGGTGGAGGTATTTTTTGGCTTTGTAGACAAGCATCAGTGTCTGATAGAGGCAGCTACAGGAAGCT
>JACRUU010000016.1:5887089-5897386 GCA_030449085.1 Kryptopterus vitreolus
GTGGCCGCCCACGTCATTTAATGCGTATTTAAGAACTTTAAAGGCAATACACGCGACTATGTCACCAGCGAAGTGACGGCATCCCGCCACTAGAGTGCAGCGTGTCCCACATCGGCGTTTGGCGAAGGAGATTTTTCTTTCCAATAAGCAGGCCAAGAAAGATGTGAAAGCGAATACACAAGTGTGTGTTGTGTTATGAGACGACGTCGCACATCACACATTATATACAGTCTTATAGTTACAACTGGACCTTCAACCCTAATACTGACGTGACCCGCGATGTATAATGAGTTTCACACCCCTGTATTTCGACAAAGAAATATCATTCATTCATCTTCTAGCGCTTTATCCGATCTTCCCTCGGGTCACGGGGAGTCTGTGCCTATCTCAGGTGTCTATGTGCATTAAGGCAGGATACACCCTGGATGGAATGCCAACCCATCACACACACACACACTCACACACACACATTCATACACTAGGGACAATTTTCCCAAGGTGCCAATCAACCTACCGTGCATGTTTTTGGACCGGAGAGGAAACCGGAGAACCCGGAGAAAAACCCCCTGAGACACGGGGAGAACATGCACAAACTCCACACACACATGGCCGAGACGGGAATCGAACCTGGACCCTGGCGGTGTGAGGCGAACGTGCTAACCACTAATCCACCGTGCCCCCTACATATATATATATATATATATTGTTAAATAATAATTGCTATCTTTCCAATAAGCATCTTGTTTACTGTAACCCACATAGCGCCTCATCCACAGAAGACTTTAAAAATCTATCAACCCTTACCCCTCTCTCTCCTTTCTCCCCTCCCCCCCTCCCCCCCCCCTCGGCTCAGCACAGAAACACACTATAAGTGATAAATTAGGGGTGAAGGACAAAGATATAGATTTCATTTCTTGTGAAGTGATCAAAGGCTTCATATTCTCAGATGTGCTCTTCCCTTCCACATGACCTTTAACTGTCAAAGTTATCACACACACACACACACACACACGTCCAAATGTCCCACACACACACACACACACACACACACACACACACCTGTCGTACTCATAAAACCCTATAAGTGTAATATATCAAATGTTTGTTGTTGTTTTTTTTTGTTCAAGAAGTGTATAGACTAAAAATAGACATTTGGATTAAACTGCTTATATATATATATATATATATATATATAATACACCTAATATAATAATATATTTGAAGAGAATTTGAATTGTTATTACAATTTAATCATTGCTTTCCTTACAAGTTTGAGCTTCAGTATGAATATATATATATATATATATATATATATATATATATATATATATATATATATATATATATATATATATATATTTCATTCATTTATCTTCTACCTCCTTCATTCTATCTCCACCGCTTATATCCGATCTTCCCTCGGGTCACGGGGAGCCTGTGCCTATCTCAGGCGTCTATGGGCATTAAGGCAGGATACACCCTGGGATGGAATGCCAACCCATCGCAGGGCACACACACACACACACACACACATTCATACACTAGGGACAATTTTCCAAGGTGCCAATCAACCTACCGTGCATGTTTTTTGGACCGGGGGAGGAAACCGGAGAACCCGGGGAAAAACCCCCTGAGGCACGGGGAGAACATGCAAACTCCACACACACATTCCCGAGACAAGGGAATCGAACCCGGATCCTGGCGGTGTGATTCGAACGTGCTAACCACTAAACCACCGTGCCCCCCTATATATATATAATATATATATATATATATATATATATATATATATATATATATATATATATATTATATATATATATATATTTTTTTTTTTTTTTTTATTATTATTATTTTTTTTATCTATTTATTTATTTTTAAATGTGAGTTGCACGGTGGTTTAGTGGTTAGCACGTCTCCGCCATGTGTGTGTGTCTGGAGTTTGCATGTTCTCTCCGTTCCTCCGAGGGTTTTTCTCCGTGTTTCTCCGGTTTTCCCCGTTCAGTCCAAAACCATGCACGGTAGTCATGATTGGTATATTCTATATATGATATATTCCATACAGGGCGTGTCCTGCCTTGATTCCAGAAGATGCCCGAGATTCCCGAGAGAGAAGATCGGATAAAGCGGTAGATAGATGAAGGAATGAAAAGACCAGTATGGATACGGGGGGGGGGGGTGAACGTGCGATATTAGGCACCGGGACAAGCGCAGTCGCATGAAATCATCCCAACAGCGGAACTACAATCCGGTCAATTTCTCCAAGGGACTGAAAACATGATTTACTGCCTCTCTCAAAATGAACACGGAGTCGAGTAGATCCACTGCGGAATTGCAGGAACGAAAAAGACTCGGAGAATACGCCGCGCTTCGACGCCGGCCTAAAGAAAGAAATCCAGGGGCGCTGATTCCTGTTCTTCTTCCGGCAGGAAGTCAGGAACAGTAAAGCCGGCAGATCTGTGTGTCTTTAAGTGACTGCCGAATGAGACTTCACCTGCCAGCATCCCTGCGCTAAAAAATAAATAAATAAATAAATAAATAAATAAATAAACAAACAAATAAATAAATAAATAAAAGTCCCCCCTCACCTCTGTAATGTAAATATTGATTGCGTTTTCATCCGAAACGTTTGTGCTTCGAATTTTCAAGTGCTTCTTCAGTTAAAAAGACAAGTGAAATAAAAACCATTTTTTCAATCAAAGACAAGGCCGGGTCTGGTGAGCGAGAAGCGGCGCGAGCGTGACGAGCGGCGTTTTTTTTTCTTTCTTTTTTTTTTATCCCTTCGCACATATTTATAGCTACTTACAAACACATTAGTTTTGCATGGCTACCTTCCCGATTACTGCCATCAATCTCACGCAAACACCCCGGAAAAAAAAATCCCCTCGCACGCTGCTCGTCATCCCCTCGTTTCCTCAGCAAGACAATTAGTTGAAGACCACATGGCTGCAGATGGTCGAATGTTTGCCGTGTGACAAGAGGAAGTTTGAACAATCCTTTTATTATTAGCATTTTGGAAATCCGTTGCAGTTAAACCCGGCGAACATCTTTAACAAACACAAATAGCTTTGGTATTCATTTTTTGTGGGGGAGGGAGGGGAGGTGGGCGGAGTTAAAGACACATCATGCAATAAAAACATGCATATTTCTTTTCCCGTCTAACATTAGACTCGAGGCCCTTAAAAGGTGTATGATGGTCTTAATAGCAAACTACATCTCCCACAATGCATTAAAGCGCTATACATGCGGGACTATGTTGCCTGCGAAGTGACGGCATCCCACCACTAGAGTGCAGCGCATCCAACATCGGCGTTTACCGAGTTAAACCCTGCGAACATCTTTAACAAATACAAATAGCTTTGGTATTCATTTTGGGGAGGGGGGGAGGGGGGTTAAAGACACAAACTACATCGCCCCCAATGCATTTGCATGCTTTAAAGCACAATACACGCAGGACTATGTTGCCCGGCGAAGTGACGGCATCCCACCACTAGAGTGCAGCATATCCCACATTGGCGTTTATCGCCACGGCGAACATCTTTAACAAATACAAATAGCTTTGGTATTCATTTTGGGGATGGGGGAAGGGGGGGCGGGAGGGGGCGGAGTTAAAGACACATCATGCAATAAAAACATCATGCATATTTCTTTTCCCGTCTAATATTACATTCGAGGCCCTTAAAAGGTGTATGATGGTCTTAAAATAAAGCTATGTGCTTTGATAGCAAACTACATCTCCCACGATGCATTTGCATGCTTTAAAGCACAATACACGCGACTATGTTGCCCGCCACTAGAGTGCAGCGTATCCCACATCGGCGTTTACCGAGGGAACGGAACTGAAAACGGAGTTAAACCCTGCGAACATCTTTAACACACACAAATAGCTTTGGTATTAATTTTGTGGGCGGGGGGCGGAGTTAAAGACAAAGACACCCAATCACAAACATGCAATAAAGACATCATGCATATTTCTTTTATTTCTTTTCCCGTCTAACATTAGACTCGAGGCCCTTTAGCAAACACAAATAGCTTTGCTACGAATGGGTGGGGCGGGGCTATTTAGTCATTATATTATTATTATTATTATTATTATTAGTATTATTATTATTATTTATTTTATTATTTTATTTATTAGTTATTTAGTTTAGTTAATAATCTCGTGTATTATTATTCATTATTCGGATGTGGCAGGGCTATTATCATTATTATTAGTATCATTATTATTATTATTATTATTATTATTATTATTTTAGTTAGTTTATAGTCTCGTGTATTTATATATTATATTATTTAGTTTAGTTAATATCTCGTGTATTATTATGTGGCAGGGCTATATAGTCATTATTATTATTATTATTATTATTATTATTATATTTTATTATATTGTTTAGTTAATAATCTCGTGTATATTCTGTTATTATTATATTATTCTTATTATTATTATTATTATTAAATTATTTAGTTATTATTTAGTTATTATAATCTTTACAGGGCTATATAGTAATTATATATTATTTTTTATTATTATTATAATTGTTTTTTGTTTTCTTTGTTTATTATTATTATTTATTATTATTTATTTAGTTAATACTTGTGTATTTTTATGGGGTGGGCTATTTAGTTATTATTATTATTATTATTATTATTATTATTATTATTATTATATTAGTTATTTAGTTTAGTAATAATCTTGTGTATTATTATGGGGCGGGGCTATTTAGTTATTTATTATTATTATTATTTAGTTTAGTTAATAATCTCGTGTCGTGTAATATTAAGGGGCGGGCCTATTTAGTCATTATTATTATTATTATTATTATTATTATTATTTAGTTTAGTTAATAATCTCGTGTAATATTAAGGGGCGGGGCTATTTAGTCATTATTATTATTATTATTATTATTATTATTATTTAGTTTAGTTAATAATCTCGTGTAATATTAAGGGGCGGGGCTATTTAGTGGGGTTATTTAGTCGGTCTCTCCGTTCCGTTCTAACCCTAGCGGTTCCTCGTTGCATTTAAATTGCCTTGAAAATAGTCGGATCAAAATGAAAGAACGTTCAAAAAATAACGGATCTTACAATCGATCTCTCCATCCGTCCTTCCCTTTGCAAAAGAAATGATTTCTCCTTCTTTTACCTGCCACTCCGGTTTCTCCCATTTTCATGCAGCCTACTCACCAATGAGTCACTGAATCTGGCTGAATGCATGTCAATTCCGAAATCCTAAATCATTGCTGTCATTCAAAGTCTGTAAGTCACCTGTTTTTTTCTTTTCCTTTCTTTCTTTCTTTTTTTTTTTTTTTTTTTAACAATCAGGGACGAAAAAATACGGCTTTGAAGTTAATGTCAGACTTAATCGTAAGGTACCTTACTTTATACATTATAACAGCTCCTTCGACATTTAATACATGGACGCCAGACGCCTGAATCCACAGCGACTTAAGGGCAAACACAAATAGCTTTGCTACGAATGGGTGGGGCGGGGCTATTTAGTTGTTATTATTATTATTACTATTATTTACTTATTTAGTTTAGTTAATAATCTCGTGTATTATTATGGGGCAGGGCTATTTAGTTATTATTATTATTATTTAGTTTAGTTAATAATCTCGTGTATTATTATGGGGCGGGGCTATTTAGTTATTATTATTATTATTAGTATTATTATAATTATTTTATTATTTAGTATTTATATCATTATTATTATTATTATTATTATTATTATTATTATTATTTAGTTTAGTTAATAATCTCGTGTATTATTATGGGGCGGGGCTATTTATTATTATTATTATTATTATTAGTTTATTTGCTCTATTATTATTATTATTATTATTATTATTTAGTTTAGTTAATAATCTTGTGTATTATTATGGGGCGGGGCTATTTAGTCATTATTATTATTATTATTATTATTATTATTATTTAGTTTAGTTATTAATCTCGGGTATTATTATGGGGCAGGGCTATTAGTTATATTATATATTACTTATTATTAGATTTAGTTTAGTTAATAATCTCGTGTATATTATGGGGCGGGGCTATTTAGTATATTTATTATTATTATTATTATTATTATTATTATTATTATTTATTATTATTATTATATTATTGCTCAAGAGCCCACTAGTGGCAGCTTGGTGGTAGTGCTGGACTTGATCATTGGGCTTCGTTTCTGCAACATGACGTTTTTTTTTTTATTCACGCGATTTATGGCATGCAAAGTGTCAGAAAGTGTCCTGGGTGGAGAAAACCAAGGAGGAGAAATGGAGCCCTGATTTAATGCCTCTCATCTCATCGTAGGAACACAGTGGCCTGGGAAAAGATGAACTTCAGGGCAGCCCGGCACATTTGTCTTTATTAATGATGCGACTGCCCGGGGAAGGCATCTGAAGTGTATGGAAACAAATGATGTACTCGACGCAACTGTCACGGCAAGTCGCGGCAATGCGCTTCTGTCATCGCAGGTCTGCAGTCATTTTCAGTTCCGCCTCGCAGAAAAACATATAAACAACAAAAAAAACATACAAACTGCCGAGTAAGTGCACATGGTTTCCTTTCCTGCTTGTTGTTAATATTAAAATGCTGATTATTTGTGTATTAACCATCGCCATGCCAACCTTTTCTGTTCGTAAACCTCATGCACATGGATGCTAACGCTCTCTCTTTTCTTTTTTTTTTTCTTCTCCCCCCCCTTTCGCTACAAAATGCATTCCAAATCAATAAGCAGTGTTTCGTCTTTCAAGCAGCACAATAAGACAAAGAGTATAGATTACAAATTTGTCAAGGATAAAACGATGTCGTCGACAGCCTGGTTTTTGTTTTGCCCTTTCTTTCTTAACACTTTGTTTTACAGGACGCAGGAGCGAGATTTAAAATGCAAAAAAGTTTAGCTTCTAATTTCATACATGTGGAATTGTGTGAAAAAAAAAAAAAAAATATATATATATATATATATATATGTATATATATATATATATATATCATTCATACCTTCATCTTCTACCGCTTTTATCCGATCTTCCCTCGGGTCACGGGGAGTCTGTGTCTATCTCAGGCGTCTATGGGCATTAAGGCAGGATACACCCTGGATGGAATGCCAACCCATCGCAGGACACACACACACACACACACACACACACAACATTCATACACTAGGGACAATTTTTCCAAGGTGCCAATCAACCTACCGTGCATGTTTTTGGACCGGGGGAAACCGGAGAACCCGGAGAAAAACCCCCCTGAGGCACGGGAGAAACATGCACAAACTCCACACACACATGGCCGAGACAGGGAAATTGAACCCTGGATCCTGGCGGTGTGAGGCGAACGTTTAACCACTAACCACCCCGTGCCCCCTATATATATATATATATATATATATATATATATATATATATATATATATATATAAAATAAATTGCTGATAAGCACCATAATTACTACTAATGACCTTATAGCTGAATAATCAGAGCGACACTCTAAAATCCATATAATGTCCATATTATATATATATACATATATATTTAAATATATTACAGTATATCTTATCTCGAAAAGTAACCAAAACCGGAACATAATTCTTAAAGGAGCCATGTATCATATTTAACAATATACAATTAATTACAATGAATTTTACAATAAAAAAACACTACTTAAACTTACAAGAAATGAATGTATTTCTTATATATATATATATATATATATATATATATATAATATATATATATAGTATATATAATATATATATATATATATATATATATATATATATATATATATATATATATATATATATATATGCACTAGGAAACAGAGGCCTATGCACAGGTCCTACTTATCCCATCATCACATATAGAGAGGTTTGTTTTTTGTTGTTTTTACATTGTTTCCACACGTATATCTATGGATTACATCTCATTACGAATGAGAAATCGACAAGACGCCCAAACATTGAGCAAAACAGCTTTATGGACTCAAACAAACAAACAAAAAAGAATCATAAAAAATGTTAGCATTCACCTGCAATTCCCCTTCTCTTTCTCTCCGTCTGTTTGCTCATCCTTTCCTTTGCTTGCTCTCTTGCTCTTGATAACTAATGCAATGCACCCTGGGATGCCTGGCAGAGAGAGAGAGAGAGAGAGAGAGAGAGAGAGAGAGATGTGTGTATAAAAAAATGTATTTTCATTTCTCTTTATTTTTTATCATCGGTGTGATGGACAGCTCAGCTGACCAGCGTCTTGTTACAAAGAAAGATCTGCATAATGTAACCTACCAAAATAAATGTAATATGTTCATATATATTCATATTTTAATACAGCATGTGTCCTTGTAAGTATATATATATATAATATATATATATAATATGATTTATATATTATATATATATATATTAATATGTATATATATATATATATATATATATATATATACATGGAGGAAGGATGGAAAAGGATGGATAAAATACAGGCATGAGTGCCCTTGTAAGTATACACACACACACACACACACCCACACTATATATATATCGATATATATATATATATATATATATATATATATATATTATATATATACATATATATACATGTAATCATACATATACATACATACATATCGATATATATATATATATATATATATATATATACCCAATATACACATACATATACATACATACATACATACATATACATATATATATCTACACATATATATATATATATGCAGGAAGGTTGGAAAGGATGGAAAAAGGTGAAGTGGAGTTTTTGTTGTATTATTTTTTTTTGAAAAACAACAACAATCATATATATATAATATATATATATATATATATATATATATATATATATTTTTTTTTTTTGTTTTTTTATATTATATATACATGAGAGAATATAGATACTTACAGGACCATGCTGGATTAAAATATACGATATCGTCTTCCGATGTCTTGCTGGTCTAAGAGTTCGAAATATTACTCCAGCAGAACATCCTCAAGTCTGGATTAGATCCTGTTGGCACTCTGGCTGGCGCATACACACACACACACACACACACACACATACACACACATACACACACACACGCACACACACACACATATGAACATACTATCTAGTAAATCTATCTGCAGTGGTCAGGCCAATACAGCCCGTCATTTCACACATATTGACGGATTTCACACACAATCTCCAACCTCAGCAAGACACACACATGCGCGCGCACCACACACACACACACACACACACACACACATGCGCAACAAAAGCACACACAACACACACACAAACAAACACACACAACACACACACAACACTAAACACACCACACACACATAAATAAACACACACAAACAAATTTAAACTAGTGGTGCTTTTACTGTATACACAAATGAGAGTTCCAGTGATGACTTGTCCTGTGTCCGTTTATAAAATCAGGGGGAAAAGAAATATTTTAACACCCTGTGGCTGAATGCACACACACACACACACACACACACACACACACACACACACACACACACACACACACTCACTCACTCACAACACACACACACTCCCACACACACAAACACACACACACACAACACACACACACACACACACACACAACACACAACATCACAACCCACGGCACCACACACACACACACACACACCACACACACCACACACACAACCTCACACACACACACACACAACCTCACACACACACACACACACACACACTTCTTACTTTACTATCTCTCTCTCCGAAGCGATTTCATTCCATCCACTTCAATGTTTATTACTCTTGTCGCTTTTCACCTAAATAAAAAAAACAAAAACAAAAAACAAACAACAAACATCTTTTCGTTGTTTATCACTTCACGACAAACATCTCTGAGGCTCCACAGACACGAGCTGCACAATGGACTGTGTTATTATCCGTGTCTGGAGAGACGAGAGTGGAATTAGACACTACAAAGGGACAGACAGAAGCTCAGCACCACATAGATGATATCTACCTGTCCATCCACCCAGGCTCTTTCTCTCTCTCTCTCTCTCTCTCTCTTTTTATCTCTCTTCACACTCACACTCTCTCTCACACCACTCTCTCTCCTCACACACTCTCCTTCATTCTTTCCTTCTTCTTTCTTCCCTTGCTTGGGAAAGAGAGGGAGAGAGAGAGAGAGAGGGAGAAAGAGGGAGTGAGAGGGAGTGAGAGAGAGAGTGAGAGACAGAGAGAGAAAAAGAGAGAGAGAGAGCGAGAGGGGGGAGAAGGAGAGAGAGAGAGAGAGAGGGGGGGGGGGA
>JACRUU010000016.1:5897886-5907886 GCA_030449085.1 Kryptopterus vitreolus
CACTTCGGAGGTTTCGCTTCCCGTTAATCAAACGCTTGCAAAAGTTGTGCGGTTCCGTGTGCGTTGTGTACTTCACTTTCATTTCTGAGCACTGTACAATATGTATATAATATATATATATATATATATATATACGGTAAAGCGGAACCTAAACGTATCATTCAGTTTACAGGAAAGTAACCAAAACCGGAACATTAATTCTTAAAGGAGCCACGTACCAATAAAAACTAAAAAAAAATTACATTAAAAAAAACATTATTTAATTAGATAATTATTTATATATTTATATATATTATATATATAATATATATATATAATATACTGTTGTGTGTGTGGTGTGTGTTGTGTGTGTGTGGTGTGTGTGTGTGTGTCTGGTGGTGGTCTCTCTCGATGAATATAAATATATATATTATTATATATATATATATATATATATATATTATATTTATATTTTTCTTTTTAATGTCTTGTTCTTTAAATATTTTTATTGTTTTGTCAAATATGGTTACGTGGCTCCTTTAAGAATTATGTTCCAGTTTTGGTTACTTTCCATATAAACTGTTGATACATTAGGTTCCGCTGTAACCGTTAATAACTAAATACATTAAAAAAATGGTGTGTGGTGTGTGGTGTTGGTGTGTATGGTGTGGGTGGGTGTGTGTGTGTGTATATATATATAATAATATATATATATATATAGATATATATATATATATATATATATACCAACACACACACACACACACACACACCACAAGCTATCTATGCCAAATATTATCAGTGCCATAAAATATATCAGTATAATGGCGGTAACAATATCAAGTGTGTTGTAAACAAAAAATATAGCATGGTGTATAAAATCATTAATGTTTAAGTTCAAACGACATCAACCCCAAACGTTTTCCTTTTCTCGATCTCTCTGACCACCCCCCCCCCGCCACCCCCCCACCCCCCCACCACCCCCCCCCCACCCCCCCGACACACACCCCCCCCCCCACCCCCCCGGTGTTGTTCTTCTACCTCTCTATCCTCCTCTCATTCGCACTGCTTCTGTCCTGTGGTCAGCCGTAATCGATGACCTGCTGGCACAAACCGCCTTTCCTCACTACTCAGAACAGAGAGGAAAAAGTACAAGTGATGAAGAGAGGAATGAAAGTCTCTCTCTCGCTCTCTCTCTCTCTCGCTCTCATTCCTTGCTTGTTTTGCCGCGGCTGATCTCTCCCGGAGCGAGACACAAACCCCGGAACACCCTCGGCCTCCCGCGTGCACGGAGAAGCCAAAGAGCAAATCATCCCTCGAGTACGTGCGGCAAGATGAACACATGCGATGTGGAGAAAGGTGGATTAGTGCGTGTCGTCGTGACGGAGAGCTCGAGCTGTGAGAGAGAGAGAGTGGAACCAGCAGTGACTCAGTTTACACTCCTGTAACGTACGAAAAGGCCTGTAAAAGAAAGAAAAAAAAAAAAGAAGAAAAGAAAAGCACATAAGGTGAACGACCTGAACAGGAAAAGCGAAAAGTTCTGCCAGAAGTTTTTATATAAAATAAATAAATAAATAAATAAAAACAAAAAATAGACAAAAGAAGAAGATATTTTAAATGCACGCGCTTCAAATATATAGAGCGGAAAAAAAAAATAAAAGCAATAACTGGACATTAATGATTTATTAATATAATATGATTTATTTTTTATTTATTCATATAAATATGATGTATTTTTCAAACGGTGCATGGGGAATTTCTGGTCATGCAAAAAATAAATATAATAAATAATAAATAAATAAAAAAGCACCAAAGGTAATAAAATTAAATACCCATTGGAACTGTTCTATTTATTTATTTATTTATTTATTTATTTATTTATTTATGTATTACTTATCCTTTCTGCTTGTCCAAACGCTCTTAGAAAGCTGTTTTTATTATTCATTCAATTAAGATAACAATTTCACTTATTACTCACCATTCATACACACCAGGGTCAAAAGTTTGTGGACACCCGACCGTGAGAGGGTTTTTTTTTTTTCCACCTCCACATTTCTTCCATTCCATACATTCATTCATTCATTTTCTATCGCTTTATCCGATCTTCCCTCGGGTCACGGGGAGTCTGTGTCTATCTCAGGCGTCTATGGGCATTAAGGCAGGATACACCCTGGATGGAATGCCAACCCATTGCAGGCACACACACACTCACATTCACACACACATTCAATACACTAGGGACAATTTTCCAAGGTGCCAATCAAACCTACCGTGCATGTTTTTGGACCGGGGGAGGAAACCGGAGAACCCGGAGAAAAACCCCCTGAGGCACGGGGAGAACATGCACAAACTCCACACACACACATGGCCGAGACGGGAATCGAACCTGGACCCTGGTGGTGTGAGGCGAACGTGCTAACCACTACACCACCGTGCCCCCTATTCCATTCCATACATGTAATATTTTATTATCTGGCTGTCGATCATGAAAAATAAATGATCTGTGTATTAAATTTTATTATTTATTTAATTTATTGCAATAACCTGTGTTTGAAGTCCGAAGCAATTCCCTTCCAAACCAGGTTACACCATTATGGTTTGTTTGTTTGTTTGTTTGTTTTTATTTATTTGTTTATTTATTTTTTATTTATAAGAATTATTTTTTTTCTTCCCTGAGCTCTGCAGGGTTTGATTTTAGTGACGTGTGCTGCAGCTTTTCCGAACGTTCGGGATTTGACTACCAACCGTCCCCCCCCCTAGAGCACGAGCCTAAAGATCGCCCCGGACCCCTCCCTCCTGCCCTATTTAAAGACTCCCGGTGCTCCCGTGACACCCCCCCCCACACACACACACACACACTCCTCCCCCCCACCCCTTCATACAAACAGCAGGGATGAGTGTGTGTTTTTGTATTTTTGTTTGTGTGTGAGATACAAGACTGGTTCGTTTTCTTTTTTTTTTTTTTTTAAAGCTCTTCATGCACTTTTTATTTTCTGTAATGGATTAGAATTGGATTTACTCATTTTTTTAAAATTATTATTTTTTTCATGTTTTAAACCAATTTCCACTGATAGTCGTTATAAGTAATTATTGCACCAGCACACGTTACTCCGAAAAAGCAAAGAACATAAAAAAAACCTTCGGGTTTTTATCGGGTTGCCATAGTTACCATAGGAGGTATGACATCGCCGATTCGATTTTTACGACGTATCGCCCAATCTCACCAATCACAATCTGACGTGGATCCCGGAAGAGGGCGTGTGTTATTCGACCAATTGTGTAAAGTGATGTTTCAAAAGCGATACACCAATCTTATGGCCGCAAACAGATAATGTTTCTTATTCCCAAACCCCGCCCCCCCCAAACCCCCAAACCCCGCCCCCCCAAACCCCCAAACCCCGCCCCCATCAATAAAAACAAGATTGAACAGTGCGTTTGTTCAACAAACCTATTAATGAGGTCTGAAAGGCATGAATATATACATATATTCATTCATTCATTCATTCATCTTCTACCGCTTTATCCGATCTTCCCTCGGGTCACGGGGGAGTCTGTGTCTATCTCAGGCGTCTATGGGCATTAAGGCAGGATACACCCTGGATGGAATGCCACCCACCCACATCACACACACACACACACACACACACATTCATACACTAGGGACAATTTTCCAAGGTGCCAATCAACCTACCGTGCATGTTTTTTGGACCGGGGGAGGAAACCGGAGAACCCGGAGAAAAACCCCCTGAGGCACGGGGAGAACATGCAAAAACTCCACACACACATGGCCGGAGACGGGAATCGAACCCGGACATCCTGGTGGTGTGAGGTGAACGTGCTAACCACTAAAAACCACCACCGTGCCCCTTAATATATATATATATATATATATATATATATATATATATATTATATATATTTAAACGCAAGAAAACAAACCGAACCGACGCTGTTTCTCGGCTGGGATAAGGAGACACGGCGAAGGAAGCGGAACGCCGGGAGCGAACCTGTTGACGAACGATCCGGCGGACGAGTTAATGAGAGGCGGATGAAAGAAATAATGGGATTCTCCCCTGCTTTAATAACGCCGAGCGTTGATTTTTTGCGTTCGGGTTTGGCTAATAGACCTGCCTATAGGCTGCTGATCATCCTCTCTCCGAACAATTTGTTGATTTCATTTGCGGACGAAGATTGAGCGCGGCGACGGAACCTCCGCTAACCGGTTGTATTTTTTTTTTTGCGGTTAACGAACACATAATCGCGCCTCCTCGTTATACCCGGCCCGCGGGCTCGGCTGGAGGATGATGATGATGATGATGATGATGGCGTCGGCGGCGTATTTAATTAGCCTCCGTGCTTTGGGGCGATGACTGGTAACGAATGTTGTTAGATGTAGCGTAATAGTTTCATTCGGTTTTAACGATAAAACCGGACGAATTATTGTTGCGTGAAGAAATTTAGCGCTTTAGGGTTAGCGTTAGCATACTAGCACAGTCGCACGAGAAACGTCGTGTATTCTCGGCAGTTCCTGATTGGTTTAATTCGGGCGACGTTTTTGCGAACATTTTTATTGATTTTGTTTATTTATTTCAACAATACACAAATATACAACGTTGTATTTATTTAAAGCTTAAGTAGTGAACGTTTCCAAACGCTTTCCGACTACGATACGTTAAATGCCCCGAACATATTTGCTCACTAGCGCCCCCTGTACTACCACCCCCCCCCATCTATCTATATCTATTTACACATTCATTCTGTGTACGCATGTGAAAATAGGTATTTTAAAGACGTCAGGAAATGATAACTTTTACGAAGAATCGTTTTATAAAGCAATCTTCTTTTCTTCTCTCGCTCTTCCCCCTCTCCCTCGTTCCCCCCCTCCCTCTCTGGGTGGTGTAAGTGTAGGGAAGCAGTAGCTCTGCATCGTCTCATGTTTATTGACCGGGACAGCTCGTCCACCTCGCACTATTGTATAGGACATGGTGAGACGGCTGAGTGTAGGGGGGGGGCTACGGTGAGGTCAGCGGCGTGTGTATACACACACACACACACACACACACACACACACAGGGTTGCGTTCAGAAAACACACACAGACTTGGTTGTGATTCATATTGTTTGAACTTGCAATGTGGATCAACAATATATTACATATGAAAATGTACATAATGCGCTGGTGTGTGTGTGTGTGTGTGTGTGTGTGTGTGTGTGTGTGTGTGTGTGTGTGTGTGTGTGTGTGTGTGTGTGTGTGTGTGTGTGTGTGTGTGTGTGCTGCCTTGGGAACCATCTGTAACATTATTATTGTTTTTTTAAAGAATTGATCGTTTTCACCTAATTGTATTTTAAACTGTGTGTGTGTGTGTGTGTGTGTGTGTGTGTGTGTGTGTGTGTGTGTGTCCCTCCCCCATCATCGTAACCAGCTGTTGGCAGATGCCACAAATGAGCAGGCCCTCGTTTAGGTTGTTAATTAGCTAATAGCGACCTGTTGCCGGGCGACGGGCTTGTTATTAGTTTAGCTGTATTAATACTCGTAGGACACGGATCGCCCCTGGGCACGTGTGCCTGTGTGTATTTACAAACCCGCGCTCTCTCCCCTGTGTGCGATTGTGTGTGTGTGTGTGTGTGTGTGTGTGTGTGTGTGTGTGTGTGTGTGTGTGTGTGTGTGTGTGTGTGTGAGGGAGGCATGGTTTGAAACCATGTTTTTTGTCTAAGCGTCGACAACAAGCTCACTCTCTCTCTGTGTGAGTGTGTGTTAGGTACTGAATATTGGTTTTTTGGGATACAACGAGTGTGTGAGATACCGAATGTGTGTGTGTGTGTGTGTGTGTGTGTGTGTGTGTGTGTGTGTGTGTGTAAGGTACCGAATGTGTGTGAGGTACTCAATGCGAGTTTGTGAGGTACCAGTGTTATGTTGCTATACAGTGAATGTGTGAGATACCGAATGTGAGTGTGTGTGTGTGAGGTACGGAGGTACTGAATGTTGTGTGATGTGTGTGTGTGTGTGTGGAGGAACAATGTGTGTGTGTTGTGTGGTGTGTGAACATGTGTGTGTGTGTGTGTGTTGTGTGGTGTGTGTGTGTGTGTGTGTGTGTGTGTGATGTGGTACCGAATGTTGTGTGTGTGTGATGTGTGAATGTGTGTGAGGTACGTGTGTGTCACGAGTATGGTGTGTGAGTGTTGTGGTGGTGTGATGTGTGTGTGTGTGTGTGTGTGTGTGTGTGTGTGTGTGTGTGTGTGTGTGTGTGTGTGTGTGTGTGTGTGAGAGGTACCGAATGTGAGTATGTGTGTGTGAGGTACGGAACATGTGTGTGAGAGGTGCCGAATGCGAGTGTGTGAGGTACTGAATGTGTGTGTGTGTGTGTGTGTGTGTGTGTGTGTGTGTGTGTGTGTGTGTGTGAGGAACCGAATGTGTGTGTGCGTGTGTGTGTGAGGTACGGAACATGTGTGTGAGAGGTACCGATGTATGTGTTTGTGTGTGTGTGTGTGTGTGAGGTACCGAATGTGTGTGTGGGGTACCGAATGTGTTTGTGTGTGTGTGTGTGTGTGGGTGTGTGTGTGTGTGTACCGAATGTGTGTGTGTGTGTGTGTGTGTGTGTGTGTGGTACCGAATGAGATCTACAGAATGCGAGAGTGTGAGGTCCACTGGGTGTTTGAGTTGCAGAATATATACGTGTGTGTGTGTGTGTTTTGTAGCGTGCGAGTGTAGCGTGCGAGTGTAGCGTGCGGGTGTAGCGTGCGGGTGTAGCGTGCGGGTGTAGCGTGCGGGTGTGTGCTGTAGTACGTGTGGTGGCATTTCTGTATTAATTGGTAATTGTCTGATCGATGGCTGTAGCTCATGACTCGGCTTTGTAATGTGAACTGACACGGGCGCTAATCAATCATGTACGGCGCGTATTAACTCCTATATCCCACTCGCTCCACTCGCTCAAATCACTCCGATTGATCTTTTTATTGGCCACGTTCTAATCCTGCGCCTCGCAGCTCTGCCGTCCAAAACATCTCGGCCACTTAGCCAGGACGGAGCGGTTGCCGTAGCAACCTCTCGGCTCGGGCTCTGCATTTTATTTATTTATTTATTTCCCTCACACTCTTTAACACACACACACACACACACACACACGGGGCAGTAAAACGCCTGTCACCCAGGCAAATAATTCCCCCATCCGTCCTACGGCTAGCTTTAGCATCGCAATCAACAAGACGGATTCGCCCGTCAGCTCGGACCATCTCGTTTGCGCTTTTCATAATCGGACCGCGGCGCGACCCGGGCCTTACGGAGCGCGGCGCCGAGAACCTCGAGAGACCTGCAAGGGAAAGAAAAGAAAAAAAAAAAGAGTGTGTGAGGGGGGGGGGGGGAACGCCCGTTGTTTTTTCTGTTTTCTGCCGCTCTGTAACGCAACGCCACGTGCTGCGTACGGTAGGGAAAATGTGGCGGCCACATGTGTAAGGGAATTAGCTCCTTCCTGTGGCGTGCCGTCTCTCCTTCCTGTGTGCGACTTCGGGCTCTTCATGCTTTGATGGTGCGGACACCCGGGGGGACGGAGGGAGGGAGGGACGGTTGGGGGGGGGGGGGGGGACGCTCTCGGAAACGCTACTTATGGGGACCGGCGTTCCGACATGAAAGACGTTCCCACTAATCGACATCGGACGGATCTGATAATGCGATCAGCTGCAAAAAGGAAGTGATGTGGCATGGTGTGTAAGCGATAGAACTGTTGTGTGTAACGATGTGTAACACCACACAGGCACACACACGTTGTGTGTAACTGTTGTGTGTAACACACACACTGTGTGTTGTGTGTAACACACACTGTGTGTTGTGTGTAACACACACACTGTTGTGTGTAACTGTTTTGTGTAACACACACACTGTGTGTTGTGTATTACTAAACACGAAGTAGACTTTAATAACCTGTGTGTTGTGTGTAAATCACAGTGTTGTGTAACACACTGCTGTGTGTGTGTTGTGTGTTCAGCTGTTTGTGAGAGGGTTGTGTGTGAGGCTCTGTGTGTTGTGTGTAAGGCTTTTGTTTTGTGTAAGGCTGCGGTGTGTTGTGTAAGGTGTGTGTGCGTGTATGGCTGTGTGTTGTGGTAGGCTGTGTGTTGTGTGTGTTGTGTGTGTGAGGCTGTGTGCTGTGTGTAAGGCTGTGTGTTGTGTGTTAGGCTGTGTGTTGTGTGTTAGGCTGTGTGTTGTGTGTTAGGCTGTGTGTTGTGTGTTAGGCTGGTGTTAAGGCTGTGTGTGTGTGTGTGTGTGTGTATTATGCGTGGTTTTATTAGGCTGTGTGTGTGTGTTAGGGGGTGTGTTATGGTGTGTATTAGGCTGTGTGTTGTGTAGGCTGTGTGTTAGTGTGGTGTTGTAAGGCTGTGTGATGTGTATTAGGCTTTGTGTGTGTAAGGCTGTGAGGTGTGTGTAAGGCTGTGCTTTCTGTTGTGTAAGGCTGTGTGTTGTGTGTAAGGCTTTGTGTTGTGTGTAAGGCGGGTGTGTGAGGCTGTGTGCTGTGTGTAAGGCTGTGTGTTGTGTGTAAGGCTGTGTGTTGTGTGTGTGTGTAGGCTGTGTGTTGTGTTAGGCTGTGTGTTGTGTGTTAGGCTGTGTGTGTGCTGTGTGTTGTGTGTATTAGGCTGTGTGTTGTGTATTAGGCTGTGTGTTGTGTGTAAGGCTGTGTGTTGTGTGTAAGGCTGTGTGTTGTGTGTTAGGCTGTGTGTTGTGTGTTAGGCTGTGTGTTGTGTGTTAGGCTGTGTGTTGTGTGTTAGGCTGTGTGTTGTGTGTTAGGCTGTGTGTAGGCTGTGTGTTGTGTTAGGCTGTGTGTTGTGTGTAAGGCTGTTTTGTGTAAGGCTGTGTGTTTGTGTAAGGCTGTGTGTGTGTGTAAGGCTGTGTGTGTGTTGTGTGTGTATTGTGTGTAAGGCTGTGTGTTGTGTGTATTGTTAGGCTGTGTGTTGTGTGTTAGGCTGTGTGTTGTGTGTTAGGCAGTGTGTTGTGTGTGTTGTGTGTTAGGCTGTGTGTTGTGTGTAGGCTGTGTGTTGTGTTAGGCAGTGTATTGTGTGTGTGTTGTGTGTTAAGGCAGTGTGTTGTGTGTGTTGTGTGTATTAGGCTGTGTGTTGTGTGTAAGGCTGTGTGTGTAGGCAGTTGTGTGTATTAGGCTGTGTGTTGTGTGTTAGGCTGTGTGTTGTGTGTAAGGCTTTGTGTTGTGTGTAAGGCGGGGTGTGTGGTGTGTATTGCGTGTGATTGTGTTGTGTTACTGTGTGGCTGTGTGTTGTGTGTTAGGCTGTGTGTTGTGTATTAGGCTGTGTGTGTGTGTTAGGCTTTCTGTTGTGTGTAAGGCGTGTGTTGTGTGTTTGTGTGTAAGGCTGTGTGTTGTGTGTAGGCTGTGTGTTGTGTGTTAGGCTGTGTGTTGTGTGTTAGGCTGTGTGTTGTGTGTTAGGCTGTGTGTTGTGTGTAAGGCTGTGTGTTGTGTGCAGTGTGTTGTGTATTAGGCTGTGTGTTGTGTATTAGGCTGTGTAGGCTGGGTGTTGTGTATTAGGTGTGTGTGTATTAGGCAGTGTGTGGTATGTAGGCTGTGTGTTGTGTATTAGGCATTGTGTGTGTGTGTGTGTGTGTGTAGGCAGGTGTTGTGTTTTTTGTGTTGTGTGTAAGGCTGTGTGTTGTGTGTTATGGTGTGTTTGTTGTGCGTTTGTAGACACATATCGCGCACCATTGGCAGCCGCGTTGCTCGGGTGTTGAAGCTCACACACGCAGTGGAGACGGAACGCGTCTCCGGAGCAGTGCGGATTTAACACGGAGCAGAAGTGACAGGCACACGGCTTCATCCGCCGCTAACACGCTAACGAACAGTGACACGTGACGCCACGTCCTGGCCTTTCTCCCAAACACGCCACGTCTCCGAGACGAGCGCCGCCGCGCCTCTCTGACCCCTGACCCTGTAAGTCACTGACATGCCTGTTCCCTTCCTGTTTCACCAGACGCAGCTCCTCCTCCCAGACGCCCCCCACACACACACACACACACACACACACACACTCAT
>JACRUU010000016.1:5915386-5917886 GCA_030449085.1 Kryptopterus vitreolus
CATGATCTTCCGGTCCAGAGTCCAACACCTTAACCACTGGGCTACTCCACCAGTAGCTCCTAGCGCCTTAAACTGCTATTTTTATCCTGTGAGGGGATTTTTTTTTAAGGGCCTTGCGAAAGGACCCAAGAACTTGGTATCTTGGTGATAATCAGGGCTCCCAATCCGTAGCCCCACTGCCTTAAAGCACTGAAACCCAGTTATTTTTTGACATTTTTATCCCGTGATGGTTTTTTTATTTTTGGAAACCCCAGGATCAGCGCCCCCTGGAGCACAGAGGGTCTTAATCAAGGGCCTTAATCAAGGGCCCAATAGTGGCGATAACCACAATCAGAACCACTGAAACCCAGTTATTTGACTTTTTTTTTTAAAAATATGTTATCCTGTGAAGGGGAAATTCTTTTCGTCGTACATCCCAGCTTTGTTTGGCCGCACGGACGTGTCAGCCAGGGTTAAGGGCCTTGCTCAAGGACCCAAGGGTGGCCGCTTGGCGATATCCCGGGGCCCGATCAGTAGTTAATTCCCGTTAATTTTTCTTCGCATATCCCAGCCTTCTCGGAACCACAGGGTCAGCCGTGATACGGCGCCCCCTAGAACACAGAGGACCCGAAAGGGCCCGAACCTCCGACCCTTCCAATCAGTAGCCCCGCCCACCCCTCCCACCCATGTCCCTTAAACCACGGAGCTACAAAGCCACACCCCTCGCTAGTTGGCCAATATAATAAAAACACGTCTTTGTTCTACTATCGTTTAATAAAGGGTGATTTTACGTATACGTTTACGTTTTTGCACGAGCGACGTTATTCCGAGCCGATGTTCTAAATGAGGAATGGGGTTGTGGGTATTCCGTGTGCCGTGTCAGCGGAAAATTTGCAATCGGGGGGGGGGGGGGTGATATGTTTAGGGAATAATTTAGCAACGGTGCTTTTTTTTTTTTTTTTTTTTTTTTTTTTTTTTTTTGCGTCTCTGGGTACGGGTACGAGAAAACAGGACGGCGGCGTTCCGGAAAGGTCCGTCGGAGTGGCGTTCCCGGATTTCCCTGTTCGCGGATTTAACTCGCCAGTTAATTATCAGGTGTGTTTCAGCAGGGAAATCGCCGAACTACAGGAGTCCGCTCCTTCAGGAGTGCAGCCCAGGGGGGGCCCCCTTGGGAAACAGCCTGTGTAATTACGTACACACGTAACACACACACACACACACACACACACACACACACACACACACATATACGAGGATGGAAAGATGGAGATGGATAAAAAGCCCTGCGACGCATCCGAGTCCGCAATGCCTGCTTTAGCAAACTCTATATGAGTGATGGATGTATTTAATATGCCGGTGCTTCCAGTGTGCGTCACACACACACACACACACACACACACACACACACACACACACACACAACACTCTCTCACAACACTGATGCGTATTGATTGTAATGAAAAGTGTCCCCCAAGTAATACTTGCACTCCGATGTGTCACATTTAAACAGAAAGAATTTATTATAAATGTTGCGCCGATGCAAATGTTTTGGCGCCCCGAGCCGGCGAGCGGCGTTTAAACGACACGTTTGTTGCGTTGTCGCCGCAGACGGGATTTTTTTTTACGTCTTTAATTCGAACCCGTGGCTTCAAAGTGTTCGGTCTGCGATCGGCCACCGCGTCTCGACAACCGTTCTCTTCAAAAAGAAATGGTGTGTGTGTGTGTGTTTGTGTGTGTGTGGTGTGTGTGTGTTTGGCCGATGATGTTAGTAATTGGGCCAGGGGCCGTGTGTAATTAGTGACTTCAAAGTACAAAAAAAATGTAACGAGCAATCAATTAAGACTGGAAGCCAATTTAAATAATACTCTCTAATACTCCTAATTGCTCTTGGAGGAGGGGATTTAATGCTGCCAGGATGGGGGGGTGGGGGGGGGGGGGTTACGGTGGGTGGGGGGGTGTTTTAGAGAGCGCCCCCTACAGGCGGTGGTGCGTCCTGATTACTGTGTGTATTTTTACGGGGGGGGGGGGGGTGTGTGTGGTGTGGTGTGGTGTGTGTGTGCGTTTGTTGTAGCTATTTTCCATACGACTGATGAAACTCCGCCCCCCTCTCCAAAACGAGCTCTTCGGATTGGTCGCCGTGTTTGTATCGGAGGCGGCGGTTTGCGCGGTTGTATAGCGGCGCCCAACCAAAAAACCAAAAAAAAAAAAAAAAAACGTTTTTTTCAATATCGGTAATAAAATCGCTAAATAACGATTAATCGTTCTCCCGACTCTATAGTGTTGTGTGTGTGTGTGTGTGTGTGCGTGTGTGTGTGTGTGTGGGTGTGTGTGTGTGTGTGTGTGTGTGATGCAGATGCAGATCTACATACTGGGAATTCGAATCTAATGGCCTCGCCATCCCTCCCTCTCTCTCTCTCTCTCTCTCTCTCTCTCTCTCATTTCACTCTCCCCTTCTCTCTAGATTCTCGCTCTCACTCTCTCTCTCTGTAACTCCTCCGTCTCTAGAGGCAACTCTCTACTC
>JACRUU010000016.1:5927886-5967886 GCA_030449085.1 Kryptopterus vitreolus
TTTTCCTTCTTTCATTGGGAGCATAATGGAAATGCCAGCGTCTGGAGTCGCGGAGCGGGGCGCTCCTCAAAAACTCCATTTAGAGGAGTGACAGAGTAATTTAGCACTGGCCTCGTGTTTTGCAGCAGTTAATTAAAGCGAACCTGATGGGGCCGATCTCACCAGGGACCCAACACACACACACACACACACACACACACACACACGCCGAAGGTGCACGGCCAGGCTGGGGGATCTCGCGGATCAGATTACAGCGAATCCGGGGAGGAGGGAGGAAAAAAAAAATCACACGTTCGGGCAAAATCCAATGATGCAGCACTTACCAGATTTAATTTATTACAGTAGATATGCGTTATCGACACGCGAGAACAAAAACACTGCCAATTACGATAATGCGCTGGATGGAAACTTGCATGCGAGAGGGAGCAGGAACTTGGTGTGTGGTGTGTGTGTGTGTGTGTTGGGGGGGGGGGGAACGACAACATCCTTCATGGATCGTTCCCGTTTTTGTCTTTGGAAGTGTATCTACAACATGCGAAGTTCACAAGGCGCTTCGGGCGAACTTATATTAGACGTAAAATCGATATCTAATAACCGCCTTAAAGGCATTTCATCGATACGAGTTGTGTGTATATCGAGCGTTCTCGCGCCCCCCGAGGAAAAAACCGGCGGCTTTTTTGCGCTAAATGAGAAATGCGTTATAAGGACGCTGTTTGTAGAGGCAGATTGATTCAGGATGAAAAGCTAACGTTTATATGTAAAGCATGGACGACGTTCTAGGCGAGACAAACATCAATAAATTATCCCAGCAGGCTGTAGCGAGAGTACTCCTGCCCATTGTCTCAACCTCTTTCATATGTGTGTATGTATATATATATATATATATATATATATATATATATAAATATATATATATATTATATTCATTCACTCATCTTCTACCGCTTCATCCGATCTTCCCTCGGGTCACGGGGAGTCTGTGTCTATCTCAGGCGTCAATGGGCATTAAGGCAGGATACACCCTGGATGGAATGCCAACGAATGTCCATCGCAGGACACACACTCACACACACACACACACACACTACACACACACACACACATTCACACACTAGGGACAATTTTCCAAGGTGCCAATCAACCTACCGTGCATGTTTTTGGACCGGGGGAGGAAACCGGAGAACCCTGAGAAAAAAACACCCTGAGGCACGGGGAGGAGAACATGCACAAACTCCACACACACATGGGCGAGACGGGAATCGAACCCGGACCCTGGCAGTGTGAGGCGAACGTGCTAACCACTAAGCCCCCCTATATATATATATATATATATATATATATATATATATATATATATATATATATATATTAAAAGAAACAATTTAGACAAATTCGAGTCGTTCTGCTTGAATAGGTATGTTTGGATGCATTTTGAACGAATTTATTCAGGTGTCTGGTTCTGCACATCGCCATAGCTTCACAAATCTACACATGTGATATATAAGATGATATATCGCATTAAAAACGCTTCCTAATGCTTCTCCTTCTGGTCTCTTGTGACCTGTTGAGCCGTAGACCTAGAATCGAAAATCGATTCAGGAATCGGATATTTAAGATTCAGAATTCTGTGCATTTATTTATTTATTTATTTTTCACCTGGGATCTTCCAGGACCTTCCATGTAACGATGGAGACAAAATAATATTTGAAACTATTAACAAAAGTAGGGCTGGGAATCGAAAAGCGATTCTGGAATCGGATGGTTAAGATTAAATGAATATGGTTATAAAATTTAAATTTTCTGCGCTTTATTTATTTATTTATTTTTCATCTGGAATCTTCCAGGACCTTCCATGCGTTCTGTTTTTTTTTTTTCTTCCCCCGCCCACATGTGAATCTTCCCTCCCCCCCAAAAAAATTTTTTTGGATGAGATGTGATTGTTGCAAGTTAACGACTTCGTTACGAGGTCATTTTCATATTCATAAAAACCTGAAATGATGGACATAAAATGTATTTGAAACGATTAACAAAAATATGGTTCGGAATCGATAAGCGATTCTGGATTCGGGTATTTAAGATTAAGAATATGGATAGAAAATTCCAATTTTCTGTCCACTCATTTATTTATTTATGTTTGTTTGTTTGTTTTTTATCTGGAATCTTCCAGGACCTTCCATGTGCCTGTTTTTAGCTCGTTTTACTCATAAAAACATGCAACGATGGACACAAAATATATGTGAAAATATAATAGTATAATAATAATAAGTATAATAATCAAACACTTGATGTAAAATTTTAATTCTTCCAGGACCTTCGGTATGTCCAATCTGCCAGGACCTGCCTAATATGTCCCATCCCATCACACGTCCTGTCCTAATGACCGAATGACTTTTAATATCATGCGTGATCGGTAAATAAACGCCAGAAGACCAGAACAATTATTTGCGTTCAAATGTCAAACCTTATCTTATTTTATTTCAATGTTTACAGTTACCGTTTCTATCTTAACTGGACAAACATTTTCAATTTAGCGTACTTTATAAATTTGCACGTACAAGAACGAATGCTTCGAATGAGTTTGCAAAGCAATTATTCTTGTGTTTAACAGATTGTTCAGCTGATTAACCGCCGTGTTTGATCAGATAGAGAGTTCATTCAGAGCGGCCTCCCCCCCCCAATCCCCCCCCCTCCCCACCCCCCCTCAATAAATGTAATTATTAATATTTGGACTGCATGTAAATGTAGATAATGTAATTCAAATGGCAAAGGAGCCAAGCGCTGAAGGGTTTGCATTTGTCAGCTTTAACCTCCGGTCCTTCGCCGCCTTTAACAAAGATCTAATATCGTATTTTACGCTTAACGACGTTGTTATATTTGTATAAAGATTCTCCGGCTTGGTCCCGCGTTTGCTAAATTAAAGGGTAAACAATTTGCATTGATTAAGAAATACCTTTTTTTATACTATTGTCAGATTAATACAAATAGATTATATTCTAACATGATTAACTTAATTTAATTTTACTTATTGTCTTACCATAGCACACATTCAAGAAGTAGAAATATATATTATTTTTATATATATAATATATTATATAAAAATAATATAATATGTACAAATGATTTATATTATTTTAATATTAATATTATATAATCTTTATTTTTAATAAAATAATAATAAAATAATAATAATAATAATTTTTTTTGCCACTCAAAGCCTAATACTAATACTCTGTAACGAATGACCTTAACACATTATAGAAAGACATTAGTGTATGATTAATATGCAATTAAATATTTCAATCTATTTACATCCCTAATATATAATGTATATTTACATCCTAATATATAATGTATATACTTATATAAAATAAAAAAAATCTCTCTCTCTCTCTCTCTCTCTCTCCCTCTCTCTCTCTCTCTCTCTCGATTCTATATATATAGATAGTATATATATATATATATATATCTCTCTATCTCTCTCTCTCTCTCTCTATCTCTCTCTATATCTATGTGTGTGTGTGTGTGTGTGTGTGTGTGTGTGTGTGTGTGTGTGTGTGTAATTTTAATATTTTTGGAAGATTGTAAACACTTTCCCCATTGAAATATCGTCGTGTAGATGAATTAATTTCACACAGATCCTGGAGTTTATCTATCCCATAATTGCAGTGGAGAACAGATGACATCATCCATGTATAATTTTTGATGTATATGTGTTTTGGAGAGAATTATCATCAGTTGAGAATTGATCACTTTGTGTTTACATATTGATCAGGTGTTAATTCCATCATCCTATCCTCATCACAGATGGGTGGATTGTCTCTGTGTGTGTGTGTGTGTGTGTGTGTGTGTGTGTGTGTGTGTGTGTGTGTGTGTGTGTGTTCGCCTTCTATATCCTCCCACTTGGCATCAGTTGTTCTCAAGCTGTGCATGTGTGCTTTTGTGTGCATCTGTCTGTGTGCTTTTGCTCGCCTTTGTGTTCTTCCTCTGGGTCTAAACGCTTTTCCCATTCTTCTTTTTCTCTTCCCGGGATTGGAGTCAGTCCGCCGGAGAAATCCCGCTCCGCTGACCCTTTACACGCGAGAACACGCGAGAACACGCCGCCACGCCCACTTTTAACACGGGCAGCTGGTGAAGGCATTAAAGATTGCGCAAAGGGAAAGGTCAGACGCGCAGGTCTGCACATCGCTGCCATGCAGATATGACAGATTTCACTCAGCTGGATTTGGCATTAACGTGTGTAGACTCGGACGCAGGGGGGAGGGGCTTGGGGAGGGGCTTGGGGGCGGGAAGGGCGGGAATGGGCGGGGCGATTTCAGGTGATCGGGGGGGGGGGGCAGAACATGCGCAATGTTCATCCTAATACCCATCACTGAGGCGACTTAATCTGGAGTTCCTGCAGAAGCAAAATAATTCCGAATAATTTATATATTCCCGATCATTCCCACTGAATCATTAATGGGAATTTCTGTTTGTCTGATATCCATTTATATCATTTAATATCATTTAATATATCATTTAATATATCATTTAATATATCATTTAATATATCATTTAATATATCATTTAATATATCATTTAATATATCATTTAATATATCAGTAATATCATAATAATATCATTTAATATTCATTTAATATATCATTTCATTTTTTCTTTTTTTTTCTTTTTTTTTTTAAGGAAGACAATTTTCTGGATACACAGGGTAAACTTTTTCGGGCCCAAGCACCGCGCTGCGCAGGATCTTTCCTTTGTTTCTTTCTTTCTTTCTTCGTTCTTCTGATTCGTTCTTTCTTCTTTCTTTTGTTCTTCTTCTTTATTCTTTGTTCTTTCCTTCCTTTCTTTTTATTTTTTCTTTTCTTCTTTCTTCCTTTCTTTTCTTTCTTTGTTATTTCTTTCGGCTTTCTGTTCTTTCTTTTGTTCGTTCTTTCTTTTTCTTTCCTTGTTCTTTAATTCTTTCCTTTCATTCTTTCCTTCTTTCTTTTTTTTTTTTTTTTTTTTCTTTCTTTCTTTCTTTCTTTCTTTCCTTTCTGTTCCTATTTGTTATTCTTTCTTTCTTTGAACTTCTTTTTTCTTATTTTCTTTTCTTATTTCTTTAGGTTGTTCTTCTTTCTTTAGGCCCTTTTCTTCTTGTCTGTCTTTCTTCCTTCTTCCTTCCTTCCACGTCTTATTCTTCTTCTTCTTTATTTCTTCCTTCTTTTCTTTTCCCTTCTTTCCTTCTTTAATTCTTTCTTTCCTTGCCTTTCTTTTTTTCTTTTCCTTTCCTTTATTTCATTCTTTTTCTTTTCTTTCTTTTCTTTCTTTTTCTTTCCTTCCTTCTTTCCTTCTTTCTTTCTTTCCTTCTTTCTTCCCTTCTTTCTTTCCTTCCTTCTTTCCTTCCTTCCTTCTTTCTTCTTTCCTTCCATTCCATGTTTTAATTTTTATTTCTTTACCTGTTTATGGTTTAGTGTTTTGGGGTTTCCCTCTATCATGTTTACCTCGCAACGCCACACACATTTTTTTATAACGTTTCATAATGTGAGGCGCAGAATTCCTCGTAGAGTGAAATCCTCTTATTATTATTATTATTATTATTTTCCAACATAAACCGTAACCATCTCAACTCGGTGCTACAACTTTTCACCGCTATCTAATTCCATACGAGAAGTTATTCGCTGTTTGTTCGTAAATACCGGAACGGTAGCAATTCGAAGAGGAATAACAAAAAAAATAATAATAAATAAATAAACGCTTAATTGGAAGCTAAATCGGAGCGCTAACGGCGGAGCGCTAACGGCGGAGCGCTAACGGCGGAGCGCTAACGGCGGAGCGCTTAGCCGAGAAGCGCTGAATTCCGGGCGTAATTTAAGCCTGTTGTTCCCTCGTACTCACTCCCAAATAAAGCTCTTAAGTGGCTTTTAGTCCTGCAATCGCAACGGAGACTTTAATACTAGTTATTAAGTTATTAGCTTGTCTAGTGTGTGTATGTGTGTGTGTGTGTGTGTGGGTGTGTGTGTGTGTGTGTGTGTGTGTGATGTGTGTGTGTGTTCCCATCGTTGTGTGTGTTGTGTTTCTGTAGATGGACAAAATCTGATGCTCAGATACGTATGTGACAGTCGGAAGCGTGACGGAGACGAGCCAACTTTTTCATGCCGTGTGTGTGTGTGTGTGTGTGTGTGTGTGTGTGTGTGTGCGTCAGTGTTGACAGGTCCATTATCCGGCGATGTTTGATGTCTGTCATTTTACTTGACTTCATTTGGCTCTTGTCACGCGCGCCACATTGATTTCAACCCGTCACGGGAAAAAAAAGCGTGAGATTATGAAACGCTTCTATTTCCCGGCGTCAGGAATCCGTGTAGGTGTGTGTGTGTGTGTGTGTGTGTGTGTGTGTGTGTGTGTGTGAACGAGAGGGAGGACAGACAGTGATGACATCGACAAAACTTGCCTGTCATTCCAGATTTCGCTGTCTTCCCCCCATGATGTCACTCGGGAAGCTTGTTGTAGAGATTCTTTAGATCACAGAAATATTCGCTCGGCGTCCTGGGGGCCAAACTCGGGCCCCTGAGGTCTTTTTTTTTTTTTTTTTTTGGCCTCTTAATAAACCAGTGTGTGATGAAGATGTATCTAGAATAAAGTTTCGGAAAACGGCCGCTAGAGGTTTTGAAGTGATGTGCAGAGCATGAGGAAGTCGAGTGGCGCCCTCTCTGGTGAGACGTGATAACTGACAGAACCATGATAACTTTTGTTCACGTCTTATAAACAACATATAAACATGTTATATTGTTGAAAAAAGTCTACTTGGGTGACTTAAGGTGCAAAAATACACCATATAAACATGTTATAATGTAGAAGAATCCTACTTTAGTGTCTTTAGTTGAAAAAAAATAAAAAAAAAATATAAACATTTTTAAGGTATAAAAAAGTCTATTGGGTTGTCTTTAGGTGCATAAATACACATATAAACAGTTATATAAACATAAAGCATATACAACATATAAACATGTTATAATGTAGAAAATAACTATTTGAGTGTCTTAAGGTACAAAAATACAAAATATAAGCAAGTTTTATTGTTGAAAGAAATCTACTTGGGTGGTTTAAGGTACAAAAATACACCATTTAAACATGTTATAATGTAGAAAAAGTACTTTAGCGTGTTTAAGGTAAGTGAATACAACATATAAACCAGTTTTATTGTTGAAAAAAGTCTACTTAGTGTAAGGTGGTAAGTAAACACAAAATACAATTATTGTAATGTGAAAAAAGTCTACTTTAGTGTCTTAAGGTGGTAAAAACACAAAATATAAACATGTTATATGTAGAAAAAGTCTACTTTAGTGTCTTAAAGTGGCAAAAACACAAAATATAAACATGTTATAATGTAGAAAAAGTCTACTTTAGTGTCTTAAAGTGCATAAACACAAAATATAAACATGTTATATGTAGAAAAAGCCTACTTTAGTGTCTTAAAGTGCATAAATACAAAATATAAACATGTTATAATGTAGAAAAAGTCTACTTTAGTGTCTTTAGGTGCAAAAATACAAAATATAAAGTTTTATTGTTGGAAAAAAAACTACTTGAGTGTCTTAAAGTGCAAAAATGCAACACATAAACATGTTATAATGTAGAAAAAACCTATTTTAGTGTCTTTAGGTGCAAAAACACAAAATATAAACAAGTTTTATTGTTGAAAAAAATCTACTTGAGTGTTTTAAGGTACAAAAATACACCATATAAACATGTTATAATGTAGAAAAAAAACCTACTTTAGTGTCTTAAGGTGCAGAAATGCAACATATAAACATGTTATAATGTAGAGAAAAAACCTATTTTAGTGTCTTTAGGTGCAAAAAAAAAAAAAAAAATATAAACAAGTTTTATTGTTGAAAAAAATCTACTTGTGTTTTAAGGTACAAAAATACATCATATAAACATGTTATAATGTAGAAAAAAAACCTACTTTAGGTGTCTTAAGGTGCAAAAACACACCGTTTAAACATGTTATAATGTAGAAAAAGTCTACTTTAGTGTCTTAAAGTGCATAAATACAAAATATAAACATGTTATATGTAGAAAAAGTCTACTTTAGTGTCTTAAGGTGGTAAAAACACAAAATATAAACATGTTATATGTAGAAAAAGTCTACTTTAGTGTCTTAAGGTGGTAAAAACACAAAATATAAACATGTTATAATGTAGAAAAAGTCTACTTTAGTGTCTTTAGGTGCAAAAATACAAAATATAAAGTTTTATTGTTGGAAAAAAAAACTACTTGAGTGTCTTAAAGTGCAAAAATGCAACACATAAACATGTTATAATGTAGAAAATGCAGATAATTATGTGTCTTGAAGTTCAAAAATACAACACAAACATTTTAATGTAAATAAAAAACCGACTTGAGTGTTTTAAGGTACAAAAATACACCATATAAACATGTTATAATGTAGAAAAAAAACCTACTTTGAGTGTCTTAAGGTGCAGAAATGCAAAATATAAGCAAGTTTTATTGTTGAAAGAAATCTACTTGGGTGGTTTAAGGTACAAAAATACACCATTTAAACATGTTATAATGTAGAAAAAGTACTTTAGCGTGTTAAGGTAAGTGAATACAACATATAAACCAGTTTTATTGTTGAAAAAAATCTACTTTAGTGTCTTAAGGTGGTAAAAACACAAAATATAAACATGTTATAATGTAGAAACCTACTTTAGTGTCTTAAGGTGCAAAAACACTAAATATAAACAAGTTTTATTGTTGAAAGAAAATCTACTTTAGTGTTTTAAGGTACAAAAATACAACCATATAAACATGTTATAATGTAGAAAAAAAACCTACTTTAGGTGTCTTAAGGTGCAAAAACACACCGTTTAAACATGTTATAATGTAGAAAAAGTCTACTTTAGTGTCTTAAAGTGCATAAATACAAAATATAAACATGTTATATGTAGAAAAAGTCTACTTTAGTGTCTTTAGGTGCAAAAATACAAAATATAAAGTTTTATTGTTGGGAAAAAAAACTACTTGAGTGTCTTAAAGTGCAAAAATGCAACACATAAACATGTTATAATGTAGAAAATGTAGATAATTATGTGTCTTGAAGTTCAAAAATACAACACAAACATTTTAATGTAAATAAAAAACCGACTTGAGTGTTTTAAGGTACAAAAATACACCATATAAACATGTTATAATGTAGAAAAAAAACCTGCTTTAGTGTCTTAAGGTGCAGAAATGCAACACATAAACATGTTATAATGTAGAAAAAAACTATTTTAGTGTCTTGAGGTGCAAAAACACAAAATATAAACAAGTTTTATTGTTGAAAAAAATCTACTTGAGTGTTTTAAGGTACAAAAATACACCATATAAACATGTTATAATGTAGAAAAAAAACCTACTTTAGGTGTCTTAAGGTGCAAAAACACACCGTTTAAACATGTTATAATGTAGAAAAAGTCTTCTTGGGTGTTTTTAGGTGCAAGAATACATCATAAACATTTTAATGTAAATAAAAAACCTACTTGAGTGTCTTAAGGTGCAAAAATCCAACATATAAACAAGTTATAATGTAGAAAAAACCTACTTTAGTGTCTTAAGGTACAAAAACACTAAAAAAACAAGTTTTATTGTTGAAAAAAATCTACTTTAGTGTCTTAAGGTACAAAAATACATCATAAACATAAACATGTTACGAAGCGCACAAGATCCTGAACATACACCTGATCTCTCTTTATTCTGAACTTGCTGTTCCCGAGAACCCGTCTGTTCTCACGTCTGTCTGTCTGTCTGTCTGTCTCACACCCCTCTATTCTGACTCAACTGTGTATCTAGCCATTCTCTGGCAGACTTCCAACTGCTCTCTCTCTCTCTCTCTCTCTCTCTCTCTCCTCTCCTCCTCTCTCTCTCTTTCCTTCCCTCCCTCTCTCCCTCCCTCCTGGTTTCTCTCAAGCAGTACATGTGTGTGTGATCGCGAGTGTGTGTAGACACACCCGTACTGACCTTAGGGGCTAGAGTTTATTGTTTTTGCAGTCAGATTAAAAGGATTCTCTTTCCCACACACACACACACACACACACACACACACACACACACACACACACACTGGCCTCAAGACCCAATGCAATAATGTCTCTTGCACCAAGCTCGCCCATCTTTTATTAGACCTCTCCGTTTTGTTTTTGTTGTTGTTGTTTTTGTTTTTTTTTCTTTCTCCTCCCTCTGGCGCCTTTTTAAAATCCTCCGCCATGAAGTTTACTTCATTCAGGAGGGTCCGCAGGAATTCATTTTCATTTCCTGCCAGCTTTATCTGCATGTATCTGATGTGTGTGTGTGTGTGTGTGTGTGTGTGTGTGTGTGTGTGTGTGTGTGTCGCTTGCTTTAACACAACCCACAAACACCTGTTGATTGGCTGATTAACACAATCGGGTGAGGTCGAGGTTCAGGAGGACTATAATGTGTTGATCCACATTGATCCATTCTCGAAAAAAAAAACAAAAAAAATGGCTTTTATATGTTAAAAAATAAATATATTATTTACAATTTAAACTAAAGCAGTAATAAAGTAAAATACATAACAATGATGACTGATGGCATTTTTCCCCAAAAATAATTTTGTAAATGTTTTTGCAAACATAATCAAGTCTCAAAAATGTAATTTATTGGCATTTATATGTTAAAAAAATTTTAAAAAAAGTTAAAAACAAACAAACAAACAAAAAAACACTTCTGATAGTCCAACATATTATTGACCAAGTGCAGATTTGCCCTTTATTTCATCTTTTCTATTCTCTCTTTCCAATGATCAATCATGTATTTGTTCCTCTTTAATGCTTTTTTTTTTTTAATTATTATTAATTCTTAAATGAAATATTCCCGAAGAAACACCCGGAAAAATAATCCTCGGGAATATCGGCACACTTTTCGTGCTCTTTTGACTTTCTATAAACGCACGTGTCTTTGTCCCGGACGCGGCGTTCTCCTGTCGGTGAGATTAGGTTCACCATGGTAACTGTCAGAAAGCCCAGCAGGTCATGAGAAAGCAGGGTCACTCGTTGGCATATCCGTGCAGTCACACCTGTGCTTATCCCCCTACACACACACACACACACACACACACACACACACACACAGGCGGGAGCAAATGTGACACGCACACCCCAGTGCACACGGACAAATGAATGAGTCGCACGGAGCCTGGAGGCGTCTCTTACGTCACCTAATGCTGCATGTGTGTGTGTGTGTGTGTGTGTGTGTGTGTGTGTGTGTGTGTGTGTGTGTGCGTGTGTGTGTGCACGTGTGTAGCGAGAGATGGTTGTTGTGCGGAGCAGCGTTTACTTAAATGACCTTAATGAGTGTAATATTTCTTTCTCCGTGTCCAGGTGAAGCGTGTTCCTGTAGAGAGCTGCGATCAGTACACTACATGTTCCGAGTGTCTGGGCTCCAGAGATCCTCACTGCGGCTGGTGCGTCCTGCTCAACGTGTGAGTATTATTGGCTGTCCGATATCATCAAAAGCCAAATCTGTGCCCAATTCCTGCCCAAAGACAGCTATGTGGCGTCAATGATGCGTTTCTGCATCGCTATAAAGGATCGTATACGCTGGAACCCAAAGTCATACATATGTGTGTGTATATGTATATGGTGTATATATGGATATATCTATATATATATATATAGATATATATATATATATATATATAGTATATATATAATAATATTAATTATGTCAGTTAACATTCTAAGAAATAAAAAAATGTGTGTATCTATATGTACATATATATATATATATATATATATATATATGATATATATATATATAATATATATATATGTGTTGTGTGTGTGTATATATATATATATATATATATTATATATATCTCTTGTATGGGCCACGTTGTGTGTGTGTGTGTGTGTATATATATATATATGTCGTGTATTATATGTGTGTATATGTATATATATATATATGTGTTTGGTATGTATGGGTGTGTGGAGTATATATATATCTATATATATATCTGTATATATATATATATATATATAATCTGTATATATATATATATTTATTATATAATTGATTCACTTTTTCATTTTTGATGACTTGCTTTAATTTAGTCCACTAGGTGGCATTTAAGTTAACATTCTAAGAAAAAAAAACCCCATCGAAAAAAAGGACCTTCATTTTTTCGGAATGAAACTGCATATATATATATTAAAATATATTGAAATTTGTGTACAGGTCATTACCAGTCATCTGGACATTAACGTGACGCCATACATTACATGTGCAGTGTGTGTGTGTGTGTGTGTGTGTGTGTGTGTGTCCTCCCCCCTTAAAATGTTAATTAAACCTCACCCAAATACACAAAGTGGTTTCCTTATCCTGTTATCTTCCTCGGAGGACGTGCATTAGCATGATTTTTAATTGAGGGCGTGCAAATGGAACCCCGGAAAGTAAGGAAAGGCGCGAACCTGCGCTCGTATCTCGCCTCTTCCTCCCAGTGAAAAACCGTCTGACGGAGCGTCTACTCGGAACCGGCCTCGGAAGCGGTCAGAGCCGTCAGAGCCGCGGGCTGCTAGGCCGAATATACCATTAACATAATAGTCTTAGTGGCGGTGTTTTATTTTGTTTGCGACTTCATTCTCTCTCCCGTGAGCGAGACGTACAGTAAGTGCAACATGCCCTTATTGAGTTAAGTGACTTCCCCTGTAGCATTTGCAATAAGCATTTAAATTAGGTGGGAGCTCGAGAGAGAGAGAGAGAGAGAGAGAGAGCTGAACCCGACGCACGCGGACGCACACGCCCGCTTTTAAATGAGGTCACGCTTTGCCTGTAAGCTGACATTTTGAAAGCCCGACGTCGGGAAAAGTTATTGCCGGCAAAAAAAAAAACGTTATCTACAAAAATTACTGTCAATTTCTTCGGATTGGACACGGACGACAATAAAAAAAAAAACCCAGAACAGAAAAGAGCGCCGTGTCGGCGCGAGCGTTGCGTCGTGGTGATTAACATGTTCTCGCTGTTTGTGTCACTGTAGATGCTCCCGGAAGGACCGGTGCGAAAGGGCGGACGAATCCTCGCGCTTCGCCACCAGAGTGGACCAGTGCGTCGACTTGACCGTTCAACCCAACAACATCTCCGTGACCATGTCCGAAGTCCAGGTGTGAAGCGTTATGACGTGTATATGAAGCATTATGAAGCACTTGACTGCGTTATGACGAGGGCTCGTGTCAAGACATGTGATGTCACGATAATTTAACCGTGATTAATTAACCGTATTATTTCACGCCGGTGTCCATATAGAATGTTCAGTGTACTTATTAATATATATATATATATATATATATATATATATATATATATATATATATATATATATATATATATATATTAATGTAGTATCTGACCTTTATTCCAAAGCATTAGGTGTGAAGCGTTATGACGCTGACAGCGTTATGACGCGTATAGGAAGCATTATGAAGCATTTGACTGCGTTATGACGAGACGAGGGGGCTCGTGTCAAAACATGTGATGGCACTATTATTTAACCGTTATTAGTAATATTAACCGTTATTATTTAACGCTGGTGTCCGTATAGAATGTTCAGTGAACTTATTATATATATATATATATATATATATATATATATATATATATATATATATATATATATATATATATATATATATATATATTAATGCAGTATCTGACCTTTATTCCAAAGCATTTAATCTATTGTGCTTGATTGCATTAATAGGTCACTTATCTATAGGTCATGCCGTAAAACATTACCTATAGTAAGAAAGTAACAACCCCAACACCCCCCCCATCCATAACATGCAAATTAACCCCTTGGGGTCTACTGGTTATTTTTTTTGGTCAAGGATAGATGGATTCCACTTCTCCTGTGCTTCAGTAATATTACTGCCTGACGTCTCGGAGTAAAAACACTCGCTATTGGATGCGCTTAAATATCAGACGAGAAAGCGCTTCCCTTTATGTTCATCATTTTGACGTTTAATTGTTCGACGCACAGTGCGACCCTTGAGCAGGGCCGCAGGCCGAAACCCCCGGCCCTCGACTTTCATTTCACTCGGAATGTCGTAGCGTGACAAAGACGAATCTAGAAGAAAGTGGGGGGGGGGAACGGGCGCTGGATACGAATCGGCGTTACGCGAGTGGCGCCCTCTCTGGTGAGACTGCGCAATGACTCTTCTTTATTTCCGTCTTCGTAATTTTCCATGAAGACAAAATTTCGTTGTGTAAAAATATCTATAGTTCTATAAAAATTTCTCTTTCAAGTTGTAAATAAGTTTCAAACAGAACACGTTTGACTGTAGAAGACTTCTACAATACATGTGTGTTGTTGTTGTTGTTTATGCAGTTCCAAATTACAACTGTGTTTTTGAATGTAGAACTCGAGCACTGATTCTTGTTTTGCTTCCGAAAACAACATTTGAATATGTTTGTTATAAATAAAAAAGCCCATTGTGCAATGCACAGATGCTGTACATAAAATACAACATGTTTTAATGTAAAAAAATAAAACACATACTTGGGTGTCTTAAGGTGCAAAAATACAACATATGGGCTTTTATATTACTCATATTGCAAAGCGCAATATCTCTCCGACCCCTCAGCATGATTCTCTCCTAAAATACAATGGACTAGATACACACACACAATATTATGTAGGAAAAGTTTTAAATAAATAAATAAATAAATATACTCTATAGTAGGGGGCACGGTGGTTTAGTGGTTAGCACGTTCGCCTCACACCACCAGGGTCCGGGTTCGATTCCTGTCTCGGCCATGTGTGTGTGGAGTTTGTGCATGTTCTCCCCGTGCCTCAGGGGGTTTTTCTCCGGGTTCTCCGGTTTCCTCCCCCGGTCCAAAAAACATGCACGGTAGGTTGATTGGCACCTTGGAAAATTGTCCCTATAGTGTATGAATGAAGTGTGTGTGTGTGTGTGTGGTGTGTGTGTGATGGGTTGGCATTCCATCCAGGGTATATCCTGCCTTAATGCCCATAGACGCCTGAGATAGACACAGACTCCCCGTGACCCGAGGGAAGATCGGATAAAGCGCTAGAAGATGAATGAATGTTTTTAGGGCTTGGGCAACAGTCCAGACCTTTCTTTTACTCGTTATTCCGCATTCCATAGTCTCACACGCCGTATCTTTCCATCTCGTCGGCACCCAATGCGAATCCATCATTCATCACTGCGATCGGTGACCTTTTCAATCGTGGAAACGCCACTCATCCGTACACCGAATAAACCTAGCGTTACGGAACCCCGAATATGACATTATTTATTTACGTATAACGCACACTAATTTCCCAACTACAGGAAAAGTAGCCAAGAACGATGAATCCAATCTAAACTGGCAAAAATAAATAAATAAATAAATAAATAGATAGATGCTGTTATCCAGTATATAATGCACTCCATGGAATCGTAAGCACAAAGTTGGTGGTTTACGCATTTGGGAAAAAATTGCGTAACGAGCGTCGCTATCGCTTATTTAGAACTCGGTAATGTTTGGCCTCACAATGCATTCCGGGCTACATTTCTACAGAGTCAGCATTTCCTCTGTCTAAAGGGGGAAAAAATAGGCCGTGTTGTTAACACTGTGTACCTCGAGCCCAGTCCCGCGGAGGAGGACGTCATTGTGGGTGTGTGTGTGTCTGGGGGGGGGGACTTGTTTCCTAATAGAAAGCCTGTAGACGACGGAGTGTCATGCAGACATCAGCTCTGTATCGAGTCCTTGCCTCTAGCAGTGGAGAGATCTGCAGTCGACTTTGCGAGTCGGAATTTGGCGGCGTGTCTTTTATAGAAGACACAAACGCCACCGCCAGTCCTTGCCTTTAGCGCTGCAGAATATGGCCAAGACTTTGATACTAATGATGTAGCGTTGCTTTTTCCTCGTCTCGTTCCGCTGCTTCTCAACCTCGAGCAGTGATGACCAAGGGCAGCGTGAGCCGCTGCGACGTCGCATAGCGCGGCTCGTCAAAAAGGGACACCTTTGTGCTGCGGGTTTGGAGAAGAGAACACCGGTGTCCTAAACCCGAGTGTTGAAGTGTAGTGTAGTAGTGTAGAGCATGGCACCTGTCCAACACAACCTCGCATCCCATTTAATAGTCTCCTTGGGAGTGTTATTCCTACATCATCGAATGATAAAATGGGAGAAGAGGCTCTGGTGGATGGATCCTTCCGAATCGTCGGAAGTAAGTGCTTGGGATGAACGAGAGCCGTCTTGGAGGATGTGTGTGTGTGGTATATATATATATATATATATATATATATATATATATATATATATATATATATATATATATATATATATATATATATATATATTATATAATGTGTGTGTGTGTGTGGTGTGTTGTGTGTGTATATATATATATATAATATATATCTATATATATATATATATATATATATATATATATATATATATATATATATATGTATGTATATGTATGTATATATATATACATATATATATATATATATATATATATATATGTGTGGTGTGTGTGTATATATATGTTCGCCTCAGACCACCAGGATCCGGGTTCGATTCCCGTCTCGGCCATGTGTGTGTGGAGTTTGTGCATGTTCTCCCCGTGCCTCAGGGGGTTTTTTCTCCGGGTTCTCCGGTTTCCTCCCCCGGTCCAAAAACATGCACGGTAGGTTGATTGGCACCTTGGAAAAATTGTCCCTAGTGTATGAATGTGTGTGTGTGTGTGTGTGTGTGTGTGTGTGTGTGTGTGTGTGTGTGTGTGTGTGTGTGTGTGTGTCCTAGGGTGTATCCTGCCTTAATGCCCATAGACGCCCGAAGATAGGACACAGACTCCCCGTGACCCGAGGGAAGATCGGATAAAGCGCTAGAAGATGAATGAATATATATATATATATATATATATATATTATATATATATATATATATATATCTTATATATATATATATACAGTATATATATATTTATATATATGGGCACTGGGCTACTGATCGGAAGGTCGGGAGTTCGAGCCCCGGTTTATCGCTACACTGCCACCCTTGGGTCCTTGAGCAAGGCCGTTAACCTTCTGTGCTCCTGGGGGTGTCGTTTCATGGCTGACCCTGTGCTCTGACCCCTGCGGCTGAGAAAAAATGTGGGATATGCGAAGAAGGCTGTGACAAAAGCTATTCTCTTCTATGAGAATATATATATATATATATATATATATATATATATATATATATAAAATGTGTGCAATTTATTTTTATTCATTCATTCATCTATTTACTTATTTATTTATTTATTTTCCAGTGCCTGGGCTGTAGGGTTATGTAAATTGTCTGCCACAGACATTTTTACGACTTGCCAGTGCCGGAAGAAATGCTAAAAATAAATCCAAGCACAGGAATATAAATGTGTACGAGGGAATGCTGCTGTAGAAAACGAATCAACGGCTTCCGGAGAAGAATTTGCGGAATTTTTCGGATCAGATTTAATGGATGCGGTAGTCATAAATGTATCTCTAAATCTCGGTTTAAAGGGACGTATGGGGCTACGCTGAGCATGTCAGCCCCCCCCCCCCCCGCCGCCGGTAATACGACTTCTGAAGGGATTCCCATATAAAGCAGTTTTTATCCACTCCACCCACATTTATTAAGAGCTTTAATGTCTGTCGTTCTTAAGGGTCGATATCGAACCGCCTTCGATTAAATCCCGTCGTCTCCACCCGAGTCATTTTTATTATTATTATTTTTTTATCTGAAGCATTTCATTCGCAGTACTTTCAATCAAGTGCTCCATTTTCCCCCCCAAGTGTGCGTGAAAGGTAAAAGTGCTGCGTCTCTTTTTTCCCCCCCCCCCACTTCATTTCAGCGCTATTATTCAATAGCCTTTCACGCCGTACTTGCGATGAGGTCGCTGCTCGCGTCTTATACGCGGTTAATGAAACGCGTTAGCCGAACGTGTCGCTGTAAAGCCTCCTCAGTCAACCTCTGTTTAGTTGTCAAAGGGGTTTGAGCTGACGATACAGAAGGTGGTGGAAAAACAAAGGGAATGTAAACGTGGGGGGGGAAGACGGCGTGTGTCGGCAGCCTCCGATGAAATCGGACTCCCGCCTGTTTAAGAATGAATTAATAAGAGGCGCTTTATTAACGTCGGCGAGATTTAGCGCCGTTTTCCCGCCGGCTCTTTTTTTTTTTTTTTTTTTTTTTAACGTCGCTCGGGTTTTCATTGCGCGATGCTTCAATCTGAATGATCTCGTGCCTGAATCACGTTTCAGAACGTTCGCGTTTTTGCTCGCTCGCTCGCTCCCTCCCTCGCTTTCCGGCCGGCCGAGGAAAACCCACCATTAATAGTCTAGCGCTGGAAACGTCGCCGCAGACCAGGGTGGGGGGGGGTGGGGGGGGGGCGCTTGTTTGGGTAAGGCGTTGGTTTGGGTTTTTGGGGGTTCCACCGAAACAACGCTCGCAATAACACCCAACCCATAGAAAAAAAACTCATGACGCTGTCGCTTTTGCTTACACGTGGACTTTATTTATTTATTTATTTCTTAAACTGTCATGCCGCAAAGATTTATCTCCGAGCGGAGATGAACTAGCTTTCTTTCTCCTTTCTCCGTCACGCTGACAAATGCGTGCACATTAGTGGCAAATTTCCAGATCCTTCATGATGCTTTAACCAGTGATATATAACAACAGTAAAATATGGGACGTGGCTCCTTTAAGAATTGTGTTCCGGTTGCTTTTCCATATAAACTGGTGATACGGTGTTTAGGTTATACGGAAGCGCTTTATTGCGTTCAGTAAAAAAATGCGCTTTATTGCAGTAATACGGATTTGGGAATGCGATGCGCTTGCGTAAGGTTCCATACGGTAATATACGCTAATATAGTGAGGAGATCGTACCTGTTGTGAATGCGCAGCTAGGGGGCGTCATTGGGGGGGGGGGAATTTAGGAAGCGTGAGTGGATGCACTGAACGTTTCTTTATTTATTTTTTTGTTGTTCGGGTTTCGTTCGTTCGCACAACACGACGCAGAGGGATAGATATATATATATATAGATAGAATATATATATATATATATATATATATATATATATATATATATATATATATATATATATAGCAAGAACTTTTTATAACTTTTGTTTTTGTCTTGTAACAGTGCTTATAGTTGTGTAGAGTACGCCACTGTGCCCCCCCCCCCCCCCCCCCCCCCCCCCCCCCCCCCCCCCCCCCCCCCCCCCCCCCCCCCCCCCCCCCCCCCCCCCCCCCCCTACATGGCATTTATCTCTTTGGAATGGAAACGCTTCTTTACAATCTTTTGTGCTGCATCCAAACACCTTTTCTCGAGTCCCTCTGCGTGCACTCCAGTAAATACACAGAATTTCTCTTCTTCTTTCCTTCTTTTTTTCTTTCTTTTTTTTTTAACCCCCCCCCAAGAAGTTTTTTCTTGTCCCTACTTCTTTTGAAAAAAAAAAAAAAAACAACACCGTAAGCTTTGTCTCTTTTGTATTTCCTCACACTCTGCTACGCTGTGCTCCGCCGCCATTGTTCGGATAAATTGTTACCTGTTACCTTGAAAAGTTATCTTGTTTCCGAGGCGTGTTTTTTTTTTCCTCCCCTCCCCCCACTGCCTGTATTCTCCGGTAGCCTCCTGCGCTTAGATTGGCCGGATAGATCTTTATTCACAAAGCGCTATCCCGCGAACAGTCGGCGGCTCGTGCCGAAGATTCACAATAGCGGTGCACGCTGGGTAGTGTGATTTGAACGCGGGCGGATGGTAACGCGCCGACGGAACACAATCCCGAGCTTTGCGCTCCGTGACAGGAAATGTGAAATTGGAAGGAAGCGTTATATATATATATATATATATATATATATATATATATATATATATATATATATTATTTAGTATTTTATTTATTTTTCTCTTTCATACTTTCATAATGTGACTGGTTTCGCGGCGATGCAGACTGTGGTGTAGGAAACAACACACTGAAAAAAAAACAAAAGTCTTTGTGCTGTTATTTTTATTTATTTATTTATTCATTTATTATTTTATGGGGGGTTGGGGGGGCATTCATTTTTTGGGAGTGTTAGGTTTTTTTTTTATTTAATGATTTTCTGTCTTAACATTGAAGCGTACCAACTGAGCCGTAGTTTAGTTTAGTTTAGCCTGTGTTTAGATTTGATTTCCAGATTTTGATCCGGATAGTAAATTAGATCCTAACTTTTAAATTTTAATAATAATAATAATATAATAATAGCCTTTATTTGTCACATAATACATTACAGCACAGTGAAATTCTTTTCTTCGCATATCACAGCTTGATGTTGGTAGTTTGGGGTCAGAGCGCAGGGTCAGACATGATACGGCGCCCCCTGGAGCACAGAGGGTTAAGGGTCTTGCTCAAGGACCCAAGGGCGGCAGCTTGACCATACCGGGGCTCGAACCCGGATCTTCCGATCAGCAGCCCAGCGCCTTAGACCATTGATCCAGATTTGGATCCAGATAGTAGATTAGATCCTGAGTTTAGAATTGGATCCAGATATAATTGGATCGCGATCTCGATCCGTACACATATACGATCTCATTTCTAAATGATGCATGATTCACTTCCTTGGTTTTTACTTCTACGCCGTACTTCTACGACGCCGTAACCTGACACCAAAAAATAACTACACGTCACGTTGACGCAGAGCAGCGAGGCCTGCGATTGGTCGTCTCGGCAGCGGTGTAGCGCCGTTACGTATTCCCGGCGTAACTACGCCGTACCGCCGTTTTTAAAGTGAACGAAGCAAAGCGGTAACACGGAGCGATCAGCTGAAAGGATCACAGAAACACCTCTATCATTCTTCATCAACATCCGCCAGCGAATTCCTGTCATTGCTACAGCCGAATCACCAAAACAAAATCTCAACAGCGCCAACTAGTGTTTGTGAATAGTCACTGCAGAGCGACGCAGACGTATAAATCAGCCTCCCTGCGTTCACATCACGCTACTATACTAGGGGATGTGAACTAGGTGATTTTTGTGCATTCCGAATTTGCGTTAGCATTGATGAAAGTATGTTTTAAATCTATAAAACCCTGATTTCCTATTATTAATATTCCTTTTCCTCTCCAGTTGGTTCTCCAGGCGCGGAATGTTCCGGACCTGTCCGCAGGCGTGAACTGCTCGTTTGAAGACTACACCGAGACTGAAGCCAGGATACAGGGATCGCGTATCTACTGCCTCTCGCCCACCACCCAGCACTAAAGAGCTCATCCCCATCACCCGCCATCAAGGTGTGTGTGTGTGTGTGTGTGTGTGGGTGTGTGTGTGTGTTAGAGATACAGAAACCCCCAACCCCCCCGCCCTCCCCCCACGCCCCCCGGCCCCCCACCCCCCCCCCCCCCCCCCCCCCCCCCCGAATTTCAAATCCCGTCCCACTTTGGGGAAGATTAGACTCGAGCACGGTCATCCGTTCCCGATTCGCGGCCCGGAGTCATTTGCTAATAGTCTCTGTATCCTCGGCGTCGCTATGGCGATCCGAGCGGCGGCGGCGGCGGCGTCTCGCCGAAGATGGCTATTTTGATTATGGATCCTACAGTGCAATTTTGATCACATCCACGGTAATCATAGCGCAATCAAAGGCGGCTATTTTTACCGCTGCAGTGCCCTGCTACGAGTGTGTGTGTGTGTGTGTGTGTGTGTGTGTGTAGGGGGGGGTTTGAGGAAGCACGATGCGTTGCCTGGATACCTTTTCTTTTTCCTTTTTCCTTTCTTCCCCCTCCGACTCCCGCCGCATTTTTCTCTTTACTCCCTCCAGGTGATAAACGCGTGGTGAAGCTCTACCTGAAGTCCAAAGAGACCGGAAAGAAGTTCGCCAGCGTGGATTTCGTCTTCTACAACTGCACTGTCCATAAATCGTGAGTCTCTCACACACACACACACACACACACACACGGTCTCTGCGGTCTTCGCAATTTACTCATAGGGGTCAGATTCCCGTCACCATGGCAACCCTGTCGAGGAAGGACGATTGACAGGTACTTGAGGCTGTTCGGGAGAAGAGGGGCGGCGTTTTATAAAAGAGAGACGTTAACAATTCCGGAATATTTCCAGCCGGCAATAAAGGGACGGAAGTGATCCGGAGCGGAAAAAAAACACGTTGGGACGCGTACGCGCTGCGTAGTGTAAAGAGGAGTTCTTTTTAGGAGTCCAGATGGTTTCAGGCTCTCTTGGGGTGTGTGTGTGTGTGTGTGTGTGTGTGTGTGTGTGTGTGTGTGTGTGTGTGTGTGTGTGTGTGTGTCGTGTCGTGTCTCATTGCAGGACAGATGAGACCCTTTTGCCGTCTCTGGGGGGATCTGACACACACACGGTTTCTCTGGAGCTACACACACAGACACACACACACACACACACACACACACACGTTCTTGAGAAAAAAATGCAGTGTCGCATGTCATATAATACGCTCTCTGATAGATAACAGCGAGTGTGTGTGTGTGTGTGTGTGTGTGTGTGTGTGTGTGTGTGTGTGTGGCGGGCCCCTGTACAGGCCACTGAAATGTGTGCAATACCCATTTGTATGCGCTCATTATCATCCGTGTGTGAAGCGTCAGTATAAACACAACTCGCTCTTTTGGTCTGAAAAGTATAAAAATTGCCCGAATTTCACCCTTTTTATTTCTTTCTTTCTTTTTTTTTATTTTATTAAAGATGCGCCGGAGTCGTTTTATATACACACATACACACACACACACACACACACACACACACACACACACACACACACACAAAACCCCCTTTTATTTATTCAGCTGATGAGGTCTTGTGCACTTGGAAATGCCATAAATTTGCATATTAATATTAATCTAATTTGGAGCGCTGCCATTTTTGGGGCGAGGCGGAGAGTATTGTGGGGGGAGGGGGGAGGGGGAAGAGGGGGGGGGGTGATGGGTGGCGTGGCAGGGGTTCGACGAAATGGAAAATCACAACGCAGTCATGATCGTCTCTTATTAATTAAAGCGAGCCGTGGCAATGTGTGTGTGTGTGTGTGTGTGTGTGTGTGTGTGTGTGTGTGTGTGTGTATGTGATATATATATATATATATATATATATATATATATATATATATATATATATATATATATATATATATATATATACCCGAGCATTGGCTTATTATAGAGCGGCGCAGGATGCCAGGATCTTCCCACAGAATGAAGGCGCATTCGTATCGTCTCTTAAGCTCTTAAGCGTCTCGCATTGAAATCGCGCCGCGCTTTTTTTTTTTTCCTTCGGAGGTGGGACGGAAGAGGGATGAAGGGATTCAAGAAGGGAGGGAGATAAGGAGCAAAAAAGATGGAAGTGGAAAGAAGAGGAGGAGGAAGAAGAAGAAGCAGCGCTTGCAATGAGGGGGCAATTACACCATTATTACTTCCTTACTTCCTGAAAAGGGTTTTTTTTAAGGCATTTTTGGCACGTGTTTGGAGAGAGCACACACACACACACCACACACACACACACACATGCTCACACACTTCCCTTAAGAGCACTTGCCATTTAACTTGCCAGCAATTTACAATTTCCCCCTCTCGCTTTAAATCGGTTATTGGAAAGAAAAAAAGAAGGGAGGAAGAATAAAAAAGAAAGAGTGCGCTGGCTTGTGGTCTTCGGCGTCCGTGACGGGCGGCCCGGGCATCACGCGCCGGTTTAATACTTTGGCCCGGAGAAGAAAGGAGTAGAGGGAGGGTAGAGGAGAGGAGCGAGAGAATCCGAGGCCCTGGTAGAGTTTTGCTTGTGAAAGAGAGGCGACGTGAGGGGATTATAATGAAGCCGGTTCAGAGAGGTGACTGAAATGAAGTGGCAGAAAAATTACCCCTCACTTCAGACTGGCACTTGTGGGAAACAGTGGGTTGTGATGGGGCTCGACACACTCCGGGGTGATGCAGAAGAGGCACCAGATTAAACCCTGTTGAGGAGGGAGGAGAAGGTTGGGGGGGGGGTGGTTTTTTTAGGAGGATGTGGGGCGGTGGGGGGGGGTTGGCGACAAGAAGGATAAAGATTTGTATTTCACCAGCATCACTATACAGGGAACACATGGCACGTCCGCTACTCGAACCCATGTAGTGGGTCCAAATCTTTTTACCCCCCTCCCCCATTTCGTGAGAAAGGCGACATATGCAGCTCAGGAGGACGAGGTTTCGGTTCGGCGGTTGCACTCGACCTGCCACTTGGCTGCTGGTTTTGCGGCGTTTTATAAAAATATTAAAAAGGCTGAAAATATGTTTTACGCTAAAAATAACGATAAAAAGAACGCTAAAATTAATGCTAAAAAGAACTTGTCTAATCCGATAACTGCGCTGTGATTTCCCTGTATTTATTTACATTTGCAGCATTTGGCAGACGCTCTTATCCAGAGCGACTTACAATTGAGCAATTCAGGGTTAAGGGCCTTGCTCAAGGACCCACTAGTGACAGCTTAGTGGTGGTGGGGTTTTGAACCCATGATCTTCTCGGTCCAGAGTCCAACACCTTAACCACTGGGCTATCACCTCCCTTTATGCATCGGGGGGGGGGTATCACGTTGTTGTTGTTGTTGTTTATGCCTTGTGAGTCATGGCTTGTGTCTTTGTTCAAAACAAACAAAGTGCTGTTTTGTTTACGACCAGAGCTGACGTTTGGCTGCTGGTTTTGCTCCGTTTTATAAAAGAAAAAATGTGGAAAATATATTTTACGCTAAAAACAATGCTAAAAACAGCGCTAAAAAAATGCTAAAACCAGCGCTAAAAAAGCGCTAAAACAATGCTAAAAACAATGCTAAAAACAGCGCTAAAAACAACGCTAAAAACAACGCTAAAAACAATGCTAAAAACAGCGCTAAAAACAACAATGCTAAAAAAACTAAAAAGCGCTAAAAACAATGCTAAAAACAGCGCTAAAAACAATGCTAAAAACAATGCTAAAACCAGCGCTAAAACCAGCGCTAAAAACAATGCTAAAACAATGCTAAAAACAGCGCTAAAAACAGCGCTAAAAACGGCGCTAAAAACAACGCTAAAAACAACGCTAAAAACAGCGCTAAAAACAGCACTAAAAACGGCGCTAAAAACGGCGCTAAAACAGCGCTAAAAACAATGCTAAAAACAATGCTAATAAACAAGCGCTAAAAACAGCGCTAAAAACAACGCTAAAAAGCACTCGTATAATCCAATAACTGCGCTGTGATTTCCCTGTATTTATGCAAGGGGGGGGGGCGCTAACACTTGTTGTTGTTGTTGTTTAGAGTCATGGCTCGTGTCTTTGTTCAAAGCAAATAAAGTGTTTTGTTTACGACCAGAGCTGACGTTTGGCTGCAGGTTTTGCGGCGTTTTATATATAAAAAAGTTATAAATATGTTTTGCGTTAAAAAAAGCGCTAAAAATAATCGCCCGTTCGTCTTTGCGTTCTAGTGTCCCACAACCGCTGTAGCTGCTTCTCTCTTCCTCTTCTCTCTGCTTTCCGACGTGTGTGTGTGTGTGTGTGTGTGTGTGTGTGTGTGTGTGTGTGTGTGTGTTTGTGTGTGTGTGTGTGTGTGTGTGTTTACGTCGCCGCCGTGCAAGTGATCCCTCCTCGTTACTCCCCCCTATCTATGCAATCTCCGCCCCTTACTCTACTCCTCCCCTTTACACCCCCCCCCCCAGTGAACCACGCCCCCTTTCCGCAAAGCTTTTCAATCCGGAGGTGTGAAGAAACCCCTCCGAAACAAGTTGCCTCAACAAGTTGCTCTTTTAATAGCTGCGGTTGCCAAATCCTACACGGAAAATCCCACATTCCCACATCAGAGCTGCACGGATTACTCCGAGGCCCGGATACGTCACGGAACGCCGCGTGAAAAAAAAAACGTGGGCGAATCGGCAGACGAAGATAGTCCCGTGTTTCTCTGCTGGAGGGTTCGATTGGGAACTTCGGAACGTGTTAGAAATTCTTTGGGGGATTTCTCCGGCCTGTACGGAAAACTTTTTCAATTCCAGAGCTGTCAATACTTTGAAGTTTTAGTTCAGGTTCAGTTCAGATGCTTTTTTTTTTTTTTTTTTTTGCTTGTCCGGAAACCTCGTTACTCGTTACTGCTTTATTTAATTGCTGCCCAAAGTCAAAGAACAAACGAACGAAAGATGGATTGTGTGAGTTTGGCAGACGTCTTTAAAGGCGCTCGTGATGTACGAGTGTTACATTTAAGGAATACACTTTGGGTTTCTACCACGGACAAACTTGTGCATCTGCATCAGGGAGGGGGGTGTGGCTCAGTGGTCTAAGGCGCTGGGGTGCTGATGGAAGATCCGGGTTCGAGCCCCGGTATGGCCAAGCTGCCGCCCTTGGGTCCTTGAGCAAGACCCTTAACCCTCTGTGCTCCAGGGGGCGCCGTATCATGGCCGACCCTGCGCTCTGACCCCAAACTACCAACACCTCTCACACTCAGATTTCAGAGCTCGGGGTCGTGATACGGCGCCCCCTGGAGCACACAAGGTTAAGGGTCTTGCTCAAATACCCAAGAATGGCAGTTTGGTGATACCGAATACCAAACCCCCCCCCCCCCCCGAGATAATCGGTAGCCCAGCGCCTTAAACCCTCCCCCTTTGTCGGGGAGGGGGGGGGGCTTAATATATGTCAACCAGATATTTATGAATGAGGATGCTTCCCCTTACAGCCTGGTCCGTTTAATATTTACCGTTGACTTCGAAATGCTAGCTCGTTTCGAGTGCTTAGAAGCATTTTTTCAGGAGGGGGCGGGGCCAGTGACTCACGTGACATCATCAAATTATCCAGCGTCCAACTCCCGTCGATGTACCGATCGTTTGGACATGTCACATGACCCTGTGTCCGAGTCTCGCAGATTTTTCATGTTTGCGGTTACGTGATGCCATACGGCAGTCATATGATCGCGACCGACTCCATCTCACCTACGAGTGTTTATGTCACATGTGCATGTCGGGCGAACACAGGGCCGAACAGCGGCGCGTCAAATTTCCCCATTCATTCTCTATGGGGCCGGAATGTCGCGGATTTCCCGAAATTCCGAACATGTGTGTGGGGATTCGGGAGGTATATGATCGTGATCCACTCCGGATCCCTCTACGAGTGGATTTGCCATATGTGCATGTCGGACGCTCACAGGCCCGAACTGTGAGGCACGAAAATTTCAACCCCATTCATTTTCAATGGGGAAAAAATTCCCGCTTTTTAACCCCGGGTTCGGAATTCCGCGGTGCGATTCCTTATAAAAGTAACAGCACATCTCACACCATCAGGACGCACGATATGAGGTACGATTCGTGACGATCGGATAAAAACCGCGGGACGAGTTACGCGGCGAAAATGTTACCGAAGCGAGAGAGAGATTATAATAGTGATGCTTTTGCACACGGCACTAACGAATGTTTTGGGTTCGGAATAATTAACGGTCCTCAGAAATCGAGTAAGAAAAACGCATTCGTTCCTCGTTTGTCTTCCTCGTACGCTCTGGGGTGGATAGAAGGGACGTAACGGGGCCTCGTCGGGAAACACGAGCAAACGTGTGTTAATGTATACACACACACACACACACACAAACACACACACACACCGACTCCAGCAATAAACATTGATAAATGACACACTTTGCATTAGGAAGCGCGGATAACTTTTTTTTCCTTTTCCTTTTCCCGTCCGTTTCTCAACTAATTGCGCTGCTTCTCCCAACACAACGTCAGATTGGTCAATTAAAGGGATCATGTGATCCAATTACGCGGCTGGGCGTCTTTTGTTTTGAACGTTCGTTTAATGGCCGCGTGTGAACAAATCGCTCGGACTCGAAGTGATTCGTTTAAACGATCGAAGTGCCAAAGCACTCGGACTGCATGAGCTGTTGCCTGTGTTGTGTGTGTGTGTGTGTGTGTGTGTGTGTGTGTGTGTGTGTGTGTGTGTGTGTGTGTGTGTGTGTGTGTGTGTGTGTTATATACCTGTTATATACTATCCATCAGATCTCTCTCTCTCTCTCTATGGGAAATCCTATGCCATTTGATCTATCTCTCTCATGTCATCGCTCTCTCCGTCTCTGTCTCGCTCTAAACCATGGGTGTCTTACTGAAAGCTCATCTTTGTGTGGGGGATGAAAGAGCAGCTTCACACACACACACACACACACACACATACACACACACACACACACACACACAAAAAAAAAGGTTGACTTTAAAAGAAACAAAAAAAAGGCATGGGATGAAAGACAGACAGGGACAGTCATTTACTCATGATGGAAAGACGGGGGGGGGGGAAGGACAGTTGACACTTGGTTCTTTACCCGGTGTTGCACGAGGACTCTGTGCAAATGTTTTGGCACCCCCCCCCCTTCATTGGCTTTTATTTAAGGATCACATTTCACTAAACTCTTTTTTTTTTTTTTTCTCTCTCCGTCTCTTTATCTTTCTCTGCAGCTGCCTGTCGTGTGTGAACGGCTCTTTCCCGTGTCACTGGTGCAAATATCGCCACTTGTGCACGCAGAATGCCAACGAGTGCTCCTTCCAGGAAGGCCGAGTCAACATGTCCGAGGTGAGTCGTTTCCGGGTTCACGAAACACACACACACACCCCCACACACACCACACACACACACACACACAACACACACACACACACACACACAAAAAGTCACCACGAGCGAATGCAGAGGTATGAAACCCTTGCAGTTCACACCTCCTCATCCTACATGAGAAAAATAAATAAATTAATAAAAAAAATATATATATATATTAATAATTATATAATAATATATATATATATATATATATATATATATATATATATATATATATATATAATAATTAATTAATATATATTAAATATAATAAAATAAAATCAAATAATGAATCTAAAAAAAACAATAATTGCGATGGATTGAAAATACCAACGTGTGTATACATTCATTCATTCATTCATCTTCTAGCGCTTTATCCGATCTTCACTCGGGTCACGGGGAGTCTGTGTCTATCTCTCTCAGGCGGCGTCTATGGGCATTAAGGCAAAGGAAAACAGGATACACCCTGGATGGAATGCCAACCCATCCACACACACACACACACACACACACACAACACACATTCACACATTCATACACTAGGGACAATTTTCCAAGGTGCCAATCAACCTACCGTGCATGTTTTTGGACCGGGGGAGGAAACCGGAGAACCCGGAGAAAAACCCCCTGAGGCACGGGGAGAACATGCACAAACTCCACACACACATGGCCGAGACGGGAATCGAACCCGGATCCTGGTGGTGTGAGGCGAACGTGCTAACCGCTAAAGCCACCGTGCTCGTGTGTATACATGTGATTATGCAAATCATGGCTCTACGATTCGTTAGTCTTGATGACGCAACAGCTTCCTTTGAAGAGTTCGTTTGTCGTACGAACTTGTTCGTAAGTAGTTCGTTGCATTTGCACGTTTCCTTTTATTCGTAAGATATAAGATATAAAAAATAAAAAAAACCAGAAGTTTAATACATTAAGAAAAGTTAATGTTAAAAATGAATAAAGAGTATAAAATAATAACGTATACAGTAAGTGGCGTGTTTATGTGGCGGTTAATACGTGTGTGTGTGTGTGTGTGTGTGTGTGTGTGTGTGAATGATGGGAGGGAGGACGAGGAGGTGGGAGGTTATTACATGGTTATTACACTCGTTCGCCACGCTCTGCGTTCGTCAAGCGCCGTGACTAAGCTAGCGGCAAACACATTTTGGACAGGTTTTGTTCGTAAAGCGTAAAATTGGTAAAATTATAAATGTTAAATATTGTCGTTTGTTTGAAGGTATTCTTGATGGTAATTGTTATTCTTATTAAATTTATCCGTATTATAAATTAATAAAATAATTCGTATTATCTTATTTAAAGTTATTCGTCTTAAAGTGTTATTCTTGTTAAACTTCGTAAACACATGCAAGACGTATTTTGTCTATTTATTTATTTATTTATTTATTTATTTGATTTATTTATTTATTTATTTATTTATTTGCCTTTCTGTTCTTCATGTTGGATACTTTAAAAGGATTCGTCTTTGAACTTCTCAAAACACAGAAATGGTAAAAAAAAAAAATATTTAAAAAAAAAAAAATAAATAAATAAACAAACGTTAAAATGTTTTTTTTAAAAAGAATTTTTATCGGTAAAAACATCCGACATCAAATTTCATCGGTACAACCGATGTTGGCCGCTTCACAAAAAGGCTTTTTGCTTTCTTGGATACGCACCGGGGTCCGGCCCAGAGCTCGGTGGAGAACACACACACACACACACACACACACACACACACACACACACACACACACACACACACACACGACACCCCGAGCACTGCACCATTCTGATCTTCTCTGCACCATTCAGCTCTCTCCTCCCTGCAAACATTCACTTACGTGTGTGAAGGTATATATTTCCCAGCGGTTATACACACACACACAAGTGTGTGTGTGTGTGTGTGTGTGTGTGTGTGTGTGTGTGTGTGTGTGTGTATGCTGCCAGATCTCCAATCCTCTTCAGCTTGGCATGAGGTCTCTGATTGGTTGTTTGTACGTGCATAGCTGCAGTTTAATTGGTCAGAGGGGATAAAACCTCTGTCCAATTACGCCTATTGCTTTCCTTCTGTTGCTGCAGCGAGCGAACAACAAACACACAACACACACACACACACACACACACACACACACACACACGGCTTCGGAATGGCATCACCGGTACGTGGCACGCCGTGTCGGTTAAACGATCGTGTGAGCCTCACGCTCCCAAAGTGAATCCATCACCGAGACACGCGTGTGATTTCCATGTTTTCCTCCTCCTTTTTTTCCCTCCCTCTCTCTCTCTCTCTCTCCCTCTCTCTCTCTCTCTCTCTCTCTCTCTCTATCTCTCTCTCTCTCTCTCTCTCTCTCTCTCCTCTATCTATATATAATATATATATATATATATATATATATATATATATATATATATCTATATACTATATCTATGCACCCATTATTATCCTCCCCGTACGTGTGTGTGTGTGTGTGTGTGTGTGTGTGTGTGTGTGTGTGTGTGTGTGTGTGTGTGTTTTGACGTGTGTGTGACGCCGCCGCCGCCACGCTTAGTGGCGGCGAAAAAAAAAAAAAAACAAAAAAAAAAAAAAAAAAAAAAAAAAAAAAAAAAAATGAACTCTGACAGGAAGCTCTGCGCCGCTTGATGCAGTTTTGGAGCTCTTAAAGAATGACTAACTCAGACGTCCTCCCTCCCTCCCTCTCTCTCTCTCTCTCTCTCTCCTTCACTCTTCCATACCGCAATCCCTCCATTTATATTCCGTCCACGTCCCTCCAATTTTTCTTGCCGCTCTTCGGATTTACTTGACAACTCTCGAGCTCCCTATCAACAAAAGCATGGCTGCTGAGATATCGGGGCCCCATCTGTAATTGGTTCAGGTGACAGGGCTGCGCGCCGGGGCTCTTCCTCAGCCGGACATGCGGCGGCGGTGGGAATGGGGGGGGGGGGGGGGGGGGTTTGGATTGAGGGACTCCGATTGCGCGTCGTGCTCACTGACGAGTGAAAAGAGAGAGAGAGAGAAGGCGAAGGAATAAAAAGCGTCGCTCGTTTTTTTTTTTTTTTCCCCCCCGCCGGGTTTCAGAAACGACTTGCGCAGAAAGTATTCAAGAGGTCAGGGCCAATACACACACACACACACACACACACACACACACACACCACACACACACACACACACACACTCGTTCACTCGCATAAGTGGAATTTGCTCGCAGCCTGTCACGCGCCGCTCTGCCGTCGTGAACCTGTTACAGGGGGAAAATATTTGTTCTTTTATATGTACATTTAAAAACAATAGAAATATCTAGTTTTTAGTGGTATAGAAAAGAGGGAGGGAGGGAGAGAGGGAGGGAGGGAGGAGGGAGGGAGGGAGGGAGTTGTGGAGTATAACAGTGTGTTGACCGTTGGCTGGTTGGAGTGTTTAAGTGGACGGTGAACGAGCGCGAGGTGTCGCAGTTCAACGACTGTAAAAACGCATCATGGCGGATTGTTTCGTGAGGAGAATAGAAGAGCCTTCGTTCGGCACGTATACGATTACAGAACGTCCTTTACTTCGCGTATCCCAGGTAGTTTTTGGACCTGGGATATGAACCCCCCCCCCCCCGTTTGGGCGATTCGGGACTCGAACCTCCGACCTTCCGATTAGCTCCTTAAACCACTTCCATGTGGTCGTGTCATATCCCAGGTAGTTTTTGGACGCCGGGATACGAGCCCCACCCCTCTCCCCCCCGTTAGGCGATTCCGGGACTCGAACCTCCGACCTTCCGATTAGCTCCTTAAACCACTTCACATGTGGTCGTGTCATATCCCAGGTAGTTTTTGGACGCCGGGATGCGAGCCCCACCCCTCTCCCCCCTGTTAGGCGATTCCGGGACTCGAACCTCCAACCTTCCGATTAGCTCCTTAAACCACTTCACAATGTGGTCATCTCATATCCCAGGTAGTTTTTGGACGCCGGGATACGAGCCCCACCCCTCTCCCCCCTGTTAGGCGATTCCGGGACTCGAACCTCCAACCTTCCGATTAGCTCCTTACGCCACTTCACAATGTGGTCATCTCATATCCCAGGTAGTTTTTGGACGCTGGGATACGAACAAAGGGTTTTAGGGACCCTTTTCTCAAAGACACAAGAGTGGCAGCTTGGGCGATTCCGGGTCTCGAACCTCAAACCTTCCGATCAGCGCCTTAAAACACTTCTCAATGTGGTCGTCTCATATCCCAGCTAGTTTTTGGCAGCTGGAGTCAGAGCCATGATACGGTGCCCCCTAGAGCACAAAAGGTTTAAGGACACAAGAGTGGCAGCTTGGTGATTCCGGGTCTCGAACCTCAAACCTTCCGATCAGCGCCTTAAACCCCTTCGTAATGTGCTCTTCTCATATCCCAGCAAGTTTTTGGAAGCTGGAGACAGAGCCATGATATGGCGGCCCCTGGAGCACAGAAGATCCCGGCAAAGGTTTAAGGACACAAGAGTGGCAGTTTGGTGATTCCGGGTCTCGAACCCCCGACCTTCCGATCAACGCCTTAAACCCAATGTGGTCTGCTCATATCCCAGCTAGTTTTTAGAAGCTGGAGTCAGAGTCATGATATGGCGCCACCTGGAGCACAAAGGGTTTAAGGGCCCTTGCACAAAGACCCGGAGTGGCATCTTGGTGATTCCGGGTCTCGAACCCCCGACCTTCCGATCAGCTACTAAAACCCCTTTGCAATGTGGTCTTTTCATATCCCATGCAGTTTTTGGATGCTGATCAGAGCCATGATATGGCGCCCCCTAGAGCACAAAGTTAAGGACCTTTTTATCAAAGACACGAGTGGCAGATTGGCAATTCCGGGTCTCGAACCCCCGACCTTCCGATCAGCGCCTTAAACCCAATGTGGTCTTCTCATATCCCAGCTAGTTTTTAGAAGCTGGAGACAGAGCCATGATATGGCGCCCCCTAGAGCACAGAAGGCCCCGGCGAAGGTTTAAGGACACAAGAGTGGCAGCTTGGCGATTCCGGGTCTCGAACCCCCGATCTTCCTATCAGTGCTTTAAACCACTTCACAATGTGGTCTTCTCATATCCCAGCTAGTTTTTGGATGCTGGGGTCAGAGCCATGATTTAGCGCCCCCTGGAGCACAAATTAAGGACCCTTGCACAAGGACACAAGAGTGGCAGCTTGGCAATTCCGGGTCTCGAACCCCCGACCTTCCGTTCAGCTCCTTAAACCCCTTCTCAATTTGGTCTTCTCGTATCCCAGCTAGTTTTAGTAATCCGCTTCCTCTGTAAATTCCGACGTGTGATACGCTGCACTCTAGTGGCGGGATGCCGTCGCATTGTCGCATTACCGCATGCATTGTGGGAGATGCAGTTTACGGCCTAATTTCGTGAGCGGGAATAAAAAGGGTAAAGCGGCGTCGGAGTGACGGAGCGCTCGAGCGAGCGAAAGGAAAGATGACGGATTAGGAAAAGAAAGTGACGTGTGTGTGTGTGTGTGTGTGTGTGTTGTGTGTGTGTGTGTGTGTGTGTGTGTGTGGTGTGTGGGGGTGGGGGGAGGGGTAGAAACAAAACAAAGAGGGTGTTTTTCTTTCGCTTCCTCCGAGTGAAAGGTTGGTGTTGAATGTAATTGTTTGTGCGTGTGTTGGCGCGTGTGCGTGTTGTGTGCGTGTGTGTGTGTGTGTGTGTGTGTGTGTGTGTGTGTGTGTGTGTGTGTGTGTGTGTGTGTGTGTGGAGGTGTGAATTCTTCTGTCCATGAACTCCTCAGCCTGGCGTGTTTACTCTGGCATTAACCCCGGCGCTCACACCGCTCCCTACAGGCACGCTGCAGCTGTGTATATGGGGAGAAGAGAGGAGGAGGAGGGGGTTGGGTTGATGCCCCCTGTGGAGATGAGTGCTGTGTGTTGCATGCATGTGTGTGTGTGTGTGTGTGTGTGTGTGTGTGTGTGTGTGTGTGAGAGAGACGGTCTTATCTGAGAGAAGCAGAGCGTACACTGAAGGGGCCAGAGGGTGAGCAGGCGAGAAGAGGTATGGATGGAATATATCAGTCTCCTCGCACTATGTGCATCTTCAAAGACTTTGACTCCTCTCCACTCTTCCTCCTGTATCTCTTCTTTCTCTCCTCCTTCTTTATCTCGTCTCCCCTCTCCCTTTTTTCTTTCTTTCTTTCTTTCTTTCTTCCTCTGAGCTCCTGCTGTTAGATGAAACTAATTGCAGTCATTTCTAGCACTCAGCGCCCCCCCCCTTCATCCCCCCCTAACACACACACACACACACTCATTTAGTGCCATTATATCCGTTCCTCCCTCTCTCTCTCTATCTCTCTTTTTTTTCCTTTTTTTTTTTAAACAATGGAGGGATGCGCTGATTTCCCTTTCGGTTTGCGTCTCGTCGTAGCAAATTAATGAACAGATCGAAGGAGGGCATCGAACGGACGACGCGTGTCGTTCGCACACACTCGTTTTTTTTTATCTCTGCCACGTTCGAGACCCTTCCCTCGCTCCCTCGTTCCCTTGTTCCCTCGCTCCCTCCCTCCCTGGAAAATCGAGTCGTTTTTTGATTCGGGAGGAGGGAAAGAAAAGTGTCAAAAAGAAAGAGGAAAAAGAACGGAGGAGATAAGGAGGGGAGGAGAAAAGTAGACGGAGCCGATCGGCCCGGTCGCCATGGAGACGTCGCTCTTCGGCCCGGCTTCGGGGCGGTCTCGCAGGGAATCTCCCAGAATTCAGAGGGGTTTTTTTTTTTTTTTGGCGGCCAGAAGTATGAAGGAGAAACGAGTCGCCCCCATTTATTCTAATAGAGTCCAGATGACTTGTGTGGTTGTGTGTGTGTGTGTGTGTGTGTGTGTGTGTGTGTGTGTGTGTGTGTGTGTGTGTGTGTGTGTGTGTGTGTGTGTGTGTTTGGGGGGGGGCGACTAGGCAAAATGTCATCTTGGCAATAACAAGAGGGAGATTACATTATAGGAGTGACGCCATTTATTTTTCCAAATGTTCGGGAAGACTTGGTGGACCGCACCGAGGTTGTGTGTGTGTGTGTGTGTGTGTGTGTGTGTGTGTGTGTGTGTGTGAGCGTTCAGCGCGTTCACACGGCGAGTGGACGGGGAGTGCAGGAAGCGGAGGAGGATGAGGAGGTGGAGAGACAGACGAGTGCAATGGTTGAGAAGCGGCTGTCCCAAGCCAGCTGGAGCGCGACCGCTCTAACAAGCGGAGGGATCTCGGCAGAGGAGCGAAGGAACGAGGGAAGAATGGATTGAAGGAGGGAGGGAAGGAGGGAGGGAGGGCGGGCGTCGAGGAGGAGGAGAGAAAGCAAAGCCGCCACTCTCGGGCCAGTTGGAACTCTGACGGACTGTGACGAGTCTCTGTGAAGACAGCGGAGGAATGAGAATAGGGTCGCCCCCCCCCCCACCCCCCGAAAGTTCGTTATTCCTCCTTTTCCTCCCTCTTTCCGTTTACGTACGTGAAGTAGAGAAGGATGACTTCGCTATTTCCCTGGTCGTTTTGTTAGTGCAGTAAATGGGAACCCAGCGTTTGTCCTCTGGACCGGAAAACCACCAACGCCACCACTAAGCTGCCACTAGGGGGAGCCCTCGAGCAAGGCGCTTTAACCCTCAATTGCTCTGGATAAAGGGTTGGAATGATGGCCACAGGATACGGCGCCCCCTGGTGGTTATAAGGGCCTTGTTCAAGGGGAGCAGCTGGGCGATTCCCGGGTCTCGAACTCCCAACCTTAAAACGAACGGACGTTTTAAACCACTTAGCTACACCCCTGATCCTTTAAGAGCAGGGGAGGGTTAAGGGCCTTGCTCAAGGGCCCACTAGTGGCATCTTGGTGGTGCTGGGATTTGAACCTGTGACCTTTAATCGCTGCGATGCCTACCGCTACCTAATTGTGATGATATTGCGCTACTCAATGGGACTTTAACGCATCTTAGCGATAAATCCACATTTCTGTAGTGGACCGGAAGATCACAGGTTCAAATCCAGCTCAAGCGTTACTAGGGGCCCTTGAGCAAGGCCCTTAACCCTTAATTTCTCAGTCGTAAAGTCGCTCCGAATAATCGCGTCTGCCAAATTCCGTCATTTATAAAGTTGGGATATTTTAAGGGCGTACCAAGGTTTTTATTTTTTTTATATTTATATATTTTATTATATTTATTTGTTTTTATATATTTGCATTCTTTTTTTTTCCCCCCATCAACAACAAAGCTTTCTTTTAGCTCAGTGAGCAACCTTCCTCGAATAGAGAAGTCTGGGGTGTGTAGGATCGCATACTAGCAGGATTGTTTAGTGACATGAAGCTTGGAAAGCACAGATTTTCACTTCAAAGGCGGAAAAAAATAAATAAATAAAAGAAATAAATAAAAATAAAAATAAAAACGCTGGCAGGAATTCCATTGAGACAGAAGTGCAGGTGTGGGATTAAAAAAACTGTCATGGAGAAAAATAAGAAAGTGATATTGAATTAAATCAAAAGTCGTGTGTGTGTGTGTGTGTGTGTGTGTGTGTGTGTGTGTGTGTGTGTATTAATAAATATATATATATATGAGCTGTCACTCAAACATTAATGTAGCATAAATAAATACTTTTCCATGTTTCTAATACTCTAACTAACTGTAACAGATGTTATAATGATATACATTTCTCTCAAAATCTCTCCCTTTAATACAATTATTGATTATTTCATATTTATTTTACTCTGGAAATTATTTTGTAATAGTAATTTCTTGGTTAATTGACAATGTTTATTTGTTTAGTGTTGGTTTGAAGTGTAAAATATGGGACGTGGCTCCTTTAAGAATTTGTGTTCCGGTTGCTTTTCCATATAAACTGGTGATACGGTGTTTAGGTTATACGGAAGCGCTTTATTGCGTTCAGTAAAAATGCGCTTTATTGCAGTAATACGGATTTGGGAATGCGATGCGCTTGCGTAAGGTTCCATACGGCTAATATACGCTAATATAGTGAGGAGATCGTACCTGTTCTGAATGCGCAGCTAGGGGGCGTCATTCAGGGGGGAATTTAGGAAGCGTGAGTGGATGCACTGAACATTTGTTTATATATATTTATATATATATATATACTTATATATATATATATAGCTATATATATATGTGTGTGTGTGTGTGTGTGTATGCGTTATAACACGTTAATGACATTAGTGACATTTGTATTAATGCATTAGTAACCTTTACAGCAACCTGTATTGCATTCATTCATTCATCTTCTAGCGCTTTATCCGATCTTCCCTCGGGTCACGGGGAGTCTGTGTCTATCTCAGGCGTCTATGGGCATTAAGGCAGGATACACCCTGGATCGAATGCCAACCCATCACACACACACACACACACACACACACACACACACACATTCATACACTAGGGACAATTTTCCAAGGTTGCCAATCAACCTACCGTGCATGTTTTTTGGACCGGGGGAGGAAACCGGAGAACCCGGAGAAAAACCCCCTGAGGCACGGGGAGAACATGCACAAACTCCACACACACATGGCCGAGACGGGAATCGAACCCGGACCCTGGCGCTGTGAGGCGAACGTGCTAACCACTAATTATATATATATATATATATATATATATATGCACGCCTTCAGCATTCAGTTTGATTCTCTGAAATGCTTCTTTTTGGTCGCCATGCGTGTCTACTTGATGTCCTCCGCACCAATATGTCTTTGCACGATTTAGTGTGTGTTCTAATGCATTGTTTTTCTGCACCAGTCTGGAGAACTCTGTTGTACCCAACGCTGGCGTGGGCGATTTTTTTCTTTCTTTCTTTCTTTCTTTCTTTCTTTCTTCTTCATCCAGAGCCGTGTTCGAGCCCTGCATCGTAGAAGCATCTGTTTTATATCTGTATTTTTAGCCATGCCACTCATTTTGATCCGCTACATATCCTCTCGCGTGCGTCCTTTCCTCATCTTGCACCACCGCGCTCTGATGAGAGACGCTCTCATCTGCCTACCTCGTCCCCAAAAATAGCCCCAGACGAGGGGCGGAGTGAGAGATCTGGTGAAAAGAAGAAAAAAAAAAACACGGTGACTACCAAACGGTGGAGTAAAGAGCTGTGGAGGAAGGAGAACGTCACAATAAAGTGGCTTGCGTGTCGGATCACAGGAAGAGCCAAGATGGAGGGAAGAAAAGGGTGCGATGTAGACAGAAAAAAGTTTGCGTCTCGCCATGCGGAGGAAAGGCCCGTCCTCTTGACCCGTTTTAACCATATTCTGGCGGGAGCATGCATCACCCGATGGCAAAAATGGGTCTGGCGTTTTATCGGTCACGACTTTTTCCCTTCTTTTTCTCGCTGCTTCCATGTAGTTCATTGTTTTTCTTTTTACCATGACCCATTTCTTAAGGCGGTGGTGGCCTTCGTCATAAGGTTGTCGGGTTCGAGCCCCAACACCACTAAGCTGCCACTGTTGAACCAAGGCCCATAACCTTGCTTGCTCCACGGGTACCCTCCGATGACGTGACCCTACACCCTGACTCCCGTTTCTTGGGATATGTGAAAACGAGGGAGGGGCGTAGCAACACGGACTAAGGTACGAGCTCCAGTATTGCCAAGCTTTCCACCCTTGGGTCCTTGAGTGAGGCCCTTAACCCTGCTTGCTCCAGGGGCACCCTCCAATGGCGTCACCCTGCGCTCTGCCCCCAGTTTCCTGGGATATGCGAAAATGAGGGAGGGGCGTAGCTCAGTGGTCTATGGTGTGAGCCTCGGTATTGCCAAGCTTTCCACCCTTGGGTCCTTGAGCGAGGACCTTAACCCTGCTTGCTCCAAGGGGCACCCTCCGATGGCATGACCCTGCGCCCTGCCCCCAGTTTCCTGGTATATGCGAAAATGATGGAGGGGTGTAACTCTAAGGCGCCAATCTACTGATTGGAACCCCGGTATCGCCAAGCTTTCCACCCTTGGGTCCTTGAGCAAGGCCCTTAAAACTGTCAGGGGTGCTGTACGATGGCTTGACCCTGCATCCTGCCCCCAGTATCCTTGGATATGCGAAAACGATGGAGGGGCATAGCTCATTGGTTTAAGGCACTGGTCTACTGATTGGAACCCCAGTATCGCCAAGTGGAGCCCCAACACCACTAAACTGCCACTGTTAAACCCTTGAGCAAGGCTCGTAACCCTGTTTGCTCCAGGGGCACTCTTCGATGGCTTGACCCTACACCCTGCCCCGAGTATCCTGGGATATGTGAAAATGAGGTCTAAGGCTACTGATCAGTCCGAGCCCCGGTATCGCCATGCTTTCCACCCTTGGGTCCTTGAGCAAGGCCATTAACCCTTATATGTGACTATTCCATTCTTCCTCATTTCATCCGTTCCCTCGAATCTCGGATGCAGTATTCCCTGCCAGGATGCATTTCGGCGGCGGGAAGGGAAGGTCTAATCCACTTTGAATAATTAAACCGCAGGAAGGGAGGCTGTCACACTTCCTGTCAGCGTAGAGCGAGAACGGGAGGTGATG
>JACRUU010000016.1:5970386-5990386 GCA_030449085.1 Kryptopterus vitreolus
ATAATATATATACATATGTATATATATATATATATAGATATGTATCTATATATAGTATATATATATATATATATATATATATATATATATATATATATATATATATATCCCGTATATTGACGTCCCTTCGCTTCGCTGGATCTGATCTGTGTGTGTGTGTGTGTGTGTGTTTTTTAGTTGAAGGCCTTTGCTTTTAAAATAAATAAATAAATAAATAAACCTGTCAGTTTTATGAATGAGTGGCGTCAAACAGCAGTCGGGCCGCCAACGATTCAATACACAGCGATTATCAAATGAAACAAACAGAATTCCATTTAACGCGTCGTGAATCTGCGTCGTGAATCCCGACCGCCGCGTCCACTCGTCTTTATTTTATTCCTCTTTTTCCTTTCGCGCCGTACCTTAATTCAGTCGCCTGTCACTTTATTTCCATCTTACAGATGCTCTTCTCGCGCCTTACTCCTTCCCTCAATTTCTTTCCATCCATCAAAGTACCTCTTGCACTCGTTCTCATTTCCCATTTCTTTCTTTCTTTCTTCCTTTCTTTCTCCCGCGCTCTCGCGCTCAGAGCACCTTGTTGCCTAATGAGCTTGCCTAAGCCATTCCACCAAATAGAATACGCCAGAAATAACATGAAAAGGGAACATGAAAGGGAGCGGAGGGAGGGAAAAAAAAGGAGGGAGGGGGAGGGGTGGATTTCTGTCTGTCTTTCTTTAATTCCACACCTCTCTCTCTCTCTATCCTGATGGTTATCGGAGTCGGTGTGTCTGGGTCTCGACAGCACGCCCACACTCGCCCCCCCCCCCTCGTTTGGATATATATCCCGTCCTTCCGGGTTGATTAACCCGAATAAACAGATCGATTTCCTTGGCACGGGTTTAACCAGGGGCCTAGTCCAAAAGGTTTAAGGTTTATCCGCTCCCACTTAGCCGTTTGTATTGGCGCCCCCCCTGACCCGCCCCCCCCGGTCGTTTTCTGACCCACATGCCTCTTTGATCGCTGGCAGACTTTGATTTGTGTTTTGCCGTTTCCTTTTTTTTTCCCTCCATCTCCTCCTTTGCCCACTCGCCCTTGGCCTTATCGGTGCACCGCACGTCGCCGCTGACGTTAATTATAGATTAATCTGCTTTTTTTTTTTTTTTTGGGGGCGCCCACGCTGCCTCATTATAAATGCGTAGTGGGTCGTTTTTTTTTTTTTCTTTTCTTTTTTTTTTTTTCCCCAGGAATGGAAAAAAAAAACAACAACAAGCGAGCTCGAAAGCCTTTATTTCTCTATATTTGCTTTTTCATTTGTGAATTCGCTCGTATTGATTTGTTTACTCGTCTGTCGTCTGCCAGCGTTCAGTCGCGAAGCTCAGGGTGGTTTTTTTTTTTTTTTGGTTGGTGTCCCTGTTTTTTTTTTGTTTTTTTTTTTTTGTTTGGTCACTCGATTGTTGTTGTAATTGCCTGATTTTTGGCAGGAACGATTGTGCCGTCTGTGAAAGGGTTGATTGAAGGATAGGCGGGATGAGAGAGCCGCAAACGCCTCAGGCTTTTTTTTTTTTTTTCCTTTCTTTCTTTCTTTTTTTTTTTTCTTTTTTTTTTCCTCTCCTCCTTTTCCCTGCCGTGACTTTTTGACACTCTTATTAAAGTCGTATATAACGTTCGAGAGCTAAAATGTTTGCTTGCCCTCCCACTTTTCACACGCCAGCCTATTTTATATATATATATTATATATATATATATATATAAATATAACAAGTCGGCATGGACATGAGTGCTGACCACCCGGTAATGTGGTTAACCTTGGACACTGCGTGTGTGTGTGTGTGTGTGTGTGTGTGTGTGTGGTGTGTGTGTGATTTACTTGTGTAAATCGGCTGCTTTTGACCCCAAAACAACCCTCGCTTTCGAACACGGAATCCGCCGCTGGAGGAACGTCTCGGAAAAATGAAGGGGGGGAAAAAAAAACGAGGACCTTGTGAAAGATGAAAGACGTGCTTTCTAGTTCTAGTTGGTTCCGGGCCAGTCTTTCCCGGTCTCTTCTTTAATAGGAGCCGTGCCCTGTACAGACACCTGTCAGACGTCCCCCAGCGTGTCATCCTTTCTCAGATCCGCATCGTCTCCGTCGTTCTCTCCTTCCCTCGTTCGTCCCCGGACCGTGCAATCCTCAGAAATACGACCCTGTTTATGCACCGATCAGACTTTACAAGTGTGTTTATAGGCGCATTCTTGCACGGATTCCGGTGCATTGCGTGCGAAGGGCGGGAAGCCGAGAGGACGGATGACAAAAAAGAGAAACCCCTTCGCTTCTTTCGCTCTCGGGGTTGTTTCGTTGCAAATTAGAGCAGGTAGCGGTTCAGACCATTACACTCGTTTTAATTTTCTCTGTTTGCTCGGTATAATCCCCTGTCTGCCATTACACACCGCCTAAGCTGCCTAAGCCAATCAGCAAACACACAGATGACTGGCTAAGCCAATGAGCAAACACGCAGATGACGGTAAGCCAATCAACAAACATTCAGATGCGTAATAGTTGGAGGGGAAACTGTTGCTCTTTACCTACCACTGCTTTACGAGAATAAAGCTTGCACGTACACACGCGTGTGGTGTGTGTGTGTGTGTGTGTGGTGTGTGTGTGTGTGTGTGTGTGTGTGTGTGTGTGTGTGTGTGTAGTATGGTGAATTACAGCAGAACTTTTCACGGTTGGAGATTAGCCAAGTTTCCAGCTCCTTCCTCGCTTTATTAGCGTTTTTCGAAAGTAAACACAAACGCTGTTGTTGACGTTATATAAACTTTCCCGCCCACTCGCGACGACCCACATGCCAAAAGGCCGACCTTTAGCAGGAAACCCATAGTGACGTCACCGGAAACAACTTTCTTGACTTTTCTCTCGCGCGTACACGCACGTCTTTCCTGTCACATGACTCCGGTGTGTGTGTGTATATGTATATATATATATATATATATATATATATATATATATATCTAGATAGATAGATAGATTAGATATAGATAGATAGATAGATAGATAGATAGATAGATAGATAGATAGATAGATAGATCGATAGAGGTTTAGATAGATAGATAGATAGATAGCATAGATAGATAGATAGATGATAGATAGATAGATCCGTCTCGGCCATAGTGTAGATAGATAGATAGATGCCTGATCGATCGATCGATCCGGGTTCTCCGGTTTCCTCCCCCGGTCCAAAAACATGCACGGTAGGTTGATTGGCACCTTGGAAAATTGTCCTCTATGTGTGTGTGTGTGTGTGTGTGTGTGTGTGTGTGTGTGTGTGTGTGTGTGTCTCCTGAGATGGGTTGGCATTCCATCCAGGGTGTATCCTGCCTTAATGCCCATAGACGCCTGAGATAGACACAGACTCCCCCGTGACCCGAGGGAAGATCGGATAAAGCGCTAGATGAATGAATGAATGAATGAATGAATAAAATAAATATATATATATATATATATATATATATATATATATATATTGATTATATATATATAATCAATGCTGGATGTGCTTGTTTTATATGCCTGTGATGGGTTTGGCATTCCATCCAGGGGTGTATCCTGCCTTAATGCCCATAGATGCCTGAGATAGACACAGACTCCCCGTGACCCGAGGGAAGATCGGATAAAGCGATAGAAGATGAATGAATGAATGAATAAATAAATAAATGTGTGTATATATATATATATATATATATATATATATATATATATATATATATATATATATATATATCTCTATATAGATGTATAGGAAGAGAGAGAGAGAGAGAGAGAGAGAGATGAGAGAGAGAGAGATAGATAGATAGATAGATAGATAGATATATAGATATATATATAATCAATGCTGGATGTGCTTGTTTTATAGAGGGAGGCGAGTACGGTGGGAAAACCTCTTTTATTTGCTTTGCACTGAAAAGTTTCCCTTCCTTTTTTTTTTTTTTTTTTTTTTTTTTTTACAACGTGATCCTATGAATGGTAAGATTCACCCATTCGCTTCGGCATTAAAGTTAACGATGCGACGCATCGATTTAATAAATAAATAAATAAATATACAAGCTTTTTTTTTTTTTTCGCCCAGCGAACCATGTTTGCTCGGTGAACGTCAAGCATCACAGCACGACACAAAGTCGTACCGAGATGAACAGTGCGGAGGAAGAGCTGCATCTCTACTAATGTATAGTTATAACTTTGCGCTTGGGGTATCGGACACGTGAAAAGCAGTTATTTTTACATTACGTTTGAAAACGTGCCTTTCATCCCTCGTGGCAATTGTGCGGTTAATTTTTAAAAAATAAATAAGTAAATAAATACATAAAAAAATAAATTAATAAACAAGTTAAATAAATAAATAAATACTAATCCATTCTCCGTGTTGCTTTCAATGCACTGAATTGTCTATCTCACTGACGTTATATTTTTTGGCGTTATAAGTAAAATATAAGCTCTTTAAAGTTAAAGCGCTTTGAAGTTTTCATGCCCTTAAAGCTCCTCGGGATTTGACATAAAACACACACACACACACACACACACACACACACAAACACGTAGCGCGGGATTGACTTTACAGCCCTTATCCAGAGTGATTGAGGGTTTTGCTCAACGGCTCCCACTAGTGGCAGCTCAGTGGTGGGATTTGAACCTGCGATCTCCTGGTCTGGAGACCAATGCCTTAACCACTGAGCTACACTAAAGAGGGACACTACAGAGGGACACGCAGCGTCCATGTTCGATAGCCATTGTGTGTGTGTGTGTGTGTGTGTGTGTGTGTGTGCCATTAATCAAAGCGCTATTGTCTTTTGTTCTCAGGATTGTCCTCAGATCCTGCCCTCGACTCAGATCTACATCCCGGTGGGAGTGACGAAGCCCATCACTCTGGCCGCCCGTAACCTTCCTCAGCCGCAGTCGGGACAGAGGAACTACGAGTGTATCTTCCACATCCAGGGAGAGACCCTCAGTGTCACGGCCCTGCGCTTCAACAGCTCCAGCATCCAGTGCCAGAAAACCATTGTGAGTACACACACACACACACACACACACACACACACACACACACACACACACTCATACACACAGCCTGACTTTTGACACACCATCCGTCTTACTCCGGACTGGAGGGAGGCGATGACGTTTTGTTCTAACATACAATGCGCTCCTCTTCTTCCTTCACATTTTCAGGCTCAGTAGAGCGCAACCACACACACAACCACACACACACACACACACACACGCACACGCTCACGCCGGCGCATCAACAAATCTCCCCTCCTGCATTATGTAGCGAGCAACGTGCCGCTTCTTTTGTGTCCTTGTGAATGTGTGGAGGCTCCGAAAGTGGAGGATCATTGCACATTAAGAGTAAACAGAATGTTAATCCACTAAAGTTAATACCCCGGGTTTGTTTGTTTATTTATTTATTTATTTTATTCGGGTGGAAAATTCGGAGACACACACACACACACACACACACACACACACACACACACACACACACACACACACACATATATATATATATATATATATCTATATTCATTTTTTTTTTCAATACTGCAGTGAGGTCTCCTAGGGTGAAATCTAAGACCAGAAAAACCCGAGCGCAGGATTCGGAGACGCCCACACGCGTGTAGTTTTATTTAGAATATTGTGTTTGTTTGTTTGTTTGTTTGTTTATTTATTTATTTTTATGCGATGGGGAAACGGTGTAGGATCTTAAACAACAAGCTCTTGAAATGTAGAATACGGTATCCTAATGACCAATGAAATAGTGTGTGTGTGTGTGTGTGTGTGTGTGTGTGTGTGTGTGTGTGTGTGTTTGCTTTCCTGGATGTGCACACGTTCATTTCCTCTTTGCCTCCCCTCACTCATGGCGTCTGCCTTACGTCTGGACGTCTGCTCAAAGCCCTCTCTGTCCCGTTATCATGGTTTGGTATGCCGGGGAGCAGCAAGGGTTCATGGGAAAGCCATGCCTGATTGGACTACACTCTGCTGCAAGAGTCCAGCTGGGACCATGCTCTTTATGTCGTTATACAGTCTCCGCCCCCCCCCCCCCCCCATCACCCCCCCTTTTACATGTTGAGACACAAGAACAGATATGAACTTTTTTTTTTTCCTCCCCCACTATTATCGTGCCCAAGATAAAGGAGTCCACTCGTTCCTTTTCTACCTGTCTGACACCGGACAACAATGGGCCGACTGAGAGAGAGAGAGAGAGAGAGAGAGAGAGAGAGAGAGAGATGGATGGTGGCGATGGAGGAATAAAGGAATTCTGCTGATAGTGGGCAGCAGGTGTGTGTCTGCGCGCCGGGGTGCGTGATGGGAAGAAGCAGAGGTCCCTGATGAAAGCCAATTAGAAGAGACAGATAAAATGATGATGAATTACAGTTTGGGAAAAGGAGAAGGGCTTCTGGCAGAGAACGAGGGAGGAGAGAGAGATGGAGGGAGGGATGAAGGGAGGGAGGGAGTGGAGCTTGCGAATGACTGCAACCCAAACCAGAGGAAAAGGATGGAGGACCTTTTTTTAGCTGGATGTACAGTGTACAGAAAGCAGATGTGGCTGCACCTGACATCTGTTCATCAATAGAGGACGAGTGCGGGAGTACAGGAGTACAGGAAAGGAGCGAGAGGGGGGGGTGGGGGAGAGAGGGGTGGTTGATGGGGGCGTTGGTGGGGATCTTAACCCGGACGGTTTAAGACAGAAATGACGGGCTTAACCCGGACGGGCAGAATGGCATATAAAAAAACGAGTTCAATGTTACAGCGCCCCCCGGAGTCCAAAGGGTTAAGAGGGCGTCAGCTTGGCCATCTCAGGAAGCTGAGGTCAGGGTGTAGGGTCAAGCCGTCGGAGGGTGCCCTTGGAGCAAACAGGGTTTAAGGGCCTTGCTCAAGGACCCAAGAGTGGAAATACCGGGGGCTCGCGCCTTAAACCACTGATCCACATCCCCTCCCCCATGCTCAAGGGTTTAACAGTGGCAGGATTAATGGTGTTGGGACTCAAACCACCAACCTTATGATCAGAAACCCAGTGGCTTGACCACTAGACCACCACCGCCCTGTTTTCGCGTATCCCAGGATAAACTGGGGTGCAGGGCGTAGGGTCAAGCCATCGTACCCTGTACATCGTTCAATGATATAGCATCCCCTGGAGTTGAGCTGAGATACACCCCCTCCCTTTTTGCGTGCCCCACGAAGCTCAGGGCGGGAGGGTCAAGCCGTCAGAGGGTGCCCGTGGACCAAGCGGGGTTTAAGGTCCGTGCTCAAGGGCTCAAGAGACAGCCAGGAGAGACAGCCAGGGCTTGGTGGTGTTGGGACTCGAACCACCAACCTGATGTTGTTCAGAACCCCAGCACCTTAACCACTGGAGGACTCACCATCCTTATATATATATATATGTGTGTGTGTGTGTGTGTGTGTGTGTGTGTGTGTGTGTGTGTGTGTGTGTGTGTGTGTGTGTGTATATGTATATATATATATATATATATATATATATATATATATATATATATATATATATATATATATATATATATATATATATATATATATATATATGTATATGGGAAACACTGATGATCCAGGTGAAAATCCTTATCGACCCCAAACCCAAACGTGTGGGTATCTCGGCTGGAACTGAACCCCCCCCCCCCCCCCATCCCCCCCCCCCCCACCCCTCGCCCCCCCCCCCCCCCCCCCCCCCCCCCCCCCCCCCCACACACACACACACACACAAATGGTGGGTGTAGCCCTGCAAATAACGCTTTTGCTCGTTAGCTGGCTCTGATTTCCACCCGCGTGAATGAAGATGCATCGCAATTAATTGATTGTCACAGAGCTCATGATGATATCCGTCCCTTCATTCCATAACCATAATTAACCATAATCCCCAGATTTAAAAATAAAAAGAGAATAGCGTTTGAGCTCGGCATCAGTTGCAGCTCATCCTTTCTGTGACAGGAATCTTTTTCTGTCCCTCACCCCCCCCCTTCCCTCCTCCCCCCTCCCCCCCCCTCGCTCTGTAAACGCTCCAAGTCCCCTCTAAAAAACAAGATTCCTTGCATTTGCTTCTTTGGCCCCGCCCCCCTTGCTGACGGACGGCAGCATGTGCATGGGAAAGGTTATTTATGGTCGTGTATGGATGTGCACGTAATGAGCTGCACATGTGCATTTAAAGAAGACATGGGAGATATTGGCGTCCCCTCCCCTCCCCCCCCCCCCCCGTCTATAATTGCCTTCGCGTCCCGCTCTCATTACGTCCACCCTTTACACGCTCAAAGCCCAAAAAAACTTCATTAACCACATTAACATCATCATTTACTTTTTAAATTATGGGTCACTTTTGCCTCTCCGGCGAGTCGTCCCCTCGGCTCATTCGTATCAGCTGTGCTTAAACTGGAACTAAAACCTAGTTGTATCGCGAATGATTAAGTTGCCGAGGCGAGACGACGGAGTTCTCGTGGAAATGAATGTGTGGAGGCCGAAGAGTATCTTCAGTATAGTCATATATTTACATTTGGTACATTACTTGTGTATGTATATATGTATATGTATATATATATATATATATATATGTGTGTGTATATAGTGATATATACATACACATACATAACACTATATATGTATATATATGATATCCTCTATATATATATATATTGTATATATATATATATATATATATATATATATATATATATATATATATATATATATATATATATATATCTATATATATATATATAATATATATATATATATATATGCCTAGTCATATATAGCGTATCACTAGCTTAACCGGAACATAATTCTTAAAGGGGCCACGTACCATATTTAACAATTAAAACAACCACAAAAATAATGAATGAACAAGTTGTTAATAGTAATATTAAAAAGATCATTTCCAGAGTGAAATAAATATAAAATCTCCCATTTTGTTTTGAAGTGAGATTTGGAATGAACTTTATGTATTTATAACATGTGACGTAATGAAGCAAATGTGCCAATTAGAGATGTTGACCTTTATTACCGCCTTTATTTTTGGTCTACTGACTTTTCCAGGCCAGCACAAAGAGGACTCGTTTCCCTGTGTATGAATAAAAAGGCCAAACATCTTATATCTGTCTGTCTGTCTCTTTCTATTCTCCTGGTCTCTTTCTATGTCTCTGTCTGTCTGTCTGTCTGTCTGTCTGTCTATTCTTTCTCTCCTGTCTGTCTGTCTGTCTGTCTGTCTGTCTTCTCTTTCTATTCTCCTGGCTGTCTCTCTATTCTCCTATTCTCTGCTGTCTCTGTCTGTCTGTCTCTCTTTCTATTCTCCTGGCTGTCTCTGTCTGTCTGTCTGTCTTTCTCAAAAGAAGGAATTTTCTATTCTCCTGGCTGTCTCTTCTCTCTGTCTGTCTCTTTCTTTCTATTCTCCTGGTCTCTGTCTGTCTGTCTGTCTGTCTCTTTCTATTCTCCTGGCTGTCTGTCTGTCTGTCTCTGTCTGTCTGTCTCTTCTATCTGTCTCCTGGCTGTCTCGGTCTGTCTGTCTGTCTGTCTCTGTCTATTCTCCTGTCTGTCTCTTTCTATTCTCCTGGCTGTCTCTGTCTGTCTGTCTGTCTCTTTCTATTCTCCTGGCTGTCTCTGTCTGTCTGTCTGTCTCTTTCTATTCTCCTGTCTGTCTCTGTCTGTCTGTCTGTCTGTCTGTCTTCTCTTTATATTCTCCTCTGGCTGTCTCTGTCTGTCTGTCTTTTCTATTCTCTGTCTGTCTCTGTCTGTCTGTCTTTCTATTCTCCTGGCTGTCTCTGTCTGTCTGTCTTTCTATTTTCCTGGCTGTCTCTGTCTCTGTCTGTCTGACTTTTTCTATTCTCCTGGCTGTCTCTGTCCCTATCTGTCTCTTTCTATTCTCCTGGCTGTCTCTGTCTGTCCTGTCTGTCTGTCTGTCTGTCTGTCTGTCTGTCTGTCTCTTTCTATCTCTCCTGGCTGTCTCTGTCCCCCCCGTCTGTCTGTCTGTCTTTCTCTTTCTATTCTCCTGTCTGTCTCTGTCTGTCTGTCTGTCTGTCTGTCTCTTTCTATTCTCCTGTCTGTCTCTGTCTGTCTGTCTGTCTGTCTGTCTGTCTGTCTTTCTATTCTCCTGTCTGTCTGTCTCTTTCTATGTCTGTCTGTCTGTCTCTTTCTATTCTCCTGGCTGTCTCTGTCTGTCTCTGTCTCTTTCTATGTCTCTGTCTGTCTGTCTGGTCTGTCTTGTCTGTCTGTCTGTCTGTCTCTTTCTATTCTCCTGGCTGTCTCTGTCTGTCACTCTTTCCATCTATCTATCCATCTATCTATATTTATCTATCTATCTATTGCTTTAAATTAGCAGTTTTTAAGCTCAAAAATTTCTTCTCGATCAGTTCTTTTCGGGTTGAAAGTTGACCTAAAAAAAAAACAGAGCAAGCGACCGACCCCATCCCCCCCTCCCTCCCCCCTCCCTCTCCCCCCCTCCCCCTCATACCCCCCCTTCCCTCTCGCCATCACGCCTTTAAAAGTTAAAAGTCCTTTTTTTTTTTTTTTTTTCCGTTGGCAGGTAAATTGTATTACTGCTTGTCCTGATTACTGCATGACTGTGTAGCGTAGATTCCAAATGGAGGAACAGCTTAAGAACAGCTGCTACAAGCCGACTCGGGGGAGTGTTAACTGCCTTAGCGGTGTACTCCACCACACTGGGGGGATATATCTCTGTAACCTAGGGGGACACGAGAATTAGCATATGCACATGGAGAAGGCAATTAGGTAGGACAAGGCTTAGTGAACCGCCGTGTGTGAAACAGAATATTAATGGAAGGTCATGTCTAGTACAACTTACACACTCTGCTATTATATATAGAATTATATATATATATATATATATATATATATATATATATATATATATATATATATAGATATATATATATATATATATATATATATATATATTAACATGAGTTAATGTGGCACACATTTTTTACTTTTCATGTTTCTAATACTGTAACTGTAACAGATGTTATAATTATATATACATTTCTCTCAAAATCTCTCCCTTTAAAAAATTATTGATTATTTCATATTTTATTTTAACTCTGGAAATGATTCTTTTAATATGAATTTCTTGTTAATTACAATGTTATTTTGTTTAGTGTTGGTTTGAAGTGTAAAATATGGGACGTGGCTCCTTTAAGAATTGTGTTCCGGTTGCTTTTCCATATAAACTGGTGATACGGTGTTTAGGTTATACGGAAGCGCTTTATTGCGTTCAGTAAAAAAAAATGCGCTTTATTGCAGTAATACGGATTTGGGAATGCGATGCGCTTGCGTAAGGTTCCATACGGTAATATACGCTAATATAGTGAGGAGATCGTACCTGTTGTGAATGCGCAGCTAGGGGGCGTCATTGGGGGTAAATTTAGGAAGTGTGAGTGGATGCACTGAACGTTTATTTATTCGTTTGTTGTTCTGGTTTCATTCGTTCGCGTTAATCACTTTAACGCCGTTAAAGCGAATTCGACAGCAATAGATATATATATATATATATCATATATATATATATATATATATATATATATATATATATATATATATATATATATATACTATATTTGTATGTGTAATACGTACTGGTGTATCTCCTTTGTGTGGATGTGAGACGGCGAGAGAAAGCTCTGCAGGAAGGCTGGTGCGCCGAGCAAAGTGTATTTTTAGTTCTTTATGCAGGTCTTTCAAAATGACTAATTATCTGAGTGTGACCCTTGCAGAGAGCATTCCACTCCTCTCCCCCCTCACCCCATCCCTCGCTCCACACTCTCTCCCTCTTCCCTTCTCCCAGCACTCCATTCCTCCTCATCACCCCCTCCCTCGCTCCCTCCGTTTCCCCATGATCTATGTTGCTCCGAGAGAGAGAGGAAGTGTGGGACGACTCGAGAGTGCCCTCTTCTTCTCTCGCAGCTTCATTAATCCTTATCCTGCTTATTTATTTGCCTTTTCATGCTGTCTCGTTGCCGCTGTGCATGCGTGTGTGTGTGTGTGTGTGTGTGTGTGTGAGCGAGTGTGTACCTTCCAGACTAATTTACCGCAGACACACTCCTATGTCTGGAGGCACTCGAAGCAGATCACACCAGATAGAAGTCTAGTATTCCCTGCGTTTATCATGCTGACGTCGACCCGCTTATTGGGACGAAATTTATCGTTTCCATACGTTCCGCGTTCCGAAGGTTTCCCTCGTACGCAGCCGCGGGCCCCATCGGAGATGTTACGCCGTGCCCTGGCTATTAGGACTCGCCGGTGCCTCTCTGACAGTCCCGGGAGTTGAACTCACAACCTTTTGCTTAGTAGTGCAGAACCCTCGACAGGCCCGAGAGGATTAAGAATGCTTTTAGATTCCTGGGTCCTGGAGGAGGTTGAAGGAGGGGGGGGTGTTTATTTGTTTATTTATTTATTTATTTATTTTTCTTTCTTAGTACTTTGGCCTGAATGATTTTGTAAATTGCTTTTGATAAGAGCGCCGGCTAAATTATAAAATGTAAATGTGTCTAGTGACTAATGGTGCGTTCAGGGGGAACCGGTGGATTTGTGCTGGCGGCGTGGTAAGCCCAACACGCTTACATGCTCACAACGTTGGAGTGGGTGATGAAGTGACGAGGAGAGAGAAAGAGAGAAAAAAAAAAGCTACCAGGACTCGGAGATGCTAGCGTGCTGATGTAGCGATGTTAACATGGGAATATCAGCACTTTGTTCAGGGAGCGAATGGAAACGGGAAAATTGTATTGTAATTTTTATTTATTTGTTTGTTTGTTTGTTTTGTTTATTTATTTATTATACATCTGTGGCGCTCGTAAAAAAAAAACACAATTCGGATAAAAATCACAATCACGATACATGCGTGTATTTTTATTTATATATATATTGTGTGTTGTGTGTGTTGTGTGTGTGTGTGTGTGTGTGTGTGTGTGTGTGTGTGTGTGTGTGTGTGTTTGTGTGTGTGTGTGGTGTGTGTGTGTGTGTGTATGTATATGTGTGTGTATATATATATATATATATATATATATATATAGTTATATATATATATATATATATATATATATATATATATACATTCATTCATTCATTCATCTTTTAGCGCTTTATCCGATCTTCCTCTCGGGTCACGGGGAGTCTGTGTCTATCTCAGGCGTCTATGGGCATTAATGCAGGATACACCCTGGATGGAATGCCAACCCATCGCAGGGCACACACACACACACACACACACACACATTCATACACTAGGGACAATTTTCCAAGGTGCCAATCAACCTACCGTGCATGTTTGTTTTTGGACCGGGGGAGGAAACCGGAGAACCCGGAGAAAAACACCCTGAGGCACGGGGAGAACATGCACAAACTCCACACACACACATGGCCGAGACGGGAATCGAACCCGGATCCTGGCGGTGTGAGGCGAACGTGCTAACCACTAAGCCACCGTGCCCCACTATATATATCCATATATATATATATATATATATATATATATATATATATATATATATATATATATATATATATATATATATATATATATTCACTTAGTCTGATTTATACTTCTGCGTCGAGGCTATGGCATTATCCTACGCGTAGCTAAGGCGTAAAAAAGCAAAAAAGTACACGGAGCAGCGAGGTCTGTGATTGGTCGGCTCGGCAACAGCGGCGGCGGCGGTGTATCGTCGTTACTTATTCCGGCGTAGTTCCTCCGTACCGGCGTTTTTAAAGCGAAGAAACGAAGCACGGGGACACGGAGCGAGCAGAAGAAAGCATCGCGGAAGAGAAAATATAAACGCCGCTATGATTTTTCATCACCATTTTTTTTTTATTACAAAGACCATTGTTCAAACAGCGCCAACTAGTGTTTGGGAATAGTCACTGCAGGGCGACGCAGAAGTATAAACGCCCGCGACGATGAAAACCCGCCTCCTTGCGTTCATGTCATGCTACGCTCACACGCTATTGGTGTTTTTTTTTTTTTTTTTAATTGTTATTGGTAGATAATTTGTACTACTTATTATTACTATTATTATTATTATTACCGTAAATTCTGGACTATAAGCCGCTACTTTTTTCCTAGGTTTTGAACCATGCGGCTAATAATAAGGTGCGGCTATTCTGCAGATTTTTTCCCGACCGCTAGGGGCTCTAACCGGAATTAGAATCAAAACTAACACAAAATAAATGCAAAGAAGAAGAATGCGCTAGTTCCTCTTTAGCAGATATAAGTGGGTAGAAGCGGATAGAAGGAGGACAAACTCTATCTTTACAAGGTTAAGGTGACGTGATTTCACACACAGGAGAAATGAAGATAAATACTGTAAATAGCGCTTATTTTCTCTTCGTTCTGTCCCGTTTTAATCAGCAAAGTTGCTGCTCAGTGCTTTCTCTCTCCTCCCTGCTCTTTTCACCACACACACACACCACCACACACCACACACACACACACACACACACACACACACACACACACACACACACACACACACACACACACGCACAAATCAGCCAAAGTTGTTCTTGATTTTCCCTCTCCCGATATAAGCCCGGTTCACTCTACAATCCCCGTCCGGGCTCGTAGCACATACCTAGTGTCGCGGACACGGACGCTCGATATATGTTTATGCCTAACCTTTGTCTGTTCCCGATTCCCGGACTCCTGCTCTCCGGTACTCCCGGTACCACGGCGCGCAGAGCGCAAGGCTCCCTAGCCTGTCTGGCCGCTCCGTATGAGCGGCGTCTCCTGAGTTCTTTATTCTAATAAATCCTGTTTTGTATGAATTCCGGATCTCCGCGTCTCTGTGCAGCGTCCACCGTTACACCGTACACCGTGTTAAAATACAGGTTAGGAAAGGATCTATTTTAGGTACATACATGTACATTTACAATTCAAAAGCGGATGCGGCTTGTATGCAGGTGCGGATTTATTTATGATTTTTTTTGTTTTTTTTTTTTTCCAAATAGAGCGGATGCGGCTTATATGCAGGTGCGCTTTATAGTCCAGAATTTACGGTATTATTATTATTATTTAGCTCTTAGAAAAATACGAAGAAAAATGGTGCTTCCCATTTTAGCGAGGATCGTGCAGCGCTAGAACATTGTGTTCACATGGCGCGTGTTCATCCGAGCTGTCGAATCCTAAAGCGCTCACACGTTGGATGGTTGTTCTTTTTTTGTTTGTTTAGTTTAGTTTTTTTTCTTTCCTCCCCCTCCGCAGACGGATTGGTCTGTTGTAATAACACTGAATAAAGCATGATGTTGGGAACATCTCTAACTAGGTGTGAGAGGAACAAGACTTACATGTTAATCAGGCAGAGGAAAGTGTGGGAGACGAACACAGGAAGGTGGGCTTGTACCGAAAAAGAAACGGATGTAGCGTGACCGCTGAAGGACAGGGCGAATAATCTCCATTACCCTGTACCTACGTACTGCTGTGTGTGTGTGTGTGCTGTGTGTGTGTGTGTGTGTGTGTGTGTGTGTGTGTGTGTGTGTGTGTGTGTGTGTGTGTGTGTGTGTGTGTGTGTGTGTGTGTGGGTACTCATTGTGTTTTCTGAGTCTCCTGAGTGTTTTTTACCAAAGCTGGTAGTGGATCAGAAGGTTATGATTTCCAGTCCCACCTTCACCATATATACCATATATGTGTTATATATATATATATATATATATATATATATATATATATATATATATATATATATCTCACAATAACATAACGTATTAATGTACTTATGTATATGTGTGTGTGTGTATGTGTGTGTATATATACATATATATATATATATATATATATATATATATATATATATATTCATTCATCTTCTAACGCTTCTACCTATATCTACCTGTCTATATATATATATATATATATATATATAATATATATATATATATATATATATATATATATATATATATATATATAATATAATGTCAATAACGCAAAATGTGTTTATTATTTATTCTGCAGTATAATTACGAGGGAAATGACATCAGCGATTTGCCGGTGGATTTGTCCGTGGTTTGGAACGGGAATTTCATCATCGATAACCCCTACAATATAAAAGGTAGGTTTGCCAGCATCACGCAGTGTGGCGACTGACCAGACGAATGCTCAGCATGCACTGTTGGTTTGGGCGTGTGCTCTGTGTAACCCCCCCTCCCCTCTCTCCTCCCTCCATCCCTCCCTCCCTTTGCCGCTTGTGTTTTCTTTTTGTTTGTTTGTTTGCCTTGTATACGCACAGCTCACCTGTATAAGTGCTACGCTCTGAGGGAGAGCTGTGGCATGTGCTTGAAGGCAGATCCACGCTTCGAATGTGGCTGGTGCGTGCAAGACAAGAAGTGCTCGCTCAGGCAGGAGTGCGCCTCGCCCGAACACACATGGATGCACGCGTCGACCGGCAACAGCCGCTGCACGCACCCTCGCATCACCAAGGTGAGCGCCCCAAGAGCCTCCATCGCGCCCGGAGTGGTATAAAAAGATATATATATATATATATATATATACGTCACTAATGTTATAAACGTGTTATAAACTCATTGTTTATAACACTGTGAGCGATCCGCTCCTTCACTCTGCCTCGTGTCGGCGAACAAACGAAACCCAAACAATAAACCGAATAAATAAACGTTCAGTGCATCCACTCATTCACTTCCTAAATTTCCCCCTGAATGACGCCCCCTAGCTGCGCATTCACAACAGGTACGATCTCCTCACTATATTAGCGTATGGAACCTTACGCAAGCGCATCGCATTCCCAAATCCGTATTACTGCAATAAAGCGCATTTTTACTGAACGCAATAAAGCGCTTCCGTATAACCTAAACACCGTATCACCAGTTTATATGGAAAAGCAACCGGAACACAATTCTTAAAGGAGCCACGTCCCATATTTTACACTTCAAACCAACACTAAACAAAATAACATTGTCATTAACAAGAAATTCATATTAAAAGACTAATATATATATATATATATATATATATATATATATATATATATATATATATATATATATATATATATATAGACCTGACTGCTCCTCCAACTTGTGACACTTGTAATTGTTATAACAAATAATTGGCATCTGATTATAACATGTCAACGTTCAGACACTTTCCAGGCAACCTAAGCAGACATGTGGAGCGGCGCCAAATGAACTAACGAATGTAACGTGCGCGCGGAGGGGGGGAGGGGGGGATTTATCTCGCACTCGTTCGCCGCCACTTTCTTTTCTCCTTCCGAAGCGAACGTTCGGTGACGGCGAGCGGCAGGAAAGAAAGACTTCAGCACATTTTATAGAATAAGTTAAGCATAAAGGCGAGAAATGAGATGTAAAGACTTCTGTAAAGTGTGTGTGTGTGTGTGTGTGTGTGTGTGTGTGTGTGTGTGTGTGTGTGTGTGTGTGTGCTGTTATAAGCCTCAGGTGTTTATACAGAGTGCGAGTTCTTGGAGTTTGGGCCTCCAGCCATCTGTTGCTGTTCGAGTGTGTGTGTGTGTGTGTGTGTGTGTGTGTGTGTGTGTGTGTGTGTGTGTGTGTGTGTGTGTGTGTGTACGCTCTTAGCAGGAGACGTAGGTCATTGTAACTGTCTAATTTAGCGCTGATTCTCCCCGCTGAGACGCCTCAACCTGTCATCAAAGTGCGAGGCTGCCGGTGTGTGTGTGTGTGTGTGTGTGTGTGTGTGTGTGTGTGTGTGTGTGTGTGTGTGTGTTACGTCTCTGTCCATGCTTGTGTGTGTGTGTGTGTGTTGTACATGAAGGTTCTGGCACTGGACTTTTCCTCCTCCCCATTTCCTTTCCATCACTCGCTCGGCATCATTTTTCTTTTCTTCCCCCCTCTGTGCGGAAAGATTTGCTTTATTATCCATTTTAGTACTAATTGAATATTAACGAGCGAAGGATTTATGCAGTGAAAAAAAAAAAAGAAAAAAAAAAGAAAGAAAGAAAGAAAGAAAAAAACAGGCACTTCCTGCCAAATGAAGGTCCGGATTAACTGTTCATTTCATTAGAAGACGAGAAAAAGAAAGGGATGGACGTTTAGCCATCGGAGGAAAAAAACCTCCTTTCTCTCTCTCTCTCTCTCTCTCTCTCTCTCCCGTCCCCTCTGTTTACTACTTCTCCCTTTCGTTCTCGACTGGCGAGACAAATTTACTTCCTGTTATCTCCTCCCCTCCTTTATTCATTCCCCATTCCTTCTTCTTCACCGTCTCTTCTTTTCCTCACTTTCATTTTTTCTCCTTCTCTTATCATCGCTCTTCCCTCTCGCTCCCATCCCTCTTTTCTTCACCTCTTTCCTTGCAAAACACCCCCCCCCCTATTCTTATTTATCCTCTTTTCCTCTTCTCCACTCTTTCGGAAGTCTCTTCACCTCCTCCTTTTTGACCTCTTCTCTCACTCTTTTATACACCCTTTCCACTCCCCTCTCTCTCCCCTCTCTCTCTCTCTCTCTCTCTCTCTCTCTCCTCTATCTCTCTCTCTCTCTCTCTCTCTATCTCAGGAGGAGGAGGAGGAGGAGGATGCCAGGTGATTAGTTTTCCTGCTCTTCCGAGCCTTATTTAAGGTGTTGTTAAGAACAGGTGAACTCTTTTGTCATGTTCTAACACCACACACACACACGCACACAGATGAGATGTACACACACACACACACACACACACACACACACACACACACAATTCAGCTCGCACATCGTAGCCTCGTGCCTCGCATCTCACGCTTTCGCGCGCACTAATCATCACTTGGTTTTTTTTTTTTTTCGCTAACGTACTCGCAGGTGCAGGTGAGAAACGCAGGAAGTAGAAAAAAACACTGTCGCTTTAACTTGAGACGAATGGTGACGTTCCGAGCGAATGGTGAATCCGAGCGTTGAAGTTCCGAGCGAATGAAGAGCGAATGGTGAAGCGAATGGTGAAGTTCCGAGCGAATGGTGAAGTTCCGAGCGAATGGTGAAGTTCCGAGCGAATGGTGAAGTTCTGAAGCGAATGGTGAAGTTCTGAGCGAATGGTGAAGTTCTGAGCGAATGGTGAAGTTCTGAGCGAATGGTGAAGTTCTGAGCGAATGGTGAAGCAAATGGTGAGGTTCCGAGCGAATGGTGAATGTTCCGAGCGAATGGTGAAGCGAATGGTGAAGTTCCTGAGCGAATGGTGAAGTTCCGAGCGAATGGTGAATGTTCCGAGCGAATGGTGAAGCGAATGGTGAAGTTCCGAGCGAATGGTGAAGCGAATGGTGAAGTTCCGAGCGAATGGTGAAGTTCTGAGCGAATGGTGAAGTTCTGAGCGAATGGTGAAGTTCCGAGCGAATGGTGAAGTTCGAAGGTGAGCGAATGGTGAATGTTCCGAGCGAATGGTGAAGTTCCGAGCGAATGGTGAATGTTCCGAGCGAATGGTGGTGAAGTTCCGAGCGAATGGTGAAGTTCCGAGCGAATGGTGAAGTTCCGAGCGAATGGTGAATGTTCCGAGCGAATGGTGAAGCGAATGGTGAAGTTCCGAGCGAATGGTGAAGCGAATGGTGAGCGAATGGTGAAGCGAATGGTGAAGCGAATGGTGAAGTTCGAATGGTGAAGCGAATGTTTCCCGATGGTGAGCGAATGGTGAAGTTCTGAGCGAATGGTGAAGTTCTGAGCGAATGGTGAAGTTCCGAGCGAATGTTGAAGTTCCGAGCGAATGGTGAAGTTCCGAGCGAATGGTGAAGTTCCGAGCGAATGGTGAAGCGAATGGTGAAGTTCCGAGCGAATGGTGAAGTTCCGAGCGAATGGTGAAGCGAATGGTGAAGTTCCGAGCGAATGGTGAAGCGAATGTGAAGTTCCGAGCGAATGGTGAAGTTCGGGAGCGAATGGTGAAGTTCCGAGCGAATGGTGAAGTTCCGAGCGAATGGTGAAGTTCCGAGCGAATGGTGAAGCGAATGGTGAAGTTCTGAGCGAATGGTGAAGCGAATGGTGAAGTTGTGAGCGAATGGTGAAGTTCCGAGCGAATGGTGAAGTTCCGAGCGAATGGTGA
>JACRUU010000016.1:5997886-6002886 GCA_030449085.1 Kryptopterus vitreolus
TTTCCTGATGAGAAATGTTTATTAAATGCATCAAGATGAAAAAGATTTGATTTGGCGTTTGGTTCCCGCGTTCTCGTTCCTGCAGACGCAGCGCGAGAGAGATCGTCTGCGTGACGCCGGTGGGTTTGGCGATCGGAGGAACGCCGGTGATGGTGGACATTAACTTCGCCGAGCTGAGAAACCCCGAAGTGAAGTTCAACTACACGGACGACCCGACCATACTGAAGATCGAACCCAACTGGAGCATTACAAGGTACACGAGCCTGAAGGATGGACAGATTGGGGGGATAGATGTGGGGATATATGTGGCATGAATAATAGATGAGGGTGAGGGATAGATGTGGGGACGGATGGATAGATGGGAGATGGATGGAAAGTTTGGGAGGGACGAAGGGATAGATGATGGATAGATGGGGGGACGGATGGATGAATGAGGGTGAGGGATAGATGTGGGGATGGATGGATAGATTGGGGATGGATGGGGAGACGGACGGATAGATTAGGGGACAGCTGGATAGACGGGAGCTGGATAGATGGGGGGACGGATGGATAGATGGGAGAGGGATGGATAGATAGATGGGGACGGAGGGATGTATAGATGGGATATGGATGGATATATGGGGGACGGAGGGCTGCATAGATGGGCGAGGGATGGATAGATGAGGGATCGATGGGAGATGGATGGATGAGGGATAGATGGGGAGACGGACGGATAGATTGGGAGATGGATGGATAAGGGGGGCGGAGGGATGGATAGATGGGGTGCCAGGTGGATGGATGATAGGTGAGGGATGGATGGGGGACAGATATATAGATGGGTGATGAATGGATATATGGGGGACGGAGCGATGGATATATGGGAGATGGATGGATGAGGGGGACGGAGGGATGGATAGATGAGGGATGGATGAGAGAGATAGATGGGGGACGGATGGATGGATGAGGGGGACGGATGGATGATAGATGGGGGACAGATGTATAGATGGGTGATGAATGGATATATGGGGGTCGGGGAGATGGATGGATGAGGGATAGATGGGGAGACAGATGTAGGGATAGATGATGGGGAGACGGACGGATAGATGGGAGATGGATGGATGAGGGGGGCGGAGGGATGGATAGATGGGGAGACGGATGGGAACACTGAGCTACACACATCTCCTACCACTAATCACTACTGTAGTCTGAAGCTCCGCCCCTTTTATCTTACCATCTATTAAACACATCCCGTCTTTCCTACGTCTTTCCTCTCTCTCTATATATAAATATATTCGTTGGTATATATATATATATATATATATAGTTTTTTTGGTTTGTTTTTTTTAAAATACTGATATATATATATATATATATAATATATAGAGTATATATATATATATTTTTTTTTTAATACTATAAAAAGATATATATGATATATTAATATATACCAGAACACAACTCTTAAAGGAGCCACGTACCATATTTAACCATTCAAATTTACAAGAAATGATTTTATCATCAAAGAATAATTTCTAGAATAAAATAAATATGAAATAATTTTAATTAATATTAATAATATTTTATATTTATATAAAATTATTATAAAATATTATAATATTATATTATATTATTATTTTGAGTGAAATGTATATAATTACAACATCTGCCACAGTTAGAGCATTAGGAAGTATTAAAAAGACGAAAGTGCGATTAATCGCGATTAAATATTGAGTGAAAGCAGAACGTCTCCAGTGATCACGCCATCGTCAGCGCTGACAGGTGTGTGTTTTTTTTCCCCGGGGTTTTTGGTCTGTACCGCGACGGCGTGAGGTGTGAAACGGCGCGAGAACGATGACGCCATGGCATTATCTCACAGGGGGAAGGACCTCTGCAGGCCTGGCGTTTGGTGTTGCCGTGATCCCATCAGAGTTTTCCTTGACTGACAGTCTCGCAATGAGTTTTTCCCGAAATAGCGGGAACGCTCGGAACGTTCCTGCTTTTTGTTGCTGACGTACACATCTGTAATATCGCCGTGTTCTCCTGACGAGGCGAGTCTCGGCCCCTCGAGTCGCAGCCCGACCCCCGAGTTCCGGCCAAAGCGCCGTCTCGCTATAGGCTCGTTCTATAGGCTCGCACCTTTTACTAATTAATTGGGTTATCAGCGGCGAGTCGCAGAGGGAATTTTGACCGGCGGAAACGATGGAATTTCTCGCCGGCGAATCTGAGGGACAGAATGAGGCTTTCAGATGGACTATATTTACCTTTCTAATTACCGATCCCAATGTGTGAGTATAACGATGGCTAATTGCTCAATCGCAGCTTAATCACAATTAATAGGTAACCCCCCCCCCTCAAGGCTAATTACCTCGTTAAGTCGTCATCCCGGACACCGAGCACGACCCGCGCGGGTTAACGGCTAATTCGTATTTTTCCGCCACGTGAAAAAGTGTTGGCGCCCCGTCCCGATTTTTATTCACGCTCGTCTCTCTTTGATGTTTTCGGATCAAACAGATTTTCAAAGATAGCGATTGAAACGAAGGGTTTTTATTGGTCCAAAACTACACGACCCCCGTGTGTGTGGGGGTGGGGGGGGCGGGGGAGTCCGTACCCAAGCCTGATTTCCTTCCTTACCTTTTTTCGAGAAATATTCTTAAACAGGACCTGCCTGATCAAAGTGAAGTCGAGCAAACGATCCTCAAAATCCTACAGCAATTCTGCAGAGATGAATTCGCCTCCGCAGCGCTGTAACAGTCTCGCTGCATGTTCTCGCCAACGCTCGATTGCAGGTGTTGCTGCGGAGGGGGACTCCTAGGATTAGGGGGGCAAACACTTTTTCACACAGGGCCATGTAGTTTGGGGGTTTTGTTTTCCTGTAACAATGAAAACCTTCATTTAAAGTTGTGTGTGTGTGTGTGTGTGTGTGTGTGTGTAGTGTGTGTGTGTGTGTGTGTGTGTGTATGCATGCATGTATGTATGTATGTATATGTATATATATATATATATATACACACACACAAATATACAGAACACCACCTTTAAATGAAGGTTTTCATTGTAATATAATATAATGTTTTAGTATATGGAATATATATATATCATATAATATATATATATATATATATATATATATATATATATATATCGATATATAAAAAATCTTTCCGGGTAAAATGAGTGGATGATCTTTTGATGAAATGTTAATTATATATAAGCGCTTATCTTGACGGCCTAAATAATATATGTAAAGGAGTAAAAAAACACTTGGGGAAGAAGTGCTTCTGTAGCACCTATTGGGATGTGCTAAAATAATCAGTGACAGCGTGGTGTGTGATGCTGTTACCACCTTGAAGCTTTTTTTTATTTTTATTTTTTGTGTATAATAACATGGAGTGAAGCTCGGCTTTATTTATTTAATAAAGCAAACAAAATGCAGCTTGTTTCCAAGCAACACAAAAGTAGAAACGACATTTATATCTGTAACCAGGAGTGTGAGATAGCGCGAACACGAATCAGCCATGTTTGGAAAAGGAGGGGGCGGTGGGGGGGCGGGGGGAGGAGGGGCTGAGGGGGCTGGGGCGGGGTTTACTGATAGCTTTTAACCCTTATTGGTTTGTGTCTTTTAATGGAAAATTATTGTGACAGTTATTAAGAAAAAACAAACAAACAAAAAAGCTTTGATACTCAAAACGAGAAATGCAAAATCAATACTAAATAAACATTCATTATTTTTTTTCCCCTTTTATTATTTGTTTATTAGTTTATGTGTTTTATTATTTGCATCTATTTTTTATTAGTTTATGTGTTTATACAAGTTGCGTTGATTGTAAATAACATCTATTTTATTATTAGTTTGTGTTTATATAAGTTGCTGCGTTTGTAAATAACATCTATTTTATTATTAAGTTTATTAGTTTATGTGTTTATACAAGTTGCTACAATTGTAAATAAGTATCTATTTTATTATTACGTTTATTAGTTTATGTGTTTATACAACTTGCTGCGATTGTAAATAGCATCTATTTTATTAAGTTTATTAGTTTGTCTTTATACAAGTTGCGGTGATTTATGCGCTACCGTGGCAACCAGCGCATCTCAAATAAACAAATAAAATAAACAATAGGCGGCGAATCCGTGCAACTTGGAAGAGATTGAAGGAGAAGAATAGATGAATAGATTTGCTTTGAGTTAGTTTTATATAATGTCCTCCAGAACCCCGGCGTGGTGAATACACTTGACATGATGGGTTTGAATGGCTGAAGTGTGCATTATAAAAGGTAGGGGGGGTGGTTTGTGTTGGCAGAGTGGTTAATGCAAGGGCATCCGTAGGCACGGGGGGGGGGGGGCAGGTGGATAATGGCGTCTAGGTAGTTGAATACATCTTCGAGGAGGATGAGGAGGAAGGTCTCTAAATTGTTGCTTTTATCGCCTCGTATCTTTTTCTTTAGTGGCGGGACTCCGCTGACTGTCACTGGGACTAACCTTGCCACTGTGAAAGAGCCGCGGATGAGAGCGAAGTCTGGTGCCGTCAAGTCCGCTAATGTAAGTGTATACCACACACACACACACACACACACACACACACACACACACACACACACACATGGACAACGCTATTGTGATTCTGTGTATATAATTATCTCCTTTTTGCAGCTTGGACTCTAAAATCCCGCCAGAGTCTTTAATGGTTTCCCTTTTTGCACGACAAAAACGCAACATTTCCCCATAGACACAGATCCGGGCGTTGGGGGAGGAGAAGGTGGATGGATGGGGGGTTTGTTTAATTGCCCTCGCAGTAACCCGTGCCTTAAGCCTGTTATGCACGTGTGTCTTTGGGCGAGTGTCTGAGTGCCGATGTGTGCCACCGCAGCTCCTTTAAGCAGTTTAACCTTTTAAATGTCAGCCACTGACAGAAAACCAGGTCTAAAAGAGAAGTTGCAGAGGTCTCAGACTGAGCCCCTGCAGGGCTGGAGGAACCTTTCTCCAACGCCGCCTACGCACTTATACCACCCCCCCCCCCACTT
>JACRUU010000016.1:6007886-6011693 GCA_030449085.1 Kryptopterus vitreolus
CTCCAGGGAACAGCAGGTTGAACTACACGGTTCTGATTGGAGACGAGGCGTGTGTGTTGACCGTGTCTGAAGCGCAGCTCCTGTGTGAATGGCCCGATCTCACCGGCCAACACAAAGTCACTGTGAGTTTAACACACACACACACACACACACACACACACACACGTCACCTCGCACACCATTTACACCACAACGTCACACTAACGCTCCAGAGCCATCAGGGAGCCATTCTTCTCTTTCTTTCGCTTTTTTTCTCATTTCTTTCTTCATTTCTTTCTTCCTTTCCTTTATTCTTTCCGTTTTCCTTCCTTTCTTCTTTTTTTCTTTTTCTTTTTCCTTCCTTTCCTCCTTCTTTCTTCCTTCCTTTATTCTTTCCTTTCCTTTCTTTATTTCCTTTCCTTCTTTCTTTCTTTCTTTCTTTCTTCCTTCTTTTTTCTTCTTTCCTTTCCTTTCCTTTCTCTTCCTTTCCTTTCTTTTCCTTCCTTTCTTCCTTTCCTTTCCTTTCTTTCTTCGTTTCCGTTCCTTTCTTCCTTCCATTCCTTCCTTTCTGCCTTTCTTCCCGTTCATCTTTTCGTCCGATTTTATGAATGAAGATAAAATAAATAAATAATGTTTATTTATTTATTTATTTATTTATTTATTTATTTAACTATCTCCCTCTCTCTCTCTCTCCCTCTCTCTCTTCTCCCTCTCCCCTCCCTCCTCTCTCTCTCCCTCTCTCTCTCCCTCTCTCTCTCTCCTCTCTGCCCTCTCTATATCGCCTCTTCCTCGCCCTCTCTCTCGCCCTCCCTGTCCCTCTCTCTCGCCCTCTCTATCTCGCCCTCTCCCTCCTCCCCTCTCTTCTCTCCCTCGCTATCTCTCTCTCTCTCTCTCACCCCTCTCTCACCCTCTCCTCTCACCCTCTCTTCTCCCTCTCTCTCTCTCTTGCCCTCTTCTCCCCCCCCCTCCCTCCTCTCGCCCTCTCCCTTCTCTCTCTCCCTCTCTCTTCGTGCCCTCTCTATCGCCCCTCTCCCTCCCTTCTCTCTCTCCCTCGCCTCTCTCTCTCTCCCCTCTCTCCCCCTCTCCCCTCTCTCCCCCCTCTCTTCCTCTCTCTCCCCCGCTCTCTTTCCCTCTCCCCCTCTCTTTTTCCCTCTCTCTTCCTCCTCTTCCCTCTCTGTCTCTCTCTCTCACCCTCTCTCTCGCCCTCTGTCTTTCTCTCTCTCGCTCTTGATCACCTCCCTCGCTTCTTCCTCCCTCCTTTTTTCTCTCTGGTTCTCAATTCTTTTTCAATTCTTTTTTACAATAACAATATTTGACCAAAATAAAAGACGAAATCCCTCTCTTTTTCTTTGTTTGTTTGTTTATCTTTTGGCCAGTTTATTATTATTTCCTGCTTTTAAGCGTGTTTGTCTGTAGAGATTGGTGAAAAGTCGATTGTATTTACAGCCGGTGAATGATTAGTGTGCAAGACGACTAGCGCACACTTTTTATTAGTACAGTAAATTCTTTTTTTCTTTCTTTTTTTTTTTATTCTTTGCCCTCCCGGACTTTATACATTAATTTTCTTAATCTACCAGGGGTATTAAAATAGCATGCTGCAATTTTTCCCCAGCTGTCTGCTCTCCTTCTGAGCAAAAAAAAAAGCCCCGAGGAGGAAAAAGATAGATTGGGGGGGGGGGGGGGTAGAAAAAAAAAAGAGAGAGAGAGAGGGGGTAGACAGAACAAAAAAGAACGAGAGCCCCACTGAGACCCGCAGGCCCAGATGTTTGTCCTCGACCTATATATGCTGTGACCTATATACCAACCGGCTCGGTGAGGGAAACCGAATCCTGTAGGTTGTTGTTGTTGTTGTTGTTGTTGTTGTTGTTTATTTCTTTCACCTCGTTTTTCTCTTAACGATTAAATTGCGGATGGAAAAAAAAATAATAAAAATTCTCTATCCGTACGAGTCTCTCCGAACAAAATAAAAGGGTGATGGTGCGAGAGGATTCCCGTCGCCATGCTCCATGTTCTCCTGGCCGGAGTAGGAACTACATTTCCCAGCATGCTGCTGTTGTTGTTGTTGTTGTTGTTGTTGTTGTTGAGCGCGTCTCTCTTTTCCTCTCTCTCTCTCGTTTCTTTACAATTCTTTCTTAATTCTTTGCATTCATTCTTTTTCTTTCTGTATTTGCCAAGAATTTCTCTTCTAATCAGTTCTTTCTTTCCGTTTCTTGCTTCCTTTCTTTCTTCTCTCTTTCCGTTTTCTTCCTTCCTTTCTTCTTTTTATTTCTTGATTCACTCCTTTTTTTCCTTCCTTTCTTTTTTTCTTCCTTCCTTCTTTCCTCCTTCCTTCCTTCCTTTTCTCTTCATTCTTTCTTCTTTCTTTATTCTTCCTTCCTTTCTTTCTTTCTTTTTTCTTTCTTTCTTCCTTCCTTTCTTTCTTCTTTCTTTTTTCTTTCTTTCTCCTTATTCCTCCTTCTTTTTCCTTTCTTTTTTTTCTTTTTCCTTCCTTTTCTTTCTTACTTTCTTCCTTCCTTCTTTCTTCTTTCCGTCCTTTTCTTCATTCTCGGTTCTCCTTTCTTCATTCTTCTTCTTTATTTGATTCACCTTTTCTTTTTCCTTTCTTCCTTTCCTTCCTTTTCTTCTTCCTTCTCTTTCTTTTTCCTACTTCTTCCGCTTTCTTTCCTTCCTTTCTTCCTTACTTCCTTTCTTCCTTTTATCTAATTTATTTCTTCATTCTTTTCGTTCTTTCTTCCTTTCTTTCTTCTTTACTACCTTCCTTCATTACTTCCTTCCTTTTATTTTTTCATTCTTTTTTTCCTTCCTTCCTTCCTTCCTTCCTACGTGTCTACGAGTCTCTCCTAACAAATAAAAGTGATGGTGTGAGAGGATTCCCGTCGCCATGCTCCATGTTCTCCTGGCCGGAGTATGAACTACATTTCCCAGCATGCACCTGGTGGCTGTTAAATCGCCGGTCCTGTAATAGCCTTGTGCGCTCGCGGTGGGTGTGGTGGTGTGTGTGTGTGTTGTGTGTGTGTGTTGTGTGTTGGTGTGGTGTGTGTGTGTGTGGTGTGTGTGGGGGGGGGTGTTGTTTAATTAATGCGCTCTGTGTGGAGGTGTGAGGTCTTAGTGGGTTTAATGGGAAAAGCTTTAGTCTGCGTGCTGGTGGTAATTACAGCTGTTAACAGCCACTTACGACCCAAACACTCAACAGGGACAGGAAGTGGAAAACGGCGAAACGCGGCGGCGGTGCGTGGGGGCGGGGGGGTGGTCTTACGGGGGGGGGATTCACGAAAACAACAAGACGAGTGTGTGTGTGTGTGTGTGTGTCGCAGGTGCGCGTGGGCGGGTTCGAGTACTCCCCCGGGACGCTGCAGATCTATTCGGACAGCCTCCTGACGCTCCCCGCCATCATCGGGATCGGCGCCGGCGGCGGTCTGCTCCTCCTCATCATCATCGTCGTCCTCATCGCGTACAAGCGCAAGTCTCGCGACGCCGACCGAACGCTGAAACGCCTGCAGCTGCAGATGGACAACCTCGAGTCCAGAGTCGCCATCGAGTGCAAAGAGGGTACCAACACTTCCTGTTTAATTTATTACTCGCTGTGGTTGTTGTTGTTGTTGTTGTTGTTGTGTGTTGTGTTGAGCTGAGGTCTCTCTTTTCCTCTCTCTCTCGTTTCTTTACAATTCTTTCTTTGCATTCGTTCTTTTCCTTTCTGTATTTGTTAATAATTTCTCTTTAATCAGTTCTTTCTTTCAGCTTCTCTTCTTCTTTCTTTCTTCCTTTTATTTAATATTTCTCATTCTTCCTTTCATTCTTCTTTTTTCTGTCTTTCTTTCTGTCTTTCTT
>JACRUU010000016.1:6019032-6031532 GCA_030449085.1 Kryptopterus vitreolus
TCTTTCTTCTTCCTTCCCCTTCTTCCTTCCTTCTTGTCTTTCTTTCTTCATTTCCCTTCTTATTCCTTTTTCTTTTTCTTCTTTCTTCCTTCCTTCCTTCCTTGTTCTTTCTTCGTTCCTTTCTTCCTTTTCCTTCTTCTTTCTTTCTTCCTTTTATTTCCTTCCTTTTATTCCTTCCCTCCTGTCTTTCTTCCTTCCTTTGCTTCTTTATCACTGCACTGTGAATGGTGTGAGGTCTGTGATTGGTCGGCTCGAGGTCTGTGATTGGTCGGCTTGGGTTCTCACGCTGCTGCTGTTTTTATTTATTTAATATTTATTGGTAGATTATTTTTCTTACTTTAACTAATTGTCCTGTTTTATTTGTTGTTTTGTTGTTTGTTTGTTGTGTTAACGTCGGCGCTCGAGGCGGCCTGTAATAGATCAGTCAGGCTCGATTGGATTAATAAGACCGCTCGAGCAATAATATACCCGCTGATAATAAAAACAAAAAACAAACAAAATAAATAAATATAACCGTGTGTCCGGCTTATACGATGTTGTAACGATGTTTTGTCCTGGTTTTTTTTCCGCTCAGGTCCCGGCGAACGTGGAGAAGTCGCTGACGCTGTTCGGCCAGCTCCTGAACAAGAAGCACTTCCTGTTGACGTTTATCCGCACGCTGGAGGCTCAGCGCTCGTTCTCGATGCGTGACAGAGGCAACGTGGCGTCGCTGATCATGAGCGCGCTGCAGGGCGAGATGGAGTACGCAACCGGCGTCCTCAAACAGCTGCTCTCAGACCTCATCGACAAAAACCTGGAGAGCAAGAACCACCCAAAGCTGCTGCTCCGCAGGTAAAAAACCCGCAGTCGCAGCAGTCGCAGTCATCGCCGTCGCAGTCATCGCAGCCGCAGTCGCGTTATTCTGCGTTTGCTTTAATGCGTTGTTGTTCGAGGACGCGGCGGGGCTGCTTTTTTATTGTCGCCTCTGTTTACGCAAAAGTCTTTTCCCCTCTCACTGTCACCCTGTCTGAGAATATTACACACCTGAACACACAGGGACCCCCCAGAGAGAGAGAGGGGGGGGAGAGGAGAGAAGGAGAGGGGGAGAGAGAGGAGGAGAGAGAGAGAGAGAGATGAGAAGAGAGGGTGAGGAAGAGAGAGAGAGAAAGAGTCGGAGGGAGGGAGAGAGAGCGACAGAAAGGTAGACAGAGAGAGAACGTCTGGAGAGAGGATGAGGAGAGAGAGGGAGAGGTTGAGAGAAGAATAGAGAGAGAAAGAGTCGAGAGAGAGGAGTGAGAGAAGAATAGAGAGAGAAAGAGAGACGGAGAGAGAGACAGAGAAAGAGAGAGAAACAGAGAGAAAGAGAGAGACAGAAAGAGAAAGAGAGACAGAGAGAGACAAAAAAAAAGAAGAGAAGAATAGAGAGCGAGAAAGAGAGGGGAGAGGAGAGAGGCAGAAGGAGGGGGAGAGAGGCGGGAGAGAGAGAGGGGAGGGGGGAGGGAGGAGAAGGGAGAGAGAATAGAGAGAGAAGAGAGGGGGGGGGAGGGAGAGAGAGAAGGAGGTTGAAAGAGAGAGAGAGGGGGAGAGACAGAGAGAGAGGGTGAGAGAAGAATAGAGAGAAAGAGAGTCGGAGGGTGAGAGAGAGGGTGAGAGAAGAATAGAGAGAGAAAGAGAGACGGAGAGAGAGAGGCAGAAGGAGGGTGAGAGAGAGAGGAAGGGGAGAGAAGAGAGGGGGAGAGAGAAGAAGAGGAGAGAAAGAGAGAGGAGAGAGAGAGAGAGAGAGAGAGAGGAAGAGAGAAAGTAGAGAGGGAGAGAGAGAGAGAGAGAGGGAGGAGAGACAGAGAGAGAGAGGCTGTGAGAGGGAGAGAAGACAGAGAGAGAGAAAGAGAGGGGGAGAGAGAGGCAGAAAGGTAGAGAGGGAAGGAGGGTGAGAGAGAGGGTGAGAGAAGAATAGAGAGAGAGAGAGAGAGAGAGAGTGACTGAATGGAGAGGAACGAGAGTTATTTAAAGCATAGCAGGAGATGAACAGATACAGAGGAGGAAATGTGGCGGATGAGAGCGATCACAGAAAACGCACTTTTTACCGAACAAAAAAAAAAATGTCGCTGTTGTTTCTACGTGGAAAAATCGGATTTACGTCGCTGCGCCCATTTTTATACGTACCAAAGCGAAAAAAGGGACGTCTTTTCCGTGATTACGTTTTCACGCTTCCCTAAAACGAGAACGAGATTTCTGAACGTTGTTTTTCCCGTAAAATGTTCGTTAAAGTCCGAATTTTGTCTTATAAGCAATAAAAAATAAATAAATAAACGGTAGTTTGATGGCGATTCCTGAATGCCTCAATTTACGAAAGTATTTCGGGGAGGTTTTGTTCGTATCGGTGAAAGTTCGTAAAGTGTTTTTATTCGTTTTTGCGTCTTTTTCATATTTCGTTTCCCCCCCCCGTATATATATTTGCGATCATATATGCTGTTTCTTTCACGTCTTTTTAATCCTAGTTTTTTTTCTTTCAATTTTCGTTTTTTTCTTTCTTTCTTTTTTTTTTCTTTCACTTCTTTTTAATTCTTTTTTTTTCTTTAGGCTTTTTTTTTTCTTCGTACATTTGCCGATCATTTTTCTTATCGCCAATTCGTGGCCCAAAAAAAATTTCTTTCTTTCTTTCTTTCTTTCTTCTTCTTTTTTTCTTTCACTTCTTTTTAATTTATTTTTTTTTTCTTTAGGCTTTTTTTTTTTCTTCGTACATTTGCCGATCATTTTTCTTAGCGCCAATTCGTGGCCCAAAAAAAATTCTTTCTTTCTTTCTTTCTTTTTTTCCTTTCACTGCTTTTTATACATTTTTATCTTGTTTAGGCTTTTTTTTTTCGTTAAGTTATTTTTTTTCTTCGTACGTTTGCCGATCATTTTTTTTATTGCCAATTCGTGGGCAAAAAAAATCTCTTTTATATTCTTTTTTTTTTTCTTTCTTTCACTGCTTTTTAGTCATTTTTTTCTTGTTTTGGGCTTTTTTTTTTTCTTAAGTTTTTTTTTCGTCGTATATCTGCCAAGAATTTTTGCCACAGCTTTTTATTCATTTTGTTGCATCCTTAAATAAATATATATATATATATATATATATAATTTAATGTTATTTATTTATTTTTTAAGGTAATGACGCTCCGCACCCTAGGAGTTATTTACGCTCCAAGATTTAGTTCGTTTTAGAATGAATTTGTTCGTAAGTAGTTTGGCGTGTAGATCTTGCAAACTGTTATATAGCGTCTGTAAATAAATAAACATACATAAATAAACATATATATATATATATATATATATATATATATATATTTATTATTTATTTATTTATGTTTTTTTTTCCCCATTTATTTGGGAAGAGTGCTTCTTCCAGGCTTGGCCCATATTTGGTCCATTCCACGCCGCACCGCTACCAGACGGCGCCTCCTTATGGCAAAAGCGATGTATATCGCGTTGAAGTACGTCGGCTCCTTCGCTCATTTAAACCGCGTCGTTTCTCCGCGCGTTTCATCCGTCTGCTGATGAGCGAGTGATTAATTTAAAACGGCTATGGGTCGGGAAAAAAAAAAAATAAACCAACTCCTTTCCTCCTGAACACACTCCAGCACCCCACCCCCCACCACCACCCCCACCCCACCACCCCTTTCGTTAACAAATTAGCGCTAATAAAGTCCGCTAATTACTCGGTCTGTTAATTAGCTTCATTTCCGAGGGACTGGTGCGAGGGTTGTTATTACGCGGCAGGTTTCTGTTCAAACTAAACGAGGGAAAGAAAGAAAGAAAGTTAGTGAATCCCTCTAATTGGTGCGTTTCCCTTAACGAGGATCGCTGACTCGCTTTATAGAGGAGGGTAGAAAAGAAAGAGCGTGGCGATATCACTCCGATACGTTTATCTCTCTTCCTGTCAGCCAGTGGAATGGACACGCAGGCAAGCGTGTCTTTATTTGACGTTTGTTTGTTTGTTTGTTTGTTTTTGTTTACCCCCCCCCTTCACTTCAGGACGGAGTCTGTAGCTGAGAAAATGCTGACTAACTGGTTTACTTTCCTGCTGTACAAGTTCCTGAAGGTGAGTTCGCGTGCAGACGCGTTTCGATTCTGCGCACGTGTGTGTGTGTGTGTGTGTTGTGTGTGTGTGTGTGTGTGTGTGTGTGAACAGCTTGAGGTTCCTGGTGTTTGCCTATCCTTTACTGACCTTGGGTGTCTCGCAAAGGCTTATGGGAGATCGAGTTCAGCGGCAGCGCCGAATCCGCCATATGTCCCTGGCAGCCAGACTTTCTCAGTCTCTCAACCATGAGTCGTGCACGAGCCAGGAAACTATATATAGCCTTATTTATTTATTTATTTATTTATTTATTTATTTTTATTTATTTAAATAAATTCCAAATATCCTCAGTCGTTTTTTTTTTTGTAGACAGACGGATGCAGGAATCAAAAGAAGTGACTATTCAAGAGACGCTCGAGCATGCACGGAGATTTAATGATCCTTGAAATGCTTTTGACTGAGCATGCGCTCCTTTTTGTTTGTGTTTGTGTTTTTGTTTTTGTTTTTTTTCCCCCCTGGGAGCGTCCTATTTATTTATTTATTTATTTATTTTTCCCGCGCTTTGATTTGTTAGTTCGCATTACGACATTCGACTACGCGTTTCAATCATGTAGCCGCTAAAGCGATATTAAATTCCTGGTTCGCATTAAACACACACACACACACACACACACACACACACACACACACACACACACGGGACGGGCGGATATGAAAGTCCCGAATCCAGACTGTATGTGAGTGTTTGTGTGTCTGTCTCCTGTCTGTTTCTGCACATCAACAGCTGTCTGTTTAATTAGGCCCGATGCTAACGAGCCCAATGAGGCGGAGCCGTACGGAGGGAGAGAAGAGAGGGTGTGTGTGTGTGTGTGGATGGATGGGGGGAATAGAGGGGGAGGTAGAGAAGGAAGGAAGGAAACTCTTTGGGGCTTCTTTTGGAGAAACCCCTCCGAACGCAAAGAGAAGTTATTAGCTTTAATTAATTGAATTGTTTGCTAATTAATTACGGCTGCCAATATGAAGCGACGGACGCAGAATGGCGGGAACCCAAAAAAAAGAGAGAAGAGCGATGAGAGAGAGAGAGAGAGCGAGAGAGAGAGAGAGAGAAGTGAAGGACGAACGGCGGACTGAAGAGAAAGGACATGAAAGGACAAAGATAAAGACGCTTAACGAGAGAGAATAGGAGCGGAAAAAAAGGTAGAACTTGTGAAAGATGAGAGGAGGCAGCGCGTAGGACGGAGTGATTGAGAAAAGTGAGGCAGCGAGGCGGGGTTTTTTTTTTTCTCCCCCCCACTCCTGCCTCTCGTCTCATTGCCGGTTTGACACATTTCATGCTCTGAAGTGCTTCTCCAGCACTTTCCTCCACAGTCATTAGCCTTCTATTAACCCCTCCATCAATCGCCACCCTCCTCCTTCACGCAGGCTCATTCGGACTCGCTCCGTGTGGGGGAAATGCCCCCGGGGGGGGGGGGGGGGGGGGAATACCCCGTGCTTTCGCCCCGTATTCTTCCATTTATTTATTTATTTATTTATTTCCCTGACTACGGGGATTACTCACGCCTCCCGACGGACTCGTTTCCGATAGTGGGGACGGGTTCCCATCAGTGCAACAAAAGCAGAAACGCCGAAGCGGCACAAAACGCGCAATGTGATTGGACTGTTTGAATACGAGGGGGCTACGGTGGTTTTAGCGGTTAGCACGTTAAACACCTCCAGGGTCAGGGGTTCGATTTCCGTCGGGCCATGTGAGTGTGTGGAGTTTGTGCATGTTCTCCCGGTGCCTCAGGGGGTTTTTCTCCGGGTTCTCCGGTTTCCTTCCCCGGTCCAAAAACATGCACGGTATAGGTTGATTGGCACCTTGGAAAATTGACCCGTGTGTGTTGTGTGTGTGTGTGGTGTGTGTGTGTGTGTGTGTGTGTGTGTGTGTGTGTGGTGTGTGTGTGTGTGTGATGGGTTGGCATTCCATCCAGGGTGTATCCTGCCTTAATGCCCATAGACGCCTGAGATAGACACAGACTCCCCGTGACCCGAGGGAAGATCGGATAAAGCGCTAGAAGATGAATGAATGAATGAAACGTATGCGAGAGGCGCCGATGGGGGCATTTATGGCATTTGGTAAAAGCCCTTATCTAAAGCGACTTACAACTGAGCAGTTGAGGGTTAAGGGCCATTCTCAAGGGCCCCACTAGTAGATTGAATGGAAGTAACAAAGCAATTAAATATGCAGTTCCAATTATACAAGCCCCGCCCCTTTCTATTACCTAAACCGCTTGTTGCGGTAAGTAAATAATTAAATATGCCATAACAAATAAATAAGCCCCGCCCCCTTAAAAAAACCCCTACACCACGTGTACCAAATGAACAAATAATAATTTATTAATAGACATTTATACATTTATTAATATTCCATATAAACTGTTTACACTGTCGTTTATTCGTAAAGAAAGACATTAGAAATGTTTGTTTATTTCCAGGTGTTTGTTTATATTTATTATTCCGTTTTCTATTATTTCCGTCTTGTTTATTTATTTTTTGACTTGTTTTTTGGGGCGAGTCGGTTTTTCAATGGGGTTTTTAATGAGACCGTCTCAGTAACGGTTTATTATTTTTTCCTTTAATGATGAAGAAATGTATAAAAAAAAAAAAATACCATACGGTATAAAAATAACAACAAAGAAAATAGAAAATGATAAATAAAATAAGGGAAATGCGCTCCTTCGTTGCTGATGCAAATGTTTTCTATTATTCGTTATGTGTCCTCACATCGTGTGTGTGTGTGTGTGTGTGTGTGTGTGTGTGTGTGTGTACACAGGAGTGTGCGGGAGAACCTCTCTTCATGCTCTACTGTGCGATGAAGCAGCAGATGGAGAAAGGGCCGATAGATGCCATCACAGGAGAGGCGCGTTACTCCCTCAGTGAAGACAAACTGATCAGACAACAGATCGACTATAAGACCCTGGTCAGTACGATTTTTGATTGTTTGTTTGTTTGTTTGTTTGTTTGTTTGTTTATTTTATTTATTTATATAGATATATATAAAAGTGCGGCGCAGATGCGTATTAAAGCTCCCTCTTTGTATTTCAGATTGTATTACAAAATGCAATCTGTTTTCATTTCATTGCATGCTGTTCATAAATAACGACAAACGCTGTCAATCAATATTATAATATAAAAATATTTAATCAGTCATTTTCAATGAATCCTTTTCTAATACTGTAACTGTAACACATGTTATAATTTATATACATTTCTACTCAAAATCTCTCCCTTTAACAAAATGATCGTTTATTTACTGTGTATTTTAATATGAATTTCTTGTTTATTACAATGTTATTTGTTTAGTGTTGGTTTGAAGTGTAAAATATGGGACGTGGCTCCTTTAAGAATTGTGTTCCGGTTGCTTTTCCATATAAACTGGTGATACGGTGTTTAGGTTATACGGAAGCGCTTTATTGCGTTCACCAAAAGTAAAAATGCGCTTTATTGCAGTAATACGGATTTGGGAATGCGATGCGCTTGCGTAAGGTTCCATACGGTAATATACGCTAATATAGTGAGGAGATCGTACCTGTTGTGAATGCGCAGCTAGGGGGCGTAATTTGGGGGGAAATTTAGGAAGCGTGAGTGGATGCACTAATGTTTATTTATTCGTTTGTCATTCGGGTTTCGTTCGTGTCGCCAACACTAGGCTAATATATATATATATAGATATATATATATATATATATAGATATATATATATATATATATATATATATATATATATATATATATAGTATATATATAGGGTTCTTGCATGTATGAATTTTCTTGTTTTATGGTGTAATTGGTGAATGAATGAAAATAGCCGTGTGTGTGTGTGTGTGTGTGTGTTACGATGGCTGTGTATACAGACTCTGCACTGCGTCAACCCGGAGAACGAGAACGCCTCGGAGGTGACGGTCAAGTGCTTGAACTGTGACACCATCACTCAGGTGAAGGAGAAGCTGCTGGACGCGGTGTATAAAGGAAGCCCGTATTCGCAGAGACCCAAAGCAGGAGACATGGATCTGGGTAAGAAGAAATAAACGAGAGAACATCTCTCTCTCATCTCTCTCTCTCTCTCTCTCTCTCTCTCTTTTTTTTTTTTTTTTTTTTTTTCTTCTTCTCACGCTTAATCGTTTATTTGCACGTAGAATGGCGTCAGGGCCGAATGGCTCGGATCATCCTCCAGGACGAAGACGTCACCACCAAGATCGATAATGACTGGAAGCGCCTCAACACGCTCGCTCACTACCAGGTAAAACACGTATCCGTGCAAAACGCCTCGCTAGTAAATCCCCGTCGCAAAAACAAATAAATAAATAAATAGAACCCACGGCCCCGACACCTCCTGCGCCCGATGGGTTACTATGGCAACCTCCCAACAACCTGGCAGGTTCACAAGCTTGCCAGGTAACCATAGCAACACCCCAATGGGAGGAAGAAAGGAAAAAAAAAAACGATAGCAAGCTTTTACACTGCAGCAGGACTATTCAAGCAGCAGCGAAATCCGCCCTATTTCACATTGTTTATTTATTTTTTATTTGTTTTTGTTTGTTTGTTTTGCGGCCTGCACGAGGCAGATAATCAATCGGGTAATATGCAGCAAATGAGGTTTACAAATTAAAATGCGATTATAATAATGCGCTTCTATTTATGCACTCCTAATAATTGGTTAATAATCGCGCCTCGGCCAGAATTTAAATAAATAAATAAATAAATAGAGCCTTTCATGTCGTCGGAATTCCGGGATCGAAGGACGATCCGAAATTTATATCCAATGTTAAACGTTGTCGTAAAAATCCCGTTTAATTGGCGTCGGATCCAGACGAGTTACGGGGGGATGGGGGGGGGGGGGGGGGGGGGGGGGGGGGGGGGGGGGGTGGGGGGGTAAATCTGCGCCCCAAAAATGGCGTCCTATATTCACGTATTTCATTTCCTTTTGTACGTAAAATTTTTTTTTTTTTACGTCGGAGCGAAAACGCAAATTAACACAATCGGCTATTAAGCCTTTACTTTGTTAACGAGGTAAATTAGACTACTTTAACGTATTGCTGTTTCCTGGATTGAAAAGCTGTGCGATAAAGGGGGCGTCGTTCACTGTGTGGAAGGGGTGGAGGAAGAGGCGGAGCTTCATAGTCATATGATCACGACCTGCTCCGTCTCACCTACGAGTGTTTATGTCACAAGTACATGTCGGGCGAACACGGGGCCGAACAGCGACCGACGCGTCAAATTTCCCCATTCATTCTCTATGGGGCCGGAATGTCGCGGATTTCCCGAAATTCCGAACGGTGTGTGGGATTCGGGAGGTATATGATCGTGATCCACTCCGGATTCCTCTACGAGTGGATTTGCCATATGTGCATGTCGGACGCTCACAGGCCCGAACTGTGAGGCACGAAAATTTCAACCCCATTCATTTTCTATGGGGAAAAAATTCCCGCTTTTTAACCCCGGGTTCGGAATTCCGCGGTGCGATTCCTTATAAAAGTAACAGCGCACCTCACACCATCGGGACGCACGATATGAGGTACGATTCGTGACGATCGGATAAAAACCGCGGGACGAGTTACGCGGCGGAAATTTGTGCCCGGAAGCGAGAGAGAGATTATAATAGTGATGCTTTTGCACACGGCACTAAAAAAGATCCATATATATCCATATATGGATATGGACACATCCATATATGTACACATATAAAAAATACGTTAAAATATATATATATATATATGGTGTATGTGGTGTTGTGTGTGTGTGTGTGTGTGTGTGTGTGTGTGTGTGTGTGATATATATATATATATATATATATGTATATATATATATATATATATATATAGGGTTATCATGAGCTTTTTTATTAAGGGATTTATTTATTGATTTGTTTATTTGTTTGTTTACAGGTTACGGACGGCTCGGTTATGGCTCTGGTTCCTAAGCAGAACTCGGCATATAACATCTCCAACTCCTCGACGTTTACCAAGTCCCTCAGCAGATACGGTTAGAGTCCCTTTCTTTTCTTTCCTTTTCTTTTTTGTTCATGTCTCCGTAACCTGTATCGAGCGTGCTTTTTGATTGGCTGCCGTAGCGGCGCGGCCTGTCAGGCTTTTTGACGGCGAGACATTAATTCCTGAATGTGCAAAAGCGAGCGAAGGAACGGCTCGCTCCAGTGAGTGACAGTAAGAAGTGTTGCCTCTTTAAAACGCCACGGATTCCCTCCGTCTCCGGGGAAAAAAAAAAAAAAAGCTCCGGCGTGGCGTTCCGGCGCCGCTCGTCGTTCTCTCGCTCTTTTTTTTTTTTAAAGCCCTCGCCATGAGTCTGCTTTTAACGCCGTTTTTGTAGCCGCTCTTCCCGTCGTTCCGTGAATAATCCCTGTTTTTGTTTGTTTGTTTTTGTTTGTGTGTGTTTCCCGTCCCAGAGAGCATGCTGAGGACGGCCAGCAGTCCCGACAGCCTGCGTTCCCGCACCCCCATGATCACGCCGGACCTGGAGAGCGGAACCAAACTCTGGCACCTGGTCAAGAACCACGACCACTCGGACCAGAGGGAGGGAGACCGCGGCAGCAAGATGGTCTCGGAGATCTACTTGACCCGCCTGCTCGCCACCAAGGTAGATAAGACACACACACACACACACACACACACACAGACACACACGGCGGGCTTCATGTTTCCTGTCTTAACCCTAGATTTTCTCCGTCTTTTCCCGTAGCTTCTCTCTATAGTCGCTTGGTGTTGACCTTTGCGTGTGAAAGGCTAGTCCCTGATTAACATTTAGCAGCAGGTCCAGTCTGACACGGACCACTGTATCTTAATTAGACCGCTGACCTTTGCTTATCGAGCTGTTTTTGGGTGGGGAAAAAAGAAAAGAAAAGAAAAATCGGGCTTTTCTCCTCATCTGCACTCCTCCGATCTGCTGTCAGCGTAGAGATCTCTTATTGAGATGTCTCTGCGTTTACTGCATAGAAGCCACACTTCCCCATAATCCTCCTGGGCGCCCCCCCCTGGGTGGAGGGGGTGCGGTTTTAATCGTTTTAATCGTTAAGTGCGTATGGATACGGCGCTGCAGCGGGAGAGTTAGGTCAGCTGAGAGAAGGTTCAGCCGAGGTCTCGGCGCGTACGACGCTTTCCCCCCCCGATGCTGTTCGGGAAGAGCGGCGGGTATGAATGAGGGGAAAGGAGTTTACGGAGAAGTGGGAGCGGGTTTTATGAGGGGTTTATATACACAGAGCGATATTGGGTCGGAACTCCTTTCGCTGCCAAAAACGGCATCTATGGCATTAAGAAGTTGAGCTGTCGGAGCTGACTGTGTCACCGGTGTTACTGCCATATTCCTTCCTTAGACCACTTTTGATGGATCCTGACCCATGTTGAATGGGAATACTCCCCCATGTGTGTGTGTGTGTGTGTGTGTGTGTGTATTATAAATATATATATATAGATATATCTATATATATATAGGATATATATATATATATATTTATTTTTTTGTTTTCTAATACATTATTGTATATATGTATATAGGTATAGTATATATATATATATATATATATATATATATATATATATATATATGATATATTATATATACTTATAGGAGAGTATATATAAAATATTTTGGTATTTCAAAAAAAATATTTATATATATATGTATGTGTATATTTCTGAAAATTATTTATATATTTTTTTTCTAAACATTAATTATATATATATATATATATATATTAATTTCTAAAATTAATTATATATATATTATATATATATATGTGTGTGGTGTATTTCAAAACATTTATTTATATTTTTTTTCTTTAAAAAAAGTTATATATATATATATATAGATCTATATATATATATATATAGATATATATATATATATATATATATATATATATTAAACCTAAAATCGCAAGCTAAATTTAATTTTATCACTTAGCAGTGTACGAAATGCGGTGAAATGCTTTCTACGAGCGTCCAACATGAAAAAAATATTTCTGTGATAATAATAAAAAAAAAACAAATCAATAGTAAATTAAGTAGTTTATAAAAATATAAAAATATAAAGGCTGAAATGTTAAAGTTGATCTTTTTTTTTACTCTAAGGAACAAAGGAATTTTCCTCCTTACATTAAATTCGTTCAGGTATGTACTTGTAAAGCTAACCGTGTGTGTGTGTGTGTGTGTGTGTGTGTGTGTGTGTGTGTGTGTGTGTGTGTGTGTGTGATAGGGCACGTTACAGAAGTTTGTAGACGACGACTGTTTGAGACCATCTTCAGCACGGCCCATCGAGGCAGCGCGCTTCCTCTTGCTATCAAATACATGTTCGACTTCCTGGACGAGCAGGCCGATAAACATCAGATAACAGACCCAGACGTCAGACACACGTGGAAAAGTAACTGGTCAGTATCTGTGTGTGTGTGTGTGTGTGTGTGTGTGTGTGTGTGTTTGTG
>JACRUU010000016.1:6039032-6051532 GCA_030449085.1 Kryptopterus vitreolus
TTTTTTTTTAGGACCAAAACATCATTAAAAAAAACAAAAACAAATAAATAATAAAAAAAAAACACAGGTTCAAACAGGGTTGTTTTCTGCCTAGAGCACGTCGAGCCCTGACTAGAGTGCGAGGGCAAGCTGTCAGCGCTGGTTAGCCGGCCAACGTCCGCTCGTTCTGACACCTTCATCCATTTTTAAGCAAGGTGAGGCGTGCAGAGAGAGAGAGAGAGAGAGAGAGAGAGAGACAAGAGAGAGAGAAAGACAGAGGGGTTTGCAAACTGTTTACCTCGCAGACGTGGCCATGCATTGGTGTGTGTGTGTGTGTGTGTGTGGTGTGTGTGTGTGTGTTGTGTGTGTGTGTGTGTGTGTTTTGATTTAATAGGCCGCTATCTTCACCCTTCCGTAAGATCGGGCTTAATGGAAACGAATGCTGTGCGAAAGCGCCGCCTATCACATTTATGTAATCGAATGAATATTACATTAGTCCTCGTGAAGCTCTCGCGGCTCGGCTCGCGCTCGGCTCAGCTCGGCGCGGCTCGGCCGGATCCTGTTCGCTTTTGAGGCTGCGTGATGGTGTGAAGATGCATCCGAACATCTCAGGATCTCCCTTTAAGTCTCCCGTCCTCGGTGTTGCCTCTCGGCTGTTTGTGGTCGGGAAAGTTTGTTTGTTTTTGTTTTTGTTTTTGTTGTTTTCCTTCCGTCTCGTGCGAGTAAGAGGGTGAACGCAAAAGACTTCCTTCCGGGAGCGTTGTGTTTATATATTATATATATATATATATATATATATATATATATATATTATATATATATATATATATATATATACACACACACACACACACACACACACCACACACACACACACACACACGTTTACTTCCACACCTTCATGTCCGAGATCAAATGGGAGCAGAGCCTTTCTTTTTCCTTTGGCCCTTAAAAAATAAATAAATAAATAAAAAAATAGGGGGGGGGGGGATATATAGAGGGGGAGTTTTTCACCTGGGCGAGGGGGGGGGGCGGAGCGAGGGAGCGATTGTGCACACACTCCTTCAGATGCTTTCATTGTAAAAAAATAAATAAATAAATAAATTAAAAAGGCGAGTGATTGCCTCCTCCTCCTCCTGACTCCGCCCCCTCCTCCTCCTGACTCCGCCCCCTCCTCCTCCTTCCTGGCTCCATTCTGTCTTCCTCCTCCCGTCGTTCGTTCGTTCGTCCTTTTTTTTTTTCTTTTTTTTTTTTGGCGCAGCACACTTCTTTTCTTCCACTTCCTCCTACCGCAAGTCTTTCCGTCCATCACACTCAGCACTTCTCCGCTCCAGTGCTGCCGCTGCCGCCGCCGCCGCCTTCATCTTTCCTTGCCTTGTCACAATTCCCAGCTATCTCACATCTCGACTCTTCCTCGGATCTTTTTTATCCTTCTCCATAGCGGTAGCTGTCCGTTTCAGCACCCCCCTCCCTCCCTCCCTCGTTCCCTCCCTCCCTCCATCCCTCCATCATGAATGAAGTAATTAGTAAATGAATCACAGGAAGTCACATCAGTTGTGCTTTGATTAAACAAGGTGAATTATTGTTTCTATTTTATTTGTATTTTTTTGTTTTTTTGTTTTTCCACAATTTTAGACTTGAAGTAATTGTCACACGTTGGCCGGTAAGCATCCATTGTGTAAATATTCTGTTGTTTCCTATTTTGCAGATTTACTACTTGTAAATAAACATACATCAAGATGAAATTAAACAGTTTTTTGCTAAAAAAAAAAAAAAATGCTTTCTGGCGTTTTTTTTTTTTCCTCGTTCTACTCGTGCATGAATTTCAACCTGTATAACGTGTTAAAAAAAACAAAAAAAAAAAAAACAAACAAAAAAAAACAAACAAACAAAACACTGTTATGTTTGGCGTTGAATAAGACTGTATATAGTGTCTGATGTGCGTCGTCGCCTCATAACACAAAACAGTTTGTTTTTTTTTCTCCTCCGACCACAAACATGTTTTCACTTTCGCATCTTTATTGGAAGCGCCGTCAATTTTTTCCCTTCCTGGAAATTTGCAGAAAATCGGTGGAAAAATCGTCCCAGCGATGTGAGATACGCTGCACTCTAGTGGCGGGATGCCGTCACTTCGCGGGTAACACGATCGCGTGCATTGTGGGAGATGTAGTTTACCGTCAATGCACGCTTTAACGGCATTATTTTAAGACGGCTTTTAAGCTCCACATAAAATGACCTGTCGTTGCACACGTGTAGTCTAGACCTCTTATTTTTAATGTATTATGGGCTGTTTATTATCTTTTGACTTGTTTGGAGATATTTGTTCAGTCCGTATGTTTTATGCATCTTAACGTGCAACATATGGACAAAAGTAACAAATCAGACAAAATTGTCTTTTTAACGCGCTAAAATAAAATAGTGCGTTTGTTTGAACATGTTGCGGCATGACAACGCTCCTGTGCACAAACACATCTCCGTTATGACGTGCTTTGATCTCAACCCCTACTGAACACCTTTGGGATGAATTGGAACGCGGCGTGGATTTTTTATTTTTTTTTCCCAAGGTGCCAATCAACATACACTAGGGACAATTTTCCAAGGTGCCAATCAACCTACCGTGCATGTTTTTGGACCGGGGGGAGGAAACCGGAGAACCCGGAGAAAAAAACCCCCCTGAGGCACGGGGAGAGAACATGCACAAACTCCACACACACATGGCCGAGACGGGAATCGAACCCGGACCCTGGCGGTGTGAGGCGAACGTGATAACCACTAAACCACGTTACCTAGTGTTATAAAACCTTTTAATACGAACGTAAAAGAGAGGAAAAAAAAGCCTCATATGAAGTTTTCAAGCCTGATAAAATACTTAAAATAAATAAATAAATAAATGGAATGAACACACGAGCGCTGATCCCTGTGCAAGCACGCTGCGGTGCGAGAGATTTTTATAGCATGACTTTCTGATCATGATTAACCCCCTTTTTTTTGTTTGCCGATCTCCCTAATGGTCATTATAAATGCTGGTGCACACGGAGCACACACACTGATATTATTACTCCCAGACAAGATTAAGGATTTGTACAAATATGCTTTAAAAAAAAAAAAAAGATCTTTTTTGAAATGCATAGATAACAGACTGTGATTATAATTTCATTTCCTTACTAAGGGAATTTTTAAGGTCTTGGAAAAAAAAAATCAAAACATCCTCGGGCTTATTCATTCATTTATTTATTTATTTATTTATTTATTTATTTATTTACACATGCATTGGACAGAGAGCAGGGGTGAGAACTAAAACCCATAAGGCGCTCTCCTCCACCCCACTCTTCTTATTACTGCTGTCTGATCTTGCTTTCCACCACATCCAAGCGGGGTCAGTCAGCTCCCGGAGGAGGACGGCCTGTCCTTCTGATTATAGCCAACATGCTTTAGAGTGCAACGCTGGGAGCACGGAGAGAACCAGAACCATTGGAATTGCCTCTGCGAATCGTATTACTGATGATGCTCGGTGCTTTATGGGGAAAATTTTATATATATATATATATATATATATATATATATATATATATATATATATATTCATTCATTCATTCATCTTTTATCGCTTTATCCGATCTTCCCTCGGGTCACGGGGAGTCTGTGTCTATCTCAGGCGTCTATGGGCATTAATAAAGGCAGGATACACCCTGGATGGAATGCCAACCCATCGCAGGGCTCAGGGCACACACACACACACACACATTCACACACACACATTCATACACTAGGGACAATTTTCCAATGTGCCAATCAACCTACCGTGCATGTTTTTGGACCGGGGGAGGAAACCGGAGAACCCGGAGAAAAACCCCCTGAGGCACGGGGAGAACATGCAGAAACTCCACACACACACATGGCCGAGACGGGAATCGAACCCGGACCCTGGTGCTAACCACTAAACCACCGTGCCCCGCTCTCGGTATAAATAAGCACGTTGCATCCTCCATAACAAGTCTGGGTAAATTAGCCGTTGCTATAGAAACTATAGCATAATAGAACAGGATGCATTAATAGAAACCTGACAGTGCTGCCAGAGCCGTGCTGGAAAACGGTTTTTATCAGCACCTTCTAATTGATCATATTTAAGGGTCTGTGGTGCGCGAGGTGTTTATTATTTATTATTATTTTATTGTTATAACATTCTAGCTTCGCCCTGAGCAGTCCGTTCTTGACATTGATGCATTTTAAGCATTTTTATTGGTTTGTTTGTTTATTTATTTATTTATTTATTTATTTCAGTGGCGGTGCAGGTATCTCGACAAAGCAACGTTTTTGTTCCACATTCAAGTCCAAAGTTCATGAAAATCCCAATCCAAAACCTAAATCTAAAAGCACATAGTCGGGGTTTTTTTTTTTTTCCCCCGAAGGGGGCGGGGCCAGTGACGCACGTGACGTCATCAAATTATCCAGCGTCCGACTCCCGGTGATTAGACCTGTCACATGACCCTGTGTCTGAGTTTCGCAGATTTTTCACGTTTGCGGTTATGTGATGCCATGCGGCAGTCATATGATCGCGACCGACTCCGTCTCACCTACGAGTGTTTATGTCACATGTACATGTCGGGCGAACACGGGGCCGAACAGCGCCGCTTCAAATTTCCCCATTCATTCTCTATGGGGCCGGAATGTCGCGGATTTCCCGAAATTCCGAACGTGTGTGTGGGATTCGGGAGGTATATGATGGTGATCCACTCCGGATTCCTCTACGAGTGGATTTTCCATATGTGCATGTCGGACGCTCACAGGCCCGAACTGTGAGGCACGAAAATTTCAACCCCATTCATTTTCTATGGGGAAAAAATTCCCGCTTTTTAACCCCGGGTTCGGAATTCCGCGGTGCGATTCCTTATAAAAGTAACAGCACGACTCACACCATCAGGACGATATGAGGTACGATTCGTGACGATCGGATAAAAACCGCAGGACGAGTTACGCGGCGGAAATGTGACCGGAGCGAGAGAGAGATTATAATAGTGATGCTTTTGTAAGCATTAAGTAGACACAGTGCATTTCAAGTCTTTTTCAAATCTCACTGTACATCAAACTGGTGTTTTTTAACGATCCAGATGATCAATTATATACCGCAAAGCATCCGACATATAATTTCAGTGCCATTATTTGTACACTGCAATACAAACTCAGGTCTATAAATCCAGCCAAGTGATAAACCTTTATCGCGCTGTACATAAAACAGGCGAGCTGCTGTTATGCAACTTGTAATAGCGCCATGTAATATGAAATATTAATTTGCAGTCTGCCGAACGGTACTTACTGTTAGACTTGTGTCGGTGTGAATGGAAGAGACGATGATAAACTCCTCTAATGCACGAGTCGGAAAATATCGCCCAACAAAACAGTATTGCGTTGCGGGGAAGAAAATAAAATGTATGTATGTATATATATATATATATATATATATATATATATATTTTTTTTTTTTTTTTTTTTTTTTTACATTTCCGACATATGATTGGGGGGGCACGTTCGCCTCACACCGCCAGGGTCCGAGTTCGATTCCCGTCTCGGTCATGTGTGTGTGCAGTTTGTGCATGTTCTCCCCGTGTCTCAGGGGTTTTTTCTCCGGGTTCTCCGGTTTCCTCCCCCGGTCCAAAAACATGCACGGTAGGTTGATTGGCACCTTGGAAAATTGTCCCTAGTGTATGAATATGTGTGTGTGTGTGTGTGTGAGTGTGTGTGTGAGTGTGTGATTGCGAGTTGCCATGGGTCAGCATTCCATCCAGGGTGTATCCTGCCTTAATGCCCATAGACACCTGAGATAGACACAGACTCCCCGTGACCCGAGGGCAGATCGGATAAAGCGCGCTAGAAGATGAATGAATAAGATGACAAACTTAAACACAGTTTTATTGATGTTTTCCTGGACAGTGAGAAGGAAAGAAGTGTTATTATGGGGTGTTGTTGGAAGAAGATCGGGGTCTTCAGTGGCGGTTTGAACGATGCAGACGTTGTTGTTGTTGGGACGTCCAGGGGAAGTTCATTCCACCACCAGAATGGAGAAGAAGAGCCTTGAGCTGATCTTGCAGCGGACGGATAGCGTTCTGCCAGCACAAAGTCTGGTCTCGAGATTGACGAACGCCTGAACTGTTCAATAATGAATTCCCAATGGAATCCCAAGCCCATGGTGTAAATTAGTGCACGAGGATACGACGGCACTGGTGTGTAACCGTGCATGGGGAAAAGGAAAAGAAAAAAGGAAAGGGGGAACATCCTTCGTTCCTGTCATAATGCAGTGTTGTGTGGAGAGACCGGAGGAAAACACGGACGAATCCTAAATTAATGAACAGTTTCTTTTGGACTCGTTTCAAATGACAGCTTGATTTACAGCTTTGTGAGAAGGAGATAAGCCGTGGACATGGCTGGCGACATCGCTGACAAAAGAGCAGCACTATGTGTCTAATTAATTAAAAGCCACGTGGGGGGGGGTGGGGGGGGCATCGGATAGCGGCGAGGAGCCGGGAAGGTTAGGTGGCTGCTCACTGAAACCCCCCCCCGCCGTGTCCCCCCCACCGTCCCCAGTGCCATGTTGTGTGTACAGTATGATAAGAATTAGTCTCTGAGGAAAAGTGTTAATTACACATATACGCGTGCATACACACACACACACACACACACACACACATATGCATGCATACACTTTCTCATGCGATAGTCCATTAAGCGCCAAATTCGTATCTTTCGCCGTATCTCCAGGCCGTGTGCCTTATTAAACACCCGAGCAGAAAAACGCGCGTACGCTTTTTATTAATGATGTTCTTCCATGCTTTCTGTAGCGTCCTCGCTACGAGTCATGACAGAGAGAAAAGTTGTCTAATTGGGATGTGCTAATACCGCTCAATGACCAATGACCGGAGCAGGGGTCAGCGACCTTTAACTACTCAAACAGTCATTTCAGGACAGCGTCTCCCCGCAGTAAAGACAAACAAAAAAGCTCTTTTGATATGTAAAATAAAATAACGCTGAATATAATGTTTTTTTTTCGCCTTTATGTTATGTATAAACTAAAATATAATGTGTTGCATTTTGGAAAGCAATGAAAAAGTGCAGAGAAAACATGGGGAGAGAAAAAAAAAGAGCCAAAGCGGGTAAAAATGGCGCCCTCTCTCTGCGCGCCGTCGTCCTTTTCCTGGCGTGTGCAATAATAAATGCAGCATTTCACCGAACCATGGAAAAAATATGTATAGTATATAAATATATTGATATTAAGGGGGCATATTTGATTAATGGGGAGCACGGTGGTTTAGTGGTTAGCACGTTCGCCTCACACCTCCAGGGTCTGGGTTCGATTCCCGTCTCGGCCATGTGTGTGTGGAGTTTGGGCATGTTCTCCCCGTGCCTCAGGGGGGTTTTCTCCGGGTTCTCCGGTTTCCTCCCCCGGTCCAAAAACATGCACGGTAGGTTGATTGGCACCTTGGAAAATTGTCCTTAGTGTGTGTATGTGTGTGTGTGTGTGTGTGTGAGTGTGTGTGTCCTGCGATGGGTTGGCATTCCATCCAGGGTGTATCCTGCCTTAATGCCCATAGACGCCTGAGATAGACACAGACTCCCCGTGACCCGAGGGAAGATCGGATAAAGCGATAGAAGATGAATGAATGAATGATTAGGGGGCAACGGGGCACGGTGGCTTAGTGGTTAGCACATTTGCCTCACACCACCAGGGTCCGGGTTCAATTCTCGTCTCGGCCATGTGTGTGTGGAGTTTGTGCATGTTCTCCCCGTGCCTCAGGGGGTTTTCTCCGGGTTCTCCGGTTTCCTCCCCCGGTCCAAAAACATGCACGGTAGGTTGATTGGCACCTTGGAAAATTGTCCCTAGTGTGTGTATGTGTGTGTGTGTGTGTGTGTGTGTGTGTGTGTCCTGCGATGGGTTGGCATTCCATCCAGGGTGTATCCTGCATTAATGCCCATAGACGCCTGAGATAAACACAGACTCCCCGTGACCCGAGGGAAGATCGGATAATAAAGCGCTAGAATAGCGATAGAAGATGAATAATAATAATAATAATAAAAGATATTTGAAGAAGTAGTAGAAGTACTAATACTCGCTTAATCGCTTCATCCCAGTAACAATAATAATGAACACGCAACATCTCTGACCTTATTCCTGCCGTAGTAGCCCGCGGTAAAACACGCTCTCTGTTTCCCGAGCGGAAAGTTTCGCACAGGGAAACTTTTGGAATGAACTTCTAACAGGGGCAGCCATGCGCTCCAGTGCACACACACATTTATCACACTCAGCAGAGGCATGTAAGCCTAATTTTCTCCACTCGCTAAGAAATATCCAAAATCCCAAACAAGCTGGGAGCAGAAAGGTAGAAAGAAGTTTAGAATAACATTCCTGTTGTCAATTAATCATTCGTTTGTAGGCTTTGACGCTTATTAGCATATTTGTTTGTTTTTTTGTTGTTGTTTGTTTTTTAACAGCTGTAATAATTCAGCAAAGGAAAATATTCGAAGCGTGGCGAGTTTTTTGCACGTGGGTCATCGACACTGGCTTTTTTTTTCGGTCATGTCATCGGTCATTCTTTCTTATCTTTTATTAAATATATATATATATATATATATATATATATATATATATATATATATATATATATATATTAAAAAAACGCGTGTGTGATATACTTAATAAGCACACTGCTTAATTAAAATCACCTAATCTTTTTTCACAGGGGAAACACACGGAGGTATAGTGGCTACTACATTTACTTCGCAGGTCTGGGATCAGAGGTTTTGAATTTCAATCAATTTGTATTGTTTCTACTTTGGGTGGGGGGAGGGGGAAGGGGCGGAGCAGGGGGAGGAGTCTTCTTTGCTGTTTGTCGACGGTGTATGCGAGTGGGAACGGAAAATCGCGTCGCTAAGAAAATAAAATAAAAGCTTATTTATTGAAAAATGTCGTTTTTTTTGCCCTGAACGACAACGATAAGTGTTAAAAAAAACGCATTCCACGTTAGACTATAAATCTTAACGTACAAGAATAACAAGTGCAAGAATAAAGTGCATGTTTAAATAGTGTTGTGCTGATTTTAAGATTAATACTGGCCTGAAAAATTTGAATATTAGAATTAGATTAAATTTAGAATAAAATTCAATTAAAAATTTGAATTAAAATTAAAATTCATTTTTTTTATTAATTTAGAATAAAATTAGCTCAGTGGTTAAGGCGATGGCCTCTAGACCCGAAGATCGCAGGTTCAAATCCCACCACCAAGTTGCCACTAGTTGTTTTAAAAATGTTTTTAATAAAATTAAATTAAATTAAATAAAAAAAAAAAAAAACCTCAAAACTGGGCTTTTCTGGTCTGCTTATAGAATACAGTCGAATTTATCATCCACTACATTCATTCATTCATTCATTCATTCATCTATCTTCTAGCGCTTTATCCGATCTTCTCTCGGGTCACGGGGAGTCTGTGTCTATCTCAGGTGTCTATGGGCATTAATGCAGGATACACCCTGGATGGAATGCCAACCCATCGCAGGACACACACACACACACACACACACACACACACATTCATACACTAGGGACAATTTTCCAAGGTGCCAATCAACCTACCGTGCATGTTTTTGGACCGGGGGAGGAAACCGGAGAACCCGGAGAAAAACCCCCTGATGCACGGGGGAGAACATGCACAAACTCCACACACACATGGCCGAGACGGGAATCGAACCCGGACCCTGGCGGTGTGAGGCTAACGTGCTAACCACTAAGCTACCGCACCCCCTAATCATTCATTCATTCATTCATTCATCTTCTAGCGCTTTATCCGATCTTCCCTCGGGTCACGGGGAGTCTGTGTCTATCTCAGGCGTCTATGGGCATTAGTATTAAGGCAGATGGATATACCCTGGATGGAATGCCAACCCATCACACACACACACACACACACACACACACACACACACACACACACACATTCATACACTAGGGACAATTTTCCAAGGTGCCAATCAACCTACCGTGCATGTTTTTTTGGACCGGAGGAGGAAACCAGAGAACCCGGAGAAAAAAAAAACCCCCCTGAGACACGGGGAGAACATGCACAAACTCCACACACACATGGCCGAGACGGGAATCGAACCCGGATCCTGGCGGTGTGAGGCGAACGTGCTAACCACTAAACCACCGTGCCACTTCATCCACTACATATTAATGCTAATTTCAAGAATTCTTACTAAGACCATTTTTGCGTTACCTTTTTTTTGCGTGATTTTAGTCCATTTTTACTAAATCAAAGTGTTTCAAGGTGGGTATTTTTTGCGACGCTTCCCCTGCAATCCTGCGTAGAAAGACAAAGAGGTTAAATGGGTGGATATTAAATATATATATTAAATATACTAAATTGCATTTTCAATTAATTCTAAAAAAAAAAATCATTTTGTCAAATGCAAAATTGAAAAAACTAACCAGAAAAAGTGAAGAGAAATTTCTGTTTTTCTTATATTTTTTTTCTGTCTAATAACGTTACACCTAAAAAAAAAAAACCCTAAAAAAAAAAAAAAAAAACATGCATTTTACGATCACAAAGGAGATCTCAGTCAGATCACGCAGCTCGTATGGCATCTAATTAGTGTCTGTAATGCTCCGTTAGGTTCTGTAGATCTCGGTGTAGGTTTGAGCTACAGTGTGAATTCTCCCAGACTCTGTATTCCAGAGTTGAGTTGAGGGAGGTGGTAGCCCAGTGGTTAAGGTGTTGGACTCTGGACCGGAAGATCATGGGTTCAAACCCCACCACCACAAAGCTGCCACTAGTGGGCCCTTGAGCAAGGCCCTTAACCCTCAATTGCTCAGTTGTAAGTCGCTCTGGATAAGGGCGTCTGCTAAATGCCGCAAATGTAAATGTAAATGTAAACTTGTAGAAAATGAGACGTCTCGTTTTGCCTTCCAGGCAACGTCTAATTTAACCTGCTGCGATTTCAATTGAACATAAATGCTAATGTTTGATTAGGGTAGCTAACATGTGGAGAAATGGTAAATATCCTAGCCCCTCCCCCTCCCAATCCGGACGAATGTATTAGCATATGATTATATGCAGACGCTCCTCTCCCGGCGGACAAAAACCTGTCCACGAAGTAAAATCCGTTCGCATTTTCCAAAACAAACTGTCACCATGGGCCTCCGCCCCATCTACTGAGATGGGCAAGCGCTCCGAACTCAGCACATTGTCGGGCGGCAGAACGGTGGCGCAATCGCCGCACCACCCAGCACGGATGTGAGAGAGAGGCGGGGCGTCATCAACAAGACACGGCTGGAGCTGATCCCGGAGTGGCGCCTTCATTATCCCAAATTAGGCGGCGTGTATTAAACGCCCTCGGACGGCGTTTGTCATCGGAGAACGTCTGGGCTCCCGACTAACTGCGTGTATGTGCCTTTTTCTCCCGACCTCCCACTACAGGTGAGACGGCAAGCGCGGATGGGAAATACCCGCCACACCCTCGCAGTGCCTGATAGCTGGGAGCTTCCACAGCCTTGCGGCAGGAAACGAACCTCACCCCTACGTGCCGATGGAGATCCGGAGAACGAAGCCGCCCACTGGTCGGGACCCAACGTCGGAGAGCGCGTCGAGAGATCTCCGCGCTCCCTCTCCCGTTCCAGCCGCTCCTCACCTGATCCTGATCCCCCAAATATTGGACACGAACATTTTCCTTTCTTTTATTCCTTTTTTTTTTGTGTTATTTTTAATAAACACTCGTTTCGCACCACCAGTTATGCCTCTCCGCGCCTGTGTTCAACCCGAAGCGGCGAGCGAGTCGCCACTAAACAAACAAAAACCACTCCGCTAGCTAGATGCTAGCAGAACGAATGCAGAGCGTAATAACGAGTGTTATAACCTATGTAATGCCTACCATCTCCCCCTCCCACCATCCACACATGTAATAACCCCGGTATGTACATTACTTACTGTATTACTGCATGATTGTATACTGTTTATTCATTTTATTGTTTGTATAGCTTTTTCGTAAATGCAGCATTCAGGAATACCTTGTCATGGGGGCGGGGCTTGTATAGGGTTAGGGTTGGACAGATATGGACCCGCATTATGAGTGATGACGTAAACAGCATTATAAGAGCCCTTATGTCACCTGAAGACGAAAACATGTTGTATTTTGAAGCTACACAACATCAGTGCAACACATTTGGAAGCATAACAAAATCAGTGCTCAAGTCGGCGTTTCTACGTTCAATGTTGTAATTTGAAACTGCATAAACAACAACAACAACAACAACAACACATGTATTGTAGATGCCTTCTATATTCAAACATGTGCATAAATTTTGTTTTATAAGAAGATAGAAATAAACACATGGAAGAAATAAAAGCGACGGGCGTTCTGTCAGGTATCGCGTCTCACCAGAGAGGGCGCCACTCGCACTCTGCAGCTACGCAACGTCGTTCATAACTGTAGCACCGTTTTACGACTAAAACTAAACTTTATACCAGATATGTCCTCGTCAG